>JALIGW010000040.1:4561800-5191800 GCA_023053685.1 Diadophis punctatus similis
TCAGACTGGGGAAGGCTGTTATAGCATATTTTCTCATCTACCATTAATATCTCTGGATGTGTACCATTATCCAGGTTTCTCTTACTTCCTAATCCTAGACATTCTTTTTCGGTTTTACAGGCTTCACAGGTTTACTGGCCAAAGGTGTTCCCTACTAAAGAACCAACATTTAGAAAGAAATTCCCTATATAAAATTTACCTAAAGACAGTGTGTAATCATATATGCCAGTCATTAATGACCAGAGAACCTTCTGGTCATTAAGAACTATTTGTTTTCATTTTTATTTTATACTAAAAGAGACTAACTTTCGCATCTAGCTAGAGAATCCTAAACCCTAATGGCATTCAGCCAAGGTCAAAAGACCAGACACCACCTTCATCAGCAGATTTATTTTCTGATAGTAGATTCCAAGCTCTAAATAAGCAGATTGCAGAATACCAAGTGAGAGAGGCCAACCACCATGCAAGTTAGTCAGGTCAGAATGCAACATACAACTTTAAATAGCCTCATCAAATGTATTAATTATGAACTCCCAAGAATGAGCTAATTTGTTTTCCATAGTATTTTACATTTGTGCCTCCCTGCCCAAAAGCTTGAATAGCCTCACAATCTTTTTCGGGTGGAAAAAATGCATTGAGGTCTCAAATGAGCTTTCTTACAAATTAAGATGGAAAGCTACAGCATAGATCTACCTATGAGGAAAAGGAGAAAGATGAGCAAGAGCAGTACGGAAGAGGAAGAATGTCGTTAATATTCTGGGAATTGATTCTTGTAACTGGTTATATCCCTTATATAGCATGTTGCAAAAGAGTCAACATGTTCTCATTGTTAGAGACTTGTTTTACTCAGGTCCCACAAAAATCCAACTATTTGCCTTTCAGCATTTTTTCTCCTTTTGAAAACACAGCTGGTAGGGATTTCCATCTTCCAATACATCTGCAGTACTAGCCTTCACACATGAATTAGCACAGTACTGAGCTCTTTGGAATGGAAAGGTGACCTGAAAATAGCTGACTACAAGAAAAGCAAGGCACACTTCTCCCCAAGGTCTGTGAAGCCCCTCCAAAAAGTTTAGAAGCTTCTGAACAGCTGATCTGTAGTGACAACTTAGAAAATCTTAGGCCACCCTTTCTCTGGGCACAATAGATCGGCAGGAATTTAACTTTGATTGATTACATTCCTCCTTTTATATAATCTACAAGAAAGCCCTGTACTACTTTCAAGAGCAAGCATTTGCCTCTTTTTCATTCTTTTTTCCAAGAGTAAAGAGTTTGCCAACACAGCATAAACAGACTGCAACTTTTTTTTTTAACCTCTGGATTATTGCAGCCAAATGTGAGAACGCACTGTTCCCTTTCACTTTTGCTGAAAGGGAGGGAAAAGCTCTGTAGAATTGTAGTGGGGAATCTAGTACAATCCTCACCTATGTCTAGCTGACTGTTGGAAAACAATGGCTCAGGCATGTTACAGAGTGGCTTCATTCACACATTCTAAAAAAATTAAATCATAGTTAACAAGCAGTAGTTATACAATATAAACCAAAAGAAATCACATAATGCAGAGTAATAAAATGGCAAGGCTCACAAAATATGCTGAGATATGGTTTGATTTTGGTTTAGGCACTGTTGCTTGTTACTAATGAATTACCATGCCTATGAACTCCAGCAGTGTAAAAGGCAACACTCATTGTTTCAAAACACCAATACATTGAAGAAATGTACTACACAACTCTTTACACAAAACTAAACCAGTGTTTAAAAGAAGACTAGCTATGATAAAAATAAAAGCATATTATGCCTTAACGCAGCTTGAATCAGAATACCATATTAGGCCATAATAAAACATGCCTTTCTTGGAGAAAATCTATATGATTGTTAACAGTCATCACCAATTTGAAAACACATAATCCAATCGATCTTTTTGGTACAACATATGTGAACATAGCACTAGGCCCAAAAGGGGGCGTGGGGGGTGTCGCATGCGCATGCATGGGGGGGGAGCTTGGGGGGTTGCATGCACATGCGCAGGGGGGTGAGAGAGGGGGGGTCGTGCATGCATGCACAGCCCCCCCATTGCATTATGGGTGCCATCACTGGATTATGATTTAGAATTGTGTACAAATTCAGCCACTCACAGGCTTCAACATGAATACTCCTTTATGGAAACAAGTCTTGTTCTAAAAGAGAGACATCATTGGCAGAGACTAAAAACTTACACCATGTAGATTCTTTCTTCCCACTAAAGACCAACCAGTAATCATTATTAAAGCTCGGTCCAAGATGTACTGGTAGTATGCCTCTTAGTTCCATACCTTTGACATTCTATTAGTAATTGTTGATACAAAAGTTTTGGGTAGTTTAGAACTGGCATATAACCAGTGGGGGAAGCTGCGACCTACCAACCAGAGCTTCCAGCAGCCCTAAGCATAGCCAATGTGAAGGAATACACTGACTTGCTTAGCATCATATGCTTCCCTTGTAGCATTTCCCAAAATTGAATTCCGAGACTGAAAATTCCTAGGCATTAATAGTTGGAACAAAAGTTGGCAACTTGCATCTTCAAAATGTTCTGGGTATAAGCTCTCGCCGACAGAGTTAATGCCAAGAAACTGTGAAACTTCAAAGCATGAGTAGCCTTATATTGTCAACAAGGTTAAGAACAAGTTCCACCTGTCTTTAACATGAATTTGTATATAAGTCAGAACTCATACTTACAAATGGGCTGCCTATTACGGTACTAAAAATGGTGGACAGCTTTCTCCTTCCTAGAGATGATAAATTGCTATGTTTTTATGAACAGCTGAAAACAGTTTGTATATTAAAAACAGGCAGTTTCAGTGGTTTGTCAGCTTAAAGAGAATACCGTCTGCCATTTTAGTAATAGGGAACCCATTTGTAAGTATGGGTTATCTGTAAATCAGATGTTTTTAATCCAGGGATTGTCTGTATACCTAAGTTAACTCTAGCCACTTATGAAAGGCTTGAAACCAAGCGACTAAAGGGTCCATTCTCCAAAATGTTGTCCTTCATGTATAACCCATTTATACCAATGTTCACAAGCCCAAGGCTTCATCTAAGAATTCTCATTGCATCTGGACGCCAATTATTGGAACCTGCATATATTTAACTCCACCCATTTTAAATGCTGTACAGCTGTTTAGGTCAGGACTGTCTTCTAAATAGGGCACATAAAGATACCAGTGATTTCTACCCCTCAAAGTGAATGGAAACAGTGCATTAAATCATTTCTATGTACTCTGCTTATACTGTATAATATATATGACTTTTTCTCCTCCTCCCAAACTAATTGCAGTCATATATTTTTCTTCTTAAGCGTCTTTGATTATCAGGAGTTGCAGTCCTACTGCTTCATTAAGTAAGTTCCTCACAAATCACCACAGCATTCTGCTCCAAATGGCCTAGGTAATTATGTGTGAAAATATTACCTGGCAGCTAATTTCTCTTAATGTCACTGTTGTGAACCAATGCATTGAAAAGTCGTGTGGCATCTTAAAGTCCACAAATATTATGGCACAAACTGTCCTGAACTACAGGCAACTTCACATATTAAAACATGATGTGAGACAATAACATAGAACTCTTTTTTGACACAGAAGATCCGATTACCTCACCGCACCCCAGAATAAATCTCAAAGATACCTTCCTTCAAATCCCATTTTGCTTGGGATTACAACCTTTTTCACTTCATAATACAGCCACGACAGCAGCCATCTAGTGGGCAGTTTACTTTTATACTAATATTTCATACAGCAGCTTTACCCCTTCCTAGGCAAAATAATGCTTAAACTAATGAATAGTTTAACTTTTAGCTGCATCTCAAGAACTTGAAAACTGCAGTTCAGAAAAAAAAAGTATCACACTGGTGTAACATAATTGAAAGCCTGTTATTGGATCACCTCATGTTATTGCTAACACAACATAGTCATTATGGTTACCATTTTATGCATTTCCACAATATAGTAAGCCAAAAATTAATGCAAGAGTTTGGATGCACCAAATTTATTAGCCAGAAATAAACTAGATCTTTGACCTGGATAGGCATATGAACAGTTACTGAGCATTAAACTATAGTCTGCCATCTACAGATAATCTAGTTAATTTACAACTGAGCTATTCGTTCAGCAAAAAAGTGCATCTAAATTTACCCACAGAAGATTAAAGTTCATAGGAATGAGGACGTAGAGTTAATGCTAACTTAATTAATAGAGCATTATAGGAAGCTTTATCAAGACCATTCAAAAAAAAAAAGACTGACCTTCTAAGAATGTACACTATGTCAAATTCTATGGGGGTGGGATGGGGTAGATATTGGCCAAATGTTGCTTTAAACTGTTGCTCCGTAGCTACTCTGGTGGCTCCTTTACTATATTTTTAATCTTTCGCTAGTTATCTGAATAAATTAAAAAAAATACTATTAAAAGAATAAAAGAATCTGGCAGAGTGGAACACATTTTTTTTAAAAAAATGCCCAAAATTGTGAGAGCAATTAACCTACCGTACATCTCTTGACACTATATAACTCTGGAGTCTACCTGGGTTGATATCCTAAAACAGCTAAATAATTCCAAATAAACTCAGGGACAAATGTATTCCGTTGATGAGATGGCAGCTCTTTGGGAAAGCTTCCAGGAGATGCCATCCCCTTATAATGTGCCTTACCTCCAAGTTTGGTGTTGTTTTCTTTTAATCAATTTAACAGAGTCCTATTCGATTTGAGTCCCAGGGGTCCCCAAACTTGGCAACTTTAAGACTTGTGGACTTTAACTCCCAGAATTCTCCAGCCAGCTAAGCTGGCTGGAGAATTCTAGGAGTTGAAGTCCACAAGTCTTAAAGTTGCCAAGTTTGAAGACCTCTGGATTTGACTCTTCATGCTTCTTTATCCCCCCCCCCGCCGCCCCCATAGGCGAGAGGGAAGCTTCGGTGCTTTTAACCCACATAACCAGAAGCTTGAGCAATTACCACCCTGACCTTAAGCATCCTCTCAATAAAGGTGGTGGCTCCTCCGCTAAAATACGCGCCGTGACTTATCCAGCTGCAGATCCTGCCGGGCAGCAGCCGGCCCTTTTAATTCCCGAGGAAGCCCGAGACCGAGCTATTAATTTTAGGAAGCCCTGGTATGTTATGCGCATTCCGAACTACTGACACGTTTTTCCGCCGGCCTGGCCTCCCCACCCCACCCCGACGATCCCGCATCCCGGCCCCGAAGGAAGGACAGACACCTCCACCACACCCACCCCGTGTCAGTCACCCCGAAAAGCAGGCTGGATTCCTGAGGTAAATCACCACCACCCCACCCCAAAAAGCGGGCTGCGGCCGGGCGGCTCCTCCGCGCTGCCTCGGGCTCCCCTCACGCACCTGCACGATTCTGCGGGGCCGCACCGACAAGGTGGGGAAGTTGCCGCGGCCGTGGATGGGGACGGCTTCTTCCAGGATGTGGTCCAGCCGCTGCACCTGCTCCCAGCTGAGGACGCTGAAGCGCCCATCCCCGTCGACCGGCGTGGTCGGCGGCGCTTTCCCCGAGCTGGCGGCGGCCGTCGTGCCAGCCGTCCCGGTCCCCGTGGCGCGCATCGTGAGGGGGCTCTTCCCGAGGGAGACAAGAAAGGGTGGGTGGCGAAGTAGAGAAGCGCCGGAGAAAGGCGGATACACAAACCGAAATAAAACACAAACGGAGTTGAGCGGCTGAGGAAACCGCTTCCCCCCCTCAAAAAAACAGAGGAAAATTCCAGAAGGAGAAGAAAGGGCGCGAGGGGGGAGGAAAAACCAACACCCGAGGAAAGAAATCGGTCTGAGGGAACCGGAGGGGGCGGGGAAAGGGAAGGCGTAACCTCGGCGCGTGCAAGAGCCAAGTTCCCTTCCTTCCACCCGTCCCCTCCTCTCTCCGCGCCTGCAACGCTTGAGCACTGCGGGGAGCGCAGCCCCAGCATTGATTTATATACTACAGCGGCGGGGCGACGCGATTGGCTCGGGTCGGACAACCAATCTCGGACGAGCTTTAGAACTTCGGGGTGATTGCCATTGGGTGCGAAAGGAGGGCGCGGCGCGGAGTTCGGGTCGGCGACCCGCCCCTTTGGTTATGAGAATGGGGATGGGCGGGGAAAGAGGAGGAGTTGGAGTTGGAGTGAAGGGGAGATGACAGGAGAAGGCGTTTGGCAGCTCAGACGTCAAAGGGAATCCTGCCCGCGATTGGCTATCAGGGATTTGGAGCCCGTGAAAGGCAGCCTTGCCTAAAAGGCAAGGCGATTTTGATTGATTCTTCTCCGCTGATGAGGCGTGAGATGTCCTTGTAATTTATATATATATATATATATATATATATATATATATATATATATATATATATATATATATATATATATATATATATATATATATATATATATATATATATATATATATATATATATATATATATATATATATATATATATATATGTAACATTTTTTGCTGATAAATGAAAATAAAGGGAGACTTACACCAGGATGACTCGACAGAATATATATATATATATATATATATATATATATATATATATATATATATATATATATATATATATATATATATATATATATATATATATATATATATATATATATATATATGAATTACAAGGACATCTCATTACAAGTATTGTAAATGTAATATGGGAAACAAGCCATGATTTTAAATCAGATTGGTCTTTGGGCAGATTGGATGAGATAAAGGATGTTGCTGAGACATGGATAATTTTCCTGAAATTTTATGTAGCTTACTGTAAACAGAAAAACAACAACACACCAATTGTGTAAATTAAAGAGGTATGGATATAATGCAGATGCAATATTAAATGTGAGGGAATGCTGCAGCTCCCTGTTACAGCTAGTGTTGTGCTGGCGAATCTGTAAGAGAAACCATACAATATAATCGTGATTTCTTAAATCAATTCTGATGAATGGAAACTATATTAACAATTCCATATCTTTTTCTTGTAGCTACTGGACACAATCTGAGCTAAAGGTAAACATAGTTGAGCTGGTTAATTTCAATAGATTTAATGCCTAATCCTAGGAAGACCAAGCAGCTGGGCCAGATCTGAAGATATACTGTATTTAAAACTGGGTGAGGTTTCACTCACTCAGAGCTGCAAATAATATGGAGGTCCACCTGAGCTTACTTGATCGGGAGGCAGTACAAGGTTCCATCTTGCATCTCTTTCTGGATTAAGAGGTTCTGCTCATAACCTCACATCTTGGTTAGCTTTCATTTTGATTCTGCAGTATGCTGTACATGGAAGTACCTTGAAGATCATCCAGACGCTGCAACTAGTCCAGTGGCATTGAGTAGTAACGGGCAAACATCAGTACATCTATGTAACACCACTATTCCAGCGGTGAAATCTACCTTCCCTTCCCTACCAGTTTGGAAGCGCGTGATTTGTGTCACCGTCACGTGCACTTTTTATCCTCTGCGCATGCGCAGAAGGCTTTGCGCATGCGCAGAGGATAAAAAAAAAGAAAATGGCTGCGAGTGGGCAGAGCCTCGGGCTGCTGCTGCTACCGGCTCTCCGAATCACTGGCTGCCGTCACTACTGGTACGCCCAAACCGGGCCGAACCGGTAGCATTTCATCCCTGCACTATTCCATAAGCTCTACTGGCTCCGTATAGACTTAATTTAATTTAATTTAATTTAATTTAATTTAATAGATTTGTATGCCGCCCAACTCCCGGGGGACTTCCAGATGCAAGTCAAAGTATTTATCACTTATAATGCTTGCATGGCACAGACCTGCGTTATTTGGAAGACTGCCTATCTCTGGTTATTTCGGTCCATTCCATTAGATTGTACAGGGTGAGCATGCTTCAGTCCCCCAAGCAGTGTTATCTAATGAGACCTCGATGTACCTTTTCTGTTGCTGCACCTGTACTTTGGAACAAGTCCCCCGCCCCACTGGAGGTTAGGGTGGCCCTGACTCTATTAGGCTTTCGTGGAATCATGAAGACCTGGCTTTTCTTCCAGGCACTGGGCCAGGACAATAATTGTGCCCAGTCTGCTGGGAAAATAAAAGCTTGTTATGCCCAGGATTGGGTATGTGTATCTTACAGGCAGGGGTGGGTTCTATCTTACCTCGCTGCCGGTTCGCTTCCTCCCGCGCTGTGTGGCCACGCCTAATGAGCGCACATGCGCAGTGCCGAAAAAATACCCCCCCAAAAGCTGAAAACAAGATGGCGACACATGTGTCGTGCCGGAAATTCGGCTTCTGCGCATGCTCAGAAGAAAAAAAAACCAATTGTTTTCCCCCAAAAATAAAAAAAATTAAAAATTTTTAAAAAAAGATGGCGGCGTCCACGGACTGGCACCAACTGAACCGGTTCCATGACGTCATCGTGATGTCACCAGCAGGTTGCTACCGGTTCAGGCGAACCGGTCTGAACCGGGAGGAACCCACCTCTGCTTACAGGATATAACATTGGCCTGTTATATTAGCTTTTTATTTCATTTTTTTGTTCAATTTGGAGTGTTCTTGATGTTTATTGATACATGCTACTGAGATATATAAATTATGAGTAGGAGGGCCTACTAAAATTCTCAAGTATAAAACTAAATGATTTTTTTTTAATTATTGAAACCAAGTACTCAATGAGTAAATACTACGAGACCATTGAAACGATGAGTTCAATTGGGCCGATACAATTGCCATTGTACATACAATTTAAAGCTTTTTGAATCATTCATTGATTGGGAGTGCTGTACAACATATAACACTAAAGTATAGGTTGTTTGGTCATTATCAAATAAATCACAACTGGTAGAATTCACACAGCATTCTTTTTTTTTTTATTCAAAAAGTTTTATTAGTACAAAGTACAAACATTTTTCTCTTTTTCTTCCCCCCTTCCCCCCAACCCCCTCCCTTCCCCCCATCCCCCCCCCCAACTTCCCAGAAAAAGCACAGGGTATAATATTCAATAAACATAAAATTAAAATATACTAACAGATTATAGCTTCAAAATTTCTCTAGATCTTTAATTCCTTGTTATTTAAAACCTTTTAAACACATTCTAAAAAATTTAACATATATCATTATTAAACTATTTATATCTTCTTAATCTGGTACTTTTTTTGAATATAATCAGTCTATTTACTCCATTCCAGTATATCTCTCTCATTTGAATGATCATTAAGATATGATGAGATTTTTGCCATTTCGGACAGATGTACAACTTTTAATGTCCATTCCTCGATGGTAGGTATATCTTCTTTCTTCCAATACTGTGCTACCAGCAACCTGTTCACACAACATTCGAAGCCACGAGTAGTGGTTAGTAACTCCACAAGGACTGGTTTCATACAGCATGCTATGTCAAACCAAACAACCGACATTGTGAATTTTGGGTAATGCATAAAAATATGTGTATATATCCGATTTTTCTGAGAAGAGCCATTGCTCTTTCATATCTCTTCATGTTCATTCTTTTAGGATTATAGTTGAATGTGCTACGTTGGCATGAACTCAACTTAATTGGCAATGGCATGGTGCATTTCTCCCTCTATCCTTTGACTTCCCTGTGGTGCTTCTATATATTTGTAATGCATTTGCCAAGACTCTCTGTCCATCTTATGGTTCGGCTCTACTTTTACATGAGTAGTTTTTCCTTGGATTCAATGGTATTGTGGCAATCAGCCTGCTGCTCTGAACAGAGTTGTTGAACTCCTGTTGAACTGTTGCTGTTTGTTGAACTGTCAACATAAAGTGCTTGTAATTCTCCAGTTAGTGGGTCTCGACAACCTGAAAGCTCCAAGTCCACGTTTCAGAAAAATACTCAAAAGCTGGACAATATGCAATCACAGCCTCATTTGTAAAGTTTCTAGAGCATTCTCACACTGGACTGCCAAGATTTGGTGACAAAACTGCCAATTTTCCTTTGCATGATTTTTCCTGGTTTTAGGTCCCTCCAAAAACACAAAGTACAAGCATTACAATCTGCAAAGATCTAAAAAGCCAAGAACTGTCTGAAAACATTACTCCCCTCGATGAGTTTATCACATCAGGCCTCAGTAGCCCTTGGGGAAAAAATGACATTCACTTTCTTCTACCTAGCTCATCATATAGTTAAGAGGTGGATTGCTCCCGGTCGGACCGGTTCTATAGAACCAGTAGCAGGAATTTCTCCCCGCTCGCCGAACCGGGAGCCATCGCCGGTTGGCCACGCCCCCGAACTGGCTCTAATGGCACCATAGGCGCCTCCATCTCTTTTTTGGCTTCTGCAGATGAACAGAAGATTGGTTTTCGGCACTGCGCATGCGCTCGTGCGCTCGTGCAGCGCGGCCGTGCAGCGTGCAATGCGCACACGCCCATGCGGCGCGGGAGGAAGCAAACCAGCGGCGAGGTAAGTTAGAACCCACCCCTGATATAGTTTAGTACAGGGGTCTCCAACCTTGGCAACTTTAAGACTTGTGGACTTCAACTCCCAGAATTCCTCAGCCAGCTTTGCTTTGAGGAATTCTGGGAGTTGAAGTCCACAAGTCTTAAAGTTGCCAAGATTGAAGACCCCTGGTTTAGTACGCTATGTGAATCAGTCCTTATGTTTTAAAAAATAATCTTTATTAATTATATAAAAAAGACAAACAAACATCCAAACAAACATAAAAACGTGTATAAACATATGTATATATAATTAGAGTAAGAAATATCTTTGAATATAGAAAACATTGAACATTGAACATACATGTCAACCATCTCGTCGACGCTATCCTTTTACAGCCTAGTGATACAAAAAATATTTACATCATTATCTTTCTTATATCTTCCAATATTTCCCTTATTCTTTTCTGTTATTATATTATGTTCAGTCTATTATCATTACAATAAAACAATTTTCCCTTTTTCAACAATGGTTCTTTTGTTCAGCTTGATTAATATTTTATAACCTTGTAAAATTGTATACATTCTGATATTTTGTTCCGGTCTTTGCGAAAAAGTAGACATTTGTTATTATTTATACTGTCTGAGATCATAACTCATAATGTGTCTAAGATCATGACATATAGTTATAGCAATTTTTGATATTTATTTTGGTTAAGCCAGTTATACCACCTGTCCCAAGTTTTATAGAATTCAAAGTCATCTTTATCTTGCATTTCCAGTGACATCCTACTAAGTTCTGCACATTCAAATACTTTATTAATGAGATTTAACATAGTTGGGATTTTTTCAGTTTTCCAAATCTGTGCATATATAATTCTTGCGGCTGTTGTAATGTGTAGAATTATATATCTGTCTTCGTTCGTCATTTTTTCCCTGAAGATACCTAATAAGAAAAGCTCCGGCTTTAGGGGGATCGTTTTTGAAGTTATTTGTTCAAGGCAGTTTTTGATCTTAATCCAAAAGTTTTTCGCTTTGGGGCAGGTCCACCATAGATGGTAGTATGTTCCTATACCTTCTTTACACTTCCAGCACTTTGGGGAAAGTTTCGGGAAAATTTTTGCCAATCGTGCTGGAGGAAGGTGCCACCGGTAAAACATTTTGTATATGTTTTCTTTGTATGGTATCGCCAGTGTTAGTTTATAATTTATAGACCAAATTTTTTCCCATTCGTTTAAATTAATTGAATAACCAAAGTTTTGTGCCCATGCAATCATCGAGCCTTTCACCACCTCTTCAAATAGATTATATTGGAGTAGGAAATTATATAGTTTGGAAGTCATTTTTTGGTCCTTGCCCATTAATATTCTATCTAAGTCACATTTTTTTTGAAATCCGTATTTTATTTTATCTTTATTGTATTTTGTGAATCAGTCCTTATGAAGCACTTGGCTTGTCCATGCAAATGCTTAGTGTAGCAACCATATAAGCGATAATGAACGTAAGAGCTAAGAGTTGTGTTCTAGTGTTGCCTTCAAGGACAGTAAGGATCTTATTTTTGGTACTCAACATTCTATATGCCAAACAACTGAAGTATTATACAAGTATAATACAATATAATACAAGTATTATATAAACAGCTATACCATGAGGGGTCCTTGGTACTCTCTGAGCTTGGTTTGTGTTCTTGAAGGTGTTTCATTACCCAAACTAGGTAACATCATCAGTGCTAGTACCTAGTTTGAGTAATAAAACATCTGCAAGAAAACCACCAATTCTCATTACATTTTATTCTGCTCCATCTCTATCCATTCATACGCTGATATTGTTATATTGATACTGTTGGACGTTCAGTTTGTGGGCCTAGAACAGTAAGGAGCACACTTAGAAGCATTAAATGTCTTCTTTTTATTGAAAATGAGCATTGCCAATTTCAATGCCAAGATTTGAGGGGACATGAACCCTTATATAGAAAATGTTTTCCAATGTGGGAGGCACACTGATAAAAACCGAGGGCATCTTGACATTTATTCTAATAACAGAGAGTTGAGAAGGTTTGCTTTACAAGTGTCTGTAAGTGGGATTGAAGTGAAATAATGTAGTAAGAAAAACAGGGTGGGAAATGTGGCTCATTCATCAGGACCAGGATAAGTTATGATCTAGCTCCCTTGGTAAACCAATTTGATTTTTGTAATGGGCTTTGCTGTTTCTCTAATGTGGATTATATTATTTTGGATTTTTATTTTGGTGTCTTGTATATTTTGGGAATTATAAAACTGCTTAGTTGAAGATTTTATTTATTATTTATTTATTGCATTTGTATGCCGCCCACTCGACAGAGACTCTGGGCGGCTCACAACAGATTGTGACTGAAGCAGCCTGTAAGTTTGATTAACCAGTTTGTTTTGGATGCTCCATTCTCTCTCACTCCATTTCCTTTCCTCCATCAGAGAACTGGGCACATCCTCAGTTTTGTCCTCTGGAGTCATCCCTCGTCATTTTTGTCGTAAACAACTTTTGTATATACGTGAACTTCAGGATTCCCAAAACCAAAATCTCCTGCCTTGAACACGGCTGGTGCTATTCTCATTTTTCCATTGTTGTTAAGTGAATAAGCTTGCAAGTTAGAAATGTAAGGAGGAATGTGTTCAATGCTTCGGTTTTTTTGTCTCCTTTCCTATCCTCCAATGTGTTTGGGAAAATGAATCACTGATATGGAAGGGACTTTTGATTGGGAGAGGTGGTATTCAGCCGGTTCGGACCGGTTCAGGTGAACCGGTAGTGGCGACCTGCAGGTGGGCCTGCCACCCGCCCTGCTGCTATGCCATCCTTGGGGTATATGGGGTGCTCAGGGAGGGGTAGCGCCTCTGGTATAGGGGCATGTAATGTCCTTTTACGGCAGCTCATTTTAGGGTAGCTTTTAGGGCAGCTCATTCACCTTTGGTCTCCACCACTGTTCCCTCTAAGCTGTGTGGCTGCATGGCTGCGTGGCCGTGCACGTGATAAGAAAACGCCACACAGCAGTTTCCAACTGCCACGCAGCGTTTTCTAATGTTAGAGGGAACATTGGTCCCCACCTGTCACTCAGCTCTCACCTGTGGCTCCTAGCAGCTGTAGTATGCGCAGTGGCCACACCCTGGGCAACAGCTTTGACAGGCTGGCCAAACCAGGTTGAAAGTAGCCATTGGGTCATTGACCTTCAGTGAAATAGGGACTTGTCTATCACGAGCATGTGAAGACAGATTCCAGTGGACTGAGCAGATGAAATCTACTAGAATAGGACAAGGGTCATTAAGGCGGTCTCTGCAAGCGAGGTGGTATGCTAAGAGCACGGCAAGACACGAAAGACGCCCTGGTCAACCACTGCGCCCAGCCCATCTCCAACTGTCTCGATTCTTGTCCTGCTATTTGGAGCAAGATGGAATCTGGGAAGAGAGAGTGAGGCTGACTATGCGCACCTCTCCCTCAGTTTAATCCAATTCACGTGCAAGTCTTGACATCCCTTTCAATTCCCGTGAAAAGTCCTGTGGTGATGGGCAAGCGACAAAGCAGCAGGGATGGATACACTGGGAGCTGTAGCTGTGGACCTGCACACAGGTGACTCAGGTCTATGATAGATGTCAAGGTCCTCTTCGAATACGATGGACAAATATCATTATCATGCCGTCCTATTTAGGCACATTTTGGAAGCTGCGTGAGAGAGCAAAGTGCATGCACGGAAGTCCGTGTGCATGTGCGGAAAGTGCACACACGATCGGCATTTGCGAACCAGTAGGGAAAGTAAGTCAATGCCACCTCTGGAGAAGATGAACCAGGTTTAGGCACAAACACACATTCAAGGTGGATAGCAGTGTTGTACTTCTTGTCTTTATTCACAATACTGAAAACATTTGAATAAAAGGACCCTCCAAGTGAAGTTATTTGGAAATATGCAAAATGGCAACTGAAAATGAGGAAAAAAAATTGACCATGGTATATACAGTACGTGTCAGGAGCTGTGCTGCCTTAGATAAATTTGAGATCCTTTCCAACCCTTTTATTCTAAGGGGGCAATTTTATTTGTTTTTTGTAATAATTACTTTGGGAATACAGGTAGTGCTCAGTTTACAATCATTCATTTAGCAACAGCTTGATGCGACAGCACCAAAAGAAATGACTTACAACAGGTCCTCACACTTAAAACAGGTCCTCACACTTACAACCATCTCAACATACCCAGAGTCACAGAATCAAAACTTGGGCACTCCAACAACCATCCCGGAATCACATGATCACTATTTGCAACCTTCCCAGCCGGCTTCCCACAAGCAAAGTCCATGGGGGAAGCCAGGTTTGCTTAATGACTGCAATGATTCACTTAACAACGGTGAGAAGAAAAATCATAAAATCAAGTGTAGCTCTCTTAACAACAGCCTTGCTTCGCAGTGTAAATTCTAGCCCCAATTATGGATGTAAGTCAATGACTATTAGCAGTACTGACATAGCAATAGCAATAGCACTTAGACTTATATACTTTATAGCCCTCTCTAAGCGGTTTACGGAGTTCAGCACATTGCCCCCAACAATCTGGGTCTTCATTTTACCTACCTCAGAAGGATGGAAGGCTGAGTCAACCTTGAGCCGGTGAGATTTGAACAGCTGAAGTAGCAGTCAGCTGAAGTAGCCTGCAGTGCTGCACTCTAACCACTGCGCCACCTCGGCTCTTATAATGTGATTGTGAAGTATGCTGCTCTCCAATTGCTCATCAGATCACTCATGTCTACTGGTGCAATTAATGGAAGATGATCAACACAGGTCCTACCTTGGATTTTCCATGTTGACTGAAGTTTGGTGGATGGAAGCAAGAGACTACACCTTATTGTTGTGAAAGTGGAGACTGAGAAGAATCTTCAGAGAATAGGTAGCACAATTGGACTAATTACCTGTTGACTTATAACAGTGATTAGGAAATCTAACTCCCTAAAGCTTCAGTTAAAACAGCCAGTGGTGAAGACACTCTGGGGATCTCGGAAAATTCATTGGATGTCCCATCGTTGATATCAAATGCATCTTGATTTTATTGTATAATGGAGATAGTGAGAGACATTTGGGTGCATTTTAGCTTATCTGACGACTCTGCATTGGTTTTGTTAAACTTTTTTGTGCAGATCATGAGTTCTCGTGCAATTCCTAGGTCAGTGATGGTGAATCTATGGCACATGTGCCACAGGTGGCACGCGGAGCCATATCTGAGGGCATGCGAGGCGTTGCCCTATGTCAGCTCCAGCACACATGTTGCATGCGCATGCGCGGGGAGCAGCGCAGGGGGTTGTGTGCATGTGCGGGGGGCAGCGGGGGGATCTAAGAGCTGAAGTGGTGCAGTGGTTAAATGCTGCGACTGCAGGCTGACTGCTAGTTCAGCTGTTCAAATCTCACTAGGCTCAAGGTTGACTCAGCCTTCCATCCTTCCGAGGTGGGTAAAATGAGGACCCAGATTGTTGGGGGCAATATGCTGAACTCTGTAAACCGCTTAGAGAGGGCTGTAAAGCACTATGAAGCGGTATATAAGTAAAGTGCTATTGCTATTGCTATTGTGCGCATGCGCAGGAGAGGGCATTGCATTATGGGTGTGGGCACGTGTGCGTGCGCTATTCCACACGCACACACCCTTTTGGCACCCGAGACGAAAAAAGGTTCGCCATCACTGTCCTAGGTGTACCGATGAAGTTGCAGTCCAAGTGTGAGATTCCAGAATCCCTTAACCGCCGTGTGAGAAAAACAGACTATCGTAGGCTTGAGAATAATTGAACAAAAAGATTGAAGAACAAAGAAATGTCCGCCATAGTTAATTACTTAGGATTGGAGGGGTGTGAATAGGATATGCTGTGGAAAGGTTTGCTAATTCTGCAGAAAAACTTGTGTAGGCAGGTTTTTATAGTGATGTGTTTGTAAAAGAACATAGCAAAACCTTGATCATTTGTTCCTTTACTGTAAATAGCTAGCAACCCAGGAAGTTCCTTTTTTAAACCTGTGGTTTCCAGGGATGTCATAATGATATGTTGCATTTTAGTGGAGTGATTTAAATACATTGTGCTGCCTGTTTACCACAGCTGCTTGCTGCGTAATGTCGAAGCCCTTCACACTGGTTTACATTCCTCTCTGCAGACCTGGATGAACTCACAGATACTGTAACATCATATGTCAGCTTCTGTGAAGACCTATGTGTACCGACCAGGAACTTGCGAATATACAGTAACAATAAACCTTGTTTCACAGCTAAACGTAAGCAGCTGCGTTGTTCTAAAGAGGAAGCCTACAGAAAAGATGATAGAATGCTGTACAATCAGACCAGAAATGTATTAACAAGGGAGATCAGAGCAGCGAAAAGAAGCTACTCTGAAAAGCTAAGGAATCAGTTCTCAAAAAATGAACCAGCAAACATGTGGAAAACTCTTAAAAACACCGGTTACGGCAAACCACCTTCCCAAGCTGAAGGAAATCAGCAACTGGCAGATGACCTGAACGTGTTCTACTGCAGGTTTGAAAGGAAACTACAGCCACCTATCTCCACAACCTCCATCCCAGACACACCAACAACAGCCAAACCTCCTACAATTGACCCCATCCCATTGGGTTCACAACCCCTGGTGATCACAGAAAAGGAAGTGCAAGACAGACAGAAGCCAGGAAAAGCACCAGGCCCAGACAAGATAATTCCTTCTTGCTTAAAAGTCTGTGTTTACCAATTGGCCCCCATCTTCACCCAAATCTTCAACAAGTCACTAGAGATATGCCATGTTCCTTTTTGCTTCAAACACCCCACTATCATCCGAGTGCCGAAGAAGCCCTCCACAAAGGAACTGAATGACTACAGACCAGTTGCTCTAACATCTGTAGTTATGAAAACCTTTGAAAGGCTAGTGATGTCCCACTTGAAAACCATCACGGATCCACTGTTAGACCCCCTGCAATTTGCATACCAAGCAAATAGATCGACAGATGATGCTGTTAATATGGCTCTGCAGTACATCCTACAACATCTTGAATCTCCAAAGACCTACAGTACGCAAGGGTCCTCTTTATAGACTTTAGTTCAGCATTCAATACCATCATACCGGACATTCTTCTAACTAAACTAAACCAGCTAGCGGTACCTGAACACACTTGTAAGTGGATCACAAGCTTCCTAACAGACAGGAAACAGCAGGTGAAGCTAAGCAAAATCACATCAGATACCTGCACAATTAGCACAGCCCCCCCCCAAGGCTGTGTACTCTCGCCACTTCTCTCTAGATGCCAATGACTGCATCTCAAACGATCCATCTGTTAAACTACTGAAGTTTGCAGATGATACAACAGTGATTGGTCTCATTCCAGACAACAATGAAACCACATACAGACAGGAGGTTGAACAACTGGCCTCATAGTGCGACCAGAACAATCTGGAACTGAACACACTCAAAACTGTAGAAATGGTGGTAGACTTTAGGAGAAACCCTCCCATTCTACCACCTCTTACAATACTAGTCAACACAGTATCAACAGTAAAGACCTTTCTGGAATAATGTTTGCCTCTGAAACCCTCTTCTTCGGCCTCATGAAAGAAGGTTTGAGAGGCAAATATTATTCCAGTGACGAGGAAGTGAAAACTGCAGTGAAGAAGTGGCTCAAAGAACAGTCAACAGAATTTTATGAGGCAGGGATACATGCTCTCATTCGAAGGTGGAACATTGCTATTGAGAGAAACGGTGACTATGTTGAGAAGTAGGGATGTGATCCACAGAGGACCAGCTTCATTGTGATGTATGCTACATGTTCCTGTGTTGGTAATTATACCTGTCCTAAAGAAAATGGCATTATTTTTTTACTCACCCTCGTACAAGCAAGACACTCTGGAAAGCAGCTTTCATCAACTCAAGTTCAACTACAAATTGTGGGTTAGATCTCCCAGAGTTAACAGCTGTATTCTAAGCTTCAATCAGCTTGCATCCTTCATTCAAAATCAGCCCACCATAAAAAGCATCCATTCCTGAGTTCTGAAGACTGAGTTCACATAATATACCTTAACAGGTGAGTTTACAAATCTAATAGTCCATTTACATCATATGGTACTCTTAGTTCAACCTGGGTTGGTATGTTTGCATTTATTTTAACTAAAATTGCTTTCTATAACCCACGTTTTGTCTACTCAACCAAGATTAAGCAAACAATGACCTAGTGACAATCTATTTTATTTTAAATGTTTGTTATCACACCTTCCTTATTTGTATAAATAATTCTGTTTATTCCATGTTCCTTAACTACACGAGTTACACATTTTACAAGTGCATTTGCTCTACACGCTAGCTTGGTTAGTTTTACTCTTTGTGGGGTTGGTTTTGTGACTTGGCAGGTAGTGGAATGGATCCAGGCAATTTGGTTACATTATAGGTCAGTGTATACTGGGCAAAATGGCTAGGTTTACATAACACACTGAAACAAAAAGTGTTAGATGAATTTAGCCTATGGAAGGTTTAGCCATTGAGGAACTATTCTGATTATCTTCTGCATCTTTCATTTCCTCCTGAGCTGCTTCTCTATTTAAGAGTGGACTGAGCGAACGGAAAAGAAAAAAAATGAACAAATAGACAGGTATATTGAAAGCATTTACATTAGGAGTCCACAACCCCTGGACCGCAGCCCACTACCGTGCCGCAACCAGACCGTGCAGGTAGTGGATGAACACATGAGTGTGCATGAAGCTCCCCTCATGCAAGTGGCGGCTGTCTTGCGCTTGCACATAAAACTTCCCTTGCACAAATGGCCGCCGCTTGCCCTCATGCGTGAAGCTCCCCTTGCTCAAGCGGTGGCCATCTTGCGCATGAAGCTTCCCTCGCACAACCAGCAGTGGGTTTTGCTCACATGCGAAGCTCCCTTTGTGCAAGCAGCGCATTCATGCACCTGCTGCTCACACAAGGGGAGCTGTGCACTCTCATGCGCACCCCGCCTACCACTCACAACGAACTATCCCCTCTCTACCACCACCCCTTCCGGACCATCAAGCCAGAAAGATTGGGGACCGCTGATTTACATATACTGTTTCTACAGTGCTCTCTGTTAGATTGCTTGGCCTATGAATTAAGATATTCTTATGTACCCTGTTTGCTCCTTTTGTCTTTTTTTAAAAATGCATGAGGATAATCAGTTGCAGTGATCTGATTCTTCTTCTTCAGTTCTTGGCTTCTGGAACATAACCTCAGCAGTCATTTCCACAGCATAGCAACAATGTTGTAGGACAGGGTGTCAAACTCCCGATCCGCGGGCTGGATGCATCACGTGCTGGCCACGCCCGGTTTAGCGAAGGGGAAAAAAAGTCACGATACATCACGTGACGCCGCCAGTTTGACACCCGTGTTGTAGGAGAAGAGAGGCAGAGGTGGAGGGGGGAAGAGTTAAGCATGTCATCAGCTCAGAATCATTACGTTCCTACAAACAGTTCAAGCTCAACCCCTCCTCAATTCCACTGATCCTAATCTGATGCCAATTTAGTGTTGAACTTTAGATGAGTAGGTTCTTGTGTATAGACTTGAATAAATCTTCTATATTGCAATCTCAAAGGTTTCCTCAAAGTGGAGCTATAAGCAGGATCCAACAGCATAAGGAGTGTGGAGGTTATAACACCTGTGTATGATTAGCTTGAACTCATCTAGTTGAAATCTGGTGACATCAAAGAAAGCTTCTGACATGTGACATCTGGAAGCATACAGTAGGATTTCCAGCTATGAGGCTACTCAAAGAGAAGCCAATTAAGAGATATTCTAATCACATACTATAATTAACTGAAAAAGGGAAGATCAGAATAAGGTAGAAGCCACAAAATAGGAGACGCTCCGGAGAAAAAGTGCCAGTCGCCTTAAGCAGCCCATCTCGATCTTGCCAGTGGCACATTCTGGATGACCAAGGAATGCTCTCTCTTATATTCCCACATTCTAAGACAATGCCCATCGTCCCCAGCCAATACAGACATTCTTCCTGACAGTGAGAACAATTAATCTGTGGAATGGCTTTCCTTCATAAGTTGTGGGTGCTCCATCACTGGAGGTTTTTAAGAAGAGATTGGATAGCCATTTGTCCAGAATGGTTTAGGATCTCCTCCTTGGGCAAGGGGTTGGAACAGAAGACCTCCAAGGTCCCTTCCAACTCTGTTATTTTGTATTCTGTAATTCTTTGTTTACTCATGTTGAAAATCTTCGCATAAAATAGGGATGGACAACTTGTAGCCATAAGGTCCTATCCAGATCTTCATTCTTTTATTGAGAGGTCTAATGTTGAGTTCAACTTTGCTGTTGACTTTGGCAAGGTGATTCTTAATACTGGATGGTATAGCTTCCTGCCATTTTGAGATTGGAAACAATGAAAGCTATAGAGTTAGGAACAAAAGGGGGGGGGGAGAAATTCCCTACAAAATGCACACACTCTGAATAAAATGGAAAATTCCAGCCCCATCAACTTATATAAGGTGCTCCGTGGCAGTAATGAATGTTGCAGGTAGTACCTAGCTGCCAAAAACTTAACCTTTTTGGGGGGGGTTAAAACAAAAGAATAAGGCATAAGATAGGTTCATATAACGCATTAAACCAAAATGCCATTATGGTTTGAAAAACAGAATGCTTGGTTTAAGCCATCTAGTGCAGGGGTCTCCAACCTTGGCAACTTTAAGACTTGTGGACTTCAACTCCCAGAATTCCTCAGCCAGTCCACAAGTCTTAAAGTTGCCAAGGTTGGAGTGCCAATCCAGCCAATTTTGTTTTATTTAATAAACCAGGGTTAGGCAAATTGGTGCTTTTGTGTATTGTGTGAACAGGGAAGTCTCGCTCTTGGATTTATTTTATTGCATTTGTACACTCCAACTATACTCAACATGCAATATGTCATTAATTCTGCTCCCAGCCATGTTATCCTCACCACAACAATCTGAGGGTGATTACACTAGGAGAACATTGTTGGTTTGCAGCTTTTCAATAAACTTTGTGACTATGCGTGGTTTATAATCCTTACCTTTCCAATCCAGTTCCCACACACTAATCCAACTATAATGAACCTGGTGGCCTCCAGATATTTTGGACAATTCTTTGTCAGTTTCATGCTGGGAATTAAAGTCTCAAGTACGAAGAGGTCACCAGATTCCTTGTTCCTACTCTAACCATTGCGGTGCTTTTCACTGGCTCCGTGATCTTTCACTGGTTCAGTGGATCGCCTCATAAAACCCACATCTCCTCTTCATTTAGTGCTTTTGAGAGAAGGATGAGCAGGATACACTGATCCTATCAATGTCAACATCAGACTTGCACAAGGAGCTTCCTGCTCCATGGAACCCTTAATTAGCTTCATCAAGAAACGCACGCCATTTATACAATCAGTGTTTGAAAGAGGACTACAACAATACCCAGTTACTCATTGCCTTCTGCAATAAAATGTGTACGTGTGGCAAGACAAAGAAGGCATGTTTCCAGCCTTGCAGAATATGCAATCAAAATTTCCTAGATGTGCATATGCTGCAGTTTCATCCACCTTAAGGAATAGGTGTTTGGGGTGTAGCACAGCTTCGGTTCTTAGATAGTAAGTACGGTAAGTAAGCAAGTGTTGAGTTGTACAAGTGATAGGTACAGGTCAGGGGCGGGTTCCTCTTACGTGCCTACCGCTGTGCGCGCATCATCACGTTTTGCGCACATGCACGCTCACTACGTGCGCGTGTCCTCTCACGCAATTTTGCTTCCGCGTATGCGCAGGAAGCAAAAAGCCAAAAATTTGAAAAAAAAGATGGTGCCGTGCGACGGACCGGCGAAGACGGTACCAGAGCCGTCGCGCGCAAATTGCGCAATTGGCAGGCCGCTACCGGAATGACAGAGTGGACCGCACTGGTAGGAACCCACCCCTGGTACAGGTAGTCCGTGATTTTGGGCTCCACAGTGGAGCTCAAAATTTCCGTTGCTAAGCAAGACGTTTGTTATGTGAGTTGTGTCTCCTTTTATGACCCTTTTTTGCGACAGTTGTTAAGCGAATCACTGCAGTTAAGTGAATCGTGCGATCATGAAGCCAATCTGGTTTCTGCCATTGACTTTGTTTGTCAGAAGCCAGCTGGGGAAGGTTACAAACGGTGATCACATGACCCCGGGACTCTGCAACTGTCATAAATACATGCCAGTTGCCAAGCATTGCATTTTGATCACGTGACCTTGGGGGTGCTTCAATGGTGATGAGTGTAAAAAAACACAGTCGTAAGTTTTCATTGCTGTTGCCACTTTGAACGGTCACTAAACGAATGGTTATAAATCGTGGAGTATCTGTACTAAAGCTAGATGAAATGGTAAGACTTCATCCTTAAATTTAAACCTTAATCTTGTTCCACTCTGGGATAATGTGATCGGATTATACTATCAAAATTCAGCAACAAAAAAGCTGAATATGACAACATGATTTCAGGCTGCTTGGGGAACAAGATTAAGGTGGGGGTTGGGAGGGCTGTGGCTCTCTTTCCCACTGATCTGAAAATAATTATTGTGCTCCTTCCTCTGGTATCAAACCCTCAATAGATGGTCTCCTACAGCTCTCCAGGTGGCTGGGAGGCTGAGTTGTGGACTCCCAACCTCACAGATATTGTAATCTCTAGATTAATGCATTGTGCAAATATTTTTTTTTTAAGTGTGAACAAACTGGCACATATCCCAGTGGTAAATTTGGGTAATAGGAGTAGTTGTGTTTGCTCCATAAACCCAAGGAATTCCTGTTCAAAGGAGACTCCAGCAATTTAAATAATCACAAGGATTGATACTTAATCTCATTCATTACAGGGAAATCTTAAATGCTTTTTCATACTTTTTGGTTTCTCTAGAAAACTCCCACTTCCTGGGTATTTATTTCAAAAGATAGGAAACTGTTAAGGAGTTATTGTGCTGTTAAGCACATACACAGAGAAATGTGTTGTAGTAATGGTGTTGCAGTTTGATACGAATGCTCTTCAGTCAATAAACAGAATATCTTTAATATGTACAAAATAGTTTTTACTTGAATAGTAGCAAAGTTAAATAGGAAGTCCAAGTCATACACAGGTATTCAGTCAATTCAAGGTTTCTTCTTCTTGCCTATCTTTGTTTTAACTCACAAACAAAGATTACAGCTATCACTTAATTCTATACTATCACATATAGTTACTCTTCTCTTCACAGCAATTCCACACAGTCATAAAGTAATCTACTCATCAGTAAAGCAGCAGAGAGTCTTCAATCCGGAACACACCGTCAAATACCACTCACCACACTAAACCACACTAAACACCAACCACACTGAGCATGCTCTCTTGCTTACTTATATAGTAATCATTCACAATGCATTTAAAGCAATATACACATAACATTGATTTGTGGCTTAATCATATATTAACACACCCCATCGTTTGAACAAGGTTCTAACAGAAACAATAAAAGAAAACAAATCATTTTGAGAACTGAAATAAACATTTGACTCCCGGGTTCACCGTCCTAAAAGGAGCTTGAAACAGAAGACTAAAGGTCCTGAGAATGGAGCCCGGCTTTGAGGAATATTTGGACTAGATTAAACATAGCCTGGAGATGAGAAGATCAGTGGGAGAGAGGGGTAGGGTTGTATGGTTTATTAGGAAAACCACAGTTGGCAGAGCTCCTACATTTTAAGCCATGGTTTACAATGGCTGAGTTTGTAGAACCTGTGAAGGCCCAAGCCAAAGAAATATTATAATATAATGCAATGGGCGAACCCCACCTATTTATATGACTCTGAAATCATATCTCCTATCCAAACCAGGCTTTTTTTAAATTCATTGAGTCAGAAGGGCTGGGTGCTCTGATCTGTAAACCACGGTGACTTGATTCATATCACTGACCAAGATGAGCTAAATAAAGCATGTTATGACTGGCTTCACACAAAACAAAGAAGCCATGATTTGAATAAATCCCACTGGCTGGGTTTGTATAGGGTCTCAGTCACATAGGTACATACTATAAATTAAGCCAGAAACAAGCGAATCTGACTTAGGGTCAATGTGAGGCATGAACCTGGTTTGTGGCTTAAGCTTTTGGGTGAACCGTATTAACAGGTTAACAGAATTGGAAGGGACCTTGTAGGTCATCTAGTCCAACCCCCTCACCCAAGCTGAAGACCCTACACCATTTCTGACAGATGGCAGTCCAGTCTCTTCTTGAAAGCCTCCAGTGCTGAATCTCCCACAACTTCTGAAGGCAAGCTGTTTCATTTGGTTGATTGCTCTCACTGTCAGAAAATTTCTCCTTATTTCTAGGTTCAATCTCTCCCTAATCAGTTTCCAGTCATTGTTCCCTGTCTGGCCTTTCGGTGTTTTGGAAAATAGGTTGACTCCCTCCTCTCTGTGGCAACCCCTCAAGTATTAATGAGAAACCGTTGGTTTGCCTCAGACCAGTTTCTGAATAAATGGCCAGCCAAGAGGCCAAGAAGCAGGGCTGGCTGGAGAATTCTGGGAGTTGAAGTCCACACATCCTAAAGTTACCAAGTTTGAGAAACACTAATCTAGCATGATTAATTCAGTGATAACCTTCGAAAGTGTTCTGGTATGTCCAAGATACTATGTCCATACTATGGATACTATGGGGGGAAAATTATGACCATTTTTCACACAACCGTTGCAGCATGCCCATGGTCATGTGATCAAAATATGGACGTATATATTTATGATGGTTGCAGTGTCCCGGGGTCATGTGATCACCTTTTGCGACCTTCTGTAAAACAAAGTCAATGGGGGGTAGCCAGATTCACTCTTGCAACCATATTGCTAACTTAACAACTGCAGTGATTCACTTAACAACACTGGCCAGAAAGGTCATAAAATAAAAGTCACTTAACAATTGTCTCGCTTAGCAACAAAAATTTGGGGCTCAATTGCGGTTGCAAGTCAAGGAGTACGTTTACTTGTTTATAACTCCTTAATGCTTGTGCCTTTTCCAGAGATGGTGCTCTTTGGAGCTGCTTTAAAGAGTGGCAGACCAGTATGGCCAAAAATTAAGAGGTATAAGAGACAGTGAGAATGTTTGGAAGATTAGCTATAGCGATTAATTTGGAAGAAAGTTGTAAATTAAAGGTGGTAGACTCAGGCAATAAAAGTAGGAGGAAGGAGGCAGCATTAGAATAATAGTAGATATACATAGAAGAATATATTTTATATATATAAATATGGATAAAGGGAAAGATATAAGTTTAAGAATAGCTCCGATGTTGGAACTGTTTGTCTGCTGACCATAAAATGGATTATAATTAGATGTACTCAGGGAAGGACCAGAGGGAGAAGAGGAAGTAGAAAGGAAGGGGAGAGAGAGAGGAGGGAAGTAGAAAAGAGGGAGGGAGGGAGGGAGGGAGGGAGAAAGAAGGTAGAGGGAAGAGAGGGAGATAGAGGGAGGGGAGTAGTATGATATATGGAAGGAAAGCAGATGGGAGATAAAAGTATAAAAGGAGCAAATTAAGGAATGTATTTATGGCATTTTGGATAGAAATGTATAACTATGGATGTTTTGATATTATGGTATATATATGGATGTTTATGTACGTTTGATGAAAAAATAAAAATAAAAAAGAGTGGCAGACCACTGCTTTATTCAAGCGTCCATGGTCTCTGAAGTACTTTGAGATTGAATCTAAAGTGATGCAGCTCCTAAAGTATTTATGAATCTATCTAATCCCTACAGTTTCCCCCGAGTTCCTACATCTGAGTCTGCTTTTCTTGTCTCCAACCTCAGTTGGTCACTTTGCCCTTCACCTGATGGACTGTGGCAGCCCATGTGATTTGGTTAATGGGCATCTGTCACCTTGCCGTCAAAAATTGCATAAGTCACCACAGGTGATTGGATTAAGTGGCAGTGAGAGCAAAAACAGCCAAGGGCAGTGAGGGTGAAAAAAGGAGAGAAAGTGGCAGAGAAAAAAAATCAGATCAGTGCAAACGTCTTCACGATGAAGGTTGAAAACTAAAAAAAAGACACGTTATTTGATATTCGTAATGCAAAGAATGTGGTCCAGCCTCAATATCAATCATACATATAAAGAATGGATATAAGTTGCTTAAACGTTTACGGAATGAACTAAAGTAAGTTACATCCATTCTAATATCCGTATACATATATATATATATATATATATATATATATATATATATATATATATATATATATATATATATATATATATATATATATATATATATATATATATATATATATATATATATATATATATATATATATATATATATATATATATATATATATATATGGAGCAAGATGGATCTGGGAAGCGAGAGTGAGGCTGACTATGCGCACCTCTCCCTCACTTTAATCCAATTCACGTGCAAGTCTTGACATCCCTCCCAATTGATAGATGTCAAGGTCCTCTTCGAACACGATGGACGAACATCATATATATATTATACGGATATATCCATTCTTATATGCGTATGGTGTGTGTGTGTGTGTGTGTGTGTGTGTGTGTGTACACACACACGCATGCATGCATGGATATATCCGTATAATATATATAGGGATATAAGAATAGATATAACTTACTTTAGTTCATTCCGTAAACATTTAATATATATGTATGTGTGTATATATGTATTCCTACCATGTAAGAGGGTGAAGATAAAGACAGAATAACATTTTTGTAAGTGAAATACCGAAGTATGCAGTTGAATAAAATATGCCAAATCTCTGCTTCATCTTTAATAACCTTTTTTCCTAGCTACTTTAAGCTCTTAAAGTCATGCTATAAAATTCTGATTACAGTACTTCTTCCCATGGATATCAGGCATTTAGGCTGGCATTTCACTAATACTTCCAAAGAGATTTCTTAAAAAGGGAGGAAGGAAGGAAAGAAGGAAAGAAAGAAAGAGAAAGAAAGAAGGAAGGAAGGAAGGAAGGAATTTCCTTGATACTTAATCATTCTGCACTCCTTGCTAAACTTTCATCTTGTATGATTGTCCAATCATTCAATACAGGTCTATCCTGAATAACCTGATAAATTCCTGAAAATCTTGTCCACTATGCATGAGAACATTGCCTGCTTTGGTCCTATACAGTATCTATAGGCAGTCCTTGACTTACAACCACAACTAAGCCCAATATTTCCAATACTAAGCAAGACAGTTGTTAAGTGAATTTTGCCCCATTTTACGACCTTTCTAGCCACAGTTGTTAAGTGAATCACTGCAGTTATTAAGTTAGTAACAGGGTCGTCAAGTGAATCTGGCTTCCCTTTGACTTTGCTTGTCAGAAGGTGAAAAACAGTCATAAGTCATTTTCCCCCCAGTGCCGTTAGCTTTGAATGGTCACTAAACGAATGGTTGTAAGTCAAGGTCTACCTGTATGGTTCATTCCAAGCCTTTGTTAATACCACTTTATAATGCTTTGGTAAGGCCACACTTGGAATGCTGCATTCAGTTTTGGCCGCCACGATGTAAAAAGGATGTTGAGACTCTAGAAAAAGTGCAGAGAAGAGCAACAAAGATGATTAGGGGACTGGAGGCTAAAGCATATGAAGAACGGTTGCAGGAACTGGGTATGTCTAGTTTGATGAAAAGAAGGACCAGGGGAGACATGATAGCAGTGTTCCAATATCTCAGGGGTTGCCACAAAGAAGAGGGAGTGAAGCTATTCTCCAAAGCACCTGAGGGTAGAACAAGAAGCAATGGGTGGAAACTACAAGGAGAGAAGCAACTTAGAACTAAGGAGAAATTTCCTGACAGTTAAAACAATTAATCAATGGAACAGCTTGCCTCCAGAAGTTGTGAATGCTCCAACACTGGAAGTTTTTAAGAAGATGTTGGATAACCATTTGTCTGAAGTGGTGTAAGGTTTCCTGCCTAAGCAGGGAGTTGGACTAGAAGACCTCCAAGGTCTCTTCCAACTCTGTTATTCTGTTCTATTCTTTCCTACAATGGCATGGAAGCTCTCTCTAGCCATGCTTACATTTTCCCTGACTGATCTGACGATTTTCTATGTGGTCAAATACAGGTAATCTTTGACTTATGATCCCAACTGGGACTGAAAGGTCTGTCACTAAGCGAGGTGATTGTTCATGTCCAATTTTATTACTTTTTTCCTGTAGTTATTAACTGAATCACATAGTTGTTAAGCAAGTCTGGCTTCTCCCATTGACTTCGCTTGTTGGAAGCCGACTAGGAAAGTCGCAAATAACCATCACATGATCCTGAAACAGTCCAACCATCATAAATACATCCCAGTTGCCAAGTGCCTGAATTTTGATCATGTAACCATGGAGACAGGGTTGGGCTGCTGGGGGTTCGCAGGGATTCGGGAGAACCTCTAGCTAAGATTCTGTGCAGTTCGGAGAACCCCCAAATCCCACTCCTGGCTGGCCCGGTTGTAACTTACTTTTTTCAGCATCTTTGTAACTTTGAATGATCACTAAATGAATGAGTGTAAGTCAAGGATTAACTCTACAAATAGTTAATCACCATGGTCCATATCTGCAGCTATTTCCTAGGCTATACATGTAGACAAAAGAGGTAGGTTTTTCTTGGGTTTGAAAGTTACTCTAATCTAATTGGAATTGTGTTCTTCAGATCCTTGATAATAGTCTGCTGTGTTTTTACAGCAACCACTTTTTGTCAATCTTGGGTTGTCGTGTCTCTGGAAAACTCCCTAGAGCAGGGGTATCAAACTCAATTTCATTGAGAGCCGCATCATGGTTGTGTTTGACTGGGGGGGGGAGGGGGGCATGGCTAGGGTGGGAGTGGCCAGGGTGGGCATGGCCAGATCGATGTCACTCGTGTTGGAGGCAACTCAAACCCTCCCTAACTCTCATTATAATCTTCCTTCCTTCCTTCCTTCCTTCCTTCCTTCCTTCCTTCCTTCCTTCCTTCCTTCCTTCCTTCCTTCCATTTATCAGCAAAAAATGTTACATACATACATACATACATACATACATACATACATACATATATATATAAATATATATATATATATATATATATATATATATATATATATATATATATATATATATATATATATATATATATATATATATATATATATATATATATATATATATATGTTAGAATGGTAATCATCGCTGCATTAATGGCAATTACAACCCTGCCTGCTCTATTTTGAGCCTTTCAAACTGTTCAACTGGCTTGCAACAGCCTTACCACCTCCCAAATCCTTTTAAGCCTAGAGCTTCCCCTCTGAGCACCAGGCATGGTCCACAAGCCTCAGGTCTTTCCCAGAAGATGTTTTGGTGTATCTGAGAATGGCCGTCCCTCCAAGGCGAATGAGTGTAGATTCTTCCTGTATGATCAGCAGCTTTGAGCAAGCTTCGACTGGAATGCAAAGAGTTTGATTCTGCAGATGACAGGATGGTCAGGGTTGGTTTGAGTCCACGTGTTGTTAATGTTTACCTAGGAAGGTGCATCATTTGAGCTTCACCTGTTTCTTCATGGAGGTAAGACTATTTTATTCTAATTGGTCTTTATTTTCTGAAGTGTCTGTCCATAGTATGGTCAGAAAAGGCTACCCATGTAAGTCTGAGTTAAGTATAAAATGTGTGTGAAAGAAGGAGCTATAAATTTTTCCATCTACTGTACACCAAGCACCTGGGAGCACTCAAGGACAGATATTTTGGAGTTTTGTTTAAAATATTGCCTCTCTCTCTCTCTCTCTCTCTCTCTCTCTCTCTCTCTCTCTCTCTCTCTCTCTCTCTCTCTCTCTCTCTCCCTCCCTCCCTCCCTCCCTCCCTCCCTCCCTCCCTCCCTCCCTCCCTCCCTTCATCTCTCTCTTCATCTCTCACTCTCAGTCTAGGGCTGCACTGAATATTTCTGAATAGGTGCAAAGAGGGTACAATCCAGACAGCACAACTTCAGAGAGGGCAAGGGCATTTCGTGCATGGGGGTACATTCAGGGGTGAAATCCCGCAGGTTCTGACAGGTTCTGGAGAACCGGTAGCGGAAGTTTTGAGCAGTTCGGAGAATCGGCAAATACCACCTCTGGCTGGCCCCAGAGTAGGGTGGAAATGGAGATTTTGCAATATCCTTCCCCCAGGAGTGGGGAGGGAATGGGGATTTTGCAATATCCTTCCCCTGCCACGCCCACCAAGCCACACCACGCCCACCAAGCCACGCCCACAGAACCGGTAGTAAAAAAAATTGGATTTCACCACTGGGTACACTGATTCGGTGATCTCCCTTTGAGAAAGTAGGATGTGATTATTTATTTCCATAGACATTTGATGCTTATATTATTGCTTCCATGTCTTTTTCGTTTCGTCTCACAATAGTGGGAAACCACCACCCAATGCTGATGGCCATTCTGACATTATTTGGTGGTCATTTTGACATTTGCTTATCTGCATCCTCGTCCTTCTCTCTGCCAATCATTCATTTTGTCCATTGACATCTCGCTAGGAATGGAGCTGAGGATCCTGCTTCCTGCTCCTTTTTTTTTTAAACGGGAGGTGCCAAGAAATGAGCAGAGCTAATCCTGTTCTACGGAACCAGTGTGTAAATACACACTGTTAAGCACCTAACCATATTTAAAAAAGAAAAGAAAAATCTTCAAGAAAAATCATTGTTATTCCCGTTAATCTACTCCTTTTACAGGGGTTTTAAAATGTGGATGACCTAAAATGGTGTCTACGCTCTCTATTGTGTTCATTATTGGCACAATAAAATAATAGCATCTTATACTGCAATGTAATTCTGCTGCCTGTATTTTCTGGCACCGGGGGAGAGAAGTTAGCATTTATATCCGAGATCAGATAGGAAACTTTGCTGAGTGAACAGGACAATAACTACAAAAAGGCAAAGACTGTGGAGCCAGGAAATACCACCTGCCATTCTATCTAAGGTTGTCCTGTCCTCAAAGAACCTATTTGAAATTCCGTTTCTAATTTTGGACAATGAACTCTTAAGGAATGTCGTGTCCAGCAGTGCTGAAAATGTAGCTCCCACCAGGGCCTAAAATATCTTGCTAAACTGTGATCAAGGACCAGTCACTCTCTACTAGGGTTTAAAAAGAACCAAATTTTAGGGTTTAAAACGAACCAGATTCTAGCTTTGCAATTGTCTGACTTCGGCAGCAAATATGCTTCATGGAACTGCAGTTAAACATGTTCAGCTAGTATTTTATTGGTTGATTGAAAGCAGGGTGTTCACATGGCATGCAAAACCCAGCCCTGTTAACAAAATACAATGGTTGAATTCACATGACACTTTAATCCACCAACAAATAAATCATATTATGGCATAGGACAGTGATGGCTAACCTTTTCGGCACAGAATGCCGAAACTGGAGACCGCGCACACACATGTCTGTGCGCATGCCAGAGCGCTGGAACCCGGAAGAGAGCAGCTGGCCGGTGCGCATGTGTGCACCAGCCAGCTGCTCTTCCAGGTTTGGTCGAGCACATGCACACTGGACAGCTGGTCTGGCGCGCATGCGCGGCGGGGAACCCGGAAGAGAGCAGCTGGCCGCTGCGCATGTGCATGACAGAAGTCTGTGATGGCACGTGTGCCCACAGAGAGGACTCTGTGTGCTACCTCTGGCATGCGTGCCATAGGTTCGCCATCCAAGGTGGCACAGTGGTTAGAGTGCAGCACTGCAAGTTACTTCAGCTGACTGCTAGCTGCAGTTCGGCGGTTCAAATCTCACCGGCTCAAGGTTGACTCAGCCTTCCATCCTTCCGAGGTGGGTAAAATGAGCACCCAGATTGTTGGGGGCAATATGCTGACTCGGTAAACCGCTTAGAGAGGGCTGTAAGGCACTATGAAGTGGTATATAAGTCTAAGCGCTATTTCTATCATGGGCTTTGGATAATGGTCTGATTCAAATACATACAAAAACAGTGGCTTCATTTCCCACAATACACTGACCCACCAACCATCCTCTCCATTTTAACCTTATCTAGGATGTTGTATGATAGTGGCTTAATGAGCCGATAAAAGACTGCTAATTCTGCCTCCCCCACCCTAAAATCAGCTGTTGTGAGGAGCTATATGTTGGCAAGTGAATTGAGCAAATTTTTGAAACCAAGGTTTTTCTCCCCTCCCCTCAAAAGCACTGATTTCAAGTAATCAAAATGATCACTGTGTTCCAGTACTTGAGGGGCTGTCCCAGAGAAGAGGAGATTGACTTATTCTCCAAAGCACCAAAGGGGCAGGAGAAGAAATGATGGGTGGAAGCTTGTTAAAGAGAGATCTAACCTAGAACTAAGGAAAAATTTCCTGACACTAAGAACAGTTTATCAATGGAACCGCTTGCCTCCAAGAGTTCTCCATCACTGGAGGTTTTCAAAATTAGACTGGAAAGCCATTTGATCGGGATGGTATAAGGTCTCCTGCCTTGAGCAGTGGGTTGGACTAGATAACAGGGGTAGGCAAAGTTGGCTCTTCTATGACTCGTGGACTTCAACTCCCAGAATTTCTGAGCCAATCATGCTAGCTTAGGAATTCTGGGAGTTGAAGTTCACGAGTCATAGAAGAGCCAACTTTGCCTACCCCTGGACTAGAAGATCTCCAAGGTTTCTTTCAGCCCCATGATTCTGTGTTCTATGTTCTTTCAAACACAAGGCTGGTTGAACATGGTTGTGAACAGCAGTAGAATTAATTGACAGAGTTGAAATATTCCATGGGTTTCTTCAGAAAGGAAGAATTGACATCTAGTCATGAGGTCAGTCATGCAACTGACACCAATTCCATAATTGGTGCCATCTGGACAATGAAGTTATGACACATGTAATATCATTGTGATATACATCCCCTATGATTATAGACAATCATACGGGGGTGGGTGGGAATTATATCTTACATAATTCCCATGTTAAATATGCCATGTCACTGTAGTTTGGATCAGATGCCAAGACTAAGCTCTCTCTATATAATCTCTCTATATAAAAGCCAAATACCACTCACTCATCACAAAATCTCCAGAACTGTAAAGCCTACAAACATGAAACTTGGCACCTATGTTCCTCTTGGCTTCTAGGTGCCCGCTAAGAAAGGATTTTTCGAAATGACCATCAGATCATTAGTATTTCTTATATTATTATTATTATTATTATTATTATTATTATTATTATTATTATTATTATTATTATTATTATTATTATTATTATTATTATTATTATTATTATTATTATTATTATTATCACACTCTGATGCTAAGGAGTTAGATGTTCTACTCCCCTTCCCCACCTGAAAAGAACTCTGTTCCAACTGCCAGCTGCCTTATATTAACATGCTCTGATGCTACCCCTTCGCTAAACCAGGCGTGGGCGTTGCCAGTACGTGAGTCATCCGGCCTGCGGGCTGGGAGTTTAGACATTCTACTCCCCCTCCCACCTGAAAAGAACTCTGTTCCAACTGCCAGTTGCCTAACATGCTCTGATGCTACAGATTTACACATTCTACATAAATTTTCAAGCTTTAACTGTCAATTTATCAAGCCCGATCACATAGTTTCATAGCGAAGCATGGGTATCCAGCTACTAGTATTTACATAAAAGGAAAAAAAGGTCAAATCTGAAATAGACGCTTCTCTTTATTTCGTTGTCCAAATTGTGGAACTTTCTCCCAAGATACATTCACCTGATGATGTCTTTGTTATATTTAGACACCAGATAAAATGGTTTCTGACTTCCAGGGAATTTGAGCCTCTTTCTTAATGTTTTTTTTTCAACAATTGTTTTATTTTGCTTCTAACCCCTTTGTTGGTTTTCTTTTGTGTTCTTTCATATTGTGTGTGAAGTTTGTTTTGCAGTCACTGTAAACTCCTTGGAGCTGATTACCACAAAAAATTTGTTCACCATTCAGTAAATAAATAAGCACCATTTGCAAGTGAACATTGGTAACTGCTTTTTAAGTTCAAATGAAGATATTGGAGGCTCTGTTGTCACTGAAACAGAATGGAGTTTTAAGTATCGGTATCTTTAAATTCATTGAGGCCATCAACAATCTGGCTAATTGTTAACAATTAGACATTTATCTAATGACTAAATTTGAATGGAACAATAAACTAAACTTTTTAATATATTTAAAAAAAAACCTCAGTTACATCAGATCATGCCTGTGATGTAAAAGATGACACTAAGTGAAATAAAAGTGTCCCTTTTTATTTTTATTATAGCATTCCTTTACTATTGTTATTTCTACATTGTTTATCATTCTCCCCCCCCCCCCCATTTTATTGTTGTGAGCCACCCAGAGTAGCTCCACAGCGAGATGGGTGACAAATAAATAAAAATAAATAAAATTATAAAACAAAATAAATAAAAAACAAAATAAATAAAAAACAAAATAAACAAAAAACAAAACAAAACAAAAATATAAAATAATATAAATAAATAAATGTAAAATAAAGCAAAGCAAAACACACACACACACACACACACACACACACACACACACACACACACACACACACAAACAATGCATTCTGTGGGGAAAATGACAGAATAAAAGGATGTCTTTCCTCCTCACCATCTTCCTTAAAATGCTAGAACCAGTTATCCCAGGATTCTGACTGCATCAAGAGGCAACAAGAAGTACTTATTCACACAGCGCTTACCTAAACCATGGAACTCACTAGAGAAGATGTAGTGACTGTTGGCAAAGAGAAATGCTTAAAGGCATCGTTTAGGGGAAACATGGCTCCTTGTGTTTAATAATTTCAATGGTGGTCTAGCCCCAATGGCTTTTGTAGCTGTCTCCTGATTGCCAGATATCTTGGCAAGTGCAGGTTACTGTTCTTTTCTTAGCTTCTCAGAAGGGTGAGACCAAAATGCTGCATGACACAGAATCATTGCCTGATGCAGCCCATTTTTCCCTTCCATTTTGTCTTTTAACATGGCCACAAAAAAGAGATTGGAAATGTCCACTGTTTTTTTGTTTTTGTTTTTAAAAAAACCAGCTCACCAAAGATGTGACAGTTTAGCTGTAGTCTTAATGAAGCAAAGCAACTCCTTGCTGTGGCTTACAAAAGGATATTGTTTCTATTAGCTGTGGTTAAAATTAATGAGAGTTTCAAGTTTCAAAGATAGCATTTAACTGAAACTGGTTCATTGAAAGCAAACATGGAAATATGACATGTCAACACCAGAAGAGGAGACAAACCAGTGCTTGTAATGAAAAACCAATGCTAAGTCAGAATGCAACCAACAATTGGATGTATTGACTGTAGCCCCATTTCTCCTTATGCTGGTCTATGACTATAATAAAAATCTGATTTGAGTAATTGGATTCAAACATTATGCTGAACATGATCTGTGTGATTTGGGATTAGCAAGAGCACATTCAGTTACAGCTTTCTGGTATATTCAAGCCAGACCATGATGGATTATTTAACAAACCAGGGATTAAAATCCTGGTTCAACAGTGTGTCAAATCAAAGTTTTAGTCACACATTGCCCTCACTTGTTTAACTAACTTGCTTAACTAGTTTCCGTCAGCTATATGCTGAGCCACAAATAAGCGAATCCCATTTTGACTTAATGTCATGTGTGATATTAAGCCTCTGATTCTGCTTAAACATTTTGTTCATCAGGAAGCTTGTCACTAAATTTGAACCCTTCAACTGGGCTACAATAAAATACCTTATTCCAACCAGACTTGAAATATTAGGATTAGACAATTTACAACTACGTCACTTCCGATCTGATCTAAATGTAGTTCATAAAATCATATACCAAAATGTCCTTCCTGTCAATGACTACTTCAGCTTCAACCGCAGCAATACACGAGCACGTCATAGATTCAAACTTAATGTAAACAGCTCCAAACTCGACTGCAGAAAATACGACTTCAGCAACAGAGTGATCAATGCCTGGAATGCACTACCTGACTCTGTGGTTTCTTCCCCAAACCCCCAAAACTTTAACCTTAGACTGTCTACAGTCAACCTCTCCCCATTTCTAAGAGGTCTGTAAGGGGCGTGCTTAAGCGCACCACTGTGCCTACCGTCCCTGTCCTACTGTCCTATTGTCCTCTTTTATCGGTACTTTTTACTTATATTTATACAAACAACTACTATCCTGTACATGTTTGACAAACAAATAAATAATAATAATAATAAAAAATTCCAGATGCATTGCACCCTAGAAAGAACACCGTACAAGCAGAACTTCTAAAGTCTAGGCCAATGTTTCTCCATCTTAGGAGAATGTATGGACTTCTGTTTCTGGAATGGCTGGCTAGAGAATTCTGGGAGTTGAAGTCCACATATCTTAAAGTTGCTAAGGTTGAGAAACGCTGCTCTAGGCTTATATCAGATGCCGAATTTTGCTGTAGAAAGTTGGTTGGTGAGCTAAGCTGGTGTAGCATGTTCCCATGTTAGACAGAAGAAGAAGAAGAGGCTTAAGCAAACAAGAATGCATCACCAAAGATAACTAGATGGTTACTTTGATGTGTAGTTATTGGAATGGTAAAAGCTAAAAAGGAGTGGTGAGCCATTTGCTTGGATTCTTGTAATGGCTTTGTCACAGACTTCCTCTGTAACTAGAGGCAAGTTGTTTGACGGCTTCAGTTTTGCTCTGCATACAATGCAATTAATAATACTTAACACCTACCTCACATGGGGTGTAGTGAGACTTAATGAGACCTTGTAACTTGCTTTACAATCCCAAGATGAAAGGGGCTGGAGCCCGGCAGGCTGTCATTAAGAAATGTAGGCAAATGATATAACCTGGTGGAACAACACCGAATGCCTCGGTGTCAGCTGTTTAACACAACCCACAGTGACACCTGCTGGAAATGAGTCTGTCAGCCGGCCTCCACCCTAGAATGAAACAAACAAGAATGAAAAGGTCATGGCATAGGGTGGGGTGGGGTGGGAATGGAAGCGTTCGTTTCTACGCATTTGCCTTGCTTCGGGTTGGAACCATTTCTGAACTACATTTTTTCCAAACGAAGACTGAATTGTTTTTTTTCCACAGAGGCTGGGGTGGGGTCCAATTTGTAAGCTGGCACTTTTAAGGCATGGCGAATCCACTAATGCAGTGATGGCGAACCTTTTTTTTCCTCAGGTGCCAAAAACACACATGCGCGCACGATAGCACACGCGGGTGTGCCCACACCCATAATTCAATGCCCCCCACATGCCCTGCCCCCTGCGCATGCATGCACAACCCCCCCTGCGCTGCCCCACATCCTGCGCATGCGCACACAACCCCCCCACCTCCCCTATTTCCTGACTTTGGGTGGGCCCGGTAGACCCGTTTTTTGCCCTCCCCTGGCTCCAGAGGCTTTCTTGGAGCCTGGGGAGGGCGAAAATGGCCTCCCCTGCCCCCCCAGAGGCCAGAAACGGCGCATTTCCCAACTTCTGGTGGGCCCAGTAGGCGTGTTTTTCACCCTCCCCTGGCTCCAGAGTCTTCCCTGGAGCCTGGGGAGGGCGAAAACGGCCTCTCCGCCCCCCTCAGAGGCCCTCCGGAGGTCGAAAATGCCCTCCCAGAGCCTCCGTGTGAACCGAAAATCAGTGGCTGGTGCGCACATGCGTGCTGGAGCTGAGCTAGGCCAACGGCTTGCGTGCCAGCAGATATGGCTCCGCGTGCCACCTGTGGCACACGTGCCATAGGTTCGCCATCACGGCACTAATGGGTTCCTAGCCTTCGTACATGGGCTGGCTGAATAGGAGGACTGCCACTTTTTCTTAAAGGCTCCACAGGCAGGCAGGGCTATGAAATGCAAGCGAAGAAAACCCAGGACAAGAAGAGCTGAGTCAGCAGATTCTTCAGGCCTCCATTCCTCCATTCAGTGGGGTTGCAAAACTTTACCCTCTCCGATTCATCTTCCACTTGGACTTCCATGTCTCTTTCTGTGAGGAAGGCCACCTCACAGTTTCCAAACCAAGATAAGGGTCTATCACTGACAAATAGAAGAGAGATCCAGTTGGTTTCCAAAGATACTGGCTGGATCCAAATAGCATCTCCTTAGTGGCCAGAAATGTCTGAAATGATATGGGGTGTCCTGCAGGGGTGGGTTCTAACTTACCTCGCTATCAGTTCGCTTCCTCCCCCACTGCGTGGGCGTGCCTTGTGGGCACACGCGCGCTTCATGCGCGCATGCATGCGCAGTGCCAAAGAATCCATTTTTTTAAAAAAAGCCAAAAACAAGATGGCGACCACATGCAGAGTGCCAGAAACTCGGCTTCAGAATGGAAGGTAATCTCACATCTGTGTGGAGACGTGTAGGTTTTCCACATACTTCAGCAGGAGCATTTGTGGGTCAAGATGCTATCAAAGCCCTGCCTATTTTTATGTGGGACACACCTTAAAGTGGATGGGAGTTTGATCTTCAGGTTGGGGTAAGGTGACCAGACGTCCCGATTTTGGCGGGACAGACCCGCTTTTTCATCATTTGTCCCGCGTCCCGCCCGTCCTCTAAAAAGTCCCGATTTTTTGAAAGAATGCACGACTAGGGCATTCTTTCAAAAAATCGGCCTGAAAGGCAGCAGGCCTCTCAGCTCGGGCCGGCCGTGGGCGGCAGGCGGGCGTCCCACGTTGTTGACTCCTCCGGCGGCGGCTAGAAGCTGGGGGGAGGGGGAAGGGAGGCTGCTCCTCCTCTCCTTCCCCCGCCCCATCCCTAGCCCCGCCCTCGGAGGCGCCGCTGCTGTTGGGAGGGGTGAGGGACGAGGAGCCGTCGCCGCTTTGAGTTTACGAGCGGCGCAAACAGCCCTTCCTCGTCCCCCTCCCCTTTCTTCCCCCCGTCGCCTCGCTGCCGCCGTTGCCCTGGGGCCGGGCGGGCGACCGGGAGACCGCGGCGCTTGGATGCTTGGAGCAGGTAAGCTGCCGGCTGCCTCCTTTCCCCGTCTCCCGCCTCCCGTTCGTTGCTTGCCAGCCCGGCCGAAGGGAAGGCGGGAGGCGAGGAAAGGCCTCCCGAAAGGGAGGCGCAGCCCTTCGGGAGCCCGCCTCCCTTTCGGGAGGCCTTTCCTCGCCTCCCGCCTTCCCTTCGGCCGGGCTGGCAAGCAACGAACGGGAGGCGGGAGACGGGGAAAGGAGGCAGCCGGCAGCTTACCTGTCGCGAGCTGCAGGCATCCAAGCGCCCTCCCGCCTCCCCCCCTCTCCCCCCCACCTCACCTGGACGCCGACATTTGCTGTTTTGCCCTCTGCGCATGCGCAGCGTTCTGCGCATGCGCAGAGGGCAAAACAAATGGCGGTGCCCAGGCGCCCCCCCCGTCCCGCTTAAAAATTAAAAAATCTGGTCACTTTGGGTTGGGGTGACCATCCTAACTGTTTTGATTCTCCTGCCGATTGCCTTCTATTGTTTAACCAGTGCATGGGAGTGAATTTCCAGACTTTGGGGGAGGAAGGTGGGACAGGAAAATATCACTTAGCTTGCAATCATCTCATAACACTGAATTGGACCAGCAAACCCAAAATAAGCCAATTCTTTATCTTCTTACTGCTAAGTCAAATGTTGTTTACCCATAGCAAGGCAAATTGAAATAACTGCTCCTGGGGTATAAACATTTCAAGTATATTTCATAGATCTATGTTGTGTGTGTGTGTGTGTGTGTGTGTTTTGTGTGTGTGTGTACACATACACAGATTATATATTAGAAGTTTTATACTTCTTAAAACAATATATTACGATTTCTCTTGTAAACTCCCAGACTGGATCCTTTTAACTCTACCATCAGATCTGGAAGCTGTAAAAACAGTAATATAAACCTTAAAAAAGGCTTATGTTTTGCTTTGAATGTTGCATTTTAAAACCTGCTCTGTTCTTAAGTAGAAAAGCAGGGTGCAAACATTTTAAATTAAAGAATTCTCTAAACCAGAGGTAGAATACCCCCCAAATCCTGGTTCCATTGATAAAAATGACATGTAAATGACATGAACACTTCGTCCACTCCATCGATGCCTCCATCCATCAGTGCTTCAGATACATACTCTAAAGCAGGGGTCGGCAACCTTAAACACTCAAAGAGCCACAAAGGTCCTAACCGGAAGCCCCCCATTTAATTCTGGAGCTAATTGGAAGTCCGGTTCCCCCACCATAGAGTCTCCTCCTAGCGCTGTGTCCTTTTTCCTCTACCAGTCCTAACCGAAAGCCCTATCAATTGTGGAGCTGACCGGAAAACCCGCCCCTTGCCATAGAGTCTCCTCCTTACACACCCTGCTTCCCCCCTCCACCAACTGGAAGCTTCTCTCAAAATTGTGATGTCAACCGGCGACAGGGAGCCGCAGAAGAGGGATGAAAGAGCCACATGTGGCTCCAGAGCCGCAGGTTGCTGACCCCTGCTCTAAAGTTTCACTTATCAAAAAAAATATTAAATAGGCCCTCCAGCAACCCAAAGATGACTGGTCTTCGACATAAATGGAGTGCAGTATTTCTCAACCTTGGCAACTTTTAAGCTATGTGGATTTCATCTCCCAGTATTCCCCAGCCAGCATGGTTGCCAAGGTTGGGAAGGTGGGCTGCAGTGGGTTATATTTAAACTATTCCCAGGATGTGCATATGAAGGCATATGTGAGGACAATGACACTGTAATATCCATCTGCAAAAGGATAAAAGGCATAAGACTGCTGGCCATCTATGTAATAGGGAAACGTGTAGATTTTAAACCTGAACTGTTTTTATTAGGGATGATATCAGAAAAATTTGATAAGAGAAGTATGTTTTTAGGATTACGTGTTTTAACAGCAGCAAGGATTATCTTCGCACAATATTGGAAAGAGGAAGAAACACCTCAAGATGAAGAGATAATTAAGAAGATATTAGACTCTGTAGAAATGGATAGACTTACATTGAAAATCAAACAGAAAGAAGACACAGAATATTATCAAACTTGGAGTTTATTTTACCAGTGGTTGGAAAAAAGGGGTGGAGAGTAAGAATGGCATTTGTATTGTTAAGCAAATTAAATACCCAGACAACACTGTGTTTATTAAGCACTAAGGAATGTAATTAACAGAAAATTAATAAAAGTTATTTTTTAAAAAAGACTGCTGGTTGGTAGAAGTGCTCCATGGCCGATGGTAGAGTAGTAAAGGATATATTATTTTTATCACTTCCAACTACAAATTGGAGATCACCTGATAGCTATAATGGTAACAGTGGCTGTATTAGTAGCAGTAGATTTCTTATAAAGGCAATAAGGGTACAGTAATGGATTTCTTGTTTTAAAAAAATCCATGTTAAGGAGGAGAAGAAGAAGAAGAAGAAGAAGAAGAAGAAGAAGAAGAAGAAGAAGAAGAAGAAGAAGAAGAAGAAGAAGAAGAAGAAGAAGAAGAAGAAATATTGCTAAGCTTTGAATACCACCAATCATAGAGACTCAAGGGAGTTGATGACAATGGAATGCAACAAGCATAAACATCTAAACATTCTTCACACACACCCCAATCCACAAAAATCCCATTAACTTAAAAACACATGTTGTTGTTCCCAGCCTTTGTTCTGCTTAGTTACAAGGATTGCTTATTTTGAATTGCATTCACTGCAGTTCACGTAGCAAAGCTACCAAAGTGAGAAAGGGTTTTGGTTTTCAGCCATCTTATCTGAGATCAGAGGTGGGTTTCAGCAGGTTCTGACCAGTTCTGGAGAACCGGTAGCGGAAATTTTGAGTAGTTTGGAGAACTGGTAAATACCACCTCTGACTGGACCCAACCCCATCTATTCTCTGCCTCCCGAGTCCCAGATGGTCGGGAGGAAATGGGGATTTTGCAATATCCTTCCCCCAGGAGTGGGGAGTGTCACATAGTGAATATTGTCAGTTGTATGACAATAGGGGTGCAGGGGTGCAGGGTGATGCACCCCTATCCTAATATTATGGTACATTCCAATACAAGCAGAACACGTGATATGGTCTTGTATGCATGTCCACATTCCTGATCCACCATTGATCACTTTGACTTGCCTCTTGACTTGAAAGGTCGCGTTTTCTTAGCAAAAATGTAATTATTCAGGATTTATTGTTTTTGTACCGAAATAAATATTTTCTATTAGACTTTTAATCTCGGCTTTATTTCTAACTGTCTGAATTCCAAGTAAAAGATCCAAATCGCCTCTATGAGATTTATTCTCACCTTAACAGGGAGGGAATGGGGATTTTGAAGTATCCTTCCCCTGCCATGCCCACCAAGCCACGCCCACCAAGCCACACCCACAGAACCGGTAGTAAAAGTTTTTGAATCCCACCACTGTCTCAGATGCTGATTTCGGCTGAAAGGGAGGGATTGACCGGCCCCAAATCACACAGCCAGTTTCCATGCCTAAGGGAGAACTAGAACCTGGGTCTCATTCCTCCATTTTCAGCACCTTCCCCACTATATCACACCAGATCTTTAACTTAAAAACATAAATCAGGGTGAAAATCCTGAAAAAAACCAAACGACATCCCATAAGTCAGTCAGAATTAGTCATTTTAGGCCTTTATAAAAATCCAGCAGGGTGACAACCAAATGACTCTCAGGAAGTAAACTGTTCCATAATGTTGATGTTGCCTTTGAGAAGGACTACTTCTGAGCCTCCTGTCCGGCCCCAAACTAAGAAGCACACCTGGCAATTCTTCCAAGCTGAGTTTCTTATTGTTTCACACCCACATACAAAATCTTTCCAGACTGAGGACCCTACTATCTTTTTTTTATTTAGTTTGTCAAACATGTACAAGATAACAGGTATAAGTATAAACATGGACATGAACATATGAAATGAGTACAAATAAATGGGGACAGTAGGACAGGGACGGTAGGCACACTGGTGCGATTATGCATGCCCCCTTTACGGACCTTTTAGGAATGGGGTGAGGTCCACAGGAGTTTAAGGTTGAAGCTGTGAGGGTTTGAGGATGTAACAACGGATTCAGGTAGAGCATTCCAGGCGTTGACCACTCTGTTGCTGAAGTCGTATTTTCTGCAGTCGAGTTTAGAGCGGTTTACCTTGAGTTTGTATCAATTGTTTGCCCGTGTATTATTGAGGTTGAAGTTGAAGTAGTTGTTGACAGGTAGGACGTTGTAGCAGACAATTTTGTGTACTATGCTTAGGTCAGACCGTAGGCGGCATAGTTCCAGGTTGTCCAAGCCCAAAATTTCGAGCCTGGTGGCATAAGGTATTCTATTATGAGCAGAGGAGTGGAGTACTCTTCTTGTGAAATACCTCTGGACTCGTTAAATTGTATTAATGTCCGATATACAGTGTGGATTCCAGGCAGACGAGCTGTATTCGAGAATTGGTCTGGCAAAGGTTTTGTATGCCCTAGTTTGCAGTACAATGTTGCCGGAGAAGAAGCTTCACAAAATTAGGTTTTATCTGCATCTACAATATATTCTGTGAACTATTAGGCAGGAATTGTCTTCACTCTTTTTCTCTCACACATGACATCTGGGCTGAGTTGCCTCCTACTCTTCTGGACTGCAGCCCCTCCTTCCTGGGGATCCACCTCCTCCCTCCATTCCGTCCTATCTCTATTCTCTTAAACCTCTCATGGGGTGGACCTATAAGTGTCCCCAAACCTCTCAGAAAGCCCGAATACCATGATTGAAGGCATTACATGCTGCCAAAAAAGGTGAACTACGTCTCTCCATCCAGATCCTGACTTGTGACCATTTCAGTCCAGCATCTGTGCCTGTCACTGTTCTCTCTAAGCTGTGCGGCCGCGCGGCCGTGCACATAATGAGAGAACGCCGCGCAGAAGTTTCTAACCTCCGCCCGGCATTTTCTAATTGCAGAGGCTGCACGCCTGCATGGCCGCACACATGAAAAGAAAACGCCGTGCGGCAGTTTTTAACTGCCGCGCACCGTTTTCTAATTTTACAGGGAACATTGGTGCCTGTGTCTGAGCCCTGACTTTAAATCCTCTGTAGCAGAAATTCAGCCATTCAATTACCGTATTTTTCGGAGTATAAGACGCACCTTAGTTTTTGGGGAGGAAAATAGGGGAAAACAATCTGCCTACCAGGTATTCATCTGGCTAGCATCCTTAGTCTGGTCAGCTTCAGCACATTATTTTATCTCCTGGTTAGGATTTAAAAAAACCTTCTTCTGAGAGTAACAATGAAAGAGCCTGCAAGCCAGTAAGAGCTGGGAAGATCGTTAGCACCTGGTTAGGGCTAGAAAACAACTTCTTTGGAGCAAGTAGAGCAATGAAAAAAAAACCTGCAAAGACTTAGGGCTGGAAAACATTCTTCTGAGAGAGCAACAATGAAAGAGCATGCAAGCCAGTAAGAGCTGGGAAGATCTGTTAGCACCTAGTTAGGGCTGGAAAAAAAAGCTACATTCGAAGTATAAGACGCACCTGAATTTTCAGCCACTTTTAGGGAGGAAAAAGGTGCGTCTTATACTCCGAAAAAATATGGTAAATGTTTTATCCAGAAAGGCAAGAGATTGGGTGGAAGTTGTCAAAACCAGGTGGTTTGAAAGATGGTGTTTTCAAGCGTGGGTACCAGATTTCATAATCTCCAGACCAAATCACTCTGGATTCCTTAACTAGGCTTTCAGCTTTACTGTATGCGTGAAAGCATGATTTATGGAGATGTACAAAAATACAAACAACGCAAAGGACACCATGAGTGATTAGTACTGTATCACCTAACTTTCTCCAATTTAGTATTGTATCCTCCAGATGTTCTGGATTACACTTTGGCTTGGAATTCTGGGAACTATCATCCAAGACATGAGCACATCTGGAAAGTGCGGAGGAAATTTTGAAAGAGGACAATGGATGTTTCTGTAACAGCACTGAACATAGCGAAGAACCCAACAAGAGAGAATGACTCAACTCTTTGAAAGCCTTCCAGAATAAACCAGCATATTAGCTGGCTTCTTTGTGCTTGCTTTTCCAGTATAGAGACCTGTATTGTATCCAGGTCTACCGTATTTTTCGGAGTATAAGATGCACCGGAGTATAAGACGCACCTTAGTTTTTGGGGAGGAAAATAGGGGAAAACAATCTGCCTACCAGGTATTCATCTGGCTAGCATCCTTAGTCTGGTCAGCTTCAGCACATTATTTTATCTCCTGGTTAGGGCTTAAAAAAACCTTCTTCTGAGAGAGTAACAATGAAAGAGCCTGCAAGCCAGTAAGAGCTGGGAAGATCGTTAGCACCTAGTTAGGGCTAGAAAACAACTTCTTTGGAGCAAGTAGAGCAATGAAAAAAAACCCTGCAAAGACTTAGGGCTGGAAAAACATTCTTTGGAGAGAGTAACAATGAAAAAACCTGCAAGGTAAGAGCTGGGAAGATCTGTTAGCACCTAGTTAGGGCTGGAAAAAAAGCTACATTCGAAGTATAAGACCCAAATTTTCAGCCACTTTTAGGGAGGAAAAAGGTGTGTCTTATACTCCAAAAAATACGGTAATTAAACTTCTGCTGAAATACCCAACCACATTTTCCACCTATCCTTTGGTTCATCTCTTCAGCGTGTATTTGTTTGTTCTGCTAGCTAACACATCCAATATGTCTTTCAAATGAAAGTAAATATCCAATTGACCCACTCAGACCAGCAGCTTGGAATTAATGCTGATGCTTCATTCCAGATTTGCTAATAATTACCCAGGCTTTAAGGATGGATGAGCTGCTTCTTGGCAGATGGCAATAGAGGAAAATTAGACCGGTGGGGCCTAAGGAAGGTCTCCTCCCTCCCTCAATGAGGGTTTATCTTCAAATTCCAAATCTTTTGCAGTTCATTTTTTTTACCTGCCCAAACCTTACTTGCATACCTCCTACATTCCTGAATGTTCCAGGTGCTATTTTCACCTGCACACATACAGTACCTTATGTTGAGATCTCCTTACATTTTATCCCCACATTTTATTCCCTGTAAGGTAGGTTGGGCTGAGAGAGTGACTGACCCAAAGCCACCCAGCCAGTGAGTTCCCATGCCTGAGAAGAGACTTGAGCCCAGATCTCTCTGGGTAAGTAAGTAAGGTTCTACATTTAGGCAAGAAAAACAAAATGCACAGGCACAGTATATGTGGTACCAGGGGTGGGTTCCTCCCACTTCGGACCGGTTCGCCCGAACCGGTAGTGACCCGCTGGTGACGTCACAATGACATCATGGATCCGGTTCAGTCGGCGCCGTTCCATGGGCACCGCCATATTTTTTTGAATTTTTTTTGAATTTTTTTAAATTTCCTCCAGGCGCAGGAGGAAGCGAACCATAGCGAGGTAAGTTAGAACCCATCCCTTTGTGGTACCTTGCTCAACAGTGGTGACTGTGAGAGGGACCTTGGAGTCCTAGTGGACAACCATTTAAATATGAGCCAGCAGTGTGCAGCAGCTGCCAAAAAAGCCAACACAGCTCTAGGCTGCATAAAAACAGAGGGATAGAATCAAGATGACGTGAAGTGTTAATACCACTTTATAATGCCTTGGTAAGGCCACACTTGGAATACTGCATTCAGTTTTGGTTGCCATGATGTAAAAAAGATATTGAGACTCTAGAAAGAGTGCAGAGAAGAGCAACAAAGATGATTAGGGGACTGGAGGCTAAAACATATGAAGAACGGGTGCAGGAACTGGGTATGTCTAGTTTGATGAAAAGAAGGACTAGGGGAGACATGATAGCAGTGTTCCAATATCTCAGGGCCTGCCACAAACAAGAGGGAGTCAAACTATTCTCCAAAGCACCTGATGGTAGGACAAGAAGCAATGGGTGGAAACTAATCAAGGAGAGAAGCAACTTAGAACTAAGGAGAAATTTCCTGACAGTTAGAACAATTAACCAGTGGAACAGCCTGCCTCCAGAAGTTGTGAATGCTCCAACACTGGAAGTTTTTAAGAAGTTGTTGGATAACCATTTGTCTGAAGTGGTGTAGGGTTTCCTGCCTAAGCAGGGGGCTGGACTAGAAGACCTCCAAGGTCCCTTCCGACTCTGTTATTCTATTCTATTCTATTCTATTCTATTCTATTCTATTCTATTCTATTCTATTCTATTCTATTCTATTCTATTCTCTCCAGTCCTAGCCCAACACCCTAACTTCCCCATTGCACTGTTTACTAATGTAATCAAAGACTTCCTGTTGCTCTCCTCACCATCATTGTTGGAAAAAAAGGATCCTGGTCAGTATAGTTCTACCTGGGGCATACATGCTCTGTAAGCTAATCCCTTGAGTGGTTAACCTCACTCCTAGTCTGTGATTGAATTGCGGATATCGGAATAATCTTCGGAATAGGTGTGTGCTCTTTTGAGGGATCGGTTCTTAGGGAGGAGAATCCGATCTTCTTCGAAGCAATTCTCAGGCTTCTCAAAGGTTAAACAAATGCAGTGTTTGCTCATCCAGGTAAGTTACCTATCAGGTTTGCCCAGTCATTTCCTGCTACACTTGTGTCTTTTTAAGGATGTCTGGGTGTTTGCGGACTACTCATTTCCTACTTGCCCTCTGTGGCTAATTAAGTGTTGCACAGGGTTCATTAGACTTGACAGGAACCTGGCAGAGCAGAGACCCTTTGACTTGGACAAGTCTTTGTGGAATCCATCATTAATAAATGAAAGCTTTCTTTCTGGCTCCGAGCTTGATTCAAGTCCGTGGTCTCAGCTGTTCTCTATTATTCCTCCTGAAATGTTTGCCTCCAAAAAATTTGGAGTTTGCCTAGTGGGGGGGAAAAAGGTGAATATCCTGCCAGAGCTTTCTTCTGCATTTTGGGAGACCGTTCTCATTCTGTTTGATGGCAAAGAAATTGGTTCCCATGTTTTTTTAGTGCAGAAAAAATAGGAGTAAAATTCTCACGAGTTCTGGTATTTGTTTCCCTTACTCGTAGGATAGCCAAGAGTAGATCCTAATTTTTTATTCCACAGTTACCTCTCCAGCAATCTCCTTGGCTGCCCAAGTCTCTAAAGAAATCTCAGAGACAAAAATCGTAAGGGAACTATTCCCATGAAACTTTTTTTCCAATCTTAGAAAGAGGGTAGATATATGCAGGAATCTGCAAAGCCATGTAACACAAAAAAAAAAATTGATAATAGCACCAGCATCCTTAATATTACAACAATGATAGACACTCAAAAAAGGCCATTGAAGAAGTTGAAAAGACATTTAAAAGCAAAGAAGATTAAAAACAACAACAATCTTTTCTCAAAGAAAATTTTGGTGGAGTTGGAAGAAAGTTGGTACAGGTTGGAGGGTATTCTATTCATTTATGGCTGGTTGCCTTTAATGAACATGTGTATTTTGCTATCCAGAGCAACAATAAGTATTCCTGGTGCTAAAGATCGTATTCTAAATGTTAATTTAAAAAAGGTCCCATTGACAGTGGTAGCCACATTTATCCAGCAAAGTGAGGCAACCCATTATAATTTATATATATATATAATATACATTGTAGGTCTTTGGGTATTCGGGTTTTCTCCCGCGTGAAATTGGAAGTGTCTTGGCGACGTTTCGATGAAGTCTCATTCATCATCTTCAGGCTGGTGTCTTCTGCTTCCTGCTTCTAGGAGCAATGTGAGATTGCTGCTGTTTCTTCCTTTTAACTGCCAGTGGAGGTTTGAACTGATAGGATGGGAGCTTGGCTGTGTTCTGATTGGTTGGAGGTGTGTTCTGATTGGTTGGGGGCTAATATACATTATACAAATATAATATAAGTAAGGGGCGTGCATAAGTCACCACTGTGCCTACCATCCCTGTCCTACTGTCCTATTGTCCTCTTTTATCGTTACTTTTTACTTATGTTTATACAAACTACTACTATCCTATACATGTTTGACAAATAAATAAATAAAATAAATAAAATAAATTAAATAAATAAATTTTGTACAACTATCCAATTATCTTGATCTTCCGGTTTGTAGCATAAGAAGTTAATCATTTTTCTAGGCCAAAGGTTCAGAGAGAGACATAAGTGTCCAAAGGGAGGGCGGGTCAAAAAGCTAGCGACTACAACCTTACAATCAAAACTCCACCTACTTTTTTTCTGTGGTTGTGGCACCATTTTAACTTTTGTGTTCTGTCCTGCAGACACCCCTGGAAGGAGGGCAGGTCAGGGCAGAGGAAAAAGCTATCAGCTGTGGACAACATCCTGTTCATAGATATCGGTAGTGCACTTATGATTGCTTCCATTGTCATCCACTATTGCTAGCCATGCTCTGCTTGTGGTTGATCCTTTTTTCAGATTTTTACAGGGCAAAATATTAAATGCAGAAGTGCAATTCTGCAAATTTACTAACCTGCAACATCCTCCTCCCCCCCCAAGAATACCTGTAGATTCCACATAGTTTTAAAAAAAATAAAAGTGGTCCGAGGCTGCAACCCAACAGTACATCTGGAAATATAAGGTTGGGGTATCAGGGAGTATTTGGGGGGGAGTGTGAGCTAGAAATGGAGTTTGTAGCTGACCAGATCATGGTGATTGGTTTTGAATGGGCAGACCCCCACTTCTCATGACAACTGATCTGGACACATGAGATGAAATTTATTTATTTATTTGTGACATTTATATGCCGCCTCACAGTGCAAGCACCATCTAAGCGGTTTACACCAGTAAGCAATGTATATTTATATTGCCCCCAACAATCTGGGTCCTCATTTTACCCACCTCGGAAGAATGGAAGGCTGAGTCAACCTTGAGCCGGTGAGATTTGAACCGCTGACTTGCGGATCACAGTCAGCTAAAGTGGCCTGCAGTACTGCCTCTAACCACTGCGCCACCTCCTTTAGGGTCAATATGGCCTGACAAGGTTGTCTTCCTGTGGTTCTGCTTCTTACCATTCGTGACCTCACTTCAGATGACAAAAGCACTTGGGATGCAAATGCCAAAACTGTACATAAAACAATGTACCCCTTGAGGTATCAATGGACAGAAGAAACTCTCTTCCAGATATCTGAGCCTTATATAAGAGGCTTGGCATGACCCCCAAACTGGCAGTTAATCAACTATAGAAACAAGATTGCATCTATTGCAAAGAAATGGTCTCTTGAGAACAAATAACAGTAGACATCTTAGTTGATCCTCGGGCTTGAGTAACTGCCAAGAGAAATAGGCTTCAGAAAGCATCCTTTGCCAGATGCCATTCAAACAACTGGCTGGAATGGTTGCTTGCACCACCACTCCATAACCAGGCCCGCATAGACAACATGGCAAGAATGTGGGCTATCAACAAAACAACCCATAATCAGCCTTTGATTCTCATGGATCAGTTAGTCCAAAAGGGAAAATAAGGACAAGAAGATTGAGTAGCACTTTCAGTGGTTATTATTGCACAGGGATGGGCAACTATGGCAACTTTATGACCTGTGGACTTCAACTCCCAGAATCCTTGAGCCAGCTATGCAGGAATTCTGGGAGTTGAAGTCCACAGGTTGTAAAGTTGCTGTAGTTGCCCACTCCCTGTTACCACAGTGCAGTTGACCTTGGCAAAGTCACTGATGAACATAGAATCACTCCAGAGGCAGGTTCCTAATTTTTTACTACCACTCTATGGGCGTGGCTTATTTTGTGGGTGTGGCTTGCTAGCCATGTGACTGGGTGGGTGTGGGCCTCGGTAGCTTGGCAGCAGCCGGAGAAGCAGGGGGTCGCATTGCCCACCTGCAACGCAGCCCCCCGCAGCGGGAGTAGCAAGACCGCGGCAGCGGTTCTTCTAGGAGGCTCCGTCCGGCCTGAATGCTTCTCCCCATTCGATGATCCTAGGCTCCTGCCGCCCGTTCCCCCTCCCCTCAGCAGCTCGAGAAGCCTCGAATGTGCAAAAATGCCTGGGATCATCACCGCGCGTTCGTGGCTTCTCGGACTGCTGAAGGGAGGGGAATGGAGATAGCTCCTGCCGTCCGTTCTTTCAGCATCTCATGCACTCCCTCAGCCATCCTCCCCTGCTTGGACTCACTGTGGGGTAGGAAGGCAGCGAATGCGCAGAAGAAATTTTTTTAAAAAAATTAATTTTTTTTTAAAATGGCGGCGCCCAGGCACCAGCAACCGACCGCACCAGTACTGTGACATCACCAGCGGGCCACTACCGGTGCTATAGAGTGGGCCGCACCGGTAGGAACCCACCACTGAATCACTCGTCTCCAGTCTGAGTAGGTTAAAAGATATTAATAGAAAAAATGGCATGTGTCTGTTCATTTGGAATCAAGGATGGTCATGTCATTTGGTCATTATTTAGCTCAGCCTTCCCCAACTTAATACCTTCAGATGGGTATTGTATTACAACTCTCTTGAACCACCTGGAATCAGATGGAATACTGCAGTATACGATCGATGTAATAAATAGATAAACTCATATGGCTATGCTAATTGGGAATTGTTGTTGGAGTTCAATTTCATACTGGGCCAAAACAATGACACAAAAATCACGATTTTGCGCAATAGTGTATGTATATCCAGTAACAGTTATGATTAGATTGGCAGATTGGGCTAAATTACACCATGGTTTATTTGGTTGCGGTTTAGTATGCTGCATGAAGCCAGCCCATTGTGGTTCATTCAATAAAGAATGGATAATACAAACCATGGCTCAATTTGTTCTGTCAACCCAGCCACTGAGGTCTTTTAACTCTGGTTTAAGGATGATCATTATGTGTAAACATCACCAACGAACTGTGGCTTAGCGTAATGTGTGAACTAGGCCAGGGGTCTCCAACCTTGGCCAGTTTAAGACTTGTGGACTTCAACTCCCAACTTCAACTCTGGGAGTTGAAGTCCACAAGTCTTAAAGTAGCCAAAGTTGGAGACCCCTGAACTAGGCCACTCTCTGAACTTTGTAGGTTTTATGGGATGGAAGAGGAGTGGAGTCTTTGGGGAATTTATATTTCCTGAATTGGAAATCTAGAAGCATTTAAAAGCAGAATGATCACACCTTACCTGAAAAGATTGAAACAGCACCAAAGAGTTAGATGTAGCTAACTCTGGTAGGTATATAATGGCCATCTGAATTCTTGCAGTCCAGATAAGTTAACCTTATTCAGATCCATAAGAATGGGGTTCAGAATACAGAGATTCTAGAAGGAGTGCAGAGAAGAGCAACAAATATGATTAGGGGACTGGAGGAAGCTAAAGCATACAATGAAGAGTTGTGGGAATTTGTCTAGTCTAGTTCAGCAGAGAGAAGGATTAAGGATGACACAATAGCATTCTTCCAATATCTAAGGGGCTGGCACAAAGAAAAGGGGGTCAACCTATTCACCAAAGCACCTTAGGGCAGGACAAGTAATGATCTAGTGAAGAGAAGGACCAGGGGAGACATGATAGCAGTGTTCCAATATTTGAGGGGCTGCCTCAGAGAGGAGGGTGTCAAGCTATTTTTCAAGGCACCTGAAGGCCAGACAAGGAATAATGGATGGAAACTGACCAAGGAGAGATTCAACCTAGAAATAAGGAGAAATTTTATGAGAGTGAGAGCAATCAACCAATGGAACAGCTTGCCTTTGGAAGTTGTGGGAGCTTCACCACTGGAAGCTTTCAAGAAGAGATTGGACTGCCATCTGTCAGAAATTGTGTAGGGTCTCCTGCTTGGGTGGTGGGGTTGGACTAGATGACCCACAGGGTCCTTTCCAACTCTGTTAATCTGTAATGGATGGAAGCTTATCAAAGAGAGATCCAACCTAATATTAAAGAGAAATTTCCTAATGGTGAGAACAATTAACCTGTGGAACGACTTGCCTCCAGAAGTTGTGAGTGCTCCATCACTGGAGGTTTTTAAGAAGAGATTAGACAGCCATTTGGCCAGAATGCCATAGGCATTCCTGCTTGAGCAGGGGATTGGATTAGAAGATCTCTTCCAACTCTGTTATGCTGTATTTGGTATGAATTAGGCCCATTTAACCAGCTTGTCAGGGGTGGGTTCCTACTTACCTCGCTGCCGGTTCGCTTCCTCCCATGCCGTGTGGGCGCGCTTTGCGCACGTGCGCATACACAGTGCCAAAAATTCCAGGGGGGGGGAGCCAAAAACAAGATGGCAACTGCATGCACAGTGCCGGAAACTCGGCTTTTGCGCATGCTCAGAAGAAAAAAATATTTAAAAAAAAAATCAAAAATTTTTTAAAAAAAAGATGGCGGCGCCTACAGACTGGCACTGACCGAACTGGGTTGGTGACGTCATCGTGATGTCACCAGCGGATCACTACCGGTTCGGGCGAACCGGTCCGAACCAGGAGGAACCCACCCCTGCAGCTTGTGAATGCTGCTGCTAGGATGCTGCTGCTAGGATAATGAAAACCAGGCTCCATATTTCTCAGTCCTTCCAGTGCCCGTCTGAGCTAAAATGGCTGAGTTTACACATTCCACCATGATGAATTATAAATACCAGTGACTGGGTTCCTACCACACGCTAAGCCAAAACCAAACAAAATCACATTATCATGAGGCTCACACATTGCACAAAGCCTGTAGATTTATTCAAATTACTTCCTCTGAAATCAACACACTCTGGAGTGGGGAATCTAGTCTCAGGGTCCTAAAAGGACATGTAATTTGTATCAGTCTTGGAGATGGTGGGGTAGAATTTTTCTCTCTGATTGGCTTTCATGGGCTGGAATTCCTTAAAAAGAAATTATGGGGAAGTTAGATACAAAAGCTTTCCCCCTTCTTTTCAGGCAGCAGCTCAAATGGTCTTCCAAATTTGGGAAGCTTCAGATCTCAGACGTCAGTACCCATGCAAGTAGGAATGCCCTGTAGAAGTTCCAGAACTGAATTTCATTAAAAACATTGATACTGAGGTATAACTGTACATGGCATTTTCATTCTGAGAATGAGACTCAACTTTTTTTTGACAATAATAAGAGTGTTCAGGTCTTTTGAAAGACCCATTGGTTTTTCTGCTAACTACGTGTAACAACTATAGCAAAAGCTTTTTGTTTCTTGCAATTATTGGACCAGGAATTTATATACCTGTGATGGCGAACCTATGGCACGCGTGCCACAGGTGGCATGCGGAGCCATAGCAGAGGGCACGCGAGCGTTGCCCACCGGCAAACCGGAAGTGCGGAAAAATGCACTTCCGGTTTGCCTGTGAGCTGTTTTTTGCACTCCGGAGGGTCCAGGGAAGCTTCCTGAAGCCCCGGAATGCAAAAAAATGACGAAACGGACAAACCAGAAGTGCGGAAAAACGCACTTCCGGTTTGCCGGTGAGCTGTTTTTTGCACTCCGGAGGGTTCAGGAAAGCTTCCTGAAGCCCCGGAATGCAAAAAATGATGAAACAGAGAAACCGGAAGTGCGTTTTTCCGAACTTCCGGTTTGCCCGTTTCGTCGTTTTTTACCATCCCAGGCTCCGGTAAGGCCTTTGCGCGGGGGTGGGGTGTGTGTGCGCATGCGCAGGGGGCAGCATGGGGGGGTTTGTGCGCATGCTTGGGGGGGAGGGAATAGGTGTGGGTACACAAGCACGCGCTAGCGCGCGCACCCCCCCCTTTTTGGCACACGAACCAAAAAAGGTTCGCCATCACTGTTATATACCTTTGTTCAATATTACTTTGGGTAAGGAAAAAACTGCTTGGAAGTACACTGATTAGCCAATCTTGGCTTTCCACACATTGGAAAGCATTGTCTCTAGGAAAGCTGCTGCTATCAGTAAAGGACTTCTGGATTATTTTGGATTGTAAACCCAACTACCAAGATTTATGGTTAAACTGTCATATGAGGGCAGCAAAAAACCAGACAGTCTGGAGGTGGCAGAAAAGAATGTTCTGTATCCCTTTGAGGCCATCTAGTGATCATCCAGACTTTAGCAACCAAGATGTGGTGTTTATGGATCAGTTTTCAAAGAACTGTCATCTTCATTCTTCTAAAATAGGTCCGTACTATTAGGCCCACTTTACAGATATGAGTCCAGGCTGAAGGACATAAATTTTTGACTGTTATTTTCACTAAGCTGGGGATCGCTTATCCCCAAGATTAGCTCGCAAATATAGAATATAGAATAACAAAGTTGGAAGGGACCTTGGAGGTCTTCTAGTCCAACCCCCTGCTTAGGCAGGAAACCCTACAACACTCCAGACAAATGGTTATCCACATCTTCTTAAAAACTTCCAGTGTTGGAGCATTCACAACTTCTGAAGGCAAGTTGTTCCACTGGTTAATTGTTCTAACTGTCAGGAAATTTCTCCTTAGTTGTAAGTTGCTTCTCTCCTTGATTAGTTTCTACCCACTGCTTCTTGTCCTGCCCTCAGGAGCTTTGGAGAATAGTTTGACTCCTTCTTCTTTGTGGCAGCCCTTGAGATATTGGAACACTGCTATCATGTCTCCCCTAGTCCTTCTTTTCATTAAACTAGACATACCCAGTTCCTGCAACCATTCTTTATACTGTATGTTTTAGCCTCCAGTCCCCTAATCATCTTTGTTGCTCTTCTCTGCACTCTTTCCAGAGTCTCAACATCCTTTTTACATCCTGGCGACCAAAACTGAATGCAGTATTCCAAGTGTGGCCTTACCAAAGTTGGAGAGCTTCTTGTCTATTCAAAAAGGTAGCAGTCTAGAAGAATGCATCCAACTCTAATAAGTCCCGGGAGACAACACTGGTGGAAAATATTCTTTTTAGGCTGGAAATTGCTTTTCTGCCTACAGAAAATCTCTTAAATGGCACAGCAGGTCAAAGAAGAAAACACTCTTGAGAAAGAATAGACTGGAGATAGTTTGATAAGCCTCCTTATCTGATGGAAGAGCTTTCATCATGGCCTACCCACATTTCATGAAACTGTGGTAGATTCAAGAGTCAAATGAAGTCTGTGACTCCGTGACAATTCCGTTGCATGCAGGGTATGTTCAGTCTTGCTTTCTGAAGGATTAAAAAAAAAACCTAAGAAGAATTAGATGGATAGGCATAGCATTTCTATTAACTACCGTACAACATGAATGTTAATGTCACAGTAGTCATGATATGACTGTCGCAATTTGTGTTCCACTTCTCAGGTAACAAATGTCTTGGGTAAACATTTGCGGAGGCTTAGTAGCCATTCACTGTTCACAATGAGATTCAATGTAATTTGCTTGACTTTCACACTACCAACAATGGTCTTAAATTAGCCATTTTTAGGGATGTCCATTTCAAAGTCAAAAAGAAAAAAAAAGTTATGATCGCCTCCCAGTAGTTCTGCCCACTAGAGTTTATTCAGCAAATCAAGTTTAAGAAGCCTGAAGCCAACCATTCAAAACTCAAGACTTAAAACAATTGGAAGCAGATGAGATAAGTCAAATCAACTTACCTATTTGGGGCACTTATTTAGGAGATCTATCACCTATGTTTGAGAGACCCAAGAGATGAACTGGAAGAGTAAAATGGAGTTTTGCTGGAAAACATAGCTTAAATCAGGGGTGTCAAACTCGATTTCATTGTGGGGCCCATCAGGGTTGTGGTTGACCTTAAGGGCTGGGTGGGTGTGGCTGGGTGGTTGCAGCTGACTCGGTGGGCATGGCCGGGGCACCTGTGGTAGCATGGGCAGGGCTGAGGGATCCATTGTCTCCAGCGCGCGCCCAAGGGGTGAGGCAGGGGCGGCCACTCAGTGGCTCCAGGGTGGCCCCACTAATCTAAGGCTGACCATGTTCTGGCCTGCATGGCCACCACCAAGTTGTAGATCAGCGCCTGGTTGGCCTGGGCTGTGGTCAAGACACCGGAGCCAGTCCTTCACTGTTTCCAGGGCAGCCCTGCGGGCCAGATCTAACCACATCGCGGGCCGGATTTGGCCCACAGGCCTTGAGTTTGACACCCCTGGCTTAAATGAATAAACTCCAAATTATTGAGATAACATAACTTTCAGCATGGATGCAATCCTTTCAGAAATTTTCTTCCAAGCAGGATAGTAATAAGAACCTTGTTTGTGCATTAAGAATATGGAATGCCACCATCTATCGGTTAGAAATGGTGCTCATATAATTACCATATTACATTAGAGTTCCCGTAGAAACTATTGCAATGATAGCTCATCCAATATATGTTTCGTATGTAATCTACCTGTTGCCAAAACACTTACGAGGAGATCCATGTAGAATATCCCATTATACTATCAAATTATAAATATGGGCAGTCACAATTTTGAATGCCGATAAGATTCGGAGACATCCTGGCACTGCATTTGTACACACCCAAGATAATGAACATTTGAGTTTCAGCTTCTCCCCCTTCACAGTGCAAACAGATTAAGAGCACCTCGTTTTTCCATTGCTTAGGTTATGTGCTATGCTATCTCTGTTTCTGCATTCAACGAGCAACAAGAAAACAACAATCTACCTAAAACTTGAACGTGCGTATGAATTTTCTAAGCTGTTCTTTACAGATAGGCAACTTTCTCATGCTCTCATCTTTTACCACAGTCGCACCAAACACAATAGGTTTCTATTTCGTCCTCATGCACATGTTTTGCGAGAACTTTCTGGGAACTGTACACTGCAACATGGATTTAAAGAAGCACAGATGTGGGTGTATAATTTTATTTTGCTCTGTGCAGAAATTAAAAAGTATACCTTATCTCCATATCTCTAGTAGCGGTGCTCAAACCCAGTGGTGGGTTGCTACCAGTTCACACCGGTTCGGTGAACCGGTAGCGGCGGCGGGAGGCTCCACCCACCTGCCCGGATGTCATTAAAAATCCTCTGCGCATGCGCAGAAGTGTTGCACGAGCTCCTGTTCCCGAACCGGTAGCAAAGGTAAGTGAAACTTACTACTGCTCAACCCCCCCCCAAGTCTGTACAATAGACTTGGGGGGGGGGGGTTGAGCAGTAGTAACATTGTAGTTGAACATTGTAGACTAGAGGAATCAGTGAACTGACTGTCCCCTAAATTTGAGAGAGTTGACTTTGTAGAACAGGGGTGTCAAACTGGATTTCATTGAGGGCCGCATCAGGGTTGTGTTTGACCTTGGGGGCAGGGGGCGTGGCCAGGATGGGCATGGCCAGCTTGACGTCACTCATCAAGGCTCCGTTTTCAGCCATGACGGCCTCCTGCAGCCCTCTGCCAGTGAAAACGGAGCCCGGGAGTGCCGTGTGCAGCCCTCCTGAGTGCCATTTTCACTGGCAGAGGGCTGCAAGAGGCCATCACGGCCAAAAATGGAGCCCGGGAGGCTCCCATGTTGCCCTCCCGAGCTCCGTTTTCGCTGGCAGAGGCACCATGGGCCAGTCCTTCGCTGTTTCCAGGGTGGGCCCATGGGCCAGATCTAAGCACCCCGTGAGCCGGATCCAGCCTGCAGGCCTTGAGTTTGACACCCCTGTTGTAGGATATCAGTCTGTGGAGATAAGGAATCTCTTATCCATACTCCCAAACAGAGAAAAAAAAATCAAACAAGAAACTGTCTTCTGTCAACTTGGATCACACTGAACCCTGATGTCAGGACATTTTCTAACTCAACGCCAAGTTCTTTATTTAATAGAAAGGATGAGGCTCCCGTATTTGGGAGCAACATAAGCAACTCAGAGTATTTTGCTTCCTATTTTTATAGTACAAATAGGGGAGTTCATAGGTTTCCGTTTCTTCAGTTTGGTTCTTCTCAATGTCCAAGTTTGGCAAATATGTGAAATTTGTAATCAAACTTAATACAGGTAATCCTTAAGTTATGATCATAATTGAGCCCAACATTTCTGATATTAAGTTATTAAGTGAGTTTCCCCCCATTTTATGACCTTTCTTGTCACAATTTTAAGTGAACCGCTGCAGTTGTTACGTTAGTAACATGGTTGTTAAGTGAATCTGGCTTCTCTGTTGACTTTGCTTGTGAGGTCGCAAAAGGGGATCACATGACCAGGGCACACTGCAACGGTCATAAATTTGAGTCAGTTACCAAGCATCTGAATTTTGATCACGTGACCACGGGGATACTGCAACATTCATAAGTGTGAAAAATAGTCATAAGCCACTTTTTTCAGTGCTGCTATAATTTCGAACAGTCACTAAACAAACTATCATAAGTTGAGGGCTACCTGTAACATACGAGTTTAAATCCATTAAAAATATGCATTATTTTGGTGCATGCCTCTCCCAAAATGTACGTTCTCCCTAACAAGCATGAGCTTTGCACATAGTTTTCCCCAGTATTGTGTACTTTGTGAATTCTTTTTCATGAATACGTTCATTCTTCTAGACATAGATTTTATAAAGACTCTAAAGTCTTTATAAAGTTTATAAAGATTTTATAAAGATTTTATAAAGTTTTGCTAGTAGCAAAATTGAATGATCGTCCAGTTCATGAATTGGTAGAAAATGCAAAATTGTATCATTTCTCCCCATGTCTAATTTATACCACTTCGATTTACCTTTCAACTTAAAAAAAAAATGAACGTTCAAAGTGAATCTTCTCAAAAACACCAAATTTAGGAGAATGAATGAAAGGTAAAACACCTTTATTGGGGAAACCACCATGCACGCATGGATTAAAATTGTCAGTGAAATGCAGACTCGTTCAGCTGAGCGATCAATTGAAAGTGTAATAATAATAATAATAATAATAATAATAATAATAATAATAATAATAATAATAATAATAATAATAATAATAATAATAATAATAATAATAATAATAAACAAATAATTGTTTATTGAAAACAATAAACATTGACAAAATCACGATCTGTCAGTTGCAAAAGGCCACCGTACTTGGATCTGCGCGCATCATACGAAAATACATCACACAGTCCTAGACGCTTGGGAAGTGTTCGACTTGTGATATAGTGATACGAAATCCAGCATATAAATCTCGTTTGCTGTGTATTACATTTTTTGTGAATAAATAATAATAATAATAATAATAATAATAATAATAATAATAATAATAATAATAATAATAATAATAATAATAATAATAATAATAATAATAATAATAATAATAATAATAACAACAACAACAACAGCAATAATAACAACAACAGAGTTGGAAGGGACCTTGGAGGTCTTCTAGTCCAACCCCCTGCTTAGGCAGGAAACCCTACACTACTTTTTGGCTACCCCTCCAAGGAAGCCCTGAAATTCCTTAGGTAAGGGGAGAAGGAAGTGATTTCTATACTCCCCCCTTCTAGAAACTTGACACATTTGACTAAGAACACGCACTTGCATATTATTTCCATGGCAACCTGCACAGGTCACTGGAAATATGTACGCCCTGTCTCTCACTTGTTCTCTTTGCCTTGCAGAAGGTCACACCTGTCTACCCGGAGGGTGTTTGTAAGCAGAGCGTTACTATGCTGGTGCAGTGACATAGGACACCTGCATGACTTTCGGCACCAATCCTTCCCTCACTTCTCTGCCCTTGCACGCATGGCTGTGTTTACATTAGCCTCCAGGAAGCCAACAGGATTCATGAGTTATCCTGGCCGGACAAACTACTTTGCTGATCAATTCATGAGATTGTGTCGATGGAGTTCTCACATACAGGTTGTCCCGGAAGTGAAATGCTACCGGTTCGGGCGTACCGGTAGTGGTGGCAGCCGGTGGTTCGGAGAACCGGTAGCAGCGGCAGCACAAGGCTCTGCTTACCCGCCCAGATGCGCCATTTTCTTTTTTTAACCCTCTGCGCATGCGCAAAGCAAATCGCGTGCTTCCGAACCGGTAGGGAAGGTAAGTAGATTTCACCACTGGGTTGTCCTCAACTTACAACCATTCGTTAAGCGACCATCCGAGGTTATAGCTGCACTGGAAAAAGTGACTTATGACCAAGCCTTACACTTATGACTGTTGCAGCATCCTCATACACATGATCAAAATTTGGATGCTTGGCAACCAACATGTATCTACAACAGTTGCAGCGTCTTCTCTCATACAGTTGTTTACTGTAGGTGTACAACCAAAGTCACATATACAGCTTTTGAAAGGTGTGGCCTCCTAGAGACTTTCAAAGTTGTTATCAAGTTGTGTGTCAATGAAGCAGCTAAAACTGACTTAATAAATAAGTGTGAGAGAAATGAGAAAGGACCGGTGAGTTACTAGATCAATTGTACCTTTAACTGCATTTAATGGAAATACATGTCATCCGAATGAATTCAGCTTTTGCCTGGCACCATTTGTTAGAAATTGGAAATGTGCTATTATGTTCAATAGTGAGGATCAGTTTCAAGACATGTGTAATCTATCCATTTTTGAAAAGGCAATGTTTCCTGCTAATCCAAAAAATGACACAATATGTTTTCCTTTGGCACAGATTTTGTGATGTTTTACAACAATAGTTGTTGTTTTTTAATTGGAAATGTTTACATTTTGTTTATGATGGCCTAGAAATGAATGGCCTGGCTATAATTCCCCCCCCCCCTTTTCTTGTTCTTCATTTTTTTTTTACTTTTTGCTTATTTATTTATTTATTATTTATTTATTATTGGTTCTTCTATGCCGCCCTACTCCCGAGGGACTCAGGGCGGCGTACAGCATTGTACAAGAACACTAAATAATAAACAACAGTTAAAAACAGAATTAAAAAATTAAAAAAATTAAAAAATATTCATCACCAGACATACCGGGGGAGAGAACTAGTCTCAAACCCCTGCCTGCAGGAAGAGCCATGTCTTAACAGCTTTTCGGAAGGCCAGCAGGGTGGGGATAGTTGGGGTCTCTGGGGGAAGTTGGTTCCAGAGCACGGGGCCCCCCACAAAGAAGGCCCTCCCCCTAGGGCCCGCCAGCCGGCATTGTTTGGCTGACGGGACCTGGAGGAGGCCCACTCTGTGGGCCCTAACCGGTCGAAGGGAAGTATGAGGCAGAATGCGGTCCCGAAGGTAACCTGGTCCTAAGCCATGAAGGGCTTTATAGCCTGTTTTCCTTTTTTCCCCATATTATTTAGAGTTGTACTGCTGTGTTTCTTTCTAAATAAATAACACAATCTCTCCGTCAAAGAGTGTGTATCTTCAAATGTGCACAAGTACATTCTTGCATCTGCACATTTTTTTTAATCTTAGCACATCAGGTTTTAAGTCTGCTTGCCAGCCTATGAAGATCCCTTGCTTTTCCTGGCAATCATGACCTGAGATCGAAAGGCAGAGGATTGCTGAAGGGGATCACCTTTTCCAAAGTGATCACCACTGCAATCACCTTCTGGGCAGCCACCCAACTGTTTTTTGTTGAGCTGTCAAAAAAAAAAAAGCACAATTCTTCTGAGGAAGGGAGAACCTGAGAACAGTCATCCCAAAATTCTCCGACTTTCTGACAATAAGCGTTGACATAGTTGGGAGAGAGAAATTCAGGCTGTTAACATGTTGCGCAGCTAAAGTTGCATAAGGGATGTTCATAGACCATTAGAGGTTGGGAAGGAACTTGGAACGGCTCCATGCAGTGAGTTGTTGTACTTCTACAGTTTTATAACTAGAGATGTTACCCAGCCCTACTAGGGAATTCCAAACTCTTTGCAGGTATATCTGCCAACATTATTTGGGCTATTGGCAGTACCCCCTCTTCCAAGTGGTTTCTACTCTATCCACTAGTTTAATTGTAATTTGTCTAGTTTAATGAAAAGAAGGACTAGGGGTGACATGATAGCAGTGTTCCAGTATTTGAGGGGCTGCCACAAAGAAGAGGGAGTCAAGCTATTCTCCAAAGCACCTGAAGGTAGAACAAGAAGCAATGGGTGGAAACTAATCAAGGAGAGAAGCAACTTAGAACTAAGGAGAAATTTCCTGACAGTTAGAACAATTAATCAGTGGAACAACTTGCCTCCAAAAGTTGTAAATGCTCCAACACTGGAAGTTTTTAAGAAGAGATTGGATAACCATTTGTCTGAAGTGGTGTAGGGTTTCCTGCCTAAGCAGGGGGTTGGACTAGAAGACCTCCAATGTCCTTTCCAACTCTGTTATTCTATTCTATTCTATTCTATTCTATTCTATTCTATTCTATTCTATTCTATTCTATTCTATTCTATTCTATTCTATTCTATTCTATTCTATTCTATTCTACTCTACTCTACTCTACTCTACTCTACTCTACTCTACTCTACTCTACTCTATTCCATTCCATTCCATTCCATTCACTATTCACTATTCACTATTCACTATTCACTATTCACTATCCTTCCCTTCCCTTCCCTTCCATTTATTTATTTATTTAGTGCTCTTATATGCCGCCCTACTCCCTGAGGACTCAGGGCGGCGTACAACATTTGAAGAACAACGAAACAATATAACATTTAAAAACAGTATTAAAAAGAATTATAAAAGACATATAAAACCATACATACACGGGGGAGACTGTGGGTGACTTTGGGGACAAGAGAAAGAGATGGTAACTACCGTGTTTCCCCGAAAACAAGACCCAACTGTAAAATAAACCCTAGCATGATTTTTCAGGATGCCCGTACAATAAGCCCTACCCCCAAAATAAGCCCCAATTATGATCCTCAGCCAGACAGACACATTTAGTACCATATTTCCCTGAAAATAAGACCTAACCAGAAAATAAGCCCTAATGCATCTTTTGGAGCAAAAATTAATATAAGACCTGGTGTTATTTTGGGGGAAACACAGTAGGAATAGCAATAGCAACAGCACTTAGACTAATATACCACCCCACAGTGCTTTACTGTATTCTCTGGGCAGTTTACAATGTCAGCATATTGACCCCAACTATCTGGGTCCTCATTTTACTGACCTCAGAAGGACAGAGAGCTGAGACAACCTTGAGCTGGTCAGGATCCAACTCCAGGCTGTGGGCAGAGTTTGACTGCAATACTGCATTCTAGCCACTGCACCACCAGGAAACGAGAGAAGGGGGAATCGCCAAGGACTTAGCAGTCAGAGGGACACACTTAGGAAGTACCTGCTTTAATTGATCAGGCAGTTAAAAGTGGCGGTGGAAAATTTGTACTTTCAGGCTTACCAAGAATCCCTTAATGAGGACTTACAGTAAAGTAGAATTAGCTCATGTAGTTGTGTTTCCAGTCTGGTTTACCTTGAGAGCTGACAGCTGATGTCAGCCTTGGGAAGACTCCAGACAGAAAGCACACCCAGTTGAACTAATTCTTCTTTAATGGAAGCTTCCGTTAACAGAACTTCACCGTTTTGAAAGTACATTTCTCTCCCATCGCTTTTACAGCCCAAAAACCTAGGGAGGGTCCCTTCGGATGTGTTTGCTACACCCACATTCCTTCTGCGGACTGAGCTGCCTCTGTCAGCCTTGCCAAGTAGACTAGACAGGAAACACGACCAGATTCTACTTTGTTGCAAGGTTACATTAACAGAGTCTTGCAAGTTTGAAAGTAAAATTCTCCAGCTGTCACCTGTACAGCCCAAGAACTTAGGCCTCTCCTGAGCCTCTTTCTTCACCCACTCTGCAGCTATAGGCTATGCTGTCTTTTATCTGACTATTCCCTAGGCAGCGCCTCTTCCCTCCGTCTCCCAAAGTCCTACATACAGGTAGTCCTCGACTTACGACCACAATTGAGCTCCAAGTTTCTGTTCTTAAGTGAGACATTTGTTAAGTGAGTTTTGTCCCATTTTACAACCTTTCTTGCTGCAGTTGCTAAGTAAATCACTACAGTTGTTCAGTTAGTAACACGGTTGTTAAAGGAATCTGGGTTCCCCATTGACTTTGCTTGTCAGAAGTCCACAAAAGTTGATCACATGACCCCAGGACCAGGGGTGAAATTCAGCAGGTTCTGACAGGTTCTGGAGAACTGGTAGCGGAAATTTTAAGTAGTTCGGAGAACCGGCAAATACCACCTCTGGCTGGCCCCAGAGTGGGGTGGGAATGGAGAATTTGCAGTATCCTTCCCCTGCCACGCCCACCAAGCCACGCCACACCCACCAAGCCACGCCCACAGAACCGGTAGGGAAAACTTTTGAATTTCACCCCTGACCAGGACACTGCAACGGTTATAAATATGAGTCAGTTGCCAAACATCTGAATTTTGATCATGTGACTATGGGAATGCTGCAATGGTCATAAATGTGAAAAATGATCATGTCACTTTTTTCAGTGCTGTTGTTAACTTTGAACGGCCATTAAATGAATGGTGGTAAGTCAAGGACTACCTGTACTATATCCCTCTTACTCAATTGACTGTGGCTCTTCCTCTGTCTCTCAAGATCATTCCCAAATTACCATTACTGTACACATTCCCACAACTATTCTTGAAGTAGCATCTATTTTCCTTCACTAATCCTTACAAATCCTTATGCACACCCTATGATCTCAACAAGCATGAATTTTCTGTCCATAGCAAAGGAAGCAGTGACATCAATAATAATTGCATCAGTTGCAGTTAGACAGAGCCACCAGATCCTTCTGCATAAACTGGATAATCACTAGAGGGCAGAAAAGAGCTAGAAAGTATTCCTTTGCTGCCATCTAGTGGTTAGATTTGGGGAAACTAGATTTATTTACTTCTTTATACAGGACAGTACAATTTGAACCATAGCAATGGGTTGACTTCTTAGGCCCGTGGTGGCGAACCTATGGCACGCGTGCCACAGGTGGCACGCGGAGCCATAGCAGACGGCACACGAGCGTTGCCCAGCGCCAAACCGGAAGTGCGGAAAAACGCACTTCCGGTTTGGCCGTTTCGTCGTTTTTTACCGGCCCAGGCTCCGGTAAGGCCTTTGCGTGGGGGGGGGTGTGCGCATGCGCAGGGGGCAACATGGGGGGGTGTTGTGCGCATGTGGGGGGGGGAGGGAATGGGTGTGGGCACGCGAACCTAAAAAGGTTCGCCATCACTGTCTTAGGCTATCCATAGACGTAGTAATCTGATCAAAAATCTGATTTGTTTAACAATATTATGGCTCACTTAACAACTGCAGTAATTCACTTAACAACCAAGGCAAAAAAGGTTAAAAAATCAAGCGTGACTCACTTAACATCCACCTTGCTTAGCGACAGAAATGCTGATCCCAGTTGTGATTGTAAGTTGAAGACTACCTGTGTAGTCTTTTATTCAACTAAAACAGCTCATTTGAAAATGGCATGTGTGGATCTGATTGGAATGCATTGTAGTCCTTGGTGCTCTCTGACATGTGGTGCGACACCCGGAAAAATATGCCATATTTCACTTAATCCTCCAAGGAAAGATTGAAGGCAAACGAGGTCCAGGCAGAAGAAGAACATCATGGCTTCAAAATCTAAGGGACTGGTTTGGATAAAACTCATCAGCACTTTTTCGTGCGGCTGTTGATAAAAATAGGATCGCCAACATAATCGCCAACGTCCGATGACGGATATACTTCTAACTAGAGCATACAAAACCTTTGCCGGACCTATCCTTGAATACTGCTCACCTGCCTGGAACCCACACTGTATTTCGGACATTAATACATTACAGAGGGTCCAGGGGTATTTACAAGAAGAGTACTCAATGCCTCTGCTCGCAATAATATTCCTTATACCACCAGGCTAGAAATTTTAGGCCTAGATAACCTTGAACTACGCCGCCTACATTCCAACCTAAGCTTAGTACACAAGATCATCTACTTTAACGTCCTACCTGTTAACGACTACATTAATTTCAACCGCAATAACACTAGGGCTATCAATAGATTCAAACTAAATGTAATCCGCTCTAATCTTGATTGCAGAAAATACGACTTCTGCAATAGAGTAGTAAATGTCTGGAACACTCTACCTGATCCTGTTGTTAGTTTCTCTAACCCCCATACCTTTTACCTTAAAGTGTCTACCGAGGACCTTACACGATTCTTAAGAGGTCCCTAAGGGGGCGTGCATAAGCCATCCCTGTCCTACTGTCCCCATTTGTATGTACTCGTTTTATGTATTCATGGCTATGTTTTGCTTCTTTATATCCATTTATTTGTGCCATTTTTCCCATGTGTCCTGTTTCCTTGCACTTGTTGACAAATAAAATAAATATAAATAAATAAATAAATAAATGTGGAAGAAGAAGAGGAAGAGGAAGAGGAAGAGGAAGAGGAAGAGGGAGAAGGAGAAGGAGAAGGAGAAGGAGAAGGAGAAGAAGAAGAAGAAGAAGAAGAAGAAGAAGAAGAAGAAGAAGAAGAAGAAGAAGAAGAAGAAGAAGAAGAAGAAGAAGAAGAAGAAGAAGAAACAGCTCTTTGAGCATTCTTGTTTGCAGACATTTTGTTATCAGACTCCATAATTCAACCTTGATCTATTAACTATTCTGTTAAGGCTTCACAGCAATAAAGTATTATCATGATCTAACAACTTCAAGCATCAAGTAAAAGGAGGAGAAGTTCTTAGAGATGAAGGTGCTCAATACTGCTCAGGATTTGTTGTTCTGCAGGATTCAATCTGAGTCAGCTACAGGACCAGAATCAATCACTGTGTCACGAGGTGATTTTTGATTGTCAGCTGTGCTCATATGTATTCATATGTCAGACTTTATGACCCAGAAATTCTTAACATAGTAGAGCAGTCGCGTGAAGTCTGAACTGCGCAGATGTCACATTCCATTCTCTCATCCTCCATTATTATTCTTGCTGCTAGCCTCCCTGGTAGGAGGTCCTCTTAGGTTGTCAAGATATAATTATTAAGATTTAGTGTTTTTATATTCTTTTGTACCGAAATAAATATCTTGTTATTTAGATTTTTATACTCGCGCTTTATTTTATCAAGAATTCGTTTCCAAAGGAAAGATTTGTCACCTCTATGATTTATTTTCTTATCCTAACTGTTGAGTCCCCATAAAAGAGGCTAGAGGCGAGGCGGTGACTTCAGCTCTTTATTCCGTTCAGTACATACTTCAGCAAAGCAAGGTCTGTGGCAGGGATTTAAATAGGGAGCCGGCAAAACCGGCAGCCAATCGGAGCCTGGCGAGCAGGCAGCCAATCAGGCTATGCCTATGCAAATCCCTGGTCGGACTGGAGTGAGAACTTCTCCAGTCTTTCAATACATTACATCAACACACTGGGACGTTCAGGAGAGAGAGAGAAATTCCCTGAAGATGGGCTCCAGCATACGTCTGAAAGCTTGGAAAACTAAACCTCTGGTCAGAGGTGGGCTTCACATAATTTACCTACCGGTTCGCCCAGCACCGAAAATGTGCGCGCGCAGCCTTCCGCACATGCGCTTTGCTTGCACACGCGGCTTGCTCGCGTGCATGCGGCTTAGAAAACATGGCTAATTAGGACGGCATAGCACCGGGGCGGGTGAGCAGATAGGCGGGCCCTCCTGCAGGTTGCTACTACCAGTTCGCTCAAACCGGTCCGAACCGGCTGAATCCCACCTGTGCCTCTGGTCCTGGACCCTGCAACATTATCCTGGGACCCTGAGACACTTATATATTTGCCTTCATTTGTAGGATTTGTTCTGTGCAAGGCTCTCGCACCTGTAGGGAAGCTAGCACCGGGGTCTGACCAGCCTTTCCTGAAGGGAAATGGGGTGAAACGACATTTTTACAATCTCGATGATTCCAAAGTCAAGCAAACATGCTGTGACCCTTTGACAGGTTGAGAGTAAACAGCCCAGGCATGAGCTACCCAGGGGCGTTACTTTCCACAGTGTGCCTGCGTATCGTGCCCAGAAAGGGCACAGATTTCCAGCAGCCTCAGCAAGTTTCCACCGGATGGAAATTTTTTCGGGGTCCTTGCTCCGCAAACATACCAACTCACCTTGAACTCAGCTGCCAGGGTATATTGCTAAGGAAAGGGCAGGGTGCGGAAATCTGGGAGATTGGGAAAGAGAAGCTCTCGTGAAAGGAAGGCTACCAGAAAAGATCAAGGTCCCGGATCAGTGAAGACTTAGTACCATCAGTGACTCACATACTGCAACCAACCCATAGTAGCATTTTAAATCTACTTAATCAGCCTTTATGGAACACCCCGTAGTTGGAAAAAACCAACAGAGCACACATGTGCAGGCCCATATTTTATCAACAAATTTTAATTGAATTATAAAGTATTATAAAATACAAAGTAAATAGAAAAGCAGTGGCGGGAAGGGAAGCAAAGGAGAAGTGAGGAAAGATAAGGATAAGAAAAGAAAAAGAAGCATCGACTTTCGACTCTCTCTGTTGCAGTAGAATAAGGCGTTAACATCAAATCACAACTTTTTGCTTTTCTCATAATAATATGAACAAGCCATTTCTATAAAGATCTTTCCGTCTAATAGGTAAAACCCAAAGTCAAATTTTCATTCTTTTCCACTTCAAGCACAAAGTTCAGAAGCTTTGTCTCCACGTGGAAACAAAAATACTTACTGTATGTTCTTTTCTTTAATCAAAAAGTGGTCAATTTTGCCATTCCGGCCAACTCCATCAACTTCTGCAGCCATTCGTCCATAGTAGGAATCGAAGTATCCTTCCATTTTTGTGCATACAATAGTCTTGCTGCGGTCAACATATATAATGACCAAGTTCCAAATTTGTGCAAACCCATATTTGATAAGTAGATATCGTGATTGTTTCTTGAATTCTCCTATTTTCTAGGTTTATGTAATGTACTGACCCAGACCCATAAAGGAAGTAATAGATTAGGTTTTTATTATATTGTAAGCACTCTAAACCTCATCAAAGACTACACCAGTGGTTCTCAACCTTCCTAATGCCGCAACCCTTTAATACAATTCCTCATGTTGTGGTGACCCCCAACCTTAAAATAATAACATTATTAGGAAACTCAGGGGTGGGTTCTAACTTACCTCGCTGCTGGTTTGCTTCCTCCTGCGCTGCGTGGCTGCGCCTTGTGGGCACGTGTGCGCTTTGCGCGTGCATGCACGCGCAGTGCCGAAAATGTTTTTTTAAAATTGCAAAAAAAAAGCCGAAAACAAGATGGCGACGCATGCGCAGTGTCGGAAATTCGGATTCTGCGCATGCTCAGAAGTTCCCATGGTACAGTTAATTTTTTTTTTTTTGCAGTAGTCTATTTGCATCTGGGTGGACCCGCCTGGAGACAGATAGAGGAGCGGTGTCTCGGTTCCTAAGACCATCGGAAATATGTGTTTTCCGATGGTCTTAGGCGACCCAATTATAACTCCAGGACGGTCAAAGGAGAGGGATGCTGGGAGTTGTAGTTCAATAATATCTGACAGTCCCAAGACATCCTATCTCTCCTATAGCAGAAGAGTCAGTCGGGATCCACTGTTCCCCTGGCTTTCAACAACCCACATTCTTATGGGGCTAGTTAATCTGCAAAATGGGTTTGTGTGATGTATATTGGCAACATTTGAAGAGGTATGACATTGAAGAACAATTGGGTAGTGGATGTGCTTTGTTGATACTTTGGCCACCTAATGAGAAGGAAGGACTCACTGGAGAAGAGCCTAATGCTGGGAAAGATTGAGGGCAAAAGAAGAAGGGAACGACAGAGAATGAGGTGAATGGATGGAGTCACTGAAGCAGTCAGCGTGAGCTTAAATGGACTACAGAGGATGGTGGAGGACAGAAAGGCCTGGAGGAACATTGTCCATGGGGTCGCGATGGGTTGGACACAACTTCGCAACTAACAACAACAACAATGTGCTTTAAGGGCCAAAGGACTGAACAATTTTCTTTTATTATTTAAGGGTTGGGGAGGAAAGTATGACTGCTCTTTTAAGTGAAAACTTGGTAATTCCTTCATAAGTAAAGCAGAACCCATGAAAATGCTGCTGTAAGAATGATCGAGCTCGCCAGATGTTTTGAAACGTAATTTCCAAAATCCTTAACTAGCAACAGTCAAGTTGGTGGAGAAATCTGGTATTTGTTGCCCTACCAATCTGGGAGGCACCAGGATGAGGAAGACTATGCTATCACAAATACTCTCGGAATAATTCAACATCACAAAGGAACTTATTTTGGCCATGTCAGGTGGGGGAATTCACGGGAGGAAGCAATTATGTTAGGAAGAGTTAGCGGTAAAAGGAAACCAGGCCGCCAAAGAACATGGTAGCTGGACACCATCAAAGCTGACACCAGCCAGAGTACAAAACAACTCAAAGAAGCAGTGCAAGATTGGAAGATGTGGAGAGACCTGGCCAGGGGTGGGTTGCTCTCTTACCTTGCTACCGGAGTTCTGCACACACATCGCCACGTTTGGTGCACGCCCTCGCTTGCTACGTGCGCGCACCCCCTCATGCAATTTTGCTTCCGCACATGCACAGAAGCAAAAAAGCCCAAAAATTCGGCACCGGTGTGGCCGCGCTCAAATAGCGCCATTTGCTGGCCACTACCGGTACTGTAGAGTGGGCCGCACCGGTAGGAACCCACCACTGGACCTGGCCCATAGAATCGCCCAGAGTCAGACATGACTGAATAGATAACGTTATCATCAACAAAGGAACATTCTCTAGTTCCCCTTCATGCATGATGCAGAAGGCTAAAGTCATCACATCAGCAGTCCTGGCCAGAGGTGGGTTGCTCCCGGTTCAGACTGGTTCTTTAGAACCGGTAGCTGGAATTTCCCCTGCTCGCCGAACCGGGAGTGATCGCCAGTTGGCCACGCCTCCAAACTGGCTCTAATGGAGGTGCCTACGGCGGTGCCATCTTGTTTTTGGCTTATGCGCACTCGCAGAAGCTGTTTTTTGTTACTGTGCATGCGCAAAAGCTTGGTTTTCGGCACTGCGCATATGCTCACGCGGCTGCGTGGCGCGCAATGAGCACATGCCCACGCGGCACGGGAGGAAGCGAACCGGCGGCGAGGTAAGTTAAAACCCACCCCTGGTCCTGCCTCTCCAGAAATCATACCTGGGGTTGCAAAAGGAATTCCACCTGGCTGCTGAGGACCACCAATCTATTGCTTGCAAATCTAAAGTGGCCACATCATATTTCACAGCACGCCACTTCCATCTGCAAATGCCCTGAATTCACCCATTCTTGAAGAATATTTAGAAAGGGGCTCTTACGGAAGCAAAGCAACAACAACAAAGGAAATGGCAATACAGTTCGTTTAGAGACCCTTCAAAGTTACAACGGCACAGAAAAAGTGACTTATGGCCTTTTTTCACAGTTGCAACCTTTGCAGTATCCCCTCAATCATGTGATAAATATTCAGATGCTTGGCAACGGGTTAATATTTATGACCATTGCTGTGTCCCAAGGTCATATGATCACCTTTTGCGACCTTCTGATAAGCAAAATCAATGGGGAAGTAAAATTCACTTAACAACCATGTTACTAACTTAACAACTGCAGTGATTCAGTTAACAGCTGTGGCAAGAAAGGTCGTAAAATGGGGCAAAACTCACTTAACAAATGTCTCACTGAACAACTTAAATTTTGGGCTCAATTGTGGTGGTAAATTGAGGACCACCTGTATGTATTTTAAAATTGTTGGCTGGATAATTTGGCCTACAATAGAAGAGACCAAGTAACCATCTTTTCCAGCTTTCTAATCCAACAGCGATCAACCACACTCTGATTACTAATCACTTTTGTACGTCACCTTGCCCTGCCAAGCCAAATTAAACATGAGACCAGCAGTTTCCTGTGTTTAAACAAGGCATTGCCCTCACCATGTCTAAAAAACAGGAGCTGGTAAGATAGGATACCATAGGTCAGGGGCCCTCTAACTTCTTCCCAGGGCTTAGTCATTGACAAATAAGACCAACTGGCCACATCCAAGTTTACTCTGAAAGTGATAGGAACTCCGTTCATAAATTTTATGAGGAATGCTTTGGAAAGTGCCTTAGGTTTCCCCATGCAGTTCAAACCCTGGTTTTACAAAGTTCTCAATTCACAGAGTTAAATTAAATGCAAGCACCCAGATCCAACCCATGCTTTGAATTACAGAAGACCCTCATAATAGGGTTATGTTCAGCAAAGGCAAAACCATGGCCTGGTTTAGTGTTCCAGCCAGCCAGGGGTGGGATTTGGAGATTTTCCAAACTGGCCATAATGTTAGCTATGGGTTCTCCTGAACCCGGGCGAACCCGTAGCAGCCCACCCCCAGTGGTGGGTTCCGACCAATGCGGTCCACTCTATAGCACCGGTAGCGGCCTGCTGGTGACGTCACAGTACCGGTGCGGTCGTTTGCCGGTGCCTGGGTGCCGCCATTTTTTTTAAAAAAAATTTAATATATTTTTAAAATTTTTCTTCTGCGCATGCCCAGAAGTCGAGTTTCCGGCACTGCTCATGCTGCTCATCACTGCTCACCCCACAGTCCAAGCAGGGGAGGATGGCTGAGGGAGCGCATGAAACGCTGAAAGAATGGGCGGCAGGAGCTATTTCCATTCCCCTCCTTTCAGCAGTCTGAGAAGCCACGAACGCACGGTGATGATCCTAGGCATTTTCGCACGTTCAAGGCTTCTCGAGCTGCTGAGGGGAGGGGGAATGGGCGGCAGGACCTATCTCAGTTCCCCTCCCTTCAGCAGTCAGAGAAGCCATGCCCACCCGGTCACATGGCTGGCAAGCCACACCCACAAAATAAGCCACACCCACAGAGTGGTAGTAAAAAAATTAGGAACCCGCCCCTGCCCACCCCTGATTGCTCCTGAAAAAGATCCAGGCCAGGAGTTCCTTCTTCATCTTCTCCCTGCACATGTACTTGAAGCACAACAGCCGAAAAGCAGGGGACTGGGCCCGCAAAGGCAGGCCATGCAGACCAACGGCTTGACCACCTCAACACTAAATGGCTGTGTTTACACAACACCACCAATCCAGACCGCCACTAACCCAGGCTGAGCATTCACTCCCATGGGCTGATGGCAGATGATGAGGGATTTCCTGCTCAAACAGAACAATCTTCTTTACAGGAAGCCCAGCCACCACAAAGGTGGCTTGGAAGCTGTTGCTTCCTTTTGTGTTTTGTGGGTTTCTTTTGTGCAGACTGGGGAAGAGATGGGGGAAAAAAAGACACAATTAAAACAAAAGTCTGCAGTAACCCAACCAGAATCATTCCGCTTCTGCAGAGTCAGGGGAAAGCTCACCTACCCTCATGTCGACTCCACCCCTGCCTGTTTTATGCCTTGAAAAGTTAAGATGTACTCAGAGAAGGAGCTACTACAAAGGACCTGTTCCAAGGCCTGAAATGAACAAAAACAGGACTAACCTTCTGTTTATTCCCTCTCTTGTGTTTTCTGGGTTGCAGTTGACTTTGGAGAGATTAGATTAGATTAACAGAGTTGGAAGGGACCTTGTAGGTCATCTAGTCCAACCCCCTCACCCAAGCTGGAGACCCTACACCATTTCTGACCAATGGCAGTCCAATCTCTTCTTGAAAGCCTCCAGTGATGAAACTCCCACAACTTCCGAAGGCAGCTTCTGTTCCATTGGATGATTGTTCTCACTGTCAGAAAATTTCTCCTTATTTCCAGGTTGAATCTCTCGTTGATCAGTTTCCATCCATTATTCCTTGTCTGTCCTTCGGGTGCTTTGGAAAATAGCTTGACCCCTTCCTCTCTGTGGCAGCCCCTCAAATATTGGAAGACTGCTATCATGTCTCCCCTGGTCTTCTCTTTGCTAGACTATCCATGCCCAGTTCCTGCAACCATTAATCATATGTTTAGCCTCCAGTCCCCTAATCATCTTTGTTGCTCTTCTCTGACCTCTTTCTAGAGTCTCAACATCTTTTTTATAGTGTGGTAATCAAAACTGGATGATCATGATCACTAATGATTCTTTGACTTGTACTATAACCGTTCTTCATATGTTTTAGTCTCCAGTCCACTAATCATCCTGGTTGCTCTTCTCTGCACTTTTTCTAGAGACTTTATTAAGCCACCTGAACTCAAAGCAAGATTCTATACAAGTAGTTCTTGACTCACAACTATTCATTTAGTGACCATTTGAAATCACAATGGTACTGAAAAAAGTGATATTGCAGTATCCCAACGGTCGTGTGATTGAAATTTGGACAGTTGGCAACTGGTTTGTATTTATGACCCTCAACTTAAGAACCATTCATTTAGTGACCGAAGTCACAACAGCATTGAAAGAAAAATTATTTATGACCATTTTTCAACCTTATGACCATTTGCAGCATGCCCATGCTCACGTGATCAAAATATGGACACATGTATTTATGAAGGTTGGAGTGTCCCGGGGTCACGCGATTCTCTTTTTGTGACCTTCTGACAAGCAAAATCAACCGGGAAGCCAGATTCACTTAGCAACCGTGTGACGAACTGAACACCTGCAGTGATTCATTTAACAACCGCAGCAAGAAAGGTCGTAAAAGGGGGCCAAACTCACTTAACAGCCGTCTCCCTCCACAACAGATGTTCTGGGCTGAATTTGCGTTGTAAGCCAAGGAGTACTTGTATCCCACAGCTGACCAATAAATACTCTATCCCAGCAGTGAACTCTACTTACCTTCCCTACCGGTTCGGAAGTGCGCACTTTTTCACCCATGTTCCGCTTGCATGCACACTTTTTCACCCTCTGCGCATGCGCAGAACACTTTGTGCATGCGCAGAGGGTTAAAAAAAAGAAAATGGCAACATCTGGGCAGGTGGGAGGAGCCTCGCCCTGCCGCCGCTACCGGTTCTCTGAACCACCGGACAACGATGCTACCGGTTCGCCTGGACCGGGCCAAACCGGTAGCATTTCACCCCTGCTGTATCCTTAACTCCATTCACAAGCCAGTTAACTATATCATGACAGCTAGAAGATGACGCCCTCACTCTCCATGATTTTCTTTAAAAAAAAAAATAATTTGTATTTGAGTATAAACATTAAAAAAGACAAACAAACATTAAACAAACAAAACATGTACATACATGTACAAATATACATATAAACCTCTTGAGTACTTCTACGGTGTCTTGATGTTACCTTTTTGCTTATATATAATTATACAGTTGTATATAACTGTATATATTGTATGTTTCTTATATTTTTTATCTAAATATATATTAATAAATACATACATTTATAGTAACTAAACTTATATTGTCCTATATGAGTTCATACATTGAACATCAATCTAAACGTCACTTATTTTTTCTTTTCTCCTTTCCAGCCAATTAAAAAAAATAATCCAAATTTCAAAGTATTCCGAATCTTCTTTCTGATTTAATTCCATTGTTAATTTGTCTAATTCTGCACATTCTAAAAATTTTCTAATAATTACATTTTCAGTCGGTACATCGCCCTGCTTCCAATATTGTGCTAGGCATATTCTCGCCGCTGTCAGTATGTGTATTATGATATACCAGTGTTTCCTTTCTATCGTCTGTTCTAATATCACTAATAAAAATATTTCCGGTTTGATATTTATTTTTTGTGTCGTTATCTCTTCGAGCCAGTTGTGTATTTGTTGCCAGAATTTTTTAACTCTTGGGCAGATCCACCACATATGGTAGTATGTTCCGTTTTTGTATTGGCATTTCCAACATTTAGGATTCATATTTTGATACATTTTGGCCACTTTCCATGATTTTCATCTCATTTTTTTTTTCTCTTTGGAAAACCTCGTCTCATGCAAATGGTCCTTTATCAGATTGACTAAGAAGTGGTTGTGTAGAAAGGCAGGAGAACTGCCTGGCACTCTTTGAAAGCCTAAGCAAACCTTCAGCTCCTACTGTCCAAGTTTCCCTTTCTGATAAAGCAAAGTCCTTGGGATAAGAACTCTCTTGAGAAAGTGCTGACTTTGGGCAGGTTGTCCTAGCCCCACTTTTTTTTGGCAGGAGTTCATTCCAGGCCAGGTGAGACGAGACCATTCGCCCAGATAGCGGTCAGACAGCACCTGAATGCAAACAGGCATGAAAGTTGCTTATGCTGATGTGAATTTGAATCGAAACAGTTGGCCAACTCTTGCCTATGCTGTTTCTTTCCAACACTGGACTTTTTTTTTTGTTGTTGCTTTGGTTGTGGTCTGGAACCAGGAACAATTAGCAAGCAGAAAAACCAACTCTCCCAGAGGTGGGTTCCAGCAGGTTCTGACCAGTTCTGGAGAACCAATAGCGGAAATTTTGAATAGTTTGGAGAACCGGTAAATACCACCTCTGACTAGCCCTGCCCCCATCTATTCTCTGCCTCCCGAGTCCCAGCTGATCAGGAGGAAATGGGGATTTTGCAGTAACCTTCCCCTGGAGTGGGGAGGAAATGGGAATTTTGCAATATCCTTCCCCTGGAGTGGGGTGGGAATGGAGATTTTGCAGTATCCTTCCCCTGGAGTGGGGTGGGAATGGAGATTTTGCAGTATCCTTCCCCTGGAGTGGGGAGGGAATGGAGATTTTGCAGTATCCTTCCCCTGGAGTGGGGAGGGAATGGAGATTTTGCAGTATCCTTCCCCTGGAGTGGGGAGAGAATGGCGATTTTGCAGTATCCTTCCCCTGGAGTGGGGTGGGAATGGAGATATTACAGTATCCTTCCCCTGGAGTGGGGAGGGAATGGAGATATTACAGTATCCTTCCCCTGGAGTGGGGAGGGAATGGAGATTTTGCAGTATCCTTCCCCTGGAGTGGGGTGGGAATGGAGATTTTACAGTATCCTTCCCCTGCCACGCCCACCAAGCCATGCTCACCAAGCCACACCCACCAAGCTACGCCCACAGAACCAGTAGTAAAAAAAAATTGAAACCCACCACTGAACTTTCCCCATGGTATATTATCTAAGACTTTTTCTCCTCCTCCTAAGTCAATACAGTTAATCCTCGACTTACAACATTTCACTTAGTGACCGTTCAAGGTTACACTGGACACTGTGGGGTAGAAAGATGGAATTAAAGAAATTCATATTGGAATGAACTTGGAAGAACCAAAAGTTACTAGTAGAAACAAGTCCAGATGACAAATATTTGCCTCTGCAGTCACCAGAATTTGATAGTTACTTCATGGCACCCAATTAACCAACTAAAGCAGGGCTCTCCAACCTTGGCAACTTTAAGCCTGGAGGACTTCAACTCACAGAATTCCCCAGCCAGCTTTGCTGACTGGGGAATTCTGGGAGTTGAAATCCACCAGGCTTAAAGTTGCCAAGGTTGGAGACCCCTGAACTAAAACACATAAAAGCAATTTTGTTACCCATCCTTTCACTCTATTTAGTTTGCTGGTCTTTTATACCAGTCCAACTTGTGGATCAGGGGTGGGCTTCAAAAATTTTAGCAAGGGGTTCTCTGCCCAGTTGCTGGGTGGGGGTGGCCATGGTGGGCATGGCCTAGTTGGCCTCCTGCACCATGGCAGGGGGGGCATTTTTGCCCTCCCCGGGATCCGGAGGCTTTCCTCGAGCCTCTGTGAGGGCGAAAACGGCCTCCCCAAGCTCCAGAGGCCCTCTGGAGGCTGGAAATGGGCCCGTTTCCGGCCTTTCCGAACTTCTGGTAGGCCTGTTTTTCACCCTCCCAAGCCTCCACACTCGCCCTGCACTTACTTGCATCCAAAATGGGCCACGTGGGGACTCCTGGGAGGGGAGGGGAGGGGTGGGCGGGGCCAGCCAGGAGTGGGATTTGGGGGTTCTCTGAACTGTACAGAATCTTAGATAGAGGTTCTCCCGAACCCCTGCAAACTCCCAGCAGCCCATCTCTGTTGTGAATCCCTCTCACCCTGGGAAACAGGCAAAGGAGGACATTCAATTAAAACATCCTAACCCAAGAAACTAATTTGTCACTCCACCTCTCCAGGAACAGAGATTCTTCTACGAAAAGGGAATTCACGGTACTTCACATCCTTGCTTTGGTCAATTATTATAATTAAAGAGCATGGCATTAATATTATCTTCACCGCTTTCAAGGCTCAATATCCGTCCTTCACCTACTCCTGTTTGACTGCTTCAAAATTACCAAAATTACACAGGTGTGATAGGTATTCCTGGGAAGTGAAGTTAGCAAAGCTGCTGATTGTGGCCTGGAGCAGCTTGTTAGAGTTAAGGAGTTGCTGTTGACTTCCAGAATCATTTTCCCAGAGTCCGACATCTGGCTATCCTAACAAGGTGTCCTCCTGACATGTTGGTCTCAAGGCAGAGGTGGGTTCCTCCCGGTTCCTCCTGGTTCGCCCGAACCGATAGCGACCCTCTAGTGACATCACAATGACATCACAGAACAGGTTTGGTTGGTGCCGGTCCGTGGGCACCGCCATCTTTTTTAAAAAAAAATTTTTTTAAAAAAATAAATTCTGAGCATGTGCAGAAGCTGAGTTTCCAGCACTGTGCATGCAGTTGCCATCTTGCTTTTGGCTTCTTCTTCTTTCTTTCTTTTTCTTTTTTTTTTTTTTGAATTTTTTTTTATTTTTTTTTTTGAATTTTTTATTTTCTTCTGAGCATGTGCAGAAGCCAAGTTTCTGGTACTGTGCATGTGGTCGCCATCTTGTTTTCGGCTTTTTAATTTTTTTTTATTTTTGTTGGATTTTTCGGCACCCACTTAACAATGTGTTGCTTAGCAACAGAAATTTTGGCTCAAATCTTGATGGAATTTTCCCTTCTCTCCTCTTATATCAAAGAGAGTCAAGGTGGAGTCACTTTCTAACGCCTTCTTTCTCACCTGGGTTTCTTTCATGTTTGCCAACCACTACATTCCTTCTCAACAGGTAATCTCTGTAAATTCTCTAGGTAGTGTGTGAATGTAGATGCAGACTCAGTGATTTCTACTTTAGGTCTGCATGCACACGTTTAACCAGCTTAGTTTGTTACGTACTTAGAAGCTGCACCCATAACAGCTTACCAAGCTTGGTTAATGATAACCTTCATTCATTTTTTTGTCTGTGTATGTCTTAGCTTTATATGTTGTGAATCCATTGGTCAGTTTTTGGTTCAGTGTAGCGAACCAACCTAGTAACAAGGTTAAATGTGTAGTTTCAATACATCTCCATGACTGGGTTTATGTTTAATGCCAGTTAATGTTGTCATTTGTTCAGTTCTGGACAGTAGTGGGTTCTAAAACCCTTTACTACCGGTTCGTGTGTGCACTCGTTCCGGGTGGGTGGGCGGAGCCTCCCGCTGCCGGCGCTACCGGTTCTAAGAACCAGGCCAAACTGGGAGCAACCCACCATTGGTTCTGGGTTAAGGTGTTTGTGAGGTTACTCATTGCAGTTAGTAAAAACTGGTTAAGTAAGTCATGGCTTACTGTATACAGTGTCTATGAACTAGGCCTGGTCATGTTTGGTCAAGTTTAAATACATTTAAATGATGGGTGCACCCAGCCTATAGTTAAACACACACATATACACACAATTATTTCTCAAGATTCTTCTGTAATCAAGAAAGAGAACGTAGACAGAGACAGCTGAAGTAGGAACAGATGTTTCTCTTAATGATTGAAACATTATGCTTTATGTTGTATGGATTTGATTTGTTAGCCAGTATTTTTATTTGGTATCTGCATACAGTATGTCCATGTAACACAAGACCAATTTTGTGTCGCATTTTGTAGACAGACTTTGAACCTTATTCAATCTTAGCTACCTGACTGCTCTTTAGAAGGCCAGATCCTGAAGAGGAAACTCAAATACTTTGGCCACCAAATGAGAAGGAAGGACTCACTGGAGAAGAGCCTAATGCTGGGAAAGATTGAGGGCAAAAGAAGAAGGGGACGACAGAGAATGAGGTGGCTGGATGGAGTCACTGAAGCAGTAGGCATGAGATTAAATGGACTCCAGAGGATGGTAGAGGACAGGAAGGCCTGGAGGAATGTTGTCCATGGGGTTGCGATGGGTCGGACACGACTTCGCAACTAACAACAACAACAACCTCCTATATCTTCAGCACATTCTCTCTGTTAATTTGAACTTTGGTAAACAAATTATGGCTGTTATCTTTTCTTACTGTGGTTTAAATGCTGAATTTGCCCAATGCCCAGAACTACCAATTAGCCAGTCATATTTTAATCTATTTGGTTATGCAAACTCAGTTGGAGTGGCTAGTTTATTTTAAGGTATAATGCATGAAGCCTGAATACCAGGTTCCCGGAATGAACTGTGGTTAAAATGAACAGAAGCATCTAATGTGAACTCAGCCAAAAGAGAAACATCACAAAGAGAGATGGCATTATAAATAGTCAATTGAAAAGGCAGGATATCTGTAGCTTTGATCAGGATAACTCCTCTGTGGTCAGCTACTGGTTGGGTGAGGCTTGTGTCAAGGGATTTTCTGGGTGCCATTCACAAGCCATGTTCTGCTAGCATCAGGGATTCTGGCTAGCCATCAACTCATTCAGGAACCTGTTGATCCAATGGGACCCAGTTCTGGCCGGATCCCAGAGGTTCTTTCTCTGCCCCACTTGAGAACAAACAAGGATGGGGTTCTTTAAAAAAATGCAACAAGGAAGGGAGGGAAACTAAAAATTTTAAAATGTGTAGAGATGGATAGGCTTACCAAAGCAATAAACGATGAAGAGGAATCAGATTACTATAAAATATGGGATGATTGGTACAAATGGTTAGATAATAGATGTATAGGTTAGGAATGCTGTAATTTAATTTAATAAGGTATAAAAGTAAGAATGTAGCAAGAAAAGGCATTATAAAATAGTAAAAACTGAATATTTGTATCAAAATTTTCTTATTGTATGATAGATATATTAGGAAAATGTAATGCGCTATTATGTATATATTATATGTAAATATTATATGTTTAATATAAGTAGAAAAGAGGGACTAATAGCAATAGCAATAGCAATAGCACTTAGACTTATATACCGCTTCATAGTGCTTTACAGCCCTCTCTAAGCGGTTTACAGAGTTCAGCCTCTTGCCCCCAACAATCTGGGTCCTCATTTTACCCACCTCGGAAGGATGGAAGGATGAGTCAACCTTGAGCCGGTGATATTTGAACAGCTGAACTGCTGAACTGCAGTGCTGCATTTTAACCACTGCGCCACCTCGGCTCTTTTCTTAATGAATAAGAAAACGAAGTAAACGAATGTGGGATAATTGTCCATAAACCAGAATGTAATAACTGCTTTTTAATGTAAAATGTTTAATAAAAATTATTTTTAAAAAAGGAAGGGAGGGAAACTGAAGAAGATGCAGACAAAGTGAAGTAGGTCAGTGAGGCTTTCTCTAACAAAATGTTAAAAAAATAGATATTTGGTCTCTTTCCCTCCCACTTCCATTCAATTATGTCCAGTTCTCAGAGACTGCCTGGGAATGTCCCTGTAGTTTTCTTGGCAAAGTTTTTCAGAAGTGGTTTGCCATTGCCTCTTTCCTTGGGCTGAGAGAATGCGACTGGCCCAAGGTCAGCCAGCTGCCTTTGCACCTAAGGCAGGACTAGAACTGATGTCTTAACCACCTGTCACGATGTGAATATTGTCAGTTGTGTGTATATGCAGGATGCTGCATCCCTATCTAATATAATGGTACATTCCAGTACAAGCAGAACACGTGATATGATTTTGTACGCATGTCCACATTCCTAATTCTCCATTATTCCTTTTGACTTGGCTCTTGACCGAGACGGTCGCATTTTATTAGTAAAGATGTAATTAATCAGGTTTTATTGTTTTTGTACCGAAATAAATATTTTCTACTAGACTTTTAATCTCGGCTTTATTTCTAACTGTCTGAATTCCAAGGAAAGGAATTGCCTCTATGGGGATTTATCCTCCCCTTAACACCACCACACCAAGGTGACTCTCATATTTGGTATAATGTATACCATTAGTTCAGTGGTTCCCAACCTGTGGTACGTGTACCACTAGTGGTACGCGAGAGCCTTCCAGGTGGTACGCAAACACTTTCGGGATCATGAACGATTTTTAGTTAGTTACAGTGGTGGGTTCCTACCGGTGCGGTCTTGCCTGTTCGTCGCCGCCAAGCCGAAGAAGCTGGCGGCGTTTGCGACTGTACGGGACCTCCAAGTGGTACTTGATCACAAAAAGGTTGGGAACCACTGCATTAGTTGGTTAGATGCTCTCATTCACTTTCTTTGTGAGGTCCTCACATAGAGTAGCAGAGATCCAACATGTTTTTTGCCAGTAAAGCAGATTTTATAAAAGGCCTGAAGCTGCCCATCATTTCACCCCAAGGACCCTCAGCTCAGCCAGCCCTGAATATTGAAAAACACAAAGCAGGAGACAATAACAATGGCTCAACAGGGAGGGCCCCCTCAGCAAAATAGACATCGATGGTCCCTTTCCATGGATAGGTCCCATCCATAGGAAGGCCCTTCCAGAAGGCAACAGGAGACATGCTAACATGAGGCCTGGAATAAAATCAACAAAAGGAAATCTTACATTAGAATCTCCCTGTATGTAGACATCCTAGCCTATCCTGAGGACATTATTTACCCATATTTCGTCCTTATCTGCTAACTTTCCATATATATACCTGTAGTTGCCAAGTTTTTTTTAAAAAAGCTGCCAAGTTTTGATGTGACACTCGTCTATCTTTTTTAAAAAAAGTTTTTATTAAATACACATAAAAACACACACATGTACAAAACCAAACAAAAAGTTGGGGGTACAATTTCCCCATATATACAGTCATCTTACATCGGATAATATCAACAATTAAGATATCCCTAGATATATCTATTTGCATTTTATAAGTTACTTGCTCTTTCTTTTTTTATTTCTTCTATTGCATTATTATATACAATAATCTTACATTCTTCCATAAAAATTTCTTGATCATCTTGAACATCTTAAACATTCTATTGACAGATCTATTTCCTCTTTTACCTATTCTTTCTCGCTTCCAGCCATTCATATAATTTATTCCATACTAAGTAATATTCGGTTTCCTCTTTTTCTTTTATTTTCATGGTTAATTTATCCAATCTAGTATCTTTCTAATTATATCCCCATCTTTTGGTATTTCGTCATTTTTCCAAAATTGCGCATATGTTATTCTTCCCGCCGTAATGATGTGTATAATCAGATACCTTATTTCCTTTTTATATTTTTTATCAATTATGCCCAGTAAAAATAACTCTGGTTTTCTCTCTATGTCTTCTTTTATTATCTCTTTCAACCACATTCTAATTTTATTCCAGTACTTTTTAGCTTTTAAGCAGGTCCGCCATAAATGATAATAAGTACCACTTTCCTTCTTGCATTTCCAGCATATTGCTGATGTATTTGGGAACATCTTGGCAATTCTTACAGGTGGCAAATGCCACCTGTAGAACATCAAGAAGACCAACAAAGATGATTAGGGGACTGGAGGCTAAAACATATGAAGAACGGTTGCAGGAACTGGGTATGTCTAGTTTAATGAAAAGAAGGATCAGGGGAGACATGATAGCAGTGTTCCAATATCTCAAGGGCTGCCACAAAGAGGAGGGGGTCAAGCTATTTTCCAAATCACCTGAGGGCAGGACAAGAAGCAATGGGTGGAAACTAATCAAGGAGAGAAGCAACTTAGAACTAGGGAGAAATTTCCTGACAGTTAGAACAATTAATCAGTGGAACAGCCTGCCTCCAGAAGTTGTGAATGTTCCAACACTGGAAGTTTTTAAGAAGATGTTGGATAATCATTTGTCTGAAGTAGTGTAGGGTTTCCTGCCTAGGCAGGGAGTTGGACTAGAAGACCTCCAAGGTCCCTTCCAACTCTGTTGTTATTATTATTATCTTGTACTGGTTTTCCTTGTACGCCACCGACATTGTTAATTTCCAATTAATTGACACTCGTCTATCTTGAGTGGTTGAATTCCCTCTTTCTTAACATGTAAATTGGCTCTAACACAATGCCATCTGCTGTCTTCATACCTCACTGAGTCGCTGGATGAAAATCTGGAAACATCTGAGTGGTTCTCTGAATTGGTGAGTCAATTGCTGACAGCAGCAAAATCAAGCCCCAACACAAGTTTGGGGATCGGGCAGATTTAAAGTCTGTCTCGACGGCTTTCCAAATCGGTGGCACGTGGGGACTAATGAGCAGAAGCCACGAGCTTTCTCTTTGGGTTGAGGGGAACGCCGCCCTGAGTCCTTAGGGAGTAGGATGGCATAGAAGAACTTCCAAATAAAATAAAAATAAAATAAACAAATAACTCCTTTCCCAACAAAAACAGAGACAGGTGATTCATGTGTTACCATTGGTCATTCCAACTGGAATGATGGCGATGGTGATGGATTGACTTATTATTACAGTTATTAATGGCTGCTCACTCCACGTAGACTCTGGGCGGCTTACAAAATCCAAACACAGAATTAAAATTATTAAAACAGGTGTCTGGGCAAGAGAACAGAACAGACTGACATCCAGAACGGCGGGCATTGAGATACCAGGCGAATGTCAGCGTAGTGGGAATGAGTCTGGGTACCTGCAGAAAGAGGAATTGAATTTGCTGAAGTAATTAAAAATATACATACATACATACATACATACATATATATATATATATACACACACACACATACACATACACACACACACACACACACACATATATATATATATATATACACACACACATACATACATACATACATATACATACACACACACACACACACACACACACACACACACACACACACACACACACACACACACACACACACACACACACACACACACACACACACATATATATATATATATATATATATATATATATATATATATATATATATATATATATATATATATATATATATATATATATATATATATATATATATATATGGCGTGAAAAAGTTTTTGGGGTTTTTAAGATTTTACCAAATTTTAATTGTACTGTCTTAAATCAGGGCCACATCTAATTTTTAAAAAATGTATACATATTTTAATGTTTATATTGTATTTTTACTTGGCTGTTCACCGCCCTGAGTCCCCTGGAGAAGGGCGGTATATAAATTTAATTATAAATAAATAAATAAAAATTATTTTTATTTATTTATAATTATATATATATATATGTAGGATTTTTTGCTGATAAATGAAAATAAAGGGAGACTATTATAGATCTATTTCGAGCTTATTTTGCTCTCGTCAGATAGCCATACCCCTTACTGGGATTTGAACCCGGGCCGGCTGCCTTGCAGGGCAGCAACTTAACCACTAGGCCATAGGCTCTGTTCCCAATCAGCTCTTTCACCAGGAAAGGGTTATATATGTTTTTCTGTCGTGTTATCCTGGTGTACCCAAATATGGGAGAGAAAGCATATATATATATATATACATATATACATATATATATATATATATATATATATATATATATATATATATATATATATATATATATATATATATATATATATATATATATATATATATATATATATATATATATATATATATATATATATACATATATACATATATACATATATACATATATACATATATACATATATATATATATATATATATATATACATATATACATATATACATATATACATATATACATATATACATATATACATATATACATATATACATATATACAAGTGGGTAAATAAACAGCCCAAGAAAAGCTTTAACGTGTGAATGAACCTTTGGCGGAAAAAAACAGTAGAAAAGTGTAGATGAAGAAGACACGTGTTGGATGATAATCTTGGGTCTTGCTTGCTGAAAAGTAACAGGAGTTGTGACTCTGGGCCAGTCACTCTCTGTCAACCCAACCCCCCTAATGTGGTTGCTGTTGTTGTTGTTGTTGTTGTTGGGAAAATAAGAGGAGGAAGGTGTGTTGGATATGTTTGCCACCTGGAGTTATTTGTAAAAATAATAAAGATAGGATACAAATGCATAAATAAATAAATAAATGAGCCGTATAGATGGAGAGGATTAGGCTGGGAAAGGCTGTATCAGGCCAAGCAGTCACATTATTCTACTTTGGCCCAAAGACAGGTGGAAATTAATCTCTGTCACCTATTTTATAACAAGTTCTGTGCATTAATTATTTCAAGTAGGGTGAAAATGTAGCATGGCCTACTGCCGACTGTATCTTGTTCTCTAAGCCACTAGAAGAAACTTTCCATTATTACATAGTGTTTTGGGATGGTCTGTCTGGTCAGTTTGGCTTTCTCACGTTCTAAGAGTTCCTGCCAGGTTTATGAAGTCATGGACAAATTCTGGTAAGCAAATTTTCCTCCAGCTCCTTGTAGAGCTGACAGGATCATTTCATCTTGGCTTGTCGTGACGCTACTGTAAAGCGGTACCTTCGAGAAGCAACAACAGACCCAGGTTGCCAACTGTTATCACTGCGAAGATGGCTCAGTGCACAGATGGACCAAGACAGGGGTCTCCAACCTTGGCAACTTTAAGCCTGGAGGACTTCAACTCCCAAAGTCAGCTTTGCTGGCTGGGGAATTCTGGGAGTTGAAGTCCGCCAGGCTTAAAGTTGCCAAGGTTGGAGACCCCTGGACTAAGATGTAGATTTGTAGGATCCAAGTGTTCACATTTCTTCTACTCAAATGCACAAATATATCGCTTTGGCTTTCTCTTGGTTCAAAAATCATTTTAATCCCCTCTTCCTGTTTATGAGGAAGTTTGTGAACTTTGCAAAGTTGTTTTAAAAAAACGAACAAAAGTCACCCTCTCTTCCCTTTGTACATCACAGACAAAAGATGGATTATCTTCAGTGAGTTAAAGGATCAGACAAATGTAATGGAGGTTAAAGGCTATCAGTTTGTCCTCATTAGACTTTGCAGATTTATCTGCAGGATCACAGATATATATATCACTTCAGACTAGTAAAGTGAAGAACATGAGTGCTACAGTATTGGGGTGATCACGATGACCACAGACTGGTAGACAAATACAATTAGAGATTCAACACAACTCTTTAGGGGACTGGAGGCTAAAACATATGAAGAACGGTTGCAGGAACTGGGTATGTCTAGTTTAATGAAAAGAAGGATCAGGGGAGACATGATAGCAGTATTCCAATATCTCAGGGGCTGCCACAAAGAAGAGGGAGTCAAGCTATTCTCCAAAGCCCCTGAGGGCAGGACAAGAAGCAATAGGTGGAAACTAATCAAGGAGAGAAGCAGCTTAGAACTAAGGAGAAATTTCCTGACAGTTAGAACAATTAATCAGTGGAACAACTTGCCTCCAGAAGTTGTGAATGCTCCAACACGGGAAGTTTTTAAGATGATGTTGGATAACCATTTGTCTGAAGTGGTGTAGGGTTTCTTGCCTAAGCAGGGGGTTGGACTAGAAGACCTCCAAGGTCCCTTCCAACTCTGTTATTCTATTCTATTCTATTCTATTCTATTCTATTCTATTCTATTCTATTCTATTCTATTCTATTCTATTCTATTCTATTCTATTCTTCCAATAGTAATTTGCAGGAATAGTTAAAAGGAGAAGATTGCCATCTAGTGTTCACAGAAATTATAATTTATTTGGTGGTGCACTGGAAGAGCAGCAGTAAAATCTGACCACGACATATTTAGATTTATCAGTAGAAATATATTAGGTATTAAACTTTTGGTTTTATATTTTTGGATTATACTTGAGTTATTTTAAGTTATGTAGTTCTGGTCTTGGGATTATATTAAAGGAAGGTGATGATTGATGTTTGAGAATTGATAGATTGACATATCATGTTGTTAGGATTTTTAACCTATTTATTGAAGGCCAGGTGTGTAAATGTATCTAAGGAACATCATTTTAGAGACCTTTGACCAGAGTATTCTGGTATTCACTTCACCCAAACTGGTCCAAACCAGCAGAATACCACCTCTGCATTTGACATATTAAAGATGTTTATAATTGCGTAAGGTGTGTGAAGCTCAGGGAATAAATAAGAAACTGATTTATCTAAGGAACCCCAATATATTTTGTTGGAGTCAGCAAAGAGCTGTACAACAGACAAGACAAAGCAAACCGTAGAGTTTTTGAACTGCGGATTTTTAATATTGGATGCCACCTGGAATCAATGTGTATGGGTTGGGCAGCTATCTATAGCAATAGCTATAGCACTTAGACTTATATACTGCTTCCTAGTGCTCTACAGCCCTCTCTAAGCGGTTTACAGAGTCAGCCTATTGCCCCCAACAATCTGGGTCCTCATTTTACCCACCTCGGAAGGATGGAAGGCTGAGTCAACCTTGAGCTGGTGAGATTTGAACAGCTGAACTGCTGAACTAGCAGTAGCCTGCAGTGCTGCATTTAACCACTGCACCATCTCGGCTCTTAAATCTGTGAAGGAAAGGGGAAGGGGAAAATCAGTAGCCAGAGGGAAGGTCTGTTGCAGTAGCAATAAGTGTACTATTGGAGGATCTATAGGACCAATTTAGGACTGATCATTATGGGGAAAATCTAAGAGTTGACACCAACTTTATGGCACATAATCGTGTGTGTGTTCAGTATACACACTGCGTTCACCTACACTTTGTTGTGATAGCACTGATGAGGTTACCTAGTTTGGCAATGAAATGTCTGCGAGAAAACAACCAAGCTCAAGGATCCCCAAGGGCCCCACGATTTTTATCCGCTTCTTGACCTAATGCATTGTTTCACAAACCAAGACCAGCTGCTTACAATGTTCAGAGACCCACCATTAGTAGCTATTCAAAAGCATGGAAAAATTTGCATTTTGGAGACCGAAACATTGGGAGACGAGACCCAAACTTGGCCCCACCGCTGTTCCCTTGCCAATCCAAATAATCTTTAGTTTGGAAACAATTCCTATCCCCAGTTTTGTACATGATTCCCATGTGCTTGGACAGAACCCAGAGCAAGAGCATTAGAAAAAGGGGCGGAGGGGAGAGAGAGAAAGAGAGAGACTCACCCCAGAACCATTAAAAATTAAAACATTCATTTATTAGAATATTTATGTAAAAAGACTCTCTTTACACAATATTTTATACAATAGATTCATTGCTTTAAACGGCTCCTAGCGGAGACAGTATTGTACATGAAAGCACATAGAGGCTACTGAAGGCCACTGGTTCCTGCTTGGCCTGAAGCGGAGGAACAAGAGGCAAAGCCCAGCTTAAGTTGAGAATACAGAACTGTGAAAAGCAAGCTGGCTGGGCTCTCTTTTTGCCCTCCCCCACCTGTGCTGTGCAAAGGTCTTCCAGCCTAGAGGAAGGGGTGAGTGCAACAAAGGGGGTGGGGGGATGGCAGGGGGAGACGGGAGCTCGTCCCTGTTTGGATGGAAAGGTACACGGGCGTGCAAGCAGCCCTCCCAGAGGGGCCCGGATGGTGGCCAGACGAACAGGCAAAATTGCACAACACCATTTTCCACAGGCAGACACTGTATGGCTAAAAAGGCACAGCACAGGGGCAGAGGGAGGAAACGCCCCCTTCATGGTAGGCGGTGGGGTGGTGGGGGTGTAGGGTAGGCCGGAGGAGGAAGGGACGGCTATGTACTACTGAAAAAAAATCAGCAGGCACTAGCATGGCTCTGTAACAGGGTACGATCCTTGAAAAAGCTTTCGATCAGACTCAAGAATAAACCAGAGTTTTTGGTTATCTACCGTGGAGAGCGGATACCAAATATGCACTGTCATCTTATACGTCCCCCTCCCTCACCCGAAGTTTCAATGTACACACTCCTCACAAACAAATCAGCAGGTGACTTGTCTCGCTTTGGAATAACTGGACAGAGAGATAAAAGCAGGGCAGGACGATAGCCCTATACCGAAGAGGATTGGGGTCCTGCTCCCTTTGAAGAGCTGTGCTACACCTCCCTATCCAGAGATGGCAACAGCAATAGCGCTTAGACATATATACTGCTTTATAGCCCCCTCTAAGCGGTTTACAGAGTCGGCATCTTGCCCCCAACAATCTGGGTCCTCATTTTACCCACCTCGGAAGGATGGAAGGCTGAGTCGACCTGGAGCCTGGTGAGATTTGAACTGCCAAATTGCAGGCAGCCGGCAGTCAGCAGAAGTAGCCTGCAGTACTGCACTCTAACCCACTGCGCCACCGCGGCTCATATAGTAGAAACTGCAATAGTCCCCAATCCTAGAGGCCTCCAGATGTTTTGGACCACTCCTCTTGTCTGTATTTTGTCACAGAGAGCATGAGCCGAGGCTGAGAGGTGTTGGACCTAAACATCTGGTGAGCGCCATGTTGGAAAAAAGCAGAAATAGATGTTACAATCTGCCTCTTTCCTGGACTTTCCCACTCTCGACTTCTTCTGCTCTAAGCAACAGGGACTATGTAAAACCCTGAAGAAGGCAGGTTATCTTTGGCTAAGGGCCACCACAAAAAGAAGTGGCAGATTATAGTCAAGGTCATGGTGGACCATAATCAAGTTGGCTGAGTATGGAAAAGGGGCATTATTAAATGCTTTTCCATATAATTAAATGTCTTGCATGTCATTGGAAGAAAGCAAGGCCAGAAGAACCTTCTTCCCCAACGTAGGGATTTTCTACATGCAGAACTTGTATTCTCTATGCAAGGAAGCATTCTATCGTGTCAACATTTCCCCTTTGCGGTCTGAAAGTGGTAGGGCCCAGTCTGATTACAGCAGAGGTCTTCAAACTTGGCAACTTTAAGACTTGTGGACTTCAATTCCCAGAATTCTCCAGCCAGCATAGTTGGCTGGAGAATTCTGGGAGTTGAAGTCCACAAGTCTTAAAGTTGCCAAGTTTGAGGACCCCTGGATTACAGTCTCATTCAAATTTTATATTTGAGACTAAAACAAAACAGGAACGAAGCAGGAACAAGCATTCGTCTCCTCCATCCTCTTCCTCATTGCAAAGGATTCAAAAGAAGCTGCTTCCTCTGCAGGCCACTCCATCTGTTTGTAGGAGCCCAGACCCTGATATAAAAACCTGATTCTTGCCATTTCCAGGAATGTGAGCCTTGCTGTTACATACAAACGTTAATGTATTTATCCCTGACTCTGGAATAACCATGGCACAATTCAAACATGATTTGGGAGGAGGGGAAGGAGAAGGCCGAGGTTGAAGTCTCAGAAACCCAGATGGAGACAGACATTATAAGGAAAGAGACTGGACAGCCACTTGTCTGAAAGTGTGTAGCGTCTCCCCCTTGAGTAGGAGGGGGGTTGGATTAGAAGACCTCCAAGGTCCCTTCCAGCTCTATTCCGATTAGATCTCGACTTATTATTGATTAGGAGGCCACCTTCTGGAAAGAAGATGCCCATTATGGAATAAAACTAATGAATTATGGAGAATGAAGACTGGATAGAGAGCAGAATAAAGCCAGGTAGCACCGAGGACCAGAAAAGAGAAGGATTGGGGAAGAAAAGACAGAATTATTCTGACTGAGATTGGTGTTGATAAAAGGAGAGAAGACTAGGTAGCATCTCCTCTGCGTCAAATATTGCTAGATGGTAAGGCTCAAACCAGTCACCTAATACCGGGATTGTTTCACGCTCTCAACTGTCAGGCAGGGAAAAATTGAAGCTTTTCAGACAAGAGAGAGAGAGAGGGAGGGAGGGAGAGAGAGAGAGAGAGAGAAAGAGAGAGGGAGAGGGAGGGAGAGGGAGAGAGGGAGGGAGGGAGAGGAAGGGAGAGAGAGAGAGAGAGAGGGAGAGGGAGAGGGAGAGAGGGAGGGAGAGGGAGAGAGGGAGAAGAAGAGAGGGAGGGAGAGAGAGGGGGGGAGAGGGAGAGGGAGGGAGGGAGGGAGAGGAAGAGAAGGAGAAGAAGAGAGGGAGGGAAAGAGAGAGAGAGGGAGAGGGAGAGAGGGAGGGAGAGGAAGAGAGGGAGAAGAAGAGAGGGAGGGAGGGAGGGAGGGAGAGAGAAAGAGAGAGAGAGCGAGAGAGAGAGAGAGAGAGAGATTTTATTCTATTGTTAAAAACTAAAACTAAAAAACTAAAACTAAAAAAAAATAAAGCAATCCTTTATGTACAACCACATATTCATCTTTGGCCAAAACATGCCTTTGGAGTTGCCCGTGGGCTGCGTGAACGCATATTTTAACTGAAATCTCCCAGCTTCAGGCAAGGACAATGAGGGGTGAGTCAGCAAAGGGAAGGACGCACACATAGGAGGGATCTTCATCCTGGTGCCCTCCAGATGTGCTGGACTGCGATGCTATAATTCCCTGGGAGAAGAGTGGCCCAATCCATTTGCAGAACCTTCATCATTTGGATGGCCAGTTAGCTAAACAGGGAGCTGGACATCATGTGCCCAGACCTCCTTAGCCAGAGATTCAAAATTGGTACAAGAGCAATCTTTGGTTACGGTTAACCTGCTCATTTGTATCAACTAAAACGGGGGGGGGGGGGGACAAAAAACAAAAACCATTACAAGCATAAAATAAGGCAAAACCCGTGATGCTAGATTTGGAACGGCAACAATTTAGAACAATTATCTATAGCTTATGGGCTTTAAAAAAGAAGCCCACAAAAATAAACTCATAAACTCTACTGCTTAGAACAGTGTTTCTCAACCTTGGCAGTTTGAAGATGTGTGGACTTCAACTCCCAGAATTCCCCAGCCAGCGTTGCTGGCTGTGGAATTCTGGGAATTGAAGTCCACACATCTTCAAACTGCCAAGGTTGAGAAACACTGGCTTAGAAGAAAAGATAGAGGAAACATGGCATTACAGCTGAGAATGGATTAAAAAAAATAAATCTTAGAAACATGTGCCTATGATCATCCAATACCTATGCAGGACATCCTGCAGCACCATCTAATATATCTGAGCACCCAAAGGTTCTCAGCTCTTCTGGTTTTTTTCAAAACTAGGAGGAGGGAATTATAGCAAAGATGCTTCTCTGAATGAAACGAGAAGGTGCAGTTGCCAGTGGAGAAGGCAACAGTGAGTCAGCGCATGCTACTACCCAGGAGGAGATAATCTCTGGATAGAATGATTGGCATTCCCAACCTTGGATATGGAATCTGGGTTAATTCTAGATCTATTGCCTCCGGTCACAAACTTATGTTCTATTTAGATGCCTTCTAGCAAAGCTCCCGCACCAGTAGTAGGTTCTAAAACCCGTTGCTACCGGTTCGCGCGTGCGCTCGCACGTGACGCTTCTGCACATACGCAGAAGCATCCCGAGCGGGTGGGCGGAGCCTCCCACCACCGCCGCCACCGCCGCCACCGGTTCGCAGAACCGGGCCAAACCGGGAGCAACCCATCGCTGTCCCGCACTGAAGAGAAGGAGACAGAGAAGAGAAAGACACAAAGAAATAGAGACTGGCATAACTGGGTGTGTGTAATTTTCACAGGAGAGCAAGAGCCTCCCCTACAGGTTAGGTCTAGTAGTACATATCGGGGCTCACTGCCCTTTGGGGATAAAGGGCTCCCCCTCTTCAGGATCTGGCCGAGGCCCTGGATCACTCAGGCATCTCGTAATCCGCTGGTTGCTGGGACTGTCCCCTGTCCCAGGAGTGAAGACGTCATCTGTGCCTGGAGATGATGGCTCTTTGACCTTCATTATCAACCCCTCCTCATCTTCATCTTCCTCCGGGGAGGGTGGAAGGTGGTTCATCCCTTTCAGGGTCTCGTTCACCAAGTCAACCGACTCCGGCGACTGGGGGGACGCTGGGTCAATGGTTATGATGGGGACGTTCTCAGAATCCGGCTTCGGGTCGTAAGCAAGAGGGTCTACAGAAGAAGGCAAAGATAAGCGGAGTTGAAGGAAAAAGCCACTCAAGTAACAGAATCTTTATCTATCTATCTATCTATCTATCTATCTATCTATCTATCTATCTATCTATCTATCTATCTATCTATCTATCATCTATCTATCTATCTATCTATCTATCTATCTATCTATCATCTATCTATCTATCTATCTATCTATCATCTATCTATCTATCTATCTATCTATCTATCTATCTATCTATCATCTATCTATCTATCTATCTATCTATCATCTATCTATCTATCTATCTATCTATCTATCTATCTATCTATCATCTATCTATCTATCTATCTATCTATCTATCTATCTATCTATCTATCTATCTATCTATCATCTATCTATCTATCTATCTATCATCTATCTATCTATCTATCTATCTATCTATCTATCTATCTATCTATCTATCTATCTATCTATCTATCTATCTATCTATCTATCTATCTATCTATTTGGAGGTTCTTCTATGCCGCCCTACTCCCTGAGGACTCAGGGCGGCGTACAACATTTTAATAAAACAACCAACCAAATCATTAAAAAGCAATTTAAAAACAATTAATAACATCTATATCACACAAACATACATGGGGGAGACATCCGATGTACTATTGTCTCAAAATTACCCCGCCTGCAGGAAGAGCCATGTCTTAATGGCTTTTCGGAAGGCCAGCAGGGTGGGGATAATCCGGATCTCCGGGGGGAGTTGGTTCCAGAGAACTGGGGCCCCTACAGAGAAGGCCCTCCCCCTAGGCCCCGCCAGTCGGCATTGTTTGGCTGATGGGACCTGGAGGAGGCCCACTCTGTGGGATCTCACCGGTCGAAGGGAAGTGTGTGGGAGGATGCAGTCCTGGAGGTAGCCTGGTCCTAAGCCATGTAGGGCTTTAAAGATGATGATCAACACCTTGAATTGCACCCGGAGACCAATGGGCAGCCAATGCAGCTGGCAGAGTATCGGTGTTACGTGGGTGTATCGTGAAACACCCACCACAGCACGCGCATGTTCTCTGCTCCAATCATCATCTTCATTTAACAACCCCATAAATCCCTTGCGGGGTGGACTCTGGGCAACTGAATGCAGCTAGCAGAGTGTTTTAATGGCCGGATGCCCTTCCTGTCGCCAATGCAGAGTTTTGTTCAGCAGATATATTCTTATTGTGCCCAGAGAGAGAAATATCAGCCTCTACCTAGGATCGAACTTACAGCCTCCTGATTTTGAGGCGAGAGCTCCACCTCTAGGCCACTGCACCACTCCCCAATTTCCTCTGCTCCAATCTATCAGGAAAATCATTTTCCTAATTATAATGTCATGCTAACCACTGTGAGGCACAAGGAACCAGAACAATGGTGAGCTGATCAGAAAGTTTCTTTACTGCTTCTTGCTTATTTAGAAGAATCTCCACAATCTTAACTCCACTCTCTTGGGAACAACCACTTATCAGGGATTGGGGTGGGTGGGTATCCATCACTTCCTCCCATGCAGGGACATCCAGCTCATCAGTCTCACAACACCCACACCCCCACTCTAGCTGGAGATTCCATCACACCTCCCCACAGTTTCCAAATGTTGCTGAACTACAACTCCTTACCATTACCTATCCTGGAAGATGGAGATACATAAGTTCCCTATTCTTTACATTAAAGCAGAGGTGGTATTCAGCCGGTTCTCACCGATTCGCGCGAACCGTTGGCAGAAATTTGGCCAAGGTCACCAAACCGGTAGCTATGGCCGGCTGGCCACACCCCTGAACCGGTCCCCCGATCGCCGATCGCTCGCCCCACCCACCATGTTTGTCGCCACCATGTTCTTTGCGCACGCACATCCCATTGCCTTGAAAGTCTAATGGGATGCGCATGCGCGAAGAACATGGCGGCAACGGCACAGCATCAGCTTTTTCCGTGACTTCTGGTACTTTTCGGCGGCCTGCGGGAGGCTTCTTTGCCAGCCGCTTTCCAGCAGTGGCGGCTGGCTGGGGGCTGCCGAAAACTCCGGTCAGCTTGCCTTCCGGACTCTGGATCAGCCACCGCGGAAGGTAAGCAGCCCAAACAAAAAGGGGGTTGTAGGGGAGGAAACGGGGCTAGGGCTGGGACCGCTAAAGGAGGGGAAACAGAGGCGACTGGAGAAGGGAGGGCAGGGGTAGATAGGTGGAAATTCCAAACATTTTCCTACCTTTTCCTGTGGGCGTGGCTAGGTGGGGGGGTCATGTGACTGAGTGGACGTGGGCGTGAGTGACGGCAAGTTGGCCACGCCCACTCACTCACATGCCCCTCCACCTATCCACGCCCACCAAACTGGTAGCGAAAATTTTTGAAACCCACCACTGCATTAAAGTAAACCAGTGAGACATGAAAAATTGAGGAAGAGGTGTTGGGTCCAAAGTCTGCCCCTTAATCTTTCCACTTACCTGAACCAATGCGTGCCCTTGACATGGTTGGTGAATCTATTTTATGTGTTGGCACCGTCAGGTAGTTGTTTATCTGGAATCAGAAACACACAGGCCTGTGTTTAGGGAAAAAAAGCCCCACTTTTGGAAGGTCCAGCCCAGTTCAGATTTCTGGAGCATCCTTTATCTGCAGTAGCTTCAATTTAGAAGAGGCAAGAGCCCCAGACAGAGGGAGTAGTTTGAGTGTGTGTGTGTGTGTGTGTGTGTGTGTGTGTGTGTGTGTGTGTGTGTGTGTGTGTGTGTGTGTGTGTGTGTTACTGTATGTATATACCGTATGTGTGGATGTGTTTATGTGTGTTTTTATGTTTCTGTGTGTATAAATGAGCTTATTATGAATGATGTGATTTGATCATCACTTTTGAAAGATTTAGCTCATCAACAAAGATGGATCTTGAAGTAGCCTCAAGAGTTGCCAGTCACTGAAGACCCTTTCCAGAGGGTCTAGAACAGGGGTGTCAAACTCAAGGCGTCTGGGCCGAATCTAGCCCACGGGGGTGCTTAGATCTGGCCTGCGGGGTCACCCTGGAAACAGCAAGGGACCGACCCGTGGTGGCTCTGCTAGTGAAAACAGAGCTCCGTTTTCACTGGCAGATGGTTGCAGGCGGCTGTCGCAGCTGGAAATGAAGCTCAGGAGCCCATTTTCGCTGGCACAGTGCTCAGGCCGTCACAGGCACCCCCGACACAAGTGATGTCGAGCTGGCCACGCCCACCCTGGCCACACCCACCCCAGCCCCCCCGAGGTCAAACACAACCCTGATGCGACCCTCCATGAAATCAAGTTCGACACCCCTGGTCTAGAACCTCACAAGGTCCCTTCTCCCACCCTCCCCAGATTCCACCTTCCCGCCCCTTCACCTTCTGTTCCAGCTGCCGAGCCTTCTGTCTTCTCAGCAACATCTGGTTCCAGGCTTCTTCATAAGGATCTGCTACCAAGGTGTGTCGATTATATGACCGCAACTGGAATGGAAAGCAGAAGAGGTTAGACTGAGAGGCAGATGCTCACCGCCTGTTTAAAAAGTACGGCTTCTACAACAAACCTCTAGGAAAATCAACACAATTGACTCAAGGATGTAGTTCGAAGCATTAAAAAGCAGGCAACATGCAGCCTTTCAAATGCTTGTAACACCCATCAAGGAGTCCACAGCTATCAATAATGACCGGAAATGAATCCATTGACATTTGGCGGGCTGCTGGTTGCCTGTTGCGTGTGTTATTAACCATTGCTCGAAGCGCATCTGCCAATCCTTTCTATCCACTACCCCAAAGTCCATCCTCATTATCTCTTTCTTAGCCCATTGGCTAACAGGAAGTTAACAATGATCTCTCTGCATTACTGAACTACATTTCTGCTTTTTTTTTAAATTAAGTTTTTTATTTTCTATTTCTCATACAAATACACAAATATACAGTCTCTTAACCATTAATGATCATTTACCTTATCTTTCCTAAAATTAAAATATAAAACATATGATTGGCGTTGCTCTTTTACCATTCCATATCCTCTCTTTATTCCACAGCAACCCTTCCCCCTCCTTCTCTCCCCTCTTTCCCCTTCCCTCCCTTCTTCTCTCCTTTTCCACTTTCTTCTTTCCTCCTCTCCTTCTCCTTCTCTCCTTGCCCTTCCCTTCCCCCACTCCTCCCCTCTTCCTCCCTTCCAACCCTCTCTCCTACTCTTAGGCCCAGCTGCTGTGGCCTAGAGGTAGAGCTCTTGCCTCACAGTCAGGAGGTTGTGAGTTCAATTCTAGGTAGAGGCAGATGTAGGGTCTCCTGCTAGGGCAGGGGGTTGGACTAGATGACCTGCAAGGTACCTTCCAACTCTGCTAATCTGTAATCTGTAATCTTGTTTCGCCTCCCTTTCTTCCTCTCCTTTTCCCTTTCTTCTTTCCCCTCCTCTTCCTTCTTATCCTTCTACTCCACTCTCCATTCCCTCCTTTCGTTGCCTGTGTTTACTTGTTTTCCACTCAGTATAGTTTTAGGATGTTATTCGAGCAACGCGGATTCTCCATTTACATACATCTCCAATTCTTTTTCTATTTTAACAGTTACACATATTTCATCATTAACGTATATTTTTCTAATAACTGAACTCCATTTCTGCTTGAGTGGAAGGAGGAATGAGGGGGAACGAGACAGCACAGGAAGAGAGAATCTACTGCAATTTTTTTTTTTAAAATTGGCTGGAAAAAGGTCCTTGCGCTTCTTACCCTCTGCCTGGTTTTTTGCAAGTTGTTGCGCAGGATCTTTCGAATCTCCTCTTCTTTGTCCTTGGACAGAGCTGGCAAAATGCGTTCTAACGGCAATGTTTTCGGATTGATATTCCTGCAAGATGAAAAGGAGTCGGTTCCTGCCTTGGGGAAGTGCAAGTGGGAAAGGCTCCCTAAGTAGGAGGTCCAGATTCTTTGGACGGAACCAAACATGCAAAAAGACAAAACAATTTAAGAATGACTCTTTCCCCATTACAGATAGTTCTCGCTTAGCGTCCGCTTTTGGGATTATCACTAAGCACTTCGGTTGCTAAGTGGAAAGCTGTGTGATCACAACAGGCTTATGACCTCACTTCCCCTTCAGTCGTTAAGCAAAACATCATGAGGCCAAAACTTACTCTTTTACTTCCCCCTTCTCTATTAACTCTGGTTGTTGCAAGCCGGTTGTGAAGCAGGGGAATAGTTATCACACAACCTCTGGATGCTGCAACGGTCGCAAATGGAGGATTGGTCCCAAAGCTTTGTCTTATATCATTGTGACTTCGAATGAGTAGAGTAGAGTAGAATAGAATAGAAGAAGAGTAGAGTAGAGTAGAATAGAGTAGAGTAGAGTAGAGTAGAGTAGAGTAGAGTAGAGTAGAGTAGAGTAGAGTAGAAGAGTAGAGTAGAGTAGAGTAGAGTAGAGTAGAGCAGAGCAGAGCAGAGTAGAGTAGAGTAGAGTAGAGTAGAGTAGAAGAGTAGAGTAGAGTAGAGTAGAGCAGAAGAGTAGAATAGAATAGAATAGAATAGAATAGAATAGAATAGAATAGAATAGAATAGAATAGAATAGAATAGAATAGAATAGAATAGAAGAAGAGTAGAGTAGAGTAGAGTAGAGTAGAGTAGAGTAGAAGAGTAGAGTAGAGTAGAGTAGAGTAGAGTAGAGTAGAGTAGAGTAGAGTAGAGTAGAGTAGAGTAGAGTAGAGTAGAGGAATAGAATAGAATAGAATAGAATAGAATAGAATAGAATAGAATAGAATAGAATAGAATAGAATAGAATAGAATAGAATAATAGACTTGGAAGGGACCTTGGAGGTCTTCTAGTCCAACCCCCTGCCTAGGCAGGAAACCCTATACCATTTCAGACAAATGGTTGTCTAATCTCTTCTTAAAAACCTCCAGTGTTAGAGAATTCACAACTTCTGGAGGCAAGTTGTTCCACTGATTAATTGTCAGTTCTAGGTTGCTTCTCTCCTTGACTAGTTTCAATCCATTGCATCTTGTCCTGCCTTCAACAGTTGCTAAATGAGACAGTCAGAAGGCAAGGGCGACCTTAATCAATCAGAATCCTCCTGCCACGATTTCCCACTGCTACTTACTGCATCGAAACGGTGGAGACAGCAGAGGGGATCTTGCCCATCCCCCCACTTTCCACCAGCTCAATTGCTTGCTTCATCTCCATCTTATGATAGAAGGCAATCAACTGGGGCTCCTTGGATCTTTCCCCAGCAATCAGGCACTTCTTCACATATTTCTTGTTGAAACGGTTTAGCCTTTAGAGAAACCATACAACAGAGGCATAATCAGGGAGATGAGAAGAATGGAAGATAGCAATAGAACTTAAGACTTATATACCATTTCACAGTGCTTTACAGCCCTCTCTAAGTGATTTACAAAGTCAGCCTATTGCCCCCTAACAATCTGGGTCCTCATTTTACCCACCTCGGAAGGATGGAAGGCTGAGTCAACCTGGAGCCTGGTGAGATTCGAACTACCAAATTGCAGGCAGCCGGCAGTCAGCAGAAGGCGCCTGCAGTACTGCACTCTAACCACTGCGCCACCGAGGGTCATCGCAAATGGAGGATTGGCCCCAAAGCTTTGTCTTATAAAACAGGGGTCTCCAACCTTGGCAACTTTAAAACATGTGGACTTCAACTTCCAGAGTTCCTCAGCCAGCAAAGCTGGCTGAGGAACTCTGGGAGTTGAAGTCCACAAGTCTTAAAGTTGCCAAGGTTGGAGACCCCTGTATAAGATGTGATATACAAAGGCAGCAATCAAATAGTACTACAAGTAATCCTTGACTTATGACCCACAATTGAACACCAATTTTCTGTTGCTAAGCGAGACAGTGGTTAAGTGAGTTTTGCCTCATTTTACGGCCCTTCTTGCCATAGATGTTAAGGGAATCACTGCTGCTGTTGTTAGTAACACGGTTCTTAAGTGAATTTGGCTTCCCCACTGGCTTTGCTTGTCAGAAGGTCGCAAAAAGTGACTCCAGGACACTGCAACTGTCATAAATACATGCCAGTTGCCAAGTGTCCGAATGTTGATCACATGACCACGGGTCATGTGATCCAGAAGCCATCACTTCTTTCAGGGTCGTTGTAACTTCAAACTGTCATTAAATGAATGGTTGTAGGTCAAGGACTACCTGTAGTCCAGGTTGCTGCATTTATTTGCTTGTGTTTACTTAGAAGCAAGAAAAAAATAATGATAGGCTAGATGTCCTCACCCCCCTTTTTGTAAACCACACAAGGGTTGCCGGTATTACTTGAAGTGATTTTTTTTAAAAAAACAGACATTTTGTTCAGTTCCTAGTCATGTCTGATTCAGAGGTGGGTTCCTACCGGTTCTAACCGGTTCTTTAGAACAATTAGTAAAGCGGTGATGACGTCACGGAGCCGCTTCTGTCAGTGTCGGTCTGTGGGCGCCGCCATCTTGGATTTTGTTTCTGCACATGGGAAGCTAATTTTTGCTTCTGCGCATAAGCTATTTTTTGATTGCTGCAGGGACGCGCCCATGCACCCCTGGCGCGACCCTGAGCGAACCGGCAGCAAAACAATCCACAACCCACCCCTGGTCTGATTCTTTGTGACCCCACGGGCCATAGCACACCAGGCCCGCCAAACTAGATATTATTGTTATGAATTTTCAAAACAATTAACTAAGGACTGACTTGAGAAAGCAAACATGTACAAAGGCATCAAAATGAGTAAGTATTTCGATAATTATTTCCTTTATTTGTTTCTTCTGCTCTGGTGACACTTACTTGTCCTTCCAATGGTGATGTCCATAGTGGCCGCATATATCCTCAATCCCCGTCAAGAGATGATCCAGAAACTATGTCAAAAAAAAAGAAAGGTGAATTTATTGTTCATTTATTGAACACTGCCTTCTCTCAAGGAGAACGACGCCTCCTAATTGCAAGTGTGAAAAGGGCTGAGAATACCATGAATGATGAGAAAAACCAGTACATTCTGGACCACATAAAGCTTGATCACTCCCTGCAGAAAACCACAGAGTTGAGGGATGGGATATAAATGGATAATAGACAAGAAAGAGGCAGGGGTGGGATGCTGGGGGTTTGCAGGGGTTCGGGAGAACCTCTAGCTAAGATTCTGTGCAGTTCGGAGAACCCCCAAATCCCACTCCTGACTGGCCCTGCCCACCCCTCCCCTCCCCTCCCCTCCCAGGAGTCCCCACGTGGCCCATTTTGGATGCAGGTAAGTAGCAATACCAATAGCACTTAGACTCATATACCGCTTCATAGTGCTTTACAGCCCTCTCTAAGCGGTTTACAGAGTTCAGCCTCTTGCCCCCAACAATCTGGATCCTCCGTTTACTCACCTCGGAAGGATGGAAGGCTGAGTCAACCTTGAGCTGGTGAGATTTGAACTGGGGACCCCTGACCGAATGGCACCGTTGACACATACAGAGCTCTCGGTTTTTGTTTTTTCAGAGTTTCAAATTACATGGTTCACACAGCGCATTTACACTGATCGGGTTGAAGGTTAGTGCCCCCCACACACACAGATAGCATGCAAAATCTAACATTTGTTTGTTTATTAAATTTATTTGCCACCTATCTTGCCGAGGGCTACTCTCATACTCTAATACAGTGTTTCCCAACCTTGGCAACTTGAAGATGTCTGGACTTCAACTCCCAGAATTCCCCAGCCAGCGAATGCTGGCTGGGGAATTCTGGGAGTTGAAGTCCAGACATCTTCAAGTTGCCAAGGTTGGGAAACACTGCTCTAATAGAATATAGCACTTAGACTTATATACCACTTTACAGTGCTTTACAGCCCTCTCTAAGCAGTTTACAGAGTCCGCTTATCACCCCCAACAATCTGGGTCCTCATTTTACCCACCTCGGAAGGATGGAAGGCTGAGTCAACCTTGAGCCTGGTGAGCTTCGAACTGCCAAACTGCAGGCAGCCGGCAGTCAGCAGAAGTAGCCTGCAGTACTTCATTCTAACCACTGCACCACCATGGTCATTAAACAAAAAAAGGCTGTAAGTCAAAGACTGCCTGTAGCTAACCTTGTCTCTCCAATAGAAGTCTATCTTCACAATGTAACTTCCTTGACCAGCCCTCAACGAAAATAGCCAGAATAAAAATACAAAGCTTCCTCCAGTTGGGTTCATTTGCTATGATTATATTTTGCTATCTCCTGGAGGTCCTTTTGTTGGGGAACTAACCATCAGGGTCACAACTTTCCTCTACTCTATCCAGTAAGACTACTATCTTGAGGGCACCAGGTTGGGGAAGGCTGAATTAAGAGCACAAGACATTTCATTTAAGCTGCACTGCCAAGGTTCTGCCATAGGTGGCAGCAGAGTCCATGCTTTATTATTAAATCACAAAGGTAGTCCTGAACTTAAAACTGTTCATTTTACAATGATTCAAAGTTATGACAGCCTCGGGGAAAAGTGGCTTACGGCCAGTCCTTGAAGTCACAACCATCAGGCAACCCCCATGTTCACATGATTGCAATTCAGGCACGTGGCAACCAGCTCGCATTTAACAACAATTGCAGCATACTTGCCCTTTAGTGATTTAAATCTGGCAAGCAGTCGATTGGGGAAGCTGGATTTGCTTAACAACCGTGTGATTCACTTAAAGACTGTGGTGATTCGCTTAATGACCATGGTAAAAATGATTGTAAAATTCCAATTTTAAAATCGTGGTTGTAAGTTCAGGACTATCTGCAGTAAAATCTTTGAAATGTTGAATATTGTTAAAGACACTACCCGACTCTGTGGTTTCATGCTCAAACCCCCAAAACTTTAACCTTAAGACTGTCTACTGTTGACCTCACCCCATTCCTAAGAGGTCTGTAAGGGGCGTGCATAAGCGCACCAGCGTGCCTACCGTCCCTGTCCTAATGTCCCCCTTTATTTTTAATTCGTATTCATTTCATGTATTCAAATCATGTTTATACTCATATGAGCCGAGGTGGCACAGCAGTTAGAGGCAGTACTGCAGGCCACTTTAGCTGACTGATCCGCAGGTCAGCGGTTCAAATCTCACCGGCTCAAGGTTGACTCAGCCTTCCATCCTTCCGAGGTAGGTAAAAGGAGGACCCAGATTGTTGGGGGCAATATAAATATACATTGCTTACTGGTGTAAACCGCTTAGAGAGTGCTTGCACTGTGAGGCGGTATATAAATCTCACAAATAAATATGTACTATCTAATATGTGTTTGACCCAAAAATAATAATAATAAATAAATAAAAACAATGTGGAAAATCTTACCCTCCATTTAAAAAAAATACATTTTACAGATGTGAAGAATATCAACACAACTGGTTACAGTTGCACTGACACACACACACACACACACACACACACACACACACAAAAACAGGCAGCAGAGATGCTTTACAGCAGGTAGAAGAAAACCATCACCTGAGTGTGAATTTCCTCGTTAATGGACCTCTTGGTCTCCTGTTTTTTTTTCACCGCCAGAAGATCCACCAGAGGGCGGATGGTCATGCCCTGCAGATAGACAAGCCAGGTTAAATTCCACCAGCCATACCCAAAGTTGGTTCATTTTTCATTTTCCTTAACAAATGCTCTTCCCAAATCCTTTGCTAGCCACCTCTGTAGCAGTGGCTGAGCTTGACAGGTACCTCCCCTGTTCTCTGATTCCAGGGGGTTTCCAAACTTGGCAGTTTCCTTTCCATTCCCCACCATCCAGTCAGAGCTGAAGAAGCTTCTTGGATGAGAAGCGAAACGTTTTCAAAGAAAAACCAGAAAGTCCAGTTGCCTCTTGAACAAAAAAAACACCTTTGGGACAACCATTGGTCTGAAGTGGTGTAGGGCTTCCTGCCTAAGCAGGGAGTTGGACTAGAAGACCTCCCAGGGTCCCTTCCAACTCTGTTATTCTGTTTTCATCAAGAATTTGCTAGTTGTGATCCATAACTGACATGTAACAAAGATGAGATTTTTTAAAAAGAGAGGAAACACTTCTGATCAGATTAAAAGTAGACTCTCCTTTGAGTCAATCTCAACACCGACCGTATAATAACCATAACCTGGATGACTGAGACTCTCCATAGACATTTGGCAATTTTAAGACTTGTGGATTTCAATATCCAGAATTCCCCAACCAACCATGCTTTTCTGGGAGTTGAATTCTGGGACTTGAAGTCCACAAGTCTTAAAGCTGCCAAATTTGGAGACCCCTGTCCAGGGGCGGGTTCCTAATTTTTTTTACTACCACTCTGTGGGTGTGGCTTATTTTGTGGGTGTGGCTTGCCAGCCATGTGACTGGGTGGGCGTGGCTTGCCAGTCATATATTAGTTATTTCAGAGAGATGTTACTACTATTTTTGCTATTTTATACCTTACATGAAAAGCTTTGCATACAAAGTGTGTGTTACACCATGGCAACACAGCAACCTTTATATGCAGAAAATGCTATAGTTAAAAGACGTGCAAGTTTCATACAGCATTTTTGGTTTCAGTCATGGATTCCTTAGACGAAAATATTGAGGACTATTAAAAGAACAGTATCTTTTAACAGTCCTCAATGTTTTCGTCTAAAGAATAACAGTATAAAACTGTATAAAATTAACAGTATAAAAGGTTAAGCTTTAGGAAAACGCCCACTTTGGGAAGCTTTAGGCAAAAGCGAAGGAAAAGTGTCAAATGCGAGCTTCTTATTATTTTCAAGCGAAGGGACGGGGAAAGACTTAATTGTCAGCTTTCTAGGCATGCGCAGAAGAATTTTTAAAAAAAAAATTTAAATTTTTTTTAAAAAATGGCGGCACCCAGGCACCGGCAATCGACCGCACCGGTACTGTGACATCACCAGCGGGCCGCTACCGGTGCTATAGAGTGGACAGCACCGGTAGGAACTCACCACTGCCCCTGTCCTATTCCAAGAGTTGTTAAGGATCACTGTAAGTATCACTAGGTCATCCCTGAGGCACACCGGAGATGAAACAGAAACAGATTGAAACAGATTAACAGAGCTGGAAGGGACCTTGCAGGTCATCTAGTCCAACCCCCTGCCCAAGCAGGAGACCCTACATCTGCCTCTACTTAGGATCGAACTCACAACCTCCTGATTGTGAGGCAAGAGCTCCACCTCTAGGCCACAGCAGCTGGGTATCGGGTATCTGGTGGAACATGTAAATCTTTGCAAGCCTTTGCTCCAATGACTTTCTCACCCTCTAGTAATCAGCCTGTGAAGTGAGGTGAATATGACCTCAAAATCATCAAAGGTAAATTCACTTCCAGGTCAATTCTGATGTTTCATATATTTAATCCATATTGCATTTTACGAGTACCTTTAAAGAACTATACACATAAATATACAAAGCACGAATGCCACAAGGTGTAATTAATACAGTGAATCCAGGGGCGGGTTGCTCTTACCTAGCTACCGGTGCGCTGCGCGCACATCGCCATGTTTCACGCGCACGCGTCCCCTCACACGATTTTGCTTCCGCGCACGCGCAAAAGCAAAATCTCACCAAAATCTTACAAGGGTACGTGCGCGCATGCATGATTTCAGCATTTTTTTGCTTCCGCGCATGCACGGAATGCGCATGCGCAGGAAGCCAAAAAAGCCAAAAAATTCTGGAAAAAAGATGGTGGCGCGTGACAGACCGGCGAAGACGGCACCAGAGCTGTCGCGCGCAAATTGGGCAATCGGTGGGACCCTAACGTAACAGCGCACTGGACCGCACAGGTAGGAACCCACCTCTGAGTGAATCCCTGACATTAGCTGATGGGAGGGAGGGAGGGAGGGAGGGAGGGAGGAAGGAAGGAAGGAAGGAAGGAAGGAAGGAAGGAAGGAAGGAAGGAAGACTCAGGGGTTGTGGTAAAAACTGTAGTTCAGTAATAAGAATGTGTGTGAGAGAGAGGGGGGGAGAGGGAGAGAGGGAGAGAAAGGGAGAGAGAGAAAGAGAGGTATCTTCCAGGTCACCTCTGCCAGTTGACTGGAGGGGGGGCAGGAAGAGGTGAACTAGAAACTTGTTGCCCCCCCAGCAATTTCTCTCCAAAACTCAAAAATCCAAATGGGAGATTTTATAGACTGGATTGTGAAGGATGACAGGAGGGATGGCGAACCGGGGGGGGGGGGGGGGGCTACACAGATCTACCTGCACAAAGACTGTGAAGAATATCACTGTGATGATCGCTGTGAGAAACATGTCTCGCATTGGGAAATGCTCATGTTCCAGGAGGTAGCCGAGAGAGAAGGCGATGGCCCCTCTCAGGCCACCGTAGGCGATGATGAACTGATCCTTCGGGGTCAATTTCACAATGCGGAATTTGTTGATGAACCACGTCAACCCCAGCACACCTGAACAAAGATCAAAAAAACAGAGAGGCACAGATTACCTAATGCAGAGGTCTTCAAACTTGGCAACTTTAAGACTTGTGGAGAATTCTGGGAGTTGAAGTCCACTTAAGGGGCGTGCATAAGCGCACATTCATGCCTACCGTTCCTGTCCTAATGTATTTTATTTTATTATTTATTTTGTGAGATTTATATACCGCCTCACAGTGCAAGCACTCTCTAAGCGGTTTACACCAGTAAGCCATGTATTTTTATATTGCCCCCAACAATCTGGGTCCTCATTTTACCTACCTCGGAAGGATGGAAGGCTGAGTCAACCTTGAGCCGGTGAGATTTGAACCGCTGACCTGCGGATCAGTCAGCTAAAGTAACCTGTAGTACTGCCTCTAACCGCTGCGCCACCTCGGCTCTTTTTTTATATGTACCCATATATTCATACCTCTTATACTCTTATTCATGCTTGTACTATTTTATATAGATAGATAGATAGATAGATAGATAGATAGATAGATAGATAGATAGATAGATAGATAGATAGATAGATAGATAGATAGATAGATAGATAGATAGATAGATAGATAGATACAATCATAATTTTACTGTTTATACTTTGCTTTAATCATATATGCTTGACAAATAAAACAAACAAACAAACAAACAAGTCTTAAAGTTTCCAAGTTTGGGGACCCCTGATCTAATGACATCGTTAACACATACAGAGTTCTTGGTTTTCGTTTTTTCAGGGTTTCAAATCATATGGTTCACACAGCGCATTTACACTGATCGGGTAGAAGGTTAGTCTCCCCCCACACACACACAGATAGCATGCAAAACCTAACATTTGTTTGTTTATTAAATTTATTTGCCACCTATCTTGCCAAGGGCTACTCTCATACTCTAATAGAATATAGCACTTAGACTTATATACCGCTTCACAGTGCTTTACAGCCCTCTCTAAACGGTTTACAGAGTCAGCCTATTGCCCCCCAACAATCTGGCTCCTCATTTTACCCACTTCAGAAGGATGGAAGGTTGAGTCAACCTTGAGCCTGGTGAGATTCGAACTGCCAATTGCAGGCAGCCGGCAGGCAGCAGAAGTAGCCTGCAGTACTGCACTCTAACCACTGCGCCACCGGGGCTCATATAACGTAATAGTATGTTATACAAACCCAGCTTGTTTGCTAAGCATTTCTCTGGGGCAGAGAAACATCCTCGCTTCGCATGGTGGCCCCCTACATCCTAACGGGAGCAATGGCCCAGAAATTTAGGTGACACCAACATGTTCTCCCTCTGTCCATTTTATGCCTGGACACTTCCTGTACAAGCTTGCAGGAGAGTTTGCCAGTGGCACCTGTTTATTTATTTAATTTATTATGTGAATCAATACACACAGTGACTCCAGGTGACTCACAACATCAAAATGTCAGAGTGTAAAAACCCAGGAACCCTCCATCCACCTCAACAGCGATGATCACACACTCATGCCAGCCACCCGATTGGCTCTGTATCAACCAGGGGATCTTTTGTCAACCACTGACAAAACCACATCTTCCAGAAAAGTATCAAGGTGGGGGGCCAATCTTATCTTTGAGGGAATGATATTCCCCAGGGAGGGAGCCCACCATGGAGAAAGCCCTTTACCTTGATCCCACAAGGTGTACCGCCCTAATAGATAGGGACCCACAATAGACCTCGCCTTCTAGCCGAGGTGGTGCAGTGGTTAAATGCAGCACTGCAGGCTACTGCTAGTTCAGCAGTTCAGCTGTTCAAATCTCACCGGCTCAAGGTTGACTCAGCCTTCCATCCTTCTGAGGTCGGTAAAATGAGGACCCAGATTGTTGGGGGCAATATGCTGAGCTCTGTAAACCGCTTAGAGAGGGCTGTAAAGCACTATGAAGCGGTATATAACTCTAAGTGCTATTGCTATTGCTATTCACACTCTAGTGGGCTGGGTAGATGCTTAACTAAGGAGAGGTGGGTCTTCAAATAACCTGGACCCAAGCCATGTAAGGGCTTTAAAGGAGACAACCAGTAACTTTCATTTATCACCCCTGCCCTATTTCCCATTTGAGCAACATGTCCAGACCTAAAACCCTGGCAATCAAGCAGAAAATCAGGGTGCAAATGACGAAAGCCCAGTTCCAGTGGTGCTTCCCGGCCACGGTGGAGACACCAAGAAAGATGAAGATAAGGGTCTCACTGACGCTGCTCCACATCTTCAGGAAATATTTGATGGTTGTGTGGGACTTGTGGGAGATATTGGCCTCCACATAAGGGCGCATCACCACCCCTGCAGCGATCAGCCTGCCAGAAAGAGAGACATGAGTTAGGGGAAGACCGAAGAGACCACCAACATCCCTGATCTTGCTGAGAAGGTATTCCATTCCACCAGATGATCATGCTTGGAAGGAAAAGATGGAGAGAGGAATGCTTGTAGGAGCTATTATCTACATCACTCAAAAATGAGCCTTAATATAAAATCTTGTGTTAAGTGGCTCATTTGGTTGTCCTTGGCAATCAGGAACTGCCTACATGTGAGTAAGTGGGAGACATCTTTCCTCTCTAACCCCTACGCAAGACTAAAATATGCTGTTAGAGGAAGTGACCTTCCCATGGCTTCACACCCAGCCTAGACACCCATATGTCTTCCTTTAGCTTAGAGCTTTAAAAGCGACCTTTGATCTTTTCAAACAATTTAATGTATTCGTCATTTGTTCCCTACCTAAAGATATACTATTTCTGGACCATGTTTAAATTGTGTGTTTATTGATTTGTATTTTAGTCCTTTGTCTTTTTGCTCGTTATCTTTTCTTTCAAATGGCTAATAACAAAAATACAATGAGAGGGAGGGAGGGAGGGAGGGAGGGAGGAAGACAGACAGACTCAGGGGTTGTAGTAAAAACTGTAGTTCAGTAATAAGGATGTGTGTGTGTGAGAGAGACAGAGAGGGAGGGAGGGAGGGAGGGAGGGAGGGAGGAAGGAAGGAAGGAAGGAAGGAAGGAAGGAAGGAAGGAAGGAAGGAAGGAAGGAAGGAAGGAAGGAAGGAAAAAAGGAAGGAAGACTCAGGGGTTGTGGTAAAAACTGTAGTTCAGTAATAAGGATGTGTGTGAGAGAGGGGGGGGAGAGAGGGAGAGAGAGAAATAGAGGTATCTTCCAGGTCACCTCTGCCAGTTGTCTGGAGTGGGGGGGGGGGCAGGAAGAGGTGAACTAGAAACTTGTTGCCCCCCAGCAATTTCTCTCCGTTTCTTTACCCAGCTAATCAGGGTGAGTCAAGATTATAGCTCAGCAGTAGATCTACAATGACTCATCCACATTCCTAAGGGAAGCGCATCAGTAAGACAGGGCCAAGTACCACTGAATCCAAAAGGTTGTGTCCCCCACTGCGCTCTTCCCCCCCCCCCCCCCCGCCGCCACTCCCACTTCTTTTATGGTCCTGACTGAGTTGGAGCTCTTGTCTCTGCTGGTTTTATAGCGAGGGATGTTTTCTAGTCGATTCTGCTGACAGTATTGGCGTCGTATTGACAGGGAGCCGGAGGGTGAGTCACCCCGCAAGCTTGGCAGAAAGCTGCTGTTCTGTAAGCCTCCAAGAGAATTGGGGGACAAAATGGAGGACAGGAAACATGCTTCATTGGAGCCCCGAGAGCAACTAAAAGCAAGGCCCTTCTTCTGGAAGTCAGGCCAGAGAACGCTATCTAACAAAATGAAATTCAATGGTGAAAAAAGTAAGGTTCTACATTTAGGCAAGAAAAACAAAATGCACAGGTACAGCATATGTGGTACCTCGCTCAACAGTAGTAACTGTGAGAGGGATCTTGGAGTCCTAGTGGACAACCATCTAAATATGAGCCAGCAGTGTGCAGCAGCTGCCAAAAAAGCCAACACAGTTCTAGGCTGCATTAACAGAGGGATAGAATCAAGATCACGTGAAGTGTTAATACCACTTTATAATGCCTTGGTAAGGTCAGCATTCAGTTTTGGTCGCCATGATGTAAAAAAAATGTGGAGACTCTAGAAAGAGTGCAGAGAAGAGCAACAAAGATGATTAGGGGGCTGGAGGCTAAAACATACAAAGAACTGTTGCAGGAACTGGGTGTGTCTAGTTTAATGAAAAGAAGGACCAGGGGAGACATGATAGCAGTGTTCCAATACCTCAGGGGTTGCCACAAAGAAGAGGGAGTCAAGCTATTCTCCAAAGCACCTGAGGGCAGGACAAGAAGCAATGGGTGGAAACTAATCAAGGAGAGAAGTAACTTAGAACTAAGGAGAAATTTCCTGACAGTTAGAACAATTAATCAGTGGAACAGCTTGCCTCCAGAAGTTGTGAATGCTCCAACACTGGAAGTTTTAAAGAAGAGATTGGATAACCATTTGTCTGAAGTGGTGTAGGGTTTCCTGCCTAGGCAGGGGGTTGGACTAGAAGACCTTCAAGGACCCTTCCAACTCTGTTATTCTGTTATATTCTGTTACAACAGCACTGAAAAAGGGACTTATGACCAGACCTCACACTTATGACCATCACGGTATTCCCCATGGTCACTGATCAAAATTCGTATGCTTGGCAACTAGTACGTATTTACGATGGTTGTAGCGTCCCACTTACGACTCTCCCAGCCGCCTTTCCACATGCAAAGTCAATTGAGGAAGTCAGATTTACTTAATAACTGCCTTGCTTATCAACAGAAATTCTGCCCTGAATTGCGGTCATAAGTTGGGGATTATCTGTATACACCCTGCTGGACAAAATTCCCCTGTGCTCAGTTACTTCACCTCTGGAGTTCAGAGGAGAAATATGAGTTGCTATATCTATGCATTTTAGAAGCCACGGTTAAGTTCAGGTCGCCCTCGATTTACGACCATAAGTCTACTATTTTGGTCATAAATCATGAGGGTTGAAAAGTGAGTTACCACATGACCACACCTGATTTTGTGACTTCTTTTGTGTTGGTCATTAAGTGAATGCCGTGGTTGTAAAGTGAATGCTGCAGTCGTTAAGCGGACCCATCGTTTGCTGTGATTTTTGGTGAAAACTGGAAGTAAACGGCAATTTCCAGCAGAAAGTCATAAATTGTGATTTATTTTATTTTATTTTATTAATAGTTCTTATAGGCCGCCCAACTCCCGTAGGACTCAGGGCGGCGTACAACATAGTCTAAGAACAATGTAAAAACAGTAACAATAATTAAAAAGTTAAAAAAGTTAAAAAACAAACCAACATTCATACATGGGGGATTGATCTCAATATCACCCCGCCTGCCGGAAGAGCCATGTTTTAATGGCTTTATGGAAGGCCAGCAGAGTGGGAATAGTTCGGATCTCTGGGGGGAGTTGGTTCCAGACAGCCGGAGCTCCCACAGAGAAGGCTCTCCCCTGCGGGCCCGCCAGCTGGCATTGCTTGGCTGATGGGACCCGGAGGAGACCAACTCTATGGGACTTAACCGGTCGTAGGGAGGTATGCGGTAGGATGCGGATGCGGAGGTATGCAGTAGGATGCGGTTGTAGGGAGGTATGCGGTATGAGATATGCAGTAGGATGTGGTCCCACGGACCACTGCAAACAGCCATAAATGTGAGCCAGTGCCCAAGTGCCCAAATGTGGTCATGTGACCAAGGGGAGGGGTGCAGATGTCAGAACTTTGGAACAAGTCGTAAATCGAGAACTACGGTACCTGTAGCCTTTTTTCAACAAATGTGTGCAGATGGCAAATGTAGGGCAGGAGGATTCAAATATGGTTACCTTAAGGGTCATATCGGGCTTAAAGCCAAAGATCAGTGGCCGCATTCAGGAACTCAGTAAGATCAGGACACAAAGTAGGAGACACCAAGAGCAAAGAAGGCCAAGAATTTTTGTGGCATTTGTGTACACCCATTGAGTCTTTCCCAAGAAAGTGGGATAGGCAGATGCTGTTATTTAATTATATTAAAGGTGTTACACAATTATAATAAAGGTGCTGTTGTTTAATTATATTAAAGGTGTAAGCTGTTCCAAGTAAATAGCAATAGACTTATATACTGATCACAGTGCTTTTACAGCCCTCTCTAAGCGGTTTACTGAATCAGCATATTGCTGATTCAGTAAACCGCTGAATTTTACCAACCTCATTTTACCAACCTCATTTTACCAACCAGTAAACCAACAATTTTACCAACCTCATTTTACCAACCTTGGAAGGATGGAAGGCTGAGTCAACCTTGAGCTGGTCAGGATCGAACTGCTGGCAGCCAGCAGAATTAGCCTGCAATACTGCATTCTAACCACTGCGCCACCATGCAAAAGCTGCCTTTTGCAATTGACTGACCCTGATTCGTCAATGCCAATGATGTTCAAGTGGTGCTTCAAATGTTTGGGTTTGGACCCAATGTGCCTATTACTATTGGCTTTCTACTTTGCTTTCTTTTGCCATAGTGGTTCTACTTCTGTTTGAAGGTCTTTTTATTTTGTCATTATCATTATTTACATATCGTGTTTTACTTGTAGTTTAGATACAATCACATTTTTGCAAATTCAGATGTTATCACATTTTATGTAATTTTAGAGAGTATTTTATAGCCTAGACATAGATTGCTTCTTTTGGACCTCACGTATGGATTCCAGTCAGGTTATTTTACTGTTTAATTTTATCTTAAATTTTATTTACTATTTACTAAGATAGGTTTATGATTGATTGTCTAGGTAACTTTGAGCTAGACTCTTTCTCTTTCTCTCTTTCTCTTTCTCTCTCCTTTTCACTTCAACCTATCCTGAAGGAGAGAGTGCACAAATGCAAAAAAACTTATTGGAGGAAAGAGAGGCTGTAATTCTAACCAATACATTTAATAAATAAATACCTTAAAATAAGTCAGCTGCCTATGATCTAAAGCAGGGTGCTCCAACATAGGCAACTTTCTTGTGGCTAGCTGGGGAATTCTGGGAGTTGAAGTCCACAAGTCTTAAGGTTGACAAGTTTGGAGAGCCCTGATCTAAAGCTTATTATGATTTAAAATCAACCTCAACCTCAACTCCTAGGAACTCCAACAATACAAAAATGGTTTGTAAGATGTTTCCCCCCACCCACCCAAGTTTGCAGTCTAGCCTACAGCTCTGGTGTGTCCTTGTGGTCTTCCATACAAATACAGGATGAACTCTCCCTAGTTTTGGTGGATTACTAGATGCTATCACAAATGTCCATGAACTCATTATAATTCAATTCCTACCACAGGGACAGGCAATCCAGTTCCCCTTCAGATGAATGGACTACAACTTCTTTAGTCTCTTCCAAAGTGCCATGCTAATTGGGACTGATGAGAGCTCAATTCCAAAATGGCTGAAGGGCACCACCTGCCTCCATCCCAGCCTAATACTTACGCCATGATGCCTGACAGGTGGAAGACTTCTGCAGACAGATATGCCATGTAACTGTACAGAAAGACGAAAAGAGGTTCGATGACCCGGATGTGGGAGGTGAAGCGAGAGGTGAAGGCTCCGATGATGCCGTAGACAACCCCAACAAAGACGCCCCCCAGGGCCACCACAAAGAAGCTCAGGAAGCCCAGGACGATGTCCATGATGGTGACTTTTTCAAAGGTGGCAAACTCTTCAAAAAGGTGGTAGAGAACCTGGGGAGACACAAAGGAGGGAGAGAAAAGCTGTCTCAGCCCACCGAGGCAGTGATCGGAGGTTGCCAATAGGTGTGCCAACACAAAAGGAAATTGCTATCCCATAAAGGGAAGGAGAAAGTGGCGTGTGGTGGCCTAGAGGTGGAGCTCTCGCCTCACAATCAGGAAGCTGTGAGTTTGATCCTAGGTCAGGGGTCAGCAACTCTGGAGCCGCATGTGACTCTTTCATCCCTCTGCTGTGGCTCCCTGTCACTCAAAATATGTGTCACAGCTGCCAATGTGCGACACCCATCGCCGCACAATTTATTAAGCTTTTTGACCCCCAGATAAATCCAAGAAAACAAAAGTTTTAGAAGAAAACAGAATCTTTAATTCAACTACAGTATATATGATAGTTTTATGGCCGCTCAGGAAATAGGCAGTGGGAAGAGTTTTGTGGCTCCTGGTGTTTTCTTTTCTGTGGGAAATGTGTCCATATGGCTCTCTGAGTGTTTAAGGTTGCCGACCCCTGTCCTAGGTAGAGGCAGATATTTCTCTCTCTAGGCTCGTTGAGAATATATCTGCTAAATATGACTCCGCAATGGTGACAGGAAGGGCATCCGGCCAGTAAACACTCAGCTCCATTCAGTTGCCCAGACTCCACCCCGCAAGGGATTATGGGGTCATTAAAAGGAGGTGAAAGGGAAGGAGAAAAGTTGAATCAAAGGGGAACATCATTTTTTTAAAAAATCTGCAGCATTTGTCCTGCTGAGTGCAAGCTGATCATAATTGCTCTCTGAGAATCAGCACGGCAAACCATGGCCTCCTTGGCTAGAATAAGCAAAACCTTCAGAGCTGAGAAGGACCAGGAAAATGGCAGGAACATCAGAGCCGAGGTGGCGCAGTGGTTAAAGTGCAGCACTGCAGTTCAGCAGTTCAGCTGTTCAAATCTCACCGGCTCAAGGTTGACTCAGCCTTCCATCCTTCCGAGGTCGGTAAAATGAGGACCCAGATTGTTGGGGGGCAATATGCTGAACTCTGTAAAACCGCTTAGAGAGGGCTGTAAAGCACTGTGAAGCGGTATATAAGTCTAAGTGCTATTGCTATCATCTCCCTACCATTTAGGATCGGTCTTTTCAGTCCAACTACCCAGCTAGTTCTTGACTTACAATCACACTTGAGACCAAAATTTCTGTTGCTAAGGGAGACATTTGTGAAGTGAGCTTTGTCCCACTTTACGATCTTTCTTGCCCCAGTTGTTAAGTGAATCGTCACAGTTGTCACATTAGTAACGTTGTTGTTAAATGAACCTGGCTTCCCTCTTGGCTTTGCTGGTCATAAGGTCACATAAGGGGATCACCTGACCCCAGAACATTATAACCGTCATAAATATGAACCAGTTGCCAAGCACCTGAGTTTTGATCATGTGAACATGGGGATGCTGCAACGGTCGTAAGATTGAAAAAAAATCCATAAGTCACTTTTTTCAGTGCCGTTGTAACTTTGAACAGTCACTAAACGAAGTGTTGTAAGTTGAGGACTATCCAATACACTTAAGGGAGCCAGCAATGATCAGTTCTGCACAATTTCTTTCCTTCTCTCACATACTGGCTTCCACATTGTGATCTTGGCTGTTTGTGATCTGTTGCATTTCAAATGGAGACATGGGTTTTAATACAGGTATGCTTCAATTGTAAATTAAGATCCATTAATAATTTCAGAGGGTGGTTGGTGAAACCGGTCTGAAATCTCGGTTTAAACATAAGAGCCAAACTTCGTATAGAAGAGGAGCTGATGAGGATTTGGCATTCATTTCTGGTTTAATCAAGTGATGGTTTATTAACTGTCTAAACTACAGTCCTGGGATGTCTTCCCTGGTAGTCTTCTATTGAAATGCGAACTACGAGGGTGAGTCAAAAAGTAATGCCATTTTCTTTCGGACAGGTATAATTACCAACACAGGAACATGGAGCATACATCAAAATGAAGCTGGTCCTCTGTGGATCACATCCCTACTTCTCAGCATAGTCACCGTTTCTCTCAATAGCAATGTTCCACCTTCGAATGAGAGCATGTATCCCTGCCTCGTAAAATTTTGTTGACTGTTCTTTGAGCTACTTCTTCACTGCAGTTTTCACTTCCTCGTCACTGGAATAATGTTTGCCTCTCAAACCCTCTTTCATGGGGCCGAAGAGATGATAGTCTGAAGGCGCTAAATCTGGTGAGTATGGAGGATTATTATTCCAGTGACAAGGAAGTGAAAACTGCAGTGAAGAAGTGGCTCAAAGAACAGTCAACAAAATTTTACGAGGCAGGGATACATGCTCTCATTCGAAGGTGGAACATTGCTATTGAGAGAAACAGTGACTATGTTGAGAAGTAGGGATGTGATCCACAGAGGACCAGCTTCATTTTGATGTTGAACATGCTACATGTTCCTATGTTGGTAATTATACCTGTCCTAAAGAAAATGGAATTACTTTTGGACTCACCCTCATAGGTTTAGCATTGTTAAGTTTTTTGAACTTTAGATACCACCATGATGCTGGGCAATCGTTATCAAGGGCTTCCATGCATATCAGTTGCTCTAACTCAGGGGTGTCAAACTCAGGGCCTGAGGGCCAGTTCCGGCCCTTAGGGTGCTTAGATCTGGCCCACAGGGCTGCCCTGGAAACAGCGAAGGACCGTCCCGTGGTGCCTCTGCCAGCAAAAATGGAGCTTGGGAGGGCTTCGGGCGTGACGGCCTCCTGCCGCCCTATACCAGTGAAAACAGAGCTCGGCTATGTGTGCCCCCCGAGGTCCATTTTCACTGGCTGAGGCCAGCAGAAGGCCATCATAGCCGGAAATGGAGCCTGGGGGAGCCACGCATGGGACCCCGAGTTCCGTTTTCACTAGCAGACGGCAGCAGGAGGCCATCGCGGCCAAAAACGGGGCCCAGGGGAGCCGCGGCAGTAGTGGGTTCTGAATTAGTTTGCTACTGGTTCGCACCCGCGCGACGCTTCTGTGCATGTGCAGAAGCGTCCCGGGCGGGTGGGCGGAGCCTCCCGCCACCGCCACTACCAGTTCTAAGAACTGGTCCGAACCGGGAGCAACCCATGGCTGAGCCGCGGGCACCCCCCCCCCCCCCGAGCTCCATTTTTGCTGGCAGAGCGCTCGGGCCACCACAGACGCCCCTGACATGAGTGACATCAAGCTGGCCACACCCACCCCGGCCCCCAAGGTCAAACACAACCCTGATGCAGCCCTCAATGAAATTGAGACTGACACCCCTGCTCTAACTTGGTGCTTTCTTTGTCTCCCCCCCCCCACACACACACACTGCTTTTGATATAAAACAAAACTGGCTAAGAATAGGACACTGCACTAACATTAAAATACTGTACAATTATTTTTAGCCTCCTGTTTGCACTTAGCCATTTCCAAACATATTCAGCCACTGAGAGCAATCTCTGCTAGTAAAGTTTGTACGAATGTTATTTTAGTTAGAGAGACTGGTGCAAAGTATAATCAAAAATTTGCTCCACAGTGAATTCTTTCGTTGAAATTTCAGGCATAATAGCTCTCCTTGTTTCTTCTTCCCAGAACCTATCCTGTTACCCCCTCCTCTTTCATTTTCAATGGCTTTCCAGTTCTCAATGTTTCCTCTACAACGGATTACAAGTTATAGCAATAGCACTTATATACCACTTTATAGTGCTTTACAGCCCTCTCTAAGAGGTTTATAGAGTCAGCCTATTGCCTCCAACAATCTGGGTCCTCATTTTACCAACCTCAGATGGATGGAAGGCTGAGTCAACCTTGAGCCGGTCAGGGTTAGCCTGCAATAATGAATTCTAGCACTGTATTCTAACCACTGCGCCACAATACTTTTTTTAAAAAAAAGGATAATTATATACATTTCTTCAAGCCGCAATACTTGCTGATCTTCTAATCTGCATTAATGCACCCCCTGCTACCAATTTCCCATTAGGCAAACTGAGTCACTTAAACTCCCTTTGTCTGACCACTTTATTATGTTCTACCTATGGTACAAGAACTTCCCCAGTGTTGTGGCCTGCCAGTGGCCAGCGGAGCTGGCAGCAGAGTCGGACAGTGATGAGGTTGGGGAGGAACATGGGCCAGTCCTGGGGGCTGGGGAAAGTTTGGACGAGGGCTTTGCGTCAGAGGCAGAGAGGGAGCTAGACAGCAATGAGGCAGAGGAACAGCTGGAGCCTGTTCCCAGTGTGCGCATGCGCAGAGCTGCCAGAAGACAAGAACAACTAAGAAAGCAGGGTCGACTTGGGAGTAAAGCCACACCTTGGAGATAGGAAACAAAAGAGGAGCGATCAGGGCGTGGGCTTTTGCAGGAAACAATTAGTTCGTTTGGTCATTTCAAGAGTGGAAAGTTCTGTTTGTGACTCTAATAGACTCTGTGCCAAGTCTTGCCTTGCCCTGCATTTGGAAACTAGTTCTCTGGCAGCGTTCCAAGTGAGATAAGGTTTGTGTTGATAAATATTCCTATAAAAGACTGTTTGCCAAGCCTTGCGGACTGTGAATGAAAGGAATTCACATTCGTGTAAATAAAAGAGGTTTTGCCGGGACTAAGACTCTGCTTCATGCTTTCTAAGGAAGCCTAGGTCAGAACACCCAGGTTGCTTGCCTTCTCTTGGGAACCAACAGATAAGGTTTCATGGAATTTAAGAGGGAGGGCCAGTCCTAGGTCTCTTGTAGTTGAGCAAAGATTCAAGGCTAACTCCCAGCCTGATTCCCTCTTCCTGCCTAGATGGGAATTTCCCAACATAAACAGTGATCGTGGTTTACCCCAACCCTTCCGCATGGGAGTTTTCCCTGGCCCAGACGTGTGAAAAGGAATAAAAGGTTTACCTTCCCTCCCTTCCTCCAATTTCCAATTCTCTAGTGAGCATAACCAAGGGTGCTGAAAGAAAAAGACTCATTAGCCACTTATAGTATTTCCTGTGTAATATTCAATGCATCTTGGAAGAAGGCAATGTCAAATCATTTCTGCATTGCTATATAGATGTTTGCTGGATAGACATTTTTATTTTTTTTTACCAACATTGCTTGCCTTTAAGAACTAGACGACAGAACAAAGACATAATATAACCCGGCTTTCACCAACCTTCACCTTTTAAGTGTGCTGCTGGGAATTTCAGGAGTTGTGGACCTAACCAAAATATAAAGACCTGTAATAGAAGTAGAATGACGATGGCAAAAGAAAGCAAAGATGGTACCAATAAATAGGTGCCTGACCTCCAAAACGTCTGCAGCACCATTTGAATGCCATTGGCATTAGCAAAAATCACCACCAGTCAATTGCAAAGGGTAGCTTTACTTGGAACAGCTTTAAGACTGTCAAAGAACAACATCTGCCTATCTTATCTTGGGAAGGACTCAATAGGTGGATAAAACTGCCAAATGCAGTAAATATCTGGCTGACTACGCAGCCAATTATAATGATAATCTGAATAGCACTGATGATGTTATCTAGTTTGGGTAATGAAACGTCTGAAGAAAACAAGCAAGCTCAGAGAGCACCAAGGACCCCTCAGTCTGAATAGAGAACATTGCAGTATCTGGAGACAGTAGACCAAACTGGAGAAAATTACAATACAAAGTCCTGAAACAGAACAACTCTGGCGAAAGAAAGCAAAGGTAGTACCAAAAATAGGTGCCTTGTGTGCAATTCCAACCTCTGGAGCACCATCGGCACTGACAAAATCACCATCAGTCAATTGCAAAAGGCAGCTTTCCTCGGAACAGCTTACAACTTACAACAATACCTTTAACACCCTCAAACAACAATCTCTGCCTATCTCGGGTCCTTGGGAAATAATTGCTAGGTGGATAAAAAGGCCAAATCCAGTCTAAACATCTGGCTGAGTGTGCTATTGACAACAATAAATTATACTGATACGCTGCCCAATTTCCAGCAACCCTAGACTTCCTTTTGAAGACTAATGAAAGCCTTCCCTTTCTTAGCCAATTATAACCTGAACCTGGTCCAGCTATCAGGAGCCTGTGTCTTTTTCTTTGAGACCTTGTGTGGTCAGGACATTGCATCATCTCCCATTCACCCTGCAGGGGGCTGGAGAATGGACATCAAAAAGGAAAGCAAGATTGTGCAAGATCCAATATGTGTTGGCTCACGTCTGCGGCATCCACTCTGCTGCTGGGACAGCATAAATTCAAGGCAGGCCAGAAGAAAGAAGAAAGGAACAGCGTTGGAGAAGAAAGGAACAACATTGGATTGTTTCTGCAATTTTTTTTAAAAAGCGTCATGGTGCTTTATGGCAGAAGATGATATACAGTTAATAACTTCACTGTATCTTAACCACCTAGTGAGATAATCCAAAGCATCTTCTAGAATTTCAGGGGTCTCCAACCTTGGCAACTTTAAGACTTATGGACTTCAACTCCCAGAGTTCCTCAGCCAGCTCTCTCCAACCTTGGCAACTTTAAGACTTGTGGACTTCAACTCCCAGAATTCCTCAGCCAGCAATCTCCAACCTTGGCAACTTTAAGACTTGTGGACTTCAACTCCCAGAGTTCCTCAGCCAGCTGGCTGAGGAATTCTGGGAGTTGAAGTCCACAAGTCTTAAGGTTGCCAAGGTTGGAGACCCCTGCTCTAGGTGAGACCCAACCCCACCTTCCTGACCTTCCATAAGGACCTGAAGACCTGACTCTACCAGTTGGCCTGGGGCCTGAATGGGAAGGGGCACCACTCTGGAGGCGGCTACTGGATTAAGAGAGGACCCCACCTCTCCCCTTGTACTTTGTGCTCCCTTCCTCCCATTTTTCAATTGTAAATTATCATTAGTATTTTTAATTATTGTTTTATAACTTTAATGTTTATCTGTTTTTAATGTTTTGTTAGTCGTCTAGAGTCATTTCTAGATGAGACAGGAGGCACACAAATTTAAAAAATGAAATAAAATAATAAAATAAAATAAAATAAATAATGGCAAATGGGTGGTTACATGACCCTGGGATTTTTTTCTCTTTCCTTTTTTCTTTTCTTCTTTTTCTTTCTTTGATATTGTGTGTTATCATGTATGTTTTTAACGTCTAAAAACTGAATAAAGATATATATATATATATTTAAAAAATAAAAAAATAAAATAAAAACAAGTGCATGAGTGCGTTTCATGAAGTTAAAAGATTTTTTCCCCAACCTTTGGTTTCTGACATTTAGCAGGCTTCACCTTTAGAAAGGCTTCATTTTTTTTCCACTGGCTAAGTATCTGCTGATGTCCTTAAAGGCTTTTTTTAGTGGCCCATTAGCTATTTTAGTTTCATTTGTTCCAAATTATGTTTGAGGCTTTATCGTTTTCTATTGGATTTTGGATAAATATTGCTAGGCACTTGGGGAATCTCTGATTAAGAGGGTGGAATGGATGCTTTTAATGCTTTGACGCCATAGAGCACTGCACACCAAGACAACTAGACACAAGAACAGTTTTTTCCTGAACGCCATCACTCTGCTAAACAAATAATTCCCTCAACACTGACAAACTATTCACTAAGTCTGCATTACTATTACTATTAATCTTCTCATCGTTCCTATCACCCATCTCGTTCCACTTATGACTGTATGACTGTAACTTGTTGCTTGTATCCTTACGATTTATATTAATATTGTTTCCTGATTGCTTTATTTGAACCCTATGACAATCATTAAGTGTTGTACCTCATGATTCTTGACAAATGTATCTTTTCTTTTATGTACACTGAGAGCATATTTATTTATTTATTTATTTATACGCTCTTATAAGCCGCCCAATCCCGTGGGACTCAGGGCGGCGTACAGCATGAATAAGAGACGTACATTTTAAAAACAATAATCATAATTTAAATTAAAATATAATTAAAAAGAAAAACATTATAAGCACAACATTCAGGGGGAATCTGATTATCCTATTCACCCCATCTGCCGGAAGAGCCATGTTTTTAAGGCTTTACAGAAGGCCAGCAGGGTGGGGATGGTCCGGATCTCTGGTGGAAGTTGGTTCCAGAGGGACGGGGCTCCCACAGAGAAGGCCCTCCCCCGTGGCCCCGCCAGTCGGCATTGTTTGGCCGATGGGACCCGGAGGAGGCCCTCTCTGTGGGACCTAACCGGTCTTAGGGAGGTATGTGGTAGGATGCGGTCCTGCAGGTAACCTGGCCCTGAGCCATGTAGGGCTTTAAAGGTAACGACCAACACCTTGAATTGCAACCGGAGACTAATTGGTAGCCAATGCAGCTGGCGAAGGAGAGGTGTTAGTGGGTGTATCTTGGTACACCCACTACAGCTCGCGCAGCTGCATTCTGTACCAGTTGGAGTCTCCGGATGCTCTTCGAGGGTAGCCCCATGTAGAGCGCGTTACAGTAGTCTAGCCGTGAGGTGACAAGGGCATGAGTGACTGTGAGCAAGGCCTCCCTCTCCAAGTAAGGTCGCAATTGGTGCACAAGACGGATTTGTGCAAAGGTCCCCCTAGCCACAGCTGAAAGATGTTGCTCCAATTTTAGCTGTGGATCTAGGAGGACACCCAAATTGCGAACCTGTTCTGAGGGAGTCAATTTTTCTCCCCCGAGAACCAAGGACAAATTCCTTGTGAATTTGCACCAAAGACAAATTCCTTGTGTGTCCAATCACACTTGGCCAATAAAGAATTCCATTCTATTTTTAAAAGGGTAGTAAGGTTTCAACCAATGTATTATGAAGTCCATTAGCCATGACTACAGTGAATGAATTTCCATATTCAGGCCAATCTGTTGGGCCAACTACTTCAGTACTGTTAACAGTGGCCGGCAGCAGGTCCTCTGACCTTTAGAGAGGATCTTTTTACCCACTTATCTGAAGCTCTTAAATTAAATAAATTAAATCTACAAACTGATGGAATGCAATGTACTGTGACAAGGCCTGCAGACGAATCCAATGTTAGCAACTAGAATGTATTTGTTTGTTTGTTTGTTTGTTTGTTTGTTTGTTTGTTTGTTTGTTTGTTTGTTTGGTAGTTTTTATATGCCGCCCAACTCCCGTAGGACTCAGGGCGGCGTACAACATAATACAACAACAATTTATAAAAATGATACCAATAATTAAAAAATACAAAAATTAAAAATTAAAAAAAAACAAACCATCATTCAAATATGGGGGATTGATCTTAATTTCCCCCCGCCTGCAGGAAGAGCCATGTTTTCACGGCTTTACGGAAGGCCAGTAGGGTGGGAGTAATCCATATCTCTGGAGGGAGCTGGTTCCAGAGAGACGGAGCTCCCACAGAAAAGGCCCTCCCCTGCGGTCCCACCAACCGGCATTGCTTGGTTGATGGGACCTGGAGGAGACCAACTCTGTGGGACCTAACCGGTCGTAGGGAGGTATGCGGCAGGATGCGGTCCCGAAGGTAACCTGGCCCTGAGCCATGTAGGGCTTTAAAGGTTAAAACCAACACCTTAAATTGCATTCGGAGACTAATGGGCAACCAATGCAGCTGGCAAAGAATAGATGTTATGCGGGTGTATCTTGCCGCACCCACTACAGCTCGTGCAGCTGCATTTTGCACCAATTGCAGTCTCCGGATACTCTTTAGGGATAGCCCCATGTAGAGCGCATTACAGTAGTCCAGCCGTGAGGTGATGAGGGCGTGAGTGACCGTGAGTAAGGCCTCCCTCTCCAAGTAGGGTCGCAATTGGTGCACCAGGCGAACCTGTGCAAAGGTCCCCCTAGCCACAGCTGATAGGTGTTGATCCAATTTTAGCTGTGGCTAAAACCAGGAGACCAATTTTATGGTCTCCTGGTTTCTAGTTTAGGGCTTTAACCACCACAACACACTGTCTCTCTTAAATACGCTACAGCTCATATTAAACTGGCAGAGATTTTCTCACATTTCATGTGGGGGAAAGACTTTTCCCTACTTATCTGTGATCTTCTGCAGACAAACTCGGTTTTCTATCCCTGGGCTATTTAATATTTAGGAAGACAAGAAGTAGGTGCCTAGCAAATGAATGTTCACTTCATCCTAAACAGGCACAGGATATTTCTGATCAAGAGAAGCTAAGAATTTAAGGATGCTAAGGATGCTAAGAAATCAAAAGGCAAAGTGATCCTTCCTTTGAGGTTCCCTTGGCATCAGCTGATCCCGTCTCTCAACTAATAATCCCTACACCAATGTCCGCATGCATTGTGTTTCTTTGGGAGTATGAACATTGTGCTGAATCCAGTGGTGAAATCCATTTTTTTTTTACTGCCGGTTCTGTGAGCGTGGCTTGGTGAGCATGGTGTGGCTTGGTGGGCGTGGCAGGGGAAGGATACTGCAAAATCCCCATTCCCACCCCACTCCAGGGGAAGGATACTGCAAAATCCCCATTCCCACCCCACTCCAGGGGAAGGATACTGCAAAATCTCCATTCCCTCCCCACTCCTGGGGAAGGATGTTGCAAAATCTCCATTCCTTTCCCACTCCGGGGGAAGGATACTGCAAAATCCCCATTCCCTCCCCACTCCAGGGAAAGGATACTGCAAAATCCCCATTCCCTCCCCACTCCAGGGGAAGGATACTGCAAAATCCCCATTCCCTCCCCACTCCAGGGGAAGGATACCGCAAAATCCCCATTCTCACCCCACTCCAGGGGAAGGTTACTGCAAAATCCCCATTCCTTTCCCACTCCGGGGGAAGGATATTGCAAAATCCACATTCCCTCCCCACTCCAGGGGAAGGATACTGCAAAATCCCCATTCCCACCCCACTCCAGGGGAAGGATACTGCAAAATCCCCATTCCCACCCCACTCCAGGGGAAGGTTACTGCAAAATCCCCATTCCCACCCCACTCCAGGGGAAGGTTACTGCAAAATCCCCATTCCCACCCCACTCCAGGGGAAGGATGTTGCAAAATCTCCATTCCTTTCCCACTCCGGGGGAAGGATATTGCAAAATCCCCATTCCCACCCTACTCTGGGGCCAGCCAGAGGTGGTATTTGCTGGTTCTGTGAACTACTCAAAATTTCCTCTACCAGTTCTCCAGAACCTGCTAGAACCTGCTGGATTTCACCCCTGATTGAATCGGGCACAAGACATTTTAGGTGCCTCCTCCTCCTTTGCTGCCTTCAACAGTGCCCCAAATCCACAAAGTTTTCCTTTATTCCAGGACAGAGCCAGCTCTGCCAAAGCTGCGCTCTACTTACCACAGTAACAGCGTCATTCAGCAATGACTCGCCAAACACCAAGATGTGCAAAAGTTCATTGATGTGAATCTCTTCAAATACAGCCAGTACGGCCACAGGGTCCACCGCGGAGATGATGCTGCCAAAGAGCAGGTTGTCCAAGAGGCCAATGTCTGATAAAAGAGGACCACCTATCCGGCACACGGCATACATCAGACTCCCTACGAAGAAAGCATTCCATAATGTCCCAATCACTGCGAAAATCAAGATGGTGCCCACGTTCTCAGTGAATTGGCGCAAAGGCAAGAAGTAACCAGCGTCCAGGATGATGGGTGGGAGAAGGAAGAGGAAGAAGACTTCGGAATTGAGGACTGGAGGGTTTTCCCCCACGGCTTTAATGAGCCCACCAACCAGCAGTCCTACGACAATGAGTAAGCAGCTCTCAGGAACTATGCTGGAAACCGTTGGAATCACATGGAATCCTGTAAGTGGAGACAAAAGCAATATAGTCAAGATTTTAGTAGCTTTAGTAACGCTGCATCCTCTGCACGTTCCAGTTCTTCAGTTTTGCCAAGAAACTAAACCTACATCATCTAATCCATGGGTCCTCAAACTACGGCCCGCGGGTCACATGCGGTTCGCCTAAGCCATTAATCCAGCCCGTGCAGGACCACGAGGCTGCCTCGCCCACATCACCCTGCCCACCCTTCGGCTGAATGCAGGACTTACCTTTGCGAGCCCCGCAGGCTGGAACTGAAAGGTACGGCCAACAATTTTGGCCTGCAGAGACGGGGGAGGTGAAAACAGGGCTCACAGATGCCCCAGGAGGCCAAAAAACGGGCGAAAACGGGCCATTTTGCCTGTTTTTGGCCTGCAGAATGCTGCTGGAGGCGGGGGAGGTGAAAAATGTGGCGCACAGGAGGCCATTAAATGGGCAAAAACAGCCTGTTTTTCACCTCCCCCACCTCAATAAGATAGAGAAAGAGAGAGACGTAGATAGAGGGGGGAGAGAGACAGAGAGAGAGAAAAAGAGGGAGAGAAAGAAAGAGAAAGAAAGAGAGGGAGAGGGAGGGAGGGAGACAGAGAGAGAGAGAGAGAGAGAGAGAGAGAGAGAGAGAGAGAGAGAGAGAGAGAGAGAGAGAGAGAGAGAGAGAGAGAGAGAGAGAGAGAGAGAGAGAGAGAGAGAGAGATTTCTGAAGCTCCTGGGGGCTGAGACAAAACTGAGTTTCCTGAAGTGGACCACTAGACTCCTAAACAACTGAAAAAATGATCTAGTAAAAAGAAAAGTCAATCAAAAGAGCAACATGCAAACAAAAGCAAATAAAACACCCCCAGGAGCAAAACAAATTAAAGTTTTATTTATTTATTTATTTATTTATTTATTTATTTATTATTTATTTATTTATTTATTTATTTATTTATTTATTTATTTATTTATTTATTAAATAAATAAATAAACAAACAAACAAACAAACAAACAAACAAATATTATTTATTTATTTATTTGTGCGCATTTATTTATTTATTTGTGCGCATTGTTTAATGGAGTTAAATTGGTCATGCCCACCTAGTCACATGACCTTGCCACGCCCCCCCCAGCCGGTCCGCCCCCCCAACAGTCTGAGGACCGTGAATTGGCCCCCTGTTTAAAAAGTTTGTGGACCCTTGATCTAGGCACTGATGATGTTACCTAGTTTGGTAATGAAATGTCTGCAAGGAAACAACGAAGCTCAGAGAGCACCAAGGACGCCTTATTACACCATCTCCTAGAATCTGGATGTGGAAGATTGAAGGATACTGAAATAAGACTTGGTCCTTTAAAGAAACACAGTGGCACATTTTGGCTCCAGGACAACCTAAATTCTGCAGCAGAATACATTGGATTCTGTGATCAGCCTAGATTATGCAAAATGGGAATATTAGCGTGAAGATGTTCTTAAGTCATTAGCTGCAATGTTACATGTAGTTCAGGGGTGGGTTCTAACTTACCTCGCTGCCGGTTCGCTTCCTCCCGTGCCGTGTGGCTGCGCCTCGTGGGCACACGCATGCGCAGTGCCGAAAAAATATTTTTTTTAAAAAAAAGCCAAAAACAAGATGGTGACGCATGCGCAGTGCCAGAAGCTCGGCTTCTGTGCATGCGCAAAAGAAAAAAATCCCGTGAAATTTTTTTTTAAAAAATCCATTAAAAAAAAAAGATGGCGGCACTCATGGACCGGCACCGACCGAACAGGTTCCGTGATGTCATCGTGACATCATCAGCGGAAGGAACCCTGGAGTAAATTCCAGATAATTGTGCTGGGCTTATTAGGTTAGTAAAATTGCACATTGTAATTGTAATGAATCTGCATCTTTCTTACCACATCTCCTCTCCAATTTAATTCCCATCTCGTATCACATCCAGAAGTAGATTTGAATGAGAGGAGGAACTGGCACAGTTTAATTATTGCCCACTCTTCCTTATTTAATGTCATATGTATCATCATTTCCTTATTTCCAACCATCAGTCTGGGCTTGGCATGGTGAGGTAGCCCAAAACTACATCATTCCCACCAACAGACAGTGATCAGCAGTCTGGGGAGAACCTGAGCCTGCAAAAGTGAATCAAACATTTTGGGGGGGGAGGGTGCGCTCTTAAACATGAGAGCAATTTTCAGAAAAAAAGCAAGAGGACTGAGCACGTTCAGGGATAACATAATGCTGGCCAATTTTTGGAGGTAGGATAAAATGCAGTTGTTAAATCCCAGATAGGAACAATTCTCATTTTGATATTCTGTTGGCTGTTCCCTCTAAAAATAATATAAGCAACAATATCTCTGGCAATATTACACTGCTAACCAGAGCATACAAAACATTTGTTAGACCAATTCTGGAATACAGCTCACCTGTCTGGAACCCGCACTGCATATCAGACATTAATACAATTGAGAGAGTCCAGAAATATTTCACAAGAAGAGTCCTCCACTCCTCTGCTCGCAACAGAATACCTTATTCCACCAGACTTGAAATATTGGGATTAGACAATTTAGAACTACGACGCCTTTGATGTGATCTAAATGTAGTTCATAAAATCATCTACCACAATGTCCTACCTGTCAATGACTACTTCAGCTTCAACCGCAATGATACACGGGCAAACAATAGATTCAAACTTAATGTAAACCGCTCCAAACTCGACTGCAGAAAATACGACTTCAGCAACAGAGTGATCAATGCCTGGAATGCACTACCTGACTCTGTGGTTTCTTCCCCAAACCCCAAAAACTTTAACCTTAGACTGTCTACAGTAGACCTCTCCCCATTTCTAAGAGGTCTGTAAGGGGCGTGCATAAGCGCACCAGCGTGCCTACCGTCCCTGTCCTACTGTCCTATTGTCCTCTTTTATCGTTACTTTTTACTTATGTTATGTTTATACAAACAACTACTATCCTGTAGACAAATAAATAAAAAAACATTTCCCAAAGAATTCAACTGAACTGTACATATGTACCGTATTTTTCGGAGTATAAGACGCACCTTAGTTTTGGGGGAGGAAAATAGAGGGGGGATTCTGCCTACCAGGTATTCATCTGGCTAGTCTCCTTAGTCTGGTCAGCTTCAGCACATTATTTGGCTGGTTTTGAGTGCGCATGCGTGCTTTTTATCCCCTGGTTGGGGATAAAAAACAGCTTCTAAAGCACAACTGATTTGTCGGAGGGAGCAGCAATGAGAAAAGCAGGCGAAGCGGGGAAGATCGCTTCACTCGCTAGCGCCTCATTAGGGCTGAAAAATAGCTTCGAAAAAGCTACATTCGGAGTATAAGACGCACCCAAATTTTCAGCCTCTTTTAGGGGCGAAGTGCATCTTATACTCCAAAAAATACGGTAATTGCAGGGAGTTACATAGTTCTGGATCATTTCAAAGGGAAAAAAATATTGAGAAAGCAGCCAACTGAGTCAAAAATTAAAGAATGGAATGTAAAATAAACCATTAAATTTAAGAACCTAAGAATAACTGCACTGCATCAAATCTAAAAATCCATCTACTCCAATACTGTTTCTCCAAAATGGCCAAATATGTTCACAAAAGAAGAATATGAGGAAGACAATATTCCTTAACTTGTGTTTCCAGGCAAGTGATACCAAGAAAACTTCTCCTCTTTTATTGGCAATAAAGCCAGCAGCTTTTACTAGCACTGTCCTCTTTTGATTTGCTCCCACTTTTCTGAAACAAATATTCCTCGTTTCAGAACTGACCTGTTTAGAAACTGTTCAACGCTATAACGGTGCTGAAAAAGTAACTTTTGGGACAATCCTCACACTTACAACCATTGCAGCATCCCACAGTCCCATGATTGAGACTTGGGTGCTTCGTAGCCAGCAGGATTTATGACTTACCACATCCCATGACCTCATTTGCACATTTCACAGCCAACTTCCAACAAGCAAAGTTCAACAGAGAAGCCGGCAGCAAAATTGCAAATCACGATCACTTGATGACTTGCTTACTGACCGTGAGTGATTCTCTTAACAACTGTGGCAGAAGTGAGGTTGCAAGTCTATCACAGTCACATGATGTCTTGCTTAACAACTGTATAGGCACAGCAACCAAACAGGATGGGTACAGACTTCAACGGATAGTTAGGACTGCAGAGAAAACAATTGCAACCAGCCTGCCTTCCTTTAAGGATCTGTGTACAGCACGAGCCAGAAAGAGGGCTGAGAAAATATTTACAGACCCCTCACATCCAGGACATAAACTGTTTCAATTTCTCCCCTCCAGACGCTGCTATAGGGCATTGCACACCAAAACAACTAGACACAAAGATAGTTTTTTCCCCCGTGCCATCACTCTGCTATACACCTAACTCCTACAACACTGTCTTATGCTTAAAGATATTTACGTACGTAGTAGGCTGTATTCAGTGGCGAAATGTTAAAAATGTTCCCTACAGGTTCTGTGGGTGTGGCTTATTTTGTGAGTGTGGCTTGGAGGTCAGGTGGGTGTGGCTTCAGGTGGGCATGTCTTGGTGGTCAGGTGACTCGTTGGGCGTGCTTGGTGGTCATGTGACCGGGTGGGTGTGGTCAACTTGTAAAATGTGGTGAAACTCACTTAACAACACCAAAAACAAGATGGTGACGCATGCACAGTGCCAGAAAGTCAGCTTCTGCGCATGCGCAGAAGAAAAAAAAACAGGGAAAAATTCGGGGGGAAAATTCGGGAAATTTTTTTTGAAAAAAAAAGAAAAGATGACGGCTCCCATGGACCGGCACCGACCGAACCGGTTCCGTGATGTCATCGTGAAGTCACCAGCGGTTTACTACCGGTTTGGGCGAACCAGTCCGAACCGGGAGGAACCCACCTCTGCAGCCATCCCATTAAAGTGAATGGGACTGTCAGTGAGTCAACAGCAGGTCAGAGGAGTAGCTGCTGTGGCACAGAGATGACAGTTGCTCTTTAAAAATTATGATTTAAATCGAGTTGGTTTAAATCAAGCCTTTTTACTAGTGATTTAAATCATGATTTAAATCATGATTTCAATAGACTTGGTTTAAATCAAATCCACCCTGGAATCTCCATAGACTTTCAACAATGGGATCAATGCCAAAAGAAATGGTGCATAGCTCGTCCCTCAGTTGAGATATTTTAGAAGAAACCGGACAACCATTGACTGGATATGTTCCAGCTTTGTAATTCTTGCATAAGTGCTGACACTGAAAACTCAAGGAGCATCTTCTCCCATTGTATTATTTAAAGCAGTCTATTATTTCAAGCTGGTCTAAACAGCTAGTTTTGCAGGGGTTTCGGAGATTATTTTTAGAGCAGGTATTCATCGTTTTCATTCTGGTATCATATTAACTGTCAACGGCCAAAAGTAACCAAGAAAACCAGACTAAACATGAAAATATACATATGCTCATAGTTGTGTCATAGGCACAAGCTTATAGAATTCAGCCTTTCTCCAATATTTCTAGCAACCCCACCAGCTGGGACGATGCAACTCTTGCACACTGCAGAAAAAACCACCAGTCCCCGGGAATGACAAACGTCTAGCCGAATTCAGAAGGCTCTGGATGCAGCAGCTTTAAGCTTGACTTCTTCACAATGACATTCCTCTTTTTTTCCCCCATCTTATTCTCCTCCTCCCCACACAGCCTCATATACAGCAGACAAGAAACCGGTGGGGTCATCTAAGGACAAAATGATGAGTCAGCAGCCTGCTGCAGCTGTGAGGGAGAAAATGCATATCCTGCACCACCACAATATTAAAGCGGCAATCGCTGAAGGGGATAGAGACACCTGTTTCTGCTTTCCATTTTTCCCCATTTGCTGTTTCTCAACCTTGGCAATTTTAATTTTAACGAGGGGAGTTCAACTCCCAAAATTCCCCAGCTAGCCAATCAAGGTAGAGAAATACTGATCTGATAAGAATAGAATAGAATAAGAGAGTTGGAAGGGACCTTGGAGGTCTTCTAGTCCAACCCCCTGCTCAGGCAGGAAACCCTTTACCCATGATGGCGAACCTATGGCACGCATTCCAGAGGTGGCACGCAGAGCCCTCTCTGTGGGCATGCGCACCGGCTAGCTGCTCTCTTTCGGGTTCTGGCGTGCGCATGCGCACCGGAGCGCTGGAACCCGGAAGAAAGCAGCTGGTCGGTACGCATGCGCGACGGAACCTGGAAGAGCAGCTGGCTGCCATGCGCATGCACACCGTCCAGCTGCTCCCTTCTGGGTTCTGGCGCTCCAGCGTGCAAGCGCACGCACGCATGCATGCATGCTCCAGTTTTGGCACTCAGTGCCGAAAAATGTAACCATCACTGCCCTATACCATTTCAGTCAAATGATTGTCCAATCTCTTCTTTAAAGCTTCCAGTATTGGAGAATTCACAACTTCTGGAGGCTATACTAGTCTATCTTCTATACCAGCGGTTCTTAACCTTTTTAGTGGTCCGCACCCCCTTGAATCTGAAAATAAGCTCTTGCACCCCCTTAAAAAATGTGTGTATATTTTTTATTTAAGAAAAAACATTTACTGCATAAACAAATGCCGTGTTTATTTATAATATATATTACTATTCCAATTCCACGCGGGAGAAAACCCGAATACCCTAAGACCTAAAAATCCTACACATATAGATTAGTGTGTCGGCTATGTTAAAAATCAGCCTGGATGGTCCCTGTGACGGGGCTGAAAGGCAAAAAGGAAGCTGTGATGCTTTCTCTCCCATATTTGGGTACACCAGGATAACACGACAGAAAAACATATATATATATATATATATATATATATATATATATATATATATATATATATATATATATATATATATATATATATATATATATATATATATATATATACACACATACATACATACATATATATATATATATATATATACACATACATACATACATACATATATATATATATATATATATACACATATACATATACATATACATATACTAATATAACATAACATAACATAACATAACATAACATAACATTACATTACATTACATTACATTAATTATATTATATTATATTATATTATATTATATTATATTATATTATATTATTATATTATATTATATTATATTATATTATATTATATTATATTATATTATATTATATTATATTATATTATATTATATTATATTATATTATATTATATTATATTATATTATATTATATTATATTATATTATATTATATTATATTAAATTATATTATATTATATTATATTATATTATTATATTATATTATATTATATTACTATATAACATAAAAACACGGTCACCTCATTTATTTATTTTTTAAAAAATTGAAATTTCTCTCGCACCCCTGGAAATGCTCTCGCACCCTCAGGGGTGCACGCACCCAAGGTTAAGAACCACTGTTCTATACTAAAGAAAATAAAGAAAAGGCTATCTTCTATACTGAAGAAAATTGGGCACCATTGGGTCAATTCACATTTTTTTCTCGCCAAACTGGGGTATGAAACAGTATGGAGAGGAATCTCATGATTCATGTGTTGGAATGCTTTAATGTGCATTCCTGCATTGAATAGGAGACTGGACTTTATGGCCTAGGTCAGGGTTTTTTCAACCTTGGCAGCTTTAAGATAGGTGGACTTCAACTCCCAGCAAGGCTGAATGGGGAATTCTGGGAGTTGAAGTTCCCATATCTTAAAGTTGCCAGGGTTGAGAAACACCGATGTAGAGAAAATTGCACGATGAAGTTGGTTACCAAAAATTGCATGATAAAAATCTGGAGATCAAGCAGCAGGTGTCTATCTCCTTTCAAATTACTACCATTTTTAATATGGGCCTTGCTAGTAAAGGTAAAAGTAAAGGTTTCCCCTGTCCAGTCGTGTCCGACTCTAGGAGTGGGGCTGAAGATGCTTCCGCGGTTATGTAATCAGCATGATTATCTGCCGAGGCGCACGGAACGCTGTTCCCTTCCCACCGAAGTGGTACCGATTTGTCTACTTACATTTGCATGCTTTTGAACTGCTAGGTGGGGAAGACCTGGGACACGTTAACGGGACCTCACATAATTACCGTATTTTTCAGAGTATAAGACGCACTTTTTCCTCCCTAAAAGAGGCTGAAAATTTGGGTGCGTCTTATACTCTGAAGCTAGCTTTTTCCCAGCCCTAAGGAGGTGCTAACGATCTTCCCGGCTTCCTACTCCTCTTTGCAGGCTTGTTTTCATTCCTACTCCCTCTGAAAAAGGTCTTTTCAGCCCTAACAAGGTGCTAACGATCTTACCAGCTTGCAGCATTTTTTTATTCCTACTCCCTTGAAGTAGTTTTTTATCAGCCCTAAGTATTTGCAGGCTTGTTTTCGTTCCTACTCCCTCTGGAAAAGGTTTTTTCAGCCTTAACCAGGGGATAAAATAATGTGCTGAAGCTGAACAGACTAAGGACGCTAACCAGATAAATACCTGGTAGGTAGATTTTTTCCCTATTTTCCTCCCCCAAAACTAAGGTGCATCTTATACTCAGGTGCGTCTTATACTCTGAAAAATACGGTATGCAGTGCTCAGGTATCAAACCCGGGCTGTCAGTTTTCCAGCTGATAAGATCAACATCTTTAACCACTGAGCCATCATGCCCCCTTGGTAGCCGTGCTAGCACTTCCTATTTTTTGCCAAACTAAGCCAAATAAAAACAGGTGGGAGTTGGTGGTTGATATAAAGATCCTCTCAATGCTCATCATTTGCCTGCAAATTTCCATGCTCTTTGCGCTGCTAAAGACTGCGAAGAAATCACTTTCTAATCACAAAAGGCAGAGAATCAAGTGTGAATTAGACTCACACCTAGCAATTATGTCTCTCACTCTGCCCCCATGGACCGCCAAACTTCCATTAGGAGGGAACGCCTAATGAACATAACATTCAATTTTTTGGGGGGGGGGGGACAGTTCTAAAAATACATCCACAGGGATGCTTTCATTGCGTCTTTGATCTTGACGAAATTCAGAGCACTCATTCAATTTGCATCTTCTATCATTTTATAACTGGAGCGCCTGGCTAGCAGGAGGCAACTTGGAACATTCTCCAAAATGTACTGTATGGTCAACAGCCAGACAATAATGAGTTAGGAACCCAAATTGTCAAGCCAGGCAATTAGACTACAAGTTGTGTAACTAAAAATCAGGCTTATAATGTCACACTTTCTGCTGCAGAGAACATCTTTCAATTAGAGTTAAACAGGTAGAAAATTCTTAACCTCTAAGAACAAATAGACTTTTTTGATCGTCTTTTGATAACCATATATAAGAGCCATGCCCAGGACACAAGCCACTTGGCATCAGTTACCTCAGGGGTCCCCAACCCCCAACCCCTGGTCCATGGACCGGCACCTAGCTGCAGCATGTCAGCAACCGGACCATACAAACAAGTGAAGCCCCATCCGTGGGATGCAGGCAGCAGAGTCTGAATCTGAGATGGAAGACGAACAGCTGACAGAGAGCAGGAAAGTGGCTCCATTGGCTGTGGAGGAAACTGGGGAAGGGCAAAGTCAGGCTGGGCAGAGCAGAGGAGAGGTAGAACAAGGGAGAGGGGGTTCAGATGAAGACCAAGGCCCACCCCCTCCTCATCCTAGGGCACAAAGGGAAGAATGCAGAAGAGAGCAACGTGGGTTGTGTGGCTTACGAGGAAGGAAAGGGCCCCGATTCCCTTCACAAGGCACACCTAGGGATGGAGTTTAAAGGAGAGACAGTTGGGAGGGGTGTTTGTCGGGAACAAATGCTGAATTATCTAGTGTGAGAGTTATGGCCTGCATTCCTGGCATTCCTCCTGACTGTTTGAATTATTGTCGTGCTTCTGTGTGCTTATCCTGTCTTGCTGGAATTATTGCCGTGAATTCTTCACTTCTGGGACTCATTATCTGGCCCTGCTGGAGTGATTGATTGCAGCCATTCTGCTTACAAGGTTTGGACTGGAGTATCTGCAGCTAGAAGCTGCTGCAGGTTTGTGGGAAAGCTTTTCTCCAGGCCGGAGAGTAAACGGAAGGTTGGGGGCAAAGTTGGAGCTAATAAAGGGACTCATACCGGTTCTCTGGCTGTGTTGTCTTTGTGCACACCCCGGGTCATCACAACCACACTCCTTCTGGTCCACGGAAAACCTCTCTCCACGGAACCGGTCCCTGGTGCCCAAAAGATTGGGGGCCACTGAGTTACCTCCCTCATATTGGTACAGTTCCTTCTCCAAGAATTTCTGCATGAACCCCAGTCTTGTTCTCAATGTTCTCTTGCCAATGTTGATAATAAAGCTGAGATCAAAATGAAGTGCAATGAATAAATGAGAGCGAACCGTCTTGACAAAACAGTGGCTGCATGGAATGCTATTTGAGTACAGGTAGTCATCGACTTATGACCACAGTTGAGCCCAAAATTTCTACTGCTAAGCAAGATAGTTGGAAATAAGTTTTGCCCCATTTTACAACCTTTTTTGTACAGGGGTTAAGTGAATCACTGCAGGAGTTAAGTTAGTCACACGGGTTGTTAAATGAATCTGGCTTCCCCATGGACTTTGCTGGTCAGAAGGTCACAAAGGATGATCACATGACCCCAGGAAACCCTGTACTATTTAAGACAAATGGTTATCCAATTTCTTCTTAAAAACTTCCAGTGTTGGATCATTCCATTTGCATGAGCCACAGTGGCGCAGTAGTTAGAGTGCAGTACTGCAAGCTACTTCTGCTGATCACCTGCTGCCAGCAGTTTGGCAGATCGAATCTCACCAGGCTCAAGGTTGACTCAGCCTTCCATCCTTCTGAGGTGGGTAAAATGAGGAACCAGATTGTTGGGGGCAATATGCTGACTCTGTAAACCGCTTAGAGAGGGCTATAAAGCACTGTGCAGCGGTATATTATTTATTTATTTATTTATTTATTTATTTATTTATTTATTTATTTATTTATTTATTTATTTATTTATTTATTTATTTATTTAATTTGGTCGTTTTTATATGCCGCCCAACTCCCGTAGGACTCAGGGCGGCTTAGACTTATTAGTCTAAGTGCTTTTGCTATTGCTATTCACAACTTCTGGAGGCAAGTTGTTCCACTGATTAATTGTTCTAACTGTCAGGAACTAACTGTTCTCCTCCCTCGGTGCCCTGAATTTTTAAAATATTGATTGTGCCGATTTTTAATTGCTCTACTGCATTTTAGATGGTGGCCTATTCATTCTCAATCTTGCTTCATTGACATGTGATCCAATTATTATAAAGCAAGTAACAACAAACTGGGCGGAGTCCTCAAGCTGTCACACATACACACACGCAAACACGTACACCCTTCTCTGAGAAAAAACAACAAGAACCACCCTGAAATTCACACGAGATCATCCTTCCTAATCTGGAATCTTCCAGATGTTTTAGGCTACAGCTCTCATGAATTCCAGCCAACACAGGCAAAGGGTCGGAGGAAAACATCTAAAGCAGAGGTCTTCAAACTTGGCAACTTTAAGACTTGTGGACTTCAACTCCCAGAATTCTCCAGCCAGCATAGCTGGCTGGAGAATTCTGGGAGTTGAAGTCCACAAGTCTTAAAGTTGCCAAGTTTGAAGACCTCTGATCTAGAGGTTGGGAAGGCAACACATGAGGTACGTTTCAAAAGAGGCCCATTCAAAAGTGCCTTCAGGCTGTAAAGGCAGAATAATAATCACTCCCCGACAGCAGCAAGAACTTCTATGCATCCTTTTTTCCCACCTGGGGAGGCAAAGATTTCATTCAGAAGCCAAGACTCTGGTGCACTTCCCACGTCATTGGCTTCTTACCGTAACCAAGGGAACCCCTCTTCTGCCGCATGCAGATGCTCCTCTGCTCTTTAAAAACTTTTCCGTGGTGCGACACAGCAGCTTAAAAAGGGAATAATATGAAAACAGCTGGCAAGCAGGTCAGGGAGGATCTGCCCTCCTGTGTAGGGGAACATTTATTAAAATTTAAATCCAAAGACGGCCAGCTTTCGTTTAATTTATCTTCCTTCCTTCCACTGGACCCACAGAAAAATATATGAAACGTGGTTCAAATATATTTAAAAGATGTATCTAGCAAGTGGAAAGACTCCCAGATCTACTTGGGTTTTGATAAAGCGATCCTTTCTAGCACCCCATTGCTTGCTCTTGTAATAAATAGAAAGCACCAATTATTGCAATCAAAGTAACAACATAACCCATAAATGATGTAAGAACTTCTATCTTATTATTTCCATAATATTTGCTTTTCATGATTTATTTATCTGGATTGCTAGCAGGTCAACAGTATACACCTCTCCCTCCATCTCCCCTCCTCTCCCCATACACACACACACACTTACACACACACACACACACACACACTTCCTCCCTCCCTCCCTATTCTCTTCTTCAACATTTTAAGCTAAATCCTGAGTTGCTTTTCTTAACTTCAGTTCCTGAGACCTTTTTTTAATATTTCACTACAAAAAATAGCAATAGCAATAGCACTTTACTTATATACCGCTTCATAGTGCTTTACAGCCCTCTCTAAGCGGTTTACAGAGTTCAGCATATTGCCCCCAACAATCTGGGTCCTCATTTTACTGACCTCAGAAGGATGGAAGGCTGAGTCAACCTTGAGCCGGTGAGATTTGAACAGCTGAACTGCTGAACTAGCAGTCAGCCTGCAGTCGCAGCATTTAACCACTGCACCACTTCAGCTCCTAAGCTAGGAGGAACTACATTTCATCCTGATTTCCAGATTAATCTTTTGATGCCAAGTTTTATTACTCTCTTCCTTCCACTCCTTTGCTGATCATTTTAAGCCCCTGGGAAGCTGTTTTACTTTAGCTTTACTGGGAAAGCAACTAGCTGCAGGCTGTATAAAACGATAGACCAATAAAGACTAACTGCAAAAAGTTAACTTCACGTCTAAAAAGGAAGTGTAAGTGCGGATTATTATTATTATTATTATTATTATTATTATTATTATTATTATTATTATTATTATTATTATTATTATTATTATTATTATTATTATTATTATTAGCCAAGTACGTATTGGTAATATACATAGATATAACATTGTTTATATACATAAGATGGGTACTGATAAGAGGGAACATTAGGACAGGGACGGTAGGCACGCTGGTGTGCTTATGTACGCCCCTTACTGACCTCTTAGGAATCGGGTGAGGTCAACAGTGGACAGTCTAAGGGTAAAGTTTTGGGGGTTTGGTGACGAAACCACAGAGTCAGTAGTGAGTTCCAGGCAGTTACCACTCTGTTGCTAAAGTCGTATTTTCTACAGTCAAGTTTGGAGCGGTTCACTTTGAAGTTTGTATCTGTTGTGTGCTCGTGTATTGTTGTGGTTGAAGTTGAAGTAGTCGTTGACAGGAAGGATGTTGTAGCAGATAATTTTATGAGCTATGCTTAGGTCGTGCCAAAGGCAACGTATGGTAGTTCTAAGCTTTCTAAGCCCAGGATTTCAAGTCTGGTTGCGTAAGGTATTCTGTTGCGAGTAGAGGAGTAGAGGGCTTATACACAGTGATAGGAGAGACCTTACTGATGGCTTGGATCTAAGGCACGGCAATGTTTTTTCTCCACGTAAAACATCTACTAGTATTGTTTCTTCAGCCTCAAGTTCAACCACTGAAGGTAGCTTTTGGGCAGGGGACAGTATGGAACCCAGGTGTGGTTGGTGGGGGGGGATGACATTTGGCCAAATGTAATTTGACATCCTGGAGGGGGCCCAAATATTGGAGCATAGGCTTTTGTCTTGCAATGAAAAGAAAATAGCAGAGGAGGGAAATTATTAAGAATGATAATTGAATATCTCCACACCATTCCTGACCATTTAAAAAAATTCTTGGGCTGGTTGACAAGGCTGATACAACCTAATTTCTTCTCCCTCTTTCCCTTTCCCTTTCTTTCTTTCTTTTTTCTTTCTTCATTTTACAGCTTTCTGTTCCTTGTGACTTAATTAAATAATTTGATAGAGTTTGCACTGCAGATCATGAATTGACAAAGCAACCCGTCATGGTGGCGGCTGTAGCATTTGGGCTGTGTTCACTGGTATAAAGCAAGAATTCTGAGCATCCCAGGCTGGTATTTTGAATTCCACGTCTTATTAGCACTGAATAGTATTTATAGGCCTAAACACAAGGAATGAGTCATGAAGTAATTATGGTTTTTCAAGCAGAAGAATAAGCAGCTGGTACCCACCACATAATTCTTCCGAGGCTGTCAAAGAGTCTTTGGACCCTTGAAAATTGAAAACGAATAAATTGAGAAAACCAACACAGAAAAATTAAATTACATGGTAATTAAAAGTACTAGAATCATTCAGAATGTTGAAAATATTAAGTTAAAAAAACTATGGTGTAGTTTGTAAATAAACTCCAATTTGCTACATTGGAGACTTAAACTTGTCTCAAAGGGTGCAATCTTGCTTTAAAATTCTAATTCGTTAAAGCAAACAGAAACCTTGTTACACCGTTTCCCCAAACAACATCGGTTTCCTTGTTTCCTTTGTCAGATGCAGAGAGACTGTCTATCCACCCACATCTTTCCCCAATTGATGTTTGGATCTTTGCACAGCTTGATTTGAACTTCAAAATGCTGGATTCATTCTGACGTCATTCCAAATCAAGGATCCACCATCCATCCACTCATTCATCCATTCATCAATCCAAGGACGGCCTGCCTGCCTGCCTGCCTGCCCACCCACCCACCCATCATCTCTCTCTCTCTCTCTCTCTCTCTCTCTCTCTCTCTCTCTCTCTCTCTCTCTCCTATCTCTCTTCTATCTATCTATCTCTATCATCTCTCTCTCTCTCTCATCTATCTATCTATCTATCTATCTATCTATCTATCTATCTATCTATCTATCTATCTATCTATCTATCTCTATATATCTATCTATCATCTATCTATCTATCATCCATCCATCTATCTATTATCTATCTATTATCTATCTATCATCTATCTATCTATCTATCTATCTATCTATCTATCATCCATCCATTATCTATCTATCTATCTATCTATCTATCTATCTATCTATCTATCTATCTATCTATCTATCTATCATCTATCATCCATCCATCCATCCATCCATCCATCCATCCATCCATCCATCCATCCATCCATCTATCTATCTATCTATCTATCTATCTATCTTCTATCTATCATCTATCTATTTATCTTAAGGCTGGAAGGGACCTTGGAGGACGTCTAGTCCAACCTCCTGCTCAAGGCAGGAGCTTTACACCATCCCAGTCAAATGTCAATTTTTGGAAAACCTCCAGTTATTGAGCATCCACAACTCAGGGAAGTAGGCTATTCCATTGATTCCTTGTTCTCACTATCAGACAATTCCTCCTTATTTCCAGTTTGGATCTTCCTCTGATGAGCTTCCTGTCCTGCTTTCAGGTGCTATAGAGAATAAACTGATGCCCTCTATCCTGTGACAGTCCTTCAAGCATTGGAAGACTGCTATCTCCCCTAAGCCTTCTCTTTGTTAGGCTAAACATACCTGTTTAGGTATGTTTAACATTCCCTTACCTGTTCATCCTGAGATATGATATGTCTGTCTGTCTGTCTGTCTGTCTAGCTAGCTAGTTATCTGTCATCTATCTGTCCCTATCATCTCTCTCCCTCTCCCCTTCTCCTCCTCTCTCTCTCCTTCCCACTCCTTCCCTCCCCCCTCACATCTATATTTAGAGACTACCCATCTCCCTCATCTCCCTCATAGTATACAAATAGACATAAAAACATACAAACTATATATAAATATTACAATAAAAACAATGTTAACTATATCCATACATACAAGTAAGCAGCTAAATTTTAACCTAACAAAGCATAGGAATGCCGCCTTTGATAACTATGGGTATTGTGCCTATCCCAGGTTGGCTCAGTGATAAAATCATAGCGGTCCAGACATTTAATCTCTTGTTCAGGACTTGGCTTGAGTTGGCAGAAGACTGTCAGATGTGGTTTGGTTAGATTAGAATATTTATTGCACACAAGAATGGAGCCTAAAATTAAACAATTAATTGCTTGCAGCAGCGTTAGAAAGTCAGAATCCTGAAAGAGCAGAAGAAAAATATTAGAAGTTAAAAATTTGAGCACCTAATCTTTACATTTTTGGACAGTCACTGCTGAAATAGCCTGGAATTGCTGGTTGTCACCTTGCCCATCTTAACTATTATTCCCAGGTTAATTGAGAAACCAATATTTTACTTGACCAAGGGGGAGGAAGGTGTGCAAAAATATTAACTGAAGAGTTTTGGGTTAGCGCGGGGGTAGGCAAAGTTGGCTCTTCTATGACTCGTGGACTTCAACTCCCAAAATTCCTGAGCCAATCATGCTAGCTCAGGAATTCTGGGAGTTGAAGTCCATGAGTCATAGAAGAGCCAACTTTGCCTACCCCTGGGTTAGCGTATTACCATTCCTCACTTCTCAGTAAGAACTGTAATCAGTAATGCTTGAAAAAACAAAATTGCACTGCCATATATGAATGTTAAAAAGATCAATAATCGAATCTGATCAGACTGAATCTATCGAATCCAACACTTCTTCCCAACTAAGATAGCTGTGAAAAGCTCCCAAGTAAAAAATAAATAAACATGACAGAACTTAATTGTTTGGGTTCCCCATAACTAATACCATGATATGCATGACTTCCCTATTGGTTAGAATATATGAGAACATATGTGTCAGGTGCAAAAGACCAGCTCCATAGTGAAGGCTCAATTAAACTGATTTATTACTAAAGGCCTATGCAGAGGAATCTTCTCAACTAATGGTCAGCACCTGGTTAGAGTTACATAAGGATCAACACACTCAAGGGGAGATTGTGTTTAGTTAATTTGTGACTGCATAGGGATTCTAGGTTTATTTCTCTTTTCACTCCACCTCTAAGTTCTGCCATTCCTTCTCCTACAATATGACCACTCATCTTCAAGAATTTGTCTAACCTTCCTTTAAAGTCACACAGGGTTGCTCACCCTCCATCCCATGTTCATTGTTTCTCAATCTTGATCACATCCAGATCCATGGACTTCAACTCCCAGAACGCCCTATCCAGGCAAGCCCCTGCTGAGAACTTCGGGAGTTGAACTCTGCATATCTGGAAATCATAAAGGTTGAAATACATATGAAAAATTATCTTTTTTTCTATATCCCTATTTAATTGGATGTTCTCTGAACATTAATATTATAAGGAAAGGGAACAAAATCCCAAACTCCTTTTTTCAGACTGTGTATAATGTTTTGTATTATCTCATATGCCCCATTCACTGGGTTGCCTGTCCTATAAATTAAAAAGTTCTCAAACTGTTAGTTTTCTCTCTTTAAAAAAATGCTTTGCTCCTAGCCTTTAAATGAGCTGGGCTGTCTTTGAGCGAGGAATGAGAGTCCCACTGAAATCTAAGCAAAGAAGCCTAGGTAATAACAAACCCAACCGGAATGAATAACAGTAAAATCCAAAAGTGGCAATTATGCCCATAGACCAAGCAAAATACAATAGGCTTGATTTTTAATTATGCAAAATTATAGGGAAAAACTCCTCTGTGTAAGCACAATGGAATCTATACTTTTCTGGTGCGTAATTAAAAGCCAGGGAGCTAATCTGCTTCAACAGGAAGCCCTTCAATTTCATTGGGGCCTTCACTTGCTTTCCTCCCAGATAGGAATAAATAGTCATATCTGCAGATACCAGCTGTGGCGTAGGAGAACTGCCTTGTTTGATAAGAGTGCAGGGGTGGTTGGAACACCAGCGTGTGGGAAGTAGTGCCTTCCTGTAGTGTAGCAGTTGCTAAGACCTTGCTTGCCTTGTCTGGACACACTCAGACCTTCTAAAACACAGAAGCTAGGCTGAGCCTGGCTAGGAGCTGAATGGGAGACCATCAACACTGCAGGCTAGACCAGAAAGGAAACCAAAAAAAGCTACCTTTGTCCAAGAAATCACCAAGACTTCTCAGTTCAACACCAAGGGGACTTTGCTTAGTCCCGGGGATCAAAGTTCCTTCTGAGACACCATCCCTCCATCAGACCATTGTTGTCAGACCTGCCACGACTTAAACCTCTAAACAGAAATGATCCTTGGCTCCAGGGGTGGGATTCAAAAATTTAAGCAACCGGTTCTCTGCCCGGTTGCTGGGTGGGCGTGTCCATGGTGGGCGTGGCCTACTCGGCCTCCTGCACCACGGCAGGGGGAAGCGTTTTCTCCCTTCCCAGGCTCTAGAGCAGTGTTTCCCAACCTTGGCAACTTGAAGATGTCTGGACTTCAACTCCCAGAATTCCCCAGCCAGCGAATGCTGGCTGGGGAATTCTGGGAGTTGAAGTCCAGACATCTTCAAGTTGCCAAGGTTGGGAAACACTGCTCTAGAGGCTTTTTTCTAGCCTGCAGGAGGGCGAAAATGACCTCCCCAGGCTGCGGAGGCCCTCCGGAGGCCGGAAACATTCCGGTTTCCGGACTTCCGGAACTTCCGAGAGGCCCATTTTTCACCCTCCCAGAGCCTCCGCACGGGCCATGCACTTACCTTGCATCCAAAACGAGCCTTGTGGAGACTCCTGGGAAGGGAGGGGCGGGGTGGGGTGGGCGGGGCCAGCCAGTCCTTGCAACTACCGGTTCGGCGAAACAGATGTAAAATTAACATCCGGTTCACCCAAACTGATCCGAACCGGCTGAATCCCACCCCTGCTTGGCTCCATTTTTTGAGAAAGCTAGTTTTATGCAGTATTGCATAGCCAGAACTGAGAATATAAATAAATGGGGACAATAGGACAGGGACGGTAGGCACGCTGGTGCGCTTATGCCCACCCCCTTTCAGACCTCTTAGGAATGGGGTTAGGTCGACAGTGGACAGTCTAAGGTTAAAGTTTTGGGGGTTTGGGGAAGAAACCACAGAGTCAGGTAGAGCATTCCAGTCGTTGACCACTGTTGCTGAAGTCGTATTTTCTGCAATCGAGTTTGGAGCGGTTTACCTTGAGTTTGTATCTATTGTTTGCCCGTGTATTATTGCGGTTGAAGCTGAAATAGTTGTTGACAGGTAGGACGTTGTAGCAGACAATTTTGTGTACTATGTTTAGGTCAGACCATAGCAGCTTAGCCAAAGCCAGTGACTGTGTGGAAGTGAAAAGAATCTGAGAACAATTTAGAGGAATTGAGCATTAGAGAAAATTTAGAGCTCTATTTGGTACCAAGCTCTCTTTAAAAATTTTGGGCAGAAGGAACAGGGAACCAGTGGTCAATCTCAGCATCACACTGCTGTAATACAGGTAGTCCTTGACTTACGACCACAATTGAGCCCAAAATGTAGGTTGCTAAGTGAGAAATGTGTTAAGTGAGTTTTGCCCCATTTTACGACTTTTCTTGCCACGTTTGTTAGGTGAATCACTGCAGTTGTTAAATTAGTAACCCGGTCGTTAAGTGAATCTGGCTTTCCCATTGACTTTGCTTGCCAGAAGGTCACAAAAGGGGATAACCTGACCCTGAGACCACTGCAATCGTCATAAAGATGAGCCAGCTGTCAAGCATCCGAATGTAAATCACATGACCATGGGGATGCAGCAACAGTGTGAAAAATGGTTTTTCAGTGGCATTGTAATTTCAAACGGTCACTAAATGAAATGTTGTAAGTCAAGATCTGCCTGTGTATTGGTCACCGAGAGATAGGTCATTGACTTGCAAACTCTTGTCAATTAGAGGAAATTCCCATGGCCTGAAATGTTAATATCCGAGCTAAACTATCGCTTCCAGTAGAAAATACATTGCTCCATTTTTAGTTCCTCTCCCTTCAAAAGCATCTTGCACTGTTTGCCAAGGAAAACACAATGCTCCATTGGGTTGGACAGCTGAAGAGACGCCTGTTTATGTTTCACAAGCCAAAAATGTCTTATCCTATCAAAGCTGTTCAGGAATTTGGAGGGACAAGAAAAAAAGTGGTAAGGATTAAATCTCCCTTTCCTCATAAGAGTGAGAGGAAAAATAGAGAAATGTGTTTCATCTATTTTTTTGTATAAGATTACAGATTAACAGAGTTGGAAGGGACCTTGTAGGTCATCTAGTCCAACTGCCCACCCAAGCGGGAGACCCTACACCAGTGATGGCAAACCTTTTTTTCCTCGGGTGCCGAAATAGTGCGTACACGCGCTATTGCACTCACGTGCGTGCCCACACCCATAATTCAAAGCCCCCCACTTGCCTCACCCCCCTGCGCATGCGTGCGTGACCCCCCCACTCCCCCGTTTCCCAACTTCCAGTGGGCCCAGTAGGCCCGTTTTTTGGCTCCCCAGGCTCCAGAGGCTTTCTTAGAGCTTGGGGAGGGCGAAAATGCTCCCCCCTGCCACCCCGGAGGCCCTCTGGAGGCCAAAATCGCCCTCCCAGAGCCTCCGCGCGAGCCAAAAATCAGCTGTCGTGCACACACATGCACGCTGGAGCTGAGCTAGGGCAACAGCTCGCGTGCCAGCAGATATGGCTCCGCGTGCCACCTGTGGCACCCGTGCCATAGGTTCGCCATCACTGCCCTACACCATATCTGACAAATGGCAATCCAATCTCTTCTTGAAAGCCTCCAGTGGTGAAGCTTCCACAACTTCCGAAGGCAACTGCTGTTCCATTGGTTGATTGTTCTCATTGTTAGAAAGTTCCTCCTTATTTCTAGGTTGAATCTCTCCTTGATCAATTTCCATCCATTATTCCTTGCCTGGCCTTCAGGTGCTTTGGAAAATAGCTTGACCCCCTCTTCTCTGTGGCAGCCCCTCAAATATTGGAAGACTGCTATCATGTCTCCCCTGGTCCTTCTCTTCGCTAGACTAGCTATGCCCAGTTCCTGCAACCATTCTTCATATGTTTTAGTCTCCAGTCCCGTGATCATCCTGGTTGCTCTCCTCTGCACTTTTTCTAGTATCTCAACATCTTTTTACAGTGTGGTGACCAAAACTGGACGCAGTATTCTAGCTGTGGTCCTACTAAGGTTTTATAGAGTGGTATTAGTACCTCACTTGATCTTGATTGTATCCCTCTGTTAATGCAACTTAGGATTGCGTTGGCTTTTTTGGCTGCCACTGCACATCAGATCCAAGAAAGCCAAGGCAAGAAGTGATGGAGTAGCCAAGGTAAAATACAGCATAAAATCCTTGCTGCAGAAGCATATAAAACTTTGTCAGTGTTGAAAAAATATCTACTGGTTAATAGCGACTGTTGCTGCAGTGCACTCCGCTTGAGAAAATTAGGTGTCCTGGGAGTAAGGGGGAGGGGGGAGGAAAGCAGTCTTAATGATACATACAACATAACCATTCATTAAAAACTTTTTTTAAAGGAAGCCTAGCTTGTTTGTTTAATGCATAGCATCAAACGGTAACATTGGTGCTTGCTTGCTTTCCATTTAATGGAATGTATGAACCACATCATTATTGATTATTATACTAAATAATAAATATTTAGCATTATATGTGGTTAGTGGGACAAGTCTAGATGTCTTTCAAAAAATCCTTGCTTAGTGTTTCTCATACGTGGCTACTTATAAGATGTGCAGACTTCAACTCCCAGAATTCCCCAGGTTATGCATCTTAAAATGGCCAAGTTTGAGAAATGCTTCCTTAGCTTAACGTCATGTCCAGTCCAATATCACAGGGAACCAGACTGGCTTTCAAATGCTGACTCCAGAATCCAAATAAAGTTTATTTTGTAAGGAAAATACTACAGCCTAAGGTCCACAAAATCAAGACGCTTTTAAAAACCATTTTTTAAAGATAAGCTTTTGCTTATCCACTCTCTTCGAATCTTATAAAAGAGAATATTTGTAGCTCAGGGTTGAAATGGGGGGTCCGTGATACTCTCTGAGCTTGGTTGGTTTTTTCAGATGATGTTATCTGTTGATGTTAACTAGTTTGGGTAATGAAACGTCTGCAAGAAAACAACCAAGCTCAGAGAGCACCAAGGATCCCTCTTCCCAAACCTGTCTGAAGATAACAGGAGTCACAATCTATATATATATAAGCCAAATACCACTAACTCATCATGAAATCTCCAGAACTGTAAAGCCTACAAACTTGAAACTTGGCATGTATATTCCTCTTGGCTTCTCGCTAAGAAAGGATTTTTTGAAATGACCATCAGATCATTAGTATTTCTTATACAGTATTATATTAACATGCTCTGATGCTAAAGAGTTAGGTGTTCTACTCCCCCTCCCCACCTGAAAAGAACTCTGTTCCAACTGCCAGTTGCCTTATATTAACACGCTCTGATGCTACCCCTTCGCTAAACCGGGCGTGGGCGTAGCCAGTGCATGACTCATCTGGCCTGCGGCCTGGGAGTTTAGACAGGGAGGATTCCCCCATGTATGAATGGTTTTTAAATGTAATGCAATATTTTAAAAAAATTTATTGTATCGTTCTTATCTCTGTTGTATGCCACCCTGAGTCCTACGGGATTGGGCGGCCTATAAGAACTTTTAATTAAATTAATTAAATTAAATTCTACTCCCCCTCCCCACCTGAAAAGAACTCTGTTCCAACTGCCAGTTGCCTTATATTAACACGCTCTGATGCTACGGATTTACACATTCTACATAAATTTTCAAGCTTTAAGTGTCAATGTATCAAGGCCGATCATAACTATTCATTAATTTTCAAGCTTTAACTGTCAATTTATCAAGCCCGATCACATAGTTTTGTAGCGAAGCATGGGTATCCAGCTACTAGTATACTATAAAAAAGCTCCTAATCAGATCAGAGTCAGTTTGGGATTGAGTAGCATCTGAAATGAATAAAATAAAATATTTCTTTATTTCTTTAGGTAGGACACATAAATGCTTCCAGCATCCAATTAGCTGCTTGCTAGTGATTCACGTTCTAATAGAAAATATTCCAAAGGGGAACTTGTCAAAATACTGTTTGTGTATGTTTCAATTTCAGCAGTTTTCAGTTCAATTCAATTCAATCTTCAGGCTTTAGGGGACAGTATCTCAGATAGAGTTCATAAGTATTTTGTTTTAATATTATAAAGGAGGAGGAGGAGGAAGAGGAGTAGAAACAGAAACCAGGGAGACTTGTACCCCTAGCACAATCTGCTAGATGCAACCGAAGAACAGAACAAAATTCTGAAAAAAAAATCAGAGACAGAGGCACAAATTCAATCCCAGGCACAAAGGCAGCTTGCTAACAATGCTAAATTTCCAAAGCATGTCTGTGGCTCCTTCTGTACTCTACGAAGTAAACCCAGAAATAGCTCTGACGTTGCCCCAAATACACTGAGCAAGGATGAGTTTGCTAATAAAGAGAAATTGGATTGCTCATCTATATATCCCCTGCAGAATTGACCTTCTGAAGGACGCTGCAGGCTGAACTGCACCAGGTACAAGAACTCAAACCTAATTTACACACCTGCTACCTGCTTTAAACAGAGTCCTCTTCTTAAGGCAGGTTTAACCTTTCCCCAGTCAAAATGGCAGGTCAGGCAGCTGCTCTCCCACCAAGCACCATTTCAGCCCCTTCTGCAAATATTTGTTCATTCAAAAAAAATAGTAACACACCTACACATTTGCCTTGGCTGTTCCTGCCTTAGGTCAACAGAAACCACTCTACTGAAAGAGATAAAAAGTCATGGCAACAAAGCCTTGCTTATTGGTCTGGTCTATAAAATAGACTTGAGTGTAAACTGCAGGCAAAAAATGTGATGACCTGTGTACACCATTTTCCTACCTACCTTAAAAAGAAAACATTGCAAGAGAAAGAAGTAGCCCTCTTAATCAACGTCTCTCAATCTTGGCATCTTTAAGCCATGTTCCCTAGGGAATTCTGGGACTTGAAGTCCAACTATTTTAAAGTTGCCAAGGCAGACCATGGCAAAAAAGGTGGTAAAATTAGGCACGACTCATTACTAACCACCCTGCTAAGCAACAGAAATTCTGGTCCCAATTTGAGGACTATCTCTAATTCTGATGCTTCAATGACTCTCTAAAACAGCGGTTCTCAACCTGGGGGTCACGACCCCGTTGGGGGTCGAATGACCCTTTCACAGGGGTCGGGAGACTTCACCCGGACACCGCCATTTGGGTTCTTTTACCCTCTGTGCATGTGCAGAATGCTTTGTGCATGCGCAGAGGGTAAAAGAACCCAAATGGCGGCAGCGGGGTGGGGGGTCACGGCGGCGATCGCAGTGTGGGTCGCGGCGGCGGCCCAGGGCGCGGCATTAGGAAGGTTGAGAACCACTGCTCTAAAAGGATGCAAATGATCAGCTGCCTGCAAGGAATATAAATCCTTCCATTCCCCACTATCCTGTCAGAGCTGAAGAAGCTTCTTGGATGAGAAGTGAAACGTCTTCAAAGAAAAAATAAGAAAGTCCAGTTGTCTCCTGAAAAAGCACCTTTAGGACAACCATGACCTGGATGACTGAGAATCTCTACAGACTTTCTGATGGCATCACCTATCTTCCAAAGGGCTCTCCATCTGGCATACAACACTTATCCCTTAATATTTGAGAGGCATTGGCGTTCTCACAAACTGTACTATATTAAAAGGTAAAAACAGAAACGTTGTGGAGCTATACATGGAGTGTACAGACATGCGTCTAGAGATTCAGATCTTCCTGTCTACCCTTTAGGACAGGAGTTGGCAACCCGCAGCTCTGGAGCTGCTGTGGCTCCCTGTCACCAGTCGGTAAAAGGAAAAAGGTTAGGAGGAGACTCTATGGTGGAGGAACCGGACTTCCAGTCAGCAGAGAAAAAAGGATGCCGCACTAGGAAGAGACTCTATGGTGGGGGAACCGGACTTCCGATCGGCTCCAGAATTGAACGGGGGGCTTCCGGTCAGGACCTTTGTGGCTCTTTGAGTGTTTAAGGTTGCTGACTCCTGCTTTAGGAGATAACCCTAACCCTCATAAATTAAAAAGAAATGATCCCCTTTTGCGACCTTCTGACAAGCAAAAGTCAATGAGGAAGCCAGATTCACTTAATAACCGTGTGACTAATTTAACAACGGCAGTGATTCCGTTAACAACTGTGGCAAGGAAGGTTGTAAGATGGGATAAAACTCATTTAACAAATGTCTCACTTGGCAACTAGAAAGTTCGGGCTCAATTGTGGTTATAAGTAGAGGACTATCCGTACACCTTCTGTTACACCCTACAGGGCTAGCAAAATCGAGGAAGAAGGAATGTCAAGATCATTGTTTCTCAATCTCAACAACTTGAAAATGTGTGAGCTTCCACTCCCAGCTGGTTGGGGAATTCTGGGAGTCAAAGTCCACTCATCTTTAAGTAACCAAGATTGAGAAGCATTGATTAAGAAATGTAATTGAAGCCCCACCCCATTTTAATGCTAATGCCAAACTTTATAAGTACAACCCTTTGAAGAAGTTGAACCTGGGGTGGGTTCTGGCTTACCTCGCTGCCGGTTTGCTTCCTCACGTGCCGCGCGGCCCTGCAGGCATGCGCAGTGCTAAAAACCAAGCTTTTGCGCATGCGCAGAAGCAAAAAACAGCTTCTGGGCGTGCACAGAAGCGAAAAACAAGATGGCGCCGCCTATGGCGCCGCTGAGAGAGACGGTTCGGGGGCGTGTCCAGCCAGCCATCGCTGCCGGTTTGGCGAGCAGGGGGAAATTCCTGCTACCGGTTCTATAGAACCGTTCTGAACCGGCAGGAACCCACCTCTGACCTGAACCTTCAGACTACTAAGGCCCCTAAATTCAAGTATGTCCCCCTAATAACTTGCTTAGGCATTTCAATTTTTTTACATTATTTATTTATTTATTTTGTCAAGTACGTATTAGATAACAGATATAGGTATAAACATGGTTATTAATACATGAAATGGATACGAATAAAAGGGGAAATTAGGACAGGGATGGTAGGCATGTTGGTGCGCTTATACACGTCCCTTACAGACCTCTTAGGAATGGGGTGAGGTCAACAGTAGATAGTCTAAGATTAAAGTTTTGGGGGTTTGCTGTATCATGAGTTATCTTAAATCAGCATTTGTGTTTTTAAAGGGGAACTAGGAAGTAGTAATTTATCACAAAAACAGATTCCTGCCAACCTTTGCTTTATTATTCTGCTTATTTCACCATAAGCAGAAATATTAACCCATCCTATCAAAAATACAATGACTGGCAGTGGACATTGTTACTAGTCAGCATTTATTATACAACTATATAAAGGTTGCTTGTATCCTCCGGTAGTGGGCAGGATCTAGTAATCTGTTCCTGTTCTGTTCAAATAAACCTGGCTGAAACAGATCATGTATTCTCCTCTTGTGAACTGGGACACAGGGAATTTTCCCCTTCTCCTTTACACACGCATGCACACACACACACACACACACACACACACACACACACACACACACACACATACACACACACATGGCAATAAGTCCCATCAAATATATTCTACTGGAATTTACTTCTCAATGTTTGTTTATGGGTATCAGAAGCATCACAATTAAAATATGGCATACTATATGATAAAAAATTTAAAACTATAAAATGCAAGATTGGAATATGTACAGGTTAAACAGATCTTGCCCAGAAACTAGCAACATTAATTGCATACTTCTCGATAAGACTGCAGAAGATACAGGCTGGAAATTCATAAATAAACCAGAGGCAGCTTACACTCCATGATCTGGTGTGTGCCAAAATGCATCTAGAGTGAAAGAGCACGTAAAAATGTCTCTGTGGAAGAAATACACATAAAACATGCCTATAAATTATATAGGCACTCTGTTAAAAATTCACAGCAAAATGTGGAAGGGAGCCAACATGAACTTAAGTTTGAAAAAAAGAGAAATGGAGCAAAGTAATATTTCCAAACTGGCAATTTCCAGGTGTGTCAATTTCAAATTCCAGAATTCCACAGCCAGCAAAACTATTGACGAGAATTCTCAAGAGTTGACATCTGCATACCTGGAAGATGCCAACAATGGGGAACATCGGACTAAAGTTAATATGACAGCTTTGAATTTAGCTTAGTTGAGATGCCCATCCTGGATAACAGTTGCATTCGTTAGGTTGAGACTTTGCGTCTTGGTAGCAACAAAGTTTCCTTTAAATCTTTCTTTCTTTTTAGCAATTTTAACCATAACTTTTCCCTTTCCTTTAGATCGTCAAAACTGACTCCTGATTCTGATATTGTTTCCTTCAAGTTTGGGCATTTTGTTATGTTCTTTCAGACATACTATGGAAAGACTTTGTCTCTAGAGACGGCTCTAACGATGGGAAAGGATAAAAAGAAGAAGACAAGCAGCAGCAAGATGGATGGACTCTGTTGCAGATAGTCCTTGAATTACAACCACAATTGGCTCCAATTACTTAGTAACAGTTATTTCTGTTACTAATAGCAATAGCACTTAGACTTATTTTTTCTTCTGCACATGCGCGGAAGCCGAGTTTCCGGCACTGTGCATGTGGTCGAACCGGCAGTGAGGTAACTTAGAACCCACCCATGATTCTAACCACTGCCCCACCATGGCTCTAAGTTGTAACTCTGAATGGTTACTAAAAAAATGGTTGTAAGCTGAGGACCACCTATAGAGTGGCAAGAGGTGTGCTGTTGGAAGACCTGAAGGACCAGGTTCAGGCAGGTAGGAGAAAATCTAACTAAGTGGTCACTAAGAGTTGACAACAACTTGATGGCACATAATCAAGGTACTTTTATCGATTTATCTCACTAAGTTATCAACTACTTAAAACATGTGTGAAAAAGCAAGATATAAAACCATAAACAAATGCATAAAAGTTTAAATTATTTCGGTTTTTGATCAGTTTTTGAGAGGAACCAGAATTCATGGCAGAAATCCAGAAGCTCAGCAATTTAAAACTTAACACAGTTATGAACTTTTCTATCCTAAAAAGCTTTCATATCTACATAACAGAAAGTTTAGGATTTTGCTACATAGCTGATAATTATAAATACTTAATACTAATGTCTAAGAACTGTAAATATTTAAAACTCGGTAACATTTTCTTTGGATAGAAAAATCTAGCTGCAGATAGTTCTTGACTTACAACCACAACTGAGCCCAAAATTTCTATTGCTCAGTGACAGTTGTTAAATGAGCTTTGCCCCCATTTTATGACCTTTCTTGCCACAATTGTTAGGTGAATCCCTGCAGCTGTTAAGTTAGTAACATGGTTGTAAAGTGAATCTGGCTTCCCCATTGATTTTACTGATAAGAAGGTCACAAAAGATAATCACAAGACTCTGGGACACTGCAACACTTGCCCAGTGTCTGAATTTCGGCTGATGTTGCTACGATACCAGACATAGAGAGACAGAGCTCTCCGTCCCTGTGCTGGCTTTCTCCTTGTTTGTGGGCTCCGAAGGGAGCCAAAGCCGCCTTGAAAGGATGGCGAAGCTAAGGAGGGGCGCCCTGTGAGGTCACAGGAGAGATCGCAACTCTCCTGTTGAACACCAGGGCTATTTCCCTCTATGCCATGACAAAGAGAAGAGGCAGGCTAAGATGGCTGCCACGAAGTTGGGACAGCCGAAGAATATCTAAGCACAGTGCTGGAGCGAAGTTGGTGGACAATGTTTGGAACTGGGTGAGAAGAATTTTATCTACTTGAATTCTCAGTGCTGTTGTAACTTTGAATGGTCACTAAATGAACTGCTGTAAATCAAGGACTACCAATATTTTTAGATTAGAATTAGGCTTGGTACAGCGATGACCATCTCATGCCTTTGTGCAAAAGCAAAAAAAGAAAAGAAAAGAAAAGGAAGAGACGGGAAGGATTTTACTGCTAGGATCTTTGCTCTTTAAAATTCTCTCTGCAACTTGGAATGAATTATGCCTGCCCCCACTGAAGATGAGAAATAACTCTGGCATTGGCAGTAACCATAGAGAGTAAATTAGACTCTCTGAGCAATTGTGTTTCCCCAGCAAATGTAAGAAAAGGAAAATCCTGATAAGACAGCAAATAATAGCAAAGGGGCAGATGAAAGAGATTTATAGAACATACTGTAGTTCCAATCTTTTCCTTTCCACCAGAGAACATTTCCCCATGGAGAACATTGAATAAAACAGAGGTAGGCAAAATGGTGCCCACAGACCTCCCTGTCTCCAGGTCAGGGACAGTCAGGAAGGGGGAGGGCAAACAAAGCCAGATAGTGGCCACCACCAAGCAATTGTAGATCTGCTCTTCTTTTATATGCACCATCATCTTACTGGTTTTACTGGTTTCACACAAACACCACAGATGCCCCTGGCCTTTGCATAACATTGGTATCCTGAAAGAGAATGGTGTGCTAAGCATCTATGTATTATGTGTATATGTGGGTGTATGCTTGCATGCAGGAAAGTTCCAGGAACTCTCAAGATGGCAGATAAAGAGGCCTTATCTCTAACAACATTTCTTTACAAGCCAACGGAATCAAGAACTCTGCCAACTTACCAATAAAACAGATCTGGGTCACCTCACTATAAACCACCTTGGAAGGCTTGGAATTCAATCCTCCAAGCAACCTGGCCAACAGGAAGGGGGGAACAGGACTGAGGTAGAGGAGAAGAACTAACACACCTGGGGAATACCAGGATAAGAAGTAGCTCCTTGTTTACATGGGTTTTAAAAGGTAAAGGTAAAGGTTCCCCTTCCTTCCTGTGTGAAGGAAGAAAATACTGTAGATCATGAGGGAACAGTCCTTGAAACAGAGACAGAAGAGGCTTTCAAGGAAGTCAGTTTCAATAAGGGGGTGGAGTTCTCTTAGGTACAAACACATAAAGGTAAAGCTTCCCCTCGCACATAATGTGCTAGTCGTTCCCGACTCTAGAGGGCAGTGCTCATCTCTGTTTCAAAGCCGAAGAGCAAGCGCTGTCCGAAGACGTCTCCGTGGTCATGTGGCCAGCATGACTAAACGCCGAAGGTGCACGGAATGCTGTTACCTTCCCACCAAAGGTGGTCCCTATTTTTCTACTTGCATTTTTTACGTGCTTTCGAACTGCTAGGTTGGCAGAAGCTGGGGAAAGTAACGGGAGCTCACTCTGTTACGCGGCACTAGGGATTCGAACCGCTGAACTGCCGACCTTTCGATCGACAAGCTCAGCGTCTTAGCCACTAAGCCAATGCTAAAAACCTATGCTAAAATCAATGCTAAAAACCTTGCACAACTCAAAGCAGCAACCACTCTCAGTAAAAGTGACTGTTTTTATATTCATACAAATAAGTTATGGTCAACTTACAACCACAACTGAGTTCCAAATTTCTGTTGCGAAGTGAAACATTTATTAAGCGAGTTCTGCTCCATTTTACGTCCTTTCTTGCCAGTTGTTAAGTGAATCATTGTAATTGTTAAATCAGTCACGTGGTTGTTAAGTGAATCTGGCTTCCCCATTGACTTTGTTTGTCAGAAAATTGCAAAAGGGGATCACAGGACCCCGGGACACTGCAACCGTCGTAAATAGGAGTTTCTTGAAACTGATTCTTGAATACAGCTCATCAGTCTGGAACCCACACTTCATATCAGACATTAACACAATTGAGAATGTCCACCAATACTTCACAAGAAGAGTATTACATTCCTCTGTTCACAACAGAATTCCTTATGAAACCAGACTTGAAATTTTGGGACTTCAAAATTTAGAACTCCGCCGTCTTCGATCTGACCTAAGTGTAGCTCACAAAATTATCTGCCTCAATGTCCTACCTGTTAATGACTATTTCAGCTTCAACCGCAATAATACACGAGCTCACAATAGATACAAACTTAATGTAAACCGCTCCAGACTTGATTGCAAAAAATTCGACTTCAACAACAGAGTTGTCAACGCCTGGAACACTTTACCTGACTCAGTAGTTTGTTCCCCTAACCCCAAAAACTTCAACCTCTTATTATCTACCATTGACCTCACCCCATTCCTAAGAGGTCAGTAAGGGGCGTGCATAAGCGCACAATCGTGCCTACCGTTCCTGTCCTAATGTACCCATATATTCATACCTCTTTTACTCTTATTCATGCTTGTAATATTACATATATATTCAATCATGTTTTACTGTTTGTACTTTGCTTATAATCATATATGCTTGACAAATAAACAAATACCTAAAATAAATAATAGGAGTCAGTTCCCAAGCTTCTGAATTTTGATCATGTGACCATGGGGATACTGCAATGGTCGTAAGTGTGAAAAACAGTCATTAGTCACTTTTTTCAGTGACAATTTCAGTCACTAAACGAATGGTTGTAAATTGAGGGCTACTTTTACACTCTAGTATATTGAACAAGTCTCTTTAGAGAGAGTTGGGAGTTGGCTTTTGATGGAAAACCACAATCACTCGTAAATAGTTGATATAAAAGGGAGTGCTTTTTAGAGCTGGGTGTACTTCAAAAATAATGACTCAGAAGAACAATTTCTGAAGCACTTGTTCGGAATTATTTTCAAAGCATGCAGAATCCTAATATTATTTTTGGGCTGGGAAGGGACATAGGAGGTTTGTCTGTGATCAGGTGATGCTATTTCTCCATTTGGCTCAGAATGGCAATCTTTAACAATGCATTTCTCACTGCCTGCTCTCACAGCAGCTGTACTGTACTGTATGCAACTTGGGATCCTTCAAAATGTTTTGGACAGAACTCTTAATATTTTGTACAAGGATCCTGCCACTTGGAGCAAATAAGGGTTGGTTAAGGAAAAAAAACCAGCAGAATATCTGTTAGCTGCTTCTGTGCTGGCCAGTTCCTAGCTAAAAATAATTGAGGGCCTGAACATTGACATTCCATGTTCCTAATCGGAAGATCTTTGAACAGTGGAGAGATCATTTTTCACTTTACATCTGATTACAAATTTGTTTTGCCCCCGAACCAGATAATCCGGTGTAGCCTTCATTTCAGATCTTTTCAACTTGTCACTTCCTGCCATACTACACAAACAATACTTATACAAAACAGCACTTTCCATCAAGGATAACTGAACTTGGATTAATTATTATATGTACAGAACTCTTAAAAGGGGAGAACAACAGGCTTTGCCCAGTGGTGAAATCCAATTTTTTTACTACCGGTTCTGTGGGCATGACTTGGTGGGCATGGCAGGGGAAGGATACTGCAAAATCCCCATTCTCTCCCCACTCCTGGGGGAAGGATATTGCAAAATCTCCATTCCCACCCCACTCTAAGGCCAGCCAGAGGTGGTATTTGCTGGTTCTCCGAACTACTCAAAATTTCTGCTACCGATTCTCCAAACTACTCAAAATATCTGCTACCGGTTCTCCAGAACCTGTCAGAACCTGCTGGATTTCACCCCTGGCTTTGCCCCTCGCAAAGTGGCTACCAGTATATCTAAGAAAGAAAAGCGGCTTTTTAAACTGTTTCTTTTTCCTGAGCTGCTTTGATGCTGCCAGACACGCATATAATTATATTATGCAATTAAACATAACTGTTGAGAAAATCCAACACACAGGAATGATAGACTCCAGAACCACGGTCTTTGACACTATTTATTTTTTTGTTCGTGTGCCTTTAAGTCAGTCTTGACTCCTGGCACCTGGCTGGACATGTCTCTCCAGTTTTCTTGGGGAGGTTTTTCAGAAGTGGTATGCCCTTGGCATCTTCTTTCTAGAGCTGAGAGCAACTGGCCCAAGGTCAACCAGCTGGCTCCCTTCCTAAGGCGGGACTAAAACTCACTGACTCTCGGTTTCTAGCCTGGCGCTTTACTGAATCACTAGACCAAACTGGCTCTCGATAGTATCTTATCCTTGGGCAAATTTTTTGCATTCCATTTTAAGAGTAATTAATGGCTGACAGCCAACAACCTGTAGGGTAAAGTTTCTTTCCAGTAGTTTCTTACTAGTGATCCCTTGTTGTGTAGGATGTGATACATCGGGAAAGACTTTAGGCGTTACACAGTATGCAGAACAGGAGGGCTTTACCCAGGGGTGGGCTGCTGGGGGTTCACAGGGGTTCGGGAGAACCTCTAGCTAAGATTCTGTGCAGTTCAGAGAACCCCCAAATCCAGCTCCTGGCTGGCCCCACTCCGCCCAGCTCACCCCTCCCAGGAGTCCCCACACGGCCCGTTTTGGATGCAGGTAAGTACAGGGTACGCACGGAGGCTAGGGGAGGGTGAAAAATGGGCCTACCGGAAGTTCAGGAAGGCCAGAAACGGGCCTGTTTCTGGCCTCTAGAGGACCTCCGGAGCCTGAGGAGGCCGTTTTTGCCCTCCCGGAGGCTCAAGGAAAGCCTCTGGAGCCCAGGGATGGCAAAAACACTCCCACTCGTGGTGCAGGAGGCTGACTAGGCCACGCCCACCATGGCCACGCCCACCCAGCAACCAGGCAGAGAACCCCTTGCTAAAATTTTTGAAGCCCATCCTTGGCTCTACCAAATGCAGCACAATTGATTTATCACATTTTTAAAAATAAAGTTTTATTAATTTTCTATTGTTTACATTTTGTCAGTGCTTAATAAACATCGTGTTGTCTGGTTTATTTTATTTGCTTAGCAGTGCAGATTGCGTTTGTAATCTCCACCCCTTTTTTCCAACCACTGGTAGAATAAGTTCCATGTTTGATAATATTCTGTATCTTCTTTCTGTTTAATCTTCAATGTGAGTCTGCCCTTTTCTGCACAATCCAGTATCTTCCTAATTATCTCTTTGTCTCGTATTATTTCTTCATTTTTTTAATATTGTGCAAATATAATCCTCACTGCTGTTAATACATGCAATATTAAATATATATTTTGTTTATCAAATTTTTCTGGTGCTATACCTAATAGAAAAAGTTCAGGTTTAAAATCTACATGTTTTCCTATCATCTTTTCTAACCACTTATGTATTTTTGCCCATTTTTTTTTTTTTTTGGCTTTTACACAAGTCCACCACATATGATAATATGTGCCCATTTTTTGGTTTTGATTTATCACATTTTGAAGTACAGGTCATTCTCTACTTACGACCACAATGGAGCCCAAAATTTCTGTTGCTAAGCAAGCCAGTTGTTAAGTGGATTTTGCTCCATTTTACAACCTTCCTTGCCACAGTTGTTAAATGATTTACTAATGTTGTTTAGTTAGTAACCTGGTAAGTGAATCTGGCTTCCCCATTGACTTTGCTTGTCAGAAGTTCGCAAAAGGGGATCATGTGACACTGTAACCGTCATAAATATGAACCAGTTGCCAAGCATCTGAATTTTGATCACGTGATCCTGGAGATGCTGCAACGATCATAAGTGTGAAAATTGGCCGTATGTCACTTTTTTTTGTGCTGTTCAGTAGTGGGTTCTAAAACCTGTTACTACTGGGTCACACATGTGCGACGCTTCTGCGCAAGTAGGTGGGCGGAGCCTCCTGCCACCGTGCTACCGGTTCACAGAACCGGCCAAACCGGGAACAACCCACCGCTGGTGCTGTTGCAACTTTGAACAGTCACTAAGTGAACTGTTGTACATCGAGGACTACCTGTATGTGAAATACATTAATATGCATTACACCTAAATATGCTCCTTCACTCCAAAGATCTAAAATTATGTAACTTAACTCACTGCTTTAAAAGGCAGAATAGGCAGATATCAGTGATTTATGGCAAATCATGATTGGGGGTGTGTGCTCAAGAGTTAGTTGAAAGATGGGCGGCTACATAAATGTTTTAAATAAACAAACAAACAAACACAATCTGGGATTATTCTCCCATAATCTTCACCTTGAGATGAGACTTTGGGAGGCATTCCTTAACACCAAAGATCCTCTGGTTCTCTTCTTTGTTGAAGTTGACATATAGACCTTGTTTAATTTTTTTCTACTGTCATTTCCATTTTGTCAGCTGACCCTCAGATTCTGGCCCTATGGTATATATATATATATGACAGTGGAGCAGAATATTAAATGTAAATAAATAAATAAAACTAGGATTGGGTTTAATAAGTGGTTTCTGTTTATTAAGGATTTGATAGTATTTAAAAAACATTGTTTTTTAAAAAAAGACAAGTTTTAAAACTGAAAAATGAATTGAAGATAACGGAATTGATTTTGCCCTGGTTTGTGCAAAATGCAAAAGTAAAGGAATAAGCAAATAAGAAAGAATTGTGGAATCTGGCGTCGATTCTTACAGGATGCAGCAATTAATCAATACCTTTTTTTCAAAAACCAAAACCATAGTACATGAAAGAAACATAATCATTAATTTATCCTAGGATGCTAGATTTGCAAACACATCTGATTTTTAAAATTTCAAACATTTTAAAAAGTTTTTCCTTTTAATTACTGGCACTGGGAGTCAGGAGTATGTCAGAGGTGGGTTCCTCACGGTTCGGACCGGTTTGCCCGAACCGGTAGCAAACCGCTGGTGATGTCACTATAACATCACAGAACAGGTCCAGTCGGTGCTGGTCCGTGGGCACCGCCATCTTTTTTTTTTTAATTGGATTTTTGGGGGGGATTTTCCCCCCAGGTTTTTTTTCTTTCTGTGCATGCGCAGAAGCTGAGTTTCTGGCACTGCGCATGCGTCGCCATCTTGTTTTTGGCTTTTTTTGGGGGGGTGTATTTTTTGCCACTGTGCATGAGCGTGTGCGCAGCGAGGTAACTTACAACCCACCCCTGGGGTATGTCCTTCTTGATAAGAAAATCACAGAAGATAAGAATAAGAAAAAACCATTATAAGATTTACAGTGTAATGTCTGGATCTTTTCATAACCAGGCCTGCCTTCATTCTGATGGGATTTCAACTTTCCCCTTAAACAAATTAAACCTTAGGGAGACAAAGAATTATAAGTGTTTACAAACCAGCTCCTTCAATTCATTCTTTATTCCTATTTACTTTTCTTTTTTAAAAAAATATTTTCCCTCAGTGCATTCAAGCCATTCATGAACCTATCAGGCAAGATAAATGTGCAAACAGTTTTTCCACAATAGTGAAACTTACCCAGCTGATAGAATGACGACAATACACCGATATACATCTTAATGTTTATAATGTCTACATTCGCAATCTTGTTTGTTACAGAGCTGGTTGAATTCTTCTAAAAAAGAAACAGCACCTGTAGTCCTTATCTGCTTTTAGACTAGAAGCCTGTAGTGAAAACTTTATTTTAGAGTCATTATGTACGAGGGTGAGTCAAAAAGTAATGCCATTGTCTTTATTTCAGGTGACGTTTTTGATAAAAATGCCTGAAATTTTTCCCAGTTATAAATGATTATATCATTTATGTTCTGAAATATTTTGTTTCCTACTTTTCAGGTTTTTAGACTCGCAAGGAAAATTCAAAATGGCTGCCCCCTTAGAGTTGCGTCAAAAACAAAGAGCAGTGATTGAATTCCTTGTTGCTGAGGGGGAAACCACTGTGAACATTCAGAGACGATTACAAAATGTGTTTGAGGACAATACTTTAGATTATAGCCCCATGAAAGAGGGTTTGAGAGGCAAACATTATTCCAGTGACGAGAAAGTGAAAACTGCAGTGAAGAAGTGGCTCAAAGAACAGTCAACAGAATTTTACGAGACAGGGATACATGCTCTCATTCGAAGGTGGAACATTGCTATTGAGAGAAACGGTGACTATGTTGAGAAGTAGGGATGTGATCCACAGAGGACCAGCTTCATTTTGATGTATGCTACATGTTCCTGTGTTGGTAATTATACCTGCCCGAAAGAAAATGGCATTACTTTTTGACTCACCCTCGTAGAACTTCATATTTCCTTAACCTTGCTATGGGCACTTCTTCCTGTGCCCATTCCCTGATGGCATTTTCAAGATTAAAGGAATAAAGAACATGAATATTCTTTTTAAAGAATAAAGAAAGAATTAAAGACTAAAGAACTTAAAGCATAAAGGAAGAAGCAAGTAAAGTTGGCTTAGAATTGAGTTCAACTCTTGATAACTATGTTGCTTTCTTGGCAGATGCTGAAAGGGATTTACCACTATTTATCCCAAATGCTTTTTTGATAACCCAGACTAGCCAACAACCATAAAACATTCATGGAGTTCGCCATGCAAGAGATAACCAATCCTACTTAGTTTCTAGATCAGGGGTTTCCAAACTTGGCAAATTTAATACTTGTAGACTTCAACTCCGAGAATTCCTTAGCCACCCAGGGGTGGGTTCTAACTTACCTTGCTGCCAGTTCGTTTCCTCCCACGCCACGTGGCCATGCTGCGTGGCCGTGCATGTGCATGTGCAGTGCCAAAAAATAAAAAAAATCCCCCCAAAAGAGCCAAAAACAAGATGGTGACGCATGCGCAGTACTGGAAACTCGGCTTCTGCGCATGCGCAGAAGGAAAAAACCCCATAACCCCCCAAAGCCCCCCCAAACCCATTTTTTTTTTTAAAAAAAGATGGCAGCATCCACGGACTGGCACCAACAGAACCAGTTTCGTGACATCATCGTGACGTCACCAGCGGGTTGCTACCGGTTCGGGCGAACCAGTCCGAACCGGGAGGAACCCACCTCTGCTAACATGCCACCCATGCTAACAGTTGTGGTCCACTAGTCTTAAACTTCCTAAGTTTGGAGACCCCTATTCTAGACCTATTCTACACCTCTATTCAAAACCTTCTCTGTGGTTTTGTCCCTACTACAGTATGCATATTTAAATAATGGAATTTGCTGCCCTCAAATGCACTGATGGCCATTAACTAAACGTATTTATCTATTTGTTATATTTATATGGCTGTCCATCTCATGTGATGTGATTCTGGGCAGCTTACAAACAGGCCGTAAAAAAGCGATTTTAAAAACATTCATTTTTTTTAAAAAAACAATGTCATTATGGAAAAGGTTAAGAAAGGGCACCAGATATGAACAAATGGAGACACCTCATCAGATTGCCATTCCCTTGTGACCCCACCCCCACCCCACCCCACCTCAGGACTGTTGACATAATCAGAATGTAAGGGCCTAAACCCAGTCCCAAAGATGCTTTTTTCAAAAGGCAACTGAACTTTCTTGGGTTATTTTTTCCTCTTTGAAAACCTTTTGGTTTTCATCCAACAAGCTTCTTCAGTTGCAACTGAAGAAGCTTCTTGGATGAGAAATTAAAACTGAAGAAGCTTTTTGGAAGAAAAGTTAGAACTGAGGAAGCTTCTTGAATGAGAAGTTAGAACTGAAGAAGCTTCTTGGATGAGAAGTTAGAACTGAGGAAGCTTCTTGGATGAGAAGTTAGAAGTGAAGAAGCTTCTTGGATGAGAAGTTAGAACTGAAGAAGCTTCTTGAATGAGAAGTTAGAACTGAAGAAGCTTCTTGGATGAGAAGTTAGAACTGAAGAAGCTTCCTAGATGAGAAATTAAAACTAAAGAAGCTTTTTGGAAGAAAAGTTAGAACTGAAGAAGCCTCTTGAATGAGAAGTTAGAACTGAGGAAGCTTATTGGAAGAGAAGTTAGAAGTGAAGAAGCTTTTTGGATGAGAAGTTAGAACTGAAGAAGCTTCTTGGATGAGAAGTTAGAACTGAAGAAGCTTCTTGGATGAGAAGTTAGAATTGAAGAAGCTTCTTGGAAGAGAAGTTAGAACTGAAGAAGCTTCTTAGATGAGAAGTTGGAACTAAAGAAGCTTCTTGGATGAGAAGTTAGAACTGAAGAAGCTTCTTGGATGAGAAGTTAGAACTGAAGAAGCTTCTTGAATGAGAAGTTAGAATTGAAGAAGCTTCTTGGAAGAGAAGTTAGAACTGAAGAAGCTTCTTAGATGAGAAGTTGGAACTAAAGAAGCTTCTTGGATGAGAAGTTAGAACTGAAGAAGCGTCTTGGATGAGAAGTTAGAACTGAAGAAGCTTCTTGGATGAGAAGTTAGAACTGAAGAAGCTTCTTGGATGAGAAGTTAGAATTGAAGAAGCTTCTTGGAAGAGAAGTTAGAACTGAAGAAGCTTCTTAGAAGAGAAGTTGGAACTAAAGAAGCTTCTTGGATGAGAAGTTAGAACTGAAGAAGCTTCTTGGATGAGAAGTTAGAACTGAAGAAGCTTCTTGAATGAGAAGTTAGAATTGAAGAAGCTTCTTGGAAGAGAAGTTAGAACTGAAGAAGCTTCTTAGATGAGAAGTTGGAACTAAAGAAGCTTCTTGGATGAGAAGTTAGAACTGAAGAAGTTTACGTTTTCATAGAGAAAAAACCCCCAAGAAAGCCCAGTTGAAAAAAGCACCTTTGGAACAACCATGACCTGGATGATTGAGAATCTCCATAGACATTTGGTCTAAACCCAGGTGCATGAGAGAAAACTGCAGAAAACTTCAAGTCCTTGCAAGTTTCTGGGATGCAACTCATCAGCTACTGTGTCAGAAAAGGCTAATCTCGATAAACATTTTGCATTCTCCACCAAAGCTCTTCTTAGTCTTTCATTTCCACTAATTATGGTTAAGATGAGCCACAGTTTGTCCACCACTAGACAGGGCAATAAGCTGACAGTTGATCAAAACTGCAAGCAAAGGCAGTGTGAATTTAGTGATATACCTCAATAACAAGCTCTCAACTCTTTCCAGTCTGTAATTGCAGCCATCATTTTTTCCTAAAAACATGGTCCATAGGAAATTAGATAACTCGGGTTTTTCAGCTGTTGTCTACCTCTGCAGGAATAGCACTAAAATGTAACATGATGCTGGCAAACCAAATTTGCTGCCGCATCCACTTTTTTGGTAGGACATGATGTTTTTTGTCCTTTTCAATTCTTCCTTCACTAGTGATCATCTTGACAAATTCCCCTAAATGTAAGGTTTCCTGCTGAGACACTCAGTTTAGTATTGTTTCCTTGCATATGTCTTTAAAATACAGACACCAAAAATACATTACAACACTGCAGTCTCTTGTATAACTTGATAACTGTCAAGGAGCACTTGATATATCTTAAAATTACCCTGATACAGTATGCTGGTGAAATAACTGAACATAACTGGAAGGGAGGGTGGATGTTACTTTAGTAGAAAATTGCTGTTTGGTAGCTTCCAGCTTCAGCTCATTACTCATACCTAAATGAGGTTATATGCAAACTGTTGGGTTAGACACATAACACAAACAATGGAATTTATACAGGTGAAAAAAGAGCTTTGGAGATTAAAGACCAGAATAAATGCAGTTAACTTTGGGAGAACACAGTGCTGCATTGTGGATTAAGAAAGTTTAAAGCAGACAGTGTTGCATGTTCCATGTAGCTATTTGTTTTGCTGCTCCCCAATACGATGGTATAATTACGCTGGGTTGAAATAAGTTTCAATTATCTTTCTAAGTGGATTTGAGCTAGGTAAGAGAATCAGCAACGTTGTTGGAAAGAATGACTTGCCTCCTGAAGTTGTTGGTGCTACATCACTGGAGGTTTTCAAGAAAAGATTGGACAACTATTGGATGGAATAGTGACTCTTGCCTTGGGCAGGGGGTTGGCCTAAAAGACCTTCAAGATCCCTTCCAGCCTTATGATTCCATGATGCTATGAATGCTGTATTCAGAGGGAATCAAACTATTCTCCAAAGCCCCTGAGGGTAGAACAAGAAGCAATGGGTGGAAACTAAACAAGGAGAGAAGCAACTTAGAACTAAGGAGAAATTTCTTGACAGTTAGAACAATTAATCAGTGGAACAGCTTGCCTCCAGAAGTTGTGAATGTCACGATGTGAATTATTGCCAGTTGTGCAGATCTACTGTTTCTTGTATTTATGGTCAAGCAGACATGTGATATGTTCTACTACGCATGCCTGCATTCCAGAAGTCAACTCCTTCCTTCTCTTCCGCCATTTCTGCCGAAGGTAGACGTGACTTTTTCATTAGCCGATAAGATGTAGTTTACTAAGGAATTCTTTTTATTACTTTTCTACTGAAATAAATATTTTGTTAATTAGATTTGAATCTCGGTTTTATTTTCTAATGAGAATGACTTCAAAAAGGAAGCAAAAGATCCATCGACCTCCACGGGGGATTGACCCCCCTCTTAACAGTGAATGCTCCAACACTGGAAGTTTTTAAGAAGATGTTGGACAACCATTTGTCTGAAGTAGTGTAGGGTTTCCTGCCTAAGCAGGGGGTTGGACTAGAAGACCTCCAAGGTCCCTTCCAACTCTGTTGTTGTTGTTGTTGTTGTTGTTGTTGTTGTTATTGTTGTTGTTATTATTATTATTATTATTATTATTATTATTATTATTATTATTATTATTATTATTATTATTATTATTATTATAAATGGAAAGTGTCTTATAGTATTCTGTCCTTGCAGAAATGCCTAACCAAGAGGGGGGAAATTCTATTTTACTAATAATTGATTCGAGATACACCCTGTATCCATTAATGATATTCATTAAAGCAGACTGAGACATATTTCACATTTTATAAAAGAAAACTCATATCCAATTAGGTTACTTCAGGGTAATGCAACACATTTTCTTAATAAGCCAGTTCATAACACTGGGTTATAAATAATAACTAGGAAAGGTTTCCTGCTTTATTATTTATTTTCATTGGTCCTGAATCTCCCGGGATTTAGTTTCAAAGAAGAGCTGTGTGTTCTAAAGTCATAAGAGAATGAGACAATTTCCTCCCTATCCAAAATGTCATATATTTCTTTTTTGGTCCCATGACAGTAATTGAAGGAATGATATGAGAGTAACAGTCCCACAATGCAATTCCACGTTACACAAGATGTTGCACAGAGCAGGAAAATATATTTGAACTTATTTTTCCTTTTCTCCCACATGCAAAAAAGTATATTTTAGAACTCAACAAAGCAAATTACTTGAAGTAAGGTTTGCAAATGAATTGATTAAAAAATGGATTCCTCACCTACATTGGCACACACCTTTTTGCCCATGTTTGATTTTTGACAAATTGATGATCTGGAAGGAAAGGGGGAAACAAAGAAGCACAAACCAAGATTTTTTTCAAGTTACTCATCTAGAAGAGAGGAAAGCTAACTCATCACAACCATCATTTTACCATGTTAAAATCCAGCAAAAAAATGTAAGAGCAACAGAAAACGTGTAAGTGAATTATTTCACTAAGGAAGAATGGGATAATAACATTTGGACAGGTAAGAAATGAATCTCTACTCCCAGGCCGATCATGACTCCAAGATTTCATCGTGTTGAGCATCGGTCCTCAGAGAGCAATCAAAAGCCAGGATATCATTACAAGAAAGAGGCTGATGGAGGCAGTGACGTTTCTGTAATACAGTACAATTATCCCACGTTACAAAAATAGCATATTGACTAAACGTGCCTGTATGAGATGGAGCTATTGAGCTCCCCTATAACACAGCGGCGTCCAACTTAAAGACTTGTGGATTTCAACTCCCATAAATAAGTCCAAATGTGTTTTTTCACTCTGTGTCTAATTGCATTGTGGGACAGTTATTTTCACACCAGTCTTTCAATTACTGTCATGATGGGACCAAAAAAGAGATATATAACATCATGAAATAGAAAATTTGGATAGGGAAGAAATTGTGTCACTCTCTTGCCAGCTTAGAACCCACCCCTCTTCTTTGAAATTAAACCCAGAAAGATTCAGGACCAATCAAAATAAATAATAAAACAGGAAACCTTCCTTAGCTATTATTTTTAATCCAGTGTTATGAACTGATTTACTAAGATTTGTTGCATGACTTTGAAACAACCTAAATGCATGCTAGCTGGGGAATTCTGGGAGTTGAAATATAGAAGTCTTAAAGTTGCCAAGGTTAGACAATCCTGGCTTAAAAAATCATGCCAATAAGATTTTTGAAACTGGGACTAACTAGCCTACGGTATCTACCTGCCCACTTGCCTGCAAAGAGGAATCAGCAAACTGTTACCCTTGTCAAGAACAACGGCAAAGTAATAAGTCAAGATTGTTCTACAGTTAATCTTGCTTGCCAAAATTATATAAAGGCAATCTCACCCTTCCCAAAGACCTGGTATTTTCTGGGTCAGCCTATAAGTGACAGTTCAGTCACGAACTCAGGAGGTGCATAAACAAGGATTACAATGGATTGAACTAGAAAAATATTGTAGCTTTTTAAATATAAGGTTATTTATATTGCTAATTTACCACATTGTAGATAAAAATAAAGGAAGAATATTTCATGAATATTGGAGGTTTTTTTTAGAATGTTGATTACTATGTGATGTGACTTAAATGGAGGCATCTAAAGAAGCAGACAGATGAGACGTAGCCAATCTGGTGTCCTGCCACAATCCCCTGCTTTATAGCCATGGTGCAAACAGGAAAAAAGGAGCATCCCTCCGCAAAGAAAAATGAACATAATATTTTGACATAGGAAGAAAAAGGAGAAAAATTAGAAAAAACTAAGCATGAGGTTCTATCTTAATCCACAGCATTCCTCACTGGAGATGCTCTGTGTCTGATGTCTGGCTCCTTGACAAATGTCGAAGAACAGATGGCTAATGACTTATGACTGTCATCGCTCACTGAGCAGTGGGCAATATTCAAAATCTTACCTCCAGAAGGCCTTTGGTTTAGCCCAAGAAAAAATAATGGCAATATTAAGGAAAACTCTGAGGTAATCTCCAAATTATCCACCCACTGATTGATAGACCTCATGCACATATGCAGAGTCAGGTGGTATATAATTTAATAAATAAATAGGTGCTATCAGGATCCATCAGGAGAGGATATAGAAAAAGTGAACACCGATAAAACAATGTGAGAACTTTTTATGTTTCCTGCAAAAGGTCAATAAGGGTTTTCCATCATCACTACCTTTGCAGGATCCAATCTGGGTCAATCACCAGGACCAGAAGTGTAGTCTTCCGAGTTTTTGGACTCATGCTGAAGCTCATCCTCAGGGAACTTTTCTCTACTGAGTCATGGTGGCGCAGGGGTTAGAATGCAGTATTGCAGGGCTAATTCTGCCAACTGCCAGGCGTTCGATCCTCACCGGCTCAAGGTTGACTCAGCCTTCCAACCTTCTGAGGTTGGTAAAATGAGGAGCTAGATTGTTGGGGGCAATATGCTGACTCTGTAAACCACTTAGAGAGGGCTATAAAGCACCGTGAAGCGGTATATAACTCTAAGTGCTATTAATACTGGAAGATGTCATATTCTAGTAGTGAATATGGACCAACCTCTGGTCCCAGTGACCAACCCAGATTGGATCCTGCAACATTATCCTGGGACACGTATATTTGCCTTCATTCATCACTAAATTTAGACAATGACCTATCTCTAATTAAAGCAGTCGATTTGGCCATCATAAATACACGCCTTTGCCAAGCACCTGAATTTTGATCACATGACCATGGGGATGCTGCAATGATCATAACTCATTTTTTAAGTGCAGTTGTAACTTCTAATGGTGGCTAAACCATTGTTATAAGCTGAGCATCACCTGTATGTAACTTGACAGGAACTGTTTTGGTTATACAACACCCAGGCCCGACTTTGCAATGGTCGATCAAGATTGTGGTGAAGATTTCTTTTTAAAAGAGTTATTTCTGTTCAAATATTAAGCAACTTGCATAGGTCAAGTTTCTACTAAATCTATCTGGGTTTCAAGGAACCAGGCAATTTCTTCCATCTCTGCTTGGAAATAATTGTATTTTGCTTCCCATCCAAAGCAATATAATGTCCTTTCCTTTTTTTTAACTTTATACTGAGTAATTCTTGAGCTTTTACTCTGATTTCTAGATTATCTTGCTGTAGCCAATTGGAGTCAGCTGTAGAGCTTTTCCTTATTATTTTTCATATTTAATCTGGAAAGAAAATGTTCCTGAAAATAAAGCTAAATGTACAAAGTATATGTTAGTAGAAGAGCTAGGAAAAAAAGGCATTTGTAGCCTGTTGTAGCTTGCAACCTGATATCTAATTAACTTGGACCACATATATAGTAATTACCTACATTAATGAAGGTAGAATTAAAAAAAAATAATCATGTGGCAATAAATTAAAAAGGAGGCTATAGAGACCTAGGAATAAGGACAGAACTTTCTTTTTTTCCCCTAAATTAATCATGGAAACTTTTATGCTTCTTCAGCAGTACAATTTTTCATCTGTCAAAAGTAATAATAATAAAAAAGAAAATTTTAAATGCAAAACAGGAACCAGATACATACATGCCTACAGAACAGGGGACAGGACGTATCCCTTCTTAACTGCTTTTTGGCACCAGCTTACCCCAAAAGGTGCCCGTGTCAGGGTTCCAAATAGCATCCAAAACTAAATCAGAATCCGAGGCAAAGTATTCCTCAAAGTTCCAATTTATTAACAGAGCCATGTTGGTACATCTGGGTGAAACCCGAATCTGAAGTCCTCTGGGTTTCCCCACCCAGTTGAAAGTTCAAGCTCTTGCCCCCACACCCACAAATCCATCACATTGTCCAATCTTCAATTGCCATGCTGGCAGACTCCACCCATCTCCTTCCGTGCAAGTGCAGAGCAGAGGTGGGATCCTACCTCTGATTGCCGGTGCGGTTAATCGCTGAGTTTGGCGCAGAGCCGAAGACGCTGCTCGAGCCTGCTCCCGTTCGCGGAGCGGGAGCTTTCCCCGGGTGCTTTCCCCGCCTGCATGGATGCCACCAATTGCGTTCTTTTGCCCTCTGCGCATGCGGAACGCTTTGGGCATACGCAGAGGGCAAAAGAACGCAATTGGCGGCATCCATGCGGGCGGGGAAAGCGCCCGGGGAAAGCTCCCTCTCCGCGAACGGGAGCAGGCTCGAGCAGCGTCTTCGGCTCTGCGCCGAACTCAGCAATCAGAGGTAGGATCCCACCTCTGGTGCAGAGGTGCAGAGACAAAGGATGACCTTGGCTTCCTAGAAAGAATTTGTTATGGCTGCATGCCTGCAACTTCAAACAATCCCCCCTCCCATTCTCCCACAATACAAAATGCGTAGTAGAATAGTATAAAGTGTGGCAGGCCTAAGATCCCAATTAAAATAGCTTTGGCCTGATAGCCAGCTTAAAAAACCAATTAGTCCAATGAAGAAATTTTAGAAAAGAATAGCTTTTTAATTAGATTAATTGAACATGTTCCGTAATTTCTGAAACAGCTGGCTTCATAAATATTTTGTTCATAAATATTTTGAACTACAGCTGTCATCATTACCACAAAAATACTGGCTAGGGATAATCTCAATGCTAGCTTTAAGGGGGCCCTAAACATCGTCTTATACCAGTGATGGCGAACCTTTTTTGCTCGGGTGCCAAAAGGGCGCGTGTGAGCAGGATAGCATTCGCGCGCGTGCCCATACCCATAATGCAATGCCCTCATGTGCGCACAACCCCCCCCAATGCATGTGCGCAGGTCTCACTGAAGCCTCCGGACTTCTGGTAGGCCCGTTGGGCCGTTTTCCGCCATCCACAGGCTCCGGAGGCTTTCCTGAAGCCTGGGAAGGGCGAAAACAGCTTCCCCCGCCCTCCGGAAGGCCAAAAATCAGCTGGCCAGCGTGCACATGTACGCTGGATCTGACATAGGGCAACGCCTCGCGTGCCCTCAGATATGGCTCCGCGTGCCACCTGTGGCACGCGTGCCATAGGTTCGCCATCATGGTCTTATACCATCAGTTTGACTTAAACATTGTTCCTAACCACAGAGTCCAGTATCGGATGAAAGCATGTTGTTAAAAAAAAAGTGCTGATTCAAACACAGGTTCATTCAAATAATGATGCCTCATCTCTTCAGTTTGGTGGAAATAAGCAAATATAAGGTGTTTGGGAGACACACAACAGCTCATTTGTGAATGAGGAGCAGGAGTCAGAGAAAAATATGATGTAAGCAATTCAAGAGTGAAAGATCTATTTGGCACACGTATGGCGTTATTTTGAACTGGTCTGGAACAGCCCGTCAATTACTGTAGATTTTAGATACAATGATAGTTAAACAACCAGACACAGAGGTGCAGGCGGTGAATTGGAAATGTGGATCAAACCTTCATTTCTGAGCTTACCTCACGTTAGTAGGATGAAGCAGTGCATCCATCCAATAATCAATTTTAGCAACCCATATATTTATTTGGGAGACAACTAGAATATAGTAGAACTAAATTGTTAGTCTGAACGCTGCAATTGAGATCACTGAGATAAGGCTGAAAATGACTCCTAAATAATTATCCATTTTGGTCTAACCTAAAATTGAAACTGCCGGCTACAGGTGTCTGCTCACCCACCAATATTGTACAGAATAATACAGGGGCATTTCTAGCACCTGGAATCACAGTTCTCCACACCTTTATTATATATGGTATTATTAAGGCTCTTCTCTCCCATCTGCTACAGATGTTTGAGAATTTCACCTTGCGTTGGCTGCAATTTGGAGTAAGATAATTTAATTTGCACCGCTAAAGTCAACGGGCAGATTAGAACACACATCTCCAAACCTTGCAAGATAAACAATGACTTTAAAAACATACCAAGATGCACAGAAAAGGGTGTTCTACAATAAGTACTATATGGGCTAAATTTATATTGTGAGAAAAAACCCACATCAGAATAAAAAAGTAAGTTCTGTACAGAGATATCTTTTCTTGAGAATTAAACATTTGTACCTGAACTAAATGGGCATAAAACTAATATGAATCGAAAATAAATTGATCTATTCTCACAAGAGAGAGAGAGAGAGAGAGAGACAGACAGACAGACAGACAGACAGACAGAGACAGAGAGAAGGGAAGGGGAAGGGGAAGGGGAAAGGAAAGAAGGAAAGAAAGGAAAGGAAAGGAAAGGAAAGGAAAGGAAAGGAAAGGAAAGGAAAGGAAATGAAAGAAAGGAAAGGAAAGGAAAGAAGGAAAGGAAAGGAAAGAAAGAAAGGAAAGGAGAGGAAAAAGAAGGAAAGGAAAGGAAAAAGAAGGAAAGGAAAGGAAAGAAAGAAAGGAAAGGAAAGGAAAGAAAGAAAGGAAAGGAGAGGAAAAAGAAGGAAAGGAAAGGAAAAAGAAGGAAAGGAAAGGAAAGAAAGAAAGGAAAGGAAAGGAAAGAAGGAAAGGAAAGAAAGGAAAGGAAAGGAAAGAAGGAAAGGAAAGGAAAGGAAAGGAAAGAAAGAAAGGAGAGGAGAGGAAAAAGAAGGAAAGGAAAGGAAAGGAAAGGAAAGGAAAGGAAAGGAAAGGAAGGAAAGGAAAGGAAAGGAAAGGAAAGGAAAGGAGAGGAAAAAGAAGGAAAGGAAAGGAAAGAAGGAAAGGAAAGGAAAGGAAAGGAAAGGAAAGGGAGGAAAAAGAAGGAAAGGAAAGGAAAAAGAAGGAAAGGAAAGGAAAGAAAGAAAGGAAAGGAGAGGAAAAAGAAGGAAAGGAAAGGAAAAAGAAGGAAAGGAAAGGAAAGAAAGAAAGGAAAGGAAAGGAAAGAAGGAAAGAAAGGAAAGGAAAGGAAAGGAAAGGAAAGGAAAGGAAAGGAAAGGAAAGGAAAGGAAAGGAAGGAAAGGAGAGGAAAAAGAAGGAAAGGAAAGGAAAGGAAAGGAAAGGAAAGGAAAGGAAAGGAAAGGAAAGGAGAGGAAAAAGAAGGAAAGGAAAGGAAAGAAGGAAAGGAAAGGAAAGAAGGAAAGGAAAGGAAAGGAAAGGAGAGGAAAAAGAAGGAAAGGAAAGGAAAGGAAAGGAAAGAAGGAAAGGAAAGGAAAGAAGGAAAGGAAAGGAAAGGAAAGGAGAGGAAAAAGAAGGAAAGGAAAGGAAAGGAAAGGAAAGGAAAGGAGAGGAGAGGAAAAAGAAGGAAAGGAAAGGAAAGAAGGAAAGGAAAGGAAAGAAGGAAAGGAAAGGAAAGGAAAGGAGAGGAAAAAGAAGGAAAGGAAAGGAAAGGAAAGAAGGAAAGGAAAGGAAAGGAGAGGAAAAAGAAGGAAAGGAAAGGAAAGAAGGAAAGGAAAGGAAAGAAGGAAAGGAAAGGAAAGGAGAGGAAAAAGAAGGAAAGGAAAGGAAAGGAAAGGAAAGAAGGAAAGGAAAGGAAAGGAAAGGAGAGGAAAAAGAAGGAAAGGAAAGGAAAGGAAAGGAAAGAAGGAAAGGAAAGGAAAGGAAGGGGAAAGGGGAAAGGGGAAAGGTCTACTTTAGAACTTCACATGATACGGGTAGCAGTTGAGAAGGAACCGGTTTAATTGTGGCATAGGATTAAAAAACAACAGCAACTTTATTCTATCCATTTATAGTTTTCCTCGGAGGGGGGAAAAAGCCCTTTCATCATACTAGCTTAGATAGCATGAAAAAAATATGCCAGGACTTCTGCATGCAGATTTTATCCACAGAACTCTATAGCTCTGATATCTTTTTGAGTCATCTATCAACTCTTAGCAACTCTTTCAAGAGAACTAAACATAATTAATTATTGAAATAAAGCCATAAATAAATAAAGTGAATTTTAAACATTTACAGCAATTGTAAATACTGTTTATTTACTGACGTTTTATCTTCCACCTACTACATATTTTCTCATTTTCTTTTTTTCCCTTTTTGTATTGGCATTTATTTTACTTTGCTCTTCCAATGTTCTATTTTTTTAAGAGAATGTGAAATATTTGGGATGATATAGGAAATGCACCATCTGTCTGCTTAGTTCTATATTAACTGCACAAAGAGAAGTCTCTTAACATCTCCAGATTTGCTTTACTGGTTGATCCCCAAAATGTAGCCCAGGGCCCCCCAAACTTGGCAACTTTAAGACTTGTGGACTTGTGGAAGTTGCCAAGTTTGAAGACCTCTGATGTAGCCCATAATGTCTTGGTTTTTTGAACAAGTAGTCGACTGCCATCAAGCCTTAGTTCCTTCAAATATTTTGGTAAGAAATCAGAAATATCTGCATAGCAATATAATACAGGTAATCCCTTGACCTATAACCACAATTGGGACTTTCCATTGGTAAACAAAGCTGCTGTTGTGCCTGATTTTACAATATTCTTTTGCTACGTTTGTTAAGCAAATCACTGCAGTTGTTGAGTGAATCACATGGTTGTTAAGCAAATCTGGCTTTCCCTGTTGACTTTGGTCACCAAACAAGTGATTGTCAGTTGAGGATTATCTGGAGACAAATTCCTTGTGTGTCTGATCACACTTGACCAATAAAGAATTCAATTCAATTCAATTCAATTCAATTCAATTCAATTCAATTCAATTCAATTCTATTCTATTCTATTCTATTCTATTCTATTCTATTCTATTCATTCATTCATTCATTCATTCATTCATTCATTCATTTATTTATTTATTTATTATTAGGTTCGTCTATGCCGCCTTACTCCCTAAGGACTCAGAGCAGCGTACAACATTTTAAAAGAACACTAAACAATAAACATTCATTTAAAAACAATTTAAAAACATTAAAAAAGTTAAAAGTTAAAAGACGTTATTCTATTCTATTCTATTCCATTCCATTCCATTCCTCCACTCTCCACTCTCCTGTTCTCTTTCCTTTCCTTTCCTTTCCTTTCCTTTCCTTTCCTTTCCTTTCCTTTCCTTTCCTTTCCTTTCCTTCTTTTCTTTTCCTTTCCTCTCCTCTCCTATTCTATTATCAAAAGTGCCCTGATCAAATGTAGCTTAGGCCAACATATGTATGCAGAGATTGGACCAGAATCATAACTAAGAAAGCATATTAAGTTTAATTAATTAATAATAATAATAATAATAAAAACTTTATTGATTTAGTCATTTGACCATATCAAAAATATAAAACGAGCACAGAAATACAAGAGAACAAAGACATGTTCATAGTAAGGCATCACTCCTACAGTTAACCCCAATCTGATCTCAATATTCCATCCCCTTTGAAATGGCCTTTGACAGTTGAAAACAACTTTGAAGTTTAATTAATTAAAAATAGACTTCACTATCCTAAAATTAGGTACCTTGTTTATTAAATGTATATGCTGCCCATCTCACTATCTCAATATTTCAATAGTAGTCTTGCCTAGGGTTTCATTGAAATTCTCCCATCTGCTTTGAAGTTTACAAGTGCAAGTAAGTTGAGAATAAAACTAGCATCATCATTTGCAAGCGTCAGTTCATCGACCGGCAGCAGCTGCAGCATTAGACAACTCTGACAGATCTCCAAATTAGAGCTGGTGAACATTTGGATAGGAGGCTGGCCAGGTCTGTACAGGGCAGCCATGGCACATACCGTATTTTTCGGAGTATAAGACGCACCGGAGTATAAGACGCACCTTAGTTTTTGGGGAGGAAAATAGGGGAAAACAATCTGCCTACCAGGTATTCATCTGGCTAGCATCCTTAGTCTGGTCAGCTTCAGCACATTATTTTATCCCCTGGTTAGGACTTAAAAAAACCTTCTTCTGAGAGAGTAACAATGAAAGAGCCTGCAAGCCAGTAAGAGCTGGGAAGATCGTTAGCACCTGGTTAGGGCTAAAAAAAAAACTTATTCAGAGCAAGTAGAGCAATGAAAACCCCTCTGCAAAGACTTAGGGCTGGAAAAACATTCTTTGGAGAGAGTAACAATGAAAAAGCCTGCAAGGTAAGAGCTGGGAAGATCTGTTAGCACCTAGTTAGGGCTGGAAAAAAAGCTACATTCGAAGTATAAGACGCACCCAAATTTTCAGCCACTTTTAGGGAGGAAAAAGGTGCGTCTTATACTCCAAAAAATACGGTATACCTGAAATTAAATGTTAGGTAACTGAATACCCCACCCCCATCCAAGCATAGCTAGAGATCCTTCCTTGATTTTTCCCCATGGTTTTCTCCCTTCTGCCTTCCACCAGCCAGCATAAAAGACAGTATTTTCCTCGTCTTCCAAAATGCCAGGCAGGAAGCCAACAACAAACCATAGCAGGAGTCGAAGAGATGCTTGGAACCGGGCATTTGTTTACCTACAGCTCAGCACCCTAACGGCCTCCTTCTGACTTCCACCAACTTCTACAGAGATGTTTTTCCATTTTCTCATCCATCACCTTCTAAGTCCAAGGTTGACCATCAATAAACAGCACTGAAATACTGCAGGGAAAAATGTTCTTTGGCTCAACAGCAGAAAAACCCTACAGCTCTCTGCTCCTTTACCCAGGGACTGAATTCAGACAACATTCTGACCAAATCAATTACCTAACCAGTAACAGCACAACATGTCTGGCCTGGTGAATGTTAATCTTGGTGGTGTTTTAAAATTCTCTTGGCTTATTATGTTGTAGGAACTTAACTCTATTTGGTTGATGAATCATACTACAGTTGACCTTGATGATGATGATGATGATGATGATGATGATGATGATGATGATGATGATGATGATGATGATGATAATAATAATAATAATAATAATAATAATAATAATAATAATTTATTGTCATTGTACGTATATACACAGTACACCCATACAATGAAATTCACATAACGCTTCAAGACCAGTCCCAACACACATAGCAATCCCCACCCGCCACGAATTCCCCACCCTGAACCACTCAAACATCCATACAATAGACCAAGTAATACTATCCAACAGCTCACTGATGGTGACCCTTCAATTCATTATTAAGTGCAATTATAGCTCTAGGATAAAAACTATTCAGAAAGCGGGTGGTCCGAGTTTTGATTGTTCTGTATCTTCTGCCAGAAGGCAACAGTTCAAAAAGATTGTAAGCAGGATGAGAAGAGTCTCTGAGAATATTGCGCAACTTCCTAGAACAGCGAGATGCAGAGATATCATCCAGGGCTGGTAGCTGGAGCCCAATGATATTCTGGACAGTTGTAATTATTCTCTGTAGAGCTTTTTTGTCTGCTGCAGAGCTGCTCCCATGCCATGCTAGAATACCATATGTCAGGACACTCTCAATGGTGCTGCGATAGTAGGACAACAGTAGATGCTGAGATAGATTTATCTTCCTGAGCATTCTCAGGAAGGACAGCCTCTTCTGAGCCTTCTTCACGAGCATGTTTACATTCATAGTCCATGAGAGGTCCTCTGAGATATAAATACCCAGAAATTTAAAACTACTAACCCTCTCCACTTCCTCGCCATCTATCAACAGACCAAGAAGCTATTACAAAATAATCATTTAATCCTGAGTAAACATGACTGTTTTGAATTATAATACACTGCTATTGTGGTTATTACGTTTTGTAACTCACTAGAGTCCTTCAGGACTGACTTGATCAATAAACTGTATAAATCCTATCAATAAATCTTGCTGGGGCCCATCCTGAGTTGCAGCCTTCCCAGAGCACAGAGAAATAGATGCTTCGGCTTGTTTGGCATAGACCCCAAGGACCACAATAGTCAAAATTAGAATCGCCTTCTTCTGATCTTTTTATCCTCTTTTAGCTTATTTTTCTTGAGGGACCTTTCAAATGCCGCATGTCAGCATTATTCCTTGGTGTTTCCAAGTTACAACAGAAACATTTTGTCATCAGAGGTCTGTTGCTCAGAAACACAGTTCAATGTACCACATTGAACCAGACCATCAAGGTGCCTACCAACGTCATATAGCCTTCTATATGCATTGAAGTGGCTTCTCAGGCTTCAGCTTAGAGGTATTTCTTAATCTTAGCCACTTTAAGATATGTGAACTTCAACCTCCAAATTCCCCAGCAAACACAAACCAAATTCAGTTTTGGTCGCCACGATGTAGAAAGAATGTTGAGACTCTAGAAAGAGTGCAGAGAAGAGCAACAAAGATGATTAGGGGACTGGAGGCTAAAACATATGAAGAACGGTTGCAGGAACTGGGTATGTCTAGTTTAATGAAAAGAAGGACTAGGGGAGACATGATAGCAGTCTTCCAATATCTCAGGGGCTGCCACAAAGAAGAGGGAGTCAAACTATTCTTCAAAGCACCTGAGGGTAGAACAAGAAGCAATGGGTGGAAACTAATCAAGGAGAGAAGCAATTTAGAACTAATGAGAAATTTCCTGACAGTAAGAACAATTAATCAGTGGAACAGCTTGCCTCCAGAAGTTGTGAATGCTCCAACACTGGAAGTTTTTAAGATGTTGGATAACCATTTGTCTGAAGTGGTGTAGGGTTTCCTGCCTAAGCAGGGGGTTAGACTAGAAGACCTCCAAGGTCCCTTCCAACTTTGATATTCTATTCTATTCTATTCAAATTAATATTGTATTCACATTCACCAATTTATACTGTAGTTGACTTAATAAATCTTAGTGGATTTTCTCACCAATTAGCTTGGTCAACTAACCACAGTTAGCATGATGTGCATATTAGAAATCTGAGTGTCCCCACCAATAATGTCCATAACAAACTATGATGTCAACAGGTGCCTCTTGTGCAGATGATGTGATTATTACATCAGGATGTCTACTGCAATTATGAATGCCACATCATTGTTACAACCATCCCATACCTGCCTATAGTTCCCCAACTCGCCATGGCCAACTCACGCACCAAACCTGCTGCAGCCAACTCGCTATGGCCAAATCGCCGCGGAATGAAAGTTACACTAATATCGAAGAAATAGTGGGATAGAATAATTAAGGAAAGGATGCCGAAGGAGGGACAAAATGAAATATGAATGACAAAAATTAAAATACTGTTTTAATTATTTTAAGTAATTAAAATGAATTGTTGAATTGTTCCACAGAGACAAGCCAAGGCCATAGCGAGTTGGCTGCAGCAAATTGTCCCATTCCATTCCCATGAAACCTCTTTCCTTAGTCTCTTCCTGCCTGCTCAATCTGGCCAAAGAATACCCTGCAGTATACATTTAGCGGTAGTTTTTCTGACCCAAGCATGTCACTGTAGACCAGAGGTCTTCAAACTTGGCAACTTTAAGACTTGTGGACTTCAACTCCCAGAATTCTCCAGCCAGCTATGAATTCTGGGAGTTGAAGTCCACAAGTCTTAAAGTTGCCAAGTTTGAAGACCTCTGCATGTAGACCAAGGTTTTATTTTTCAAAATGGCAAATTTAAGATGTATGCATTTCAACTTCTGGAATTCCCTAACTATTCTGCGAGTTGAAGTCCACACATCTAAAGTGGCCGAGGTTAAGAAACACTGGCTTAGAACGTTAGGCAAACCTAGTTATTGTTAAGCAGACTGGAGATAAAAATATGAAAGGAGCAATGAAGAAGATATGTCTATGATACTTTGGATAGAAATATATTACTATGGATGTTTTGATGATATGGTATATGTATGTATACTTGTGTATGTTTGGTGAAATTTTTTTTTAAAAACCTAGTTATTGTGATTTAAAGGACTATTACAAGAAGATGGTATGAATTTCCAAAGAATGGAAAGACCCCAACTTGAAATAAAAAGGAATTTTCCGCACATGGCAGGTAGCAGCAGCATTCTGGGGTTTCACAGAGAGATATGTTTTTTTACCCCAGTCCTATCCAGAAATGCTGTGGATTAACCAGTGCTCTTTGCTTGTAAAGCAATTACTGCATTGCCAGATTTCCTAACGACACCCTTCCTTTACAAGTGGCAGGCTCATTTCAGACTCTGCAGAGTTGAGCTGCAGAGATTTCAACTTTGTCTTTAAAATCTGACCAGGCCAAGCACAGTTTTGTTTCCTTCCTCCCACATTAAACTTCCCTTTAGAAATAAATATTTAAAGGCGGCCCTTTACAAAGTAACTAGCCATAAATCTACAGGGGAGATCTCCTCCTGCTAAGCTCCATTTAGAAATAGAAAGTTTGTTACAAGCCAATTTGTCCTCTTCCACAATATTTCTTCTCACCTAAAAGCTTGTACAACAGCACTTCCCCCAACAGCCCAGTTCCTTAATTTTGTTGCAGATGGGTCAGTGCACAAGAATGTGCAAGAATGATATAGCAGAAGAAATGTGCAGTGTCCCCATCCAGGAGAAAGAACTTGCCTTCCTCCTTATTAAATGAAAATATTGCACACAAGATTTCTCCTCCCCAGTCTTAAATACAATCTCTGTTTTAGCAGATATGCCCTCTAATTAATTACTTTAACTGTCCAGTCTCAAACAGAAAAAAAAATGTATGAGATTGCAGGATATACAAAACAGGCACCTGTAAAAGTAATAAGCAACATGTTCAAAGATCAGGTTGCAGCCTACTCATATTGGCATAAGCTTTCCATTTATAAGGCAAATTTTGATGGAGTGTTTAAAAAAAGGGCATTTCTCCCTATCAGTTGCACTGTTCTTTCCCAAATCCAAGAGGCTTTCTGTGACTTGGTGTATAAATATTATTGCTCTATCAAGAAGAGCCAGTAAAGCTATTTCACCTAGCTCCAGAAGCCAAATATAAAATCCAAACTTGGATAAAGAAAAGTGTGACAATGTAGGGACATGTTTTTTCCTAAATCTCCTCAGTGTCCTCGCTTGCCTAAGTTCAGGATATTACTTGCCTAAAAGAAACCTGGACAAAAATATTCCTGGCATGTTTCTCGGGAACACAGGAAGTTTTCGTATTCTATTACACCAGCGACTGGTCAAGCCTGAATCAGGATAGCAACTTCAGAATTTTGGGCACCAGACTCTGCTAGTCATGTCAGATATTAAACATGGGACCTTCTGCAGGTAAAGGACCTGCTATAGAACTGTCTTTTTCAGAAGTACTGCCTACAAAAACCGCTAATGAAAAAAGCCTAGTCAAATGAAGATCTAAGGAGGACAAGAAAGCAAAATCTAGAATTCACATTCCTGGTTCTCCATAGGTTTGTATTAGGGGATTCTCAACAGAAGGCTGCCCAGGTATTCTAAATAGACCAGCCTTTCCTCCAGGTGTCTTCCAAGTGTGTTGCATTCTCACACCAATACTATCCAGTCAGCATGAACAAAGCCAAGAAGCCAGCAGGATGTCTGCTTGGAGAAAGAGATAACTATAAATACCGTATTTTTCGGAGTATAAGACACTCCTTCCCCCCCCCAAAAGAGGCTGAAAATTTGGGTGAGTCTTATACTCCGAATGTAGCTTTTTTGAAGCTTTTTCCCCCCAGCCCTAACAAAGTGCTAATGATCTTCCTGGCTTACTGGCTTGTTTTCATTGCTACTGCCTCCTAAAAAGGTTTTTCCAGCCCTAACGAGGTGCTAACGACCTTCCCGGCTTGCAGGCTTGTTTTCATTGCTACTCCCTCTGAAGAAGTTTTTTTTCCAGCCCTAACCAGGGGATAAAATAATGTGCTGAAGCTGACCAGACTAAGGACGTTAGCCAGATGAATACCTAGTAGGTAGATTCCCCCCCCCTATTTTCCTCCCCCAAACTAAGGTGCGTCTTATACTCCAGTGCATCTTATACTCCGAAAAATATGGTATATACAGAACAGATGAACAGATTAATAGAGTTGGAAGGGACCTTGCCAGGTCATCTAGTCCAACCCCCTGCCCAAGCAGGAGACCCTTACATCTGCCTCTACCTAGGATCGAACTCACAACCTCCTGATACTTGACTGCCAGGGAAAAACACACACACACTTTTCTCCTGCAGACTCAGTTGTGTCCCAGTGGAGATCACACACAGATGGTGGAGGAACAGAATTTAGCCCATGCTCACCAGTCTCCTTCCTGGTCCACTTAAATTTCCAAAAATAAATCAGAATAACCTCTATGCAGCCTAGCACATAATACACTTAGTTACAAGATTAACCTGAAAGAATGAGGTATCTTTCCAGAAATACACTTTTTGTACACGCAGGGGGTCACGATAGTGGTACAGTCAAAGCTCCACCTGTCCTTTATGTGCACCAGAAGGCATCATAATTGCGCCATGATTTATTTGACCATTCCCAGGAGTGGCTTCTGACCCTCAGGAATGCTGTGAGTCAGGTAATACAGAGCACATGCCAAGAGAGACAAGAGCATCAAATGCACATGGGCTTGCCTTTATGTTCATCCTTGCACCCAGTGTTTCTCAACCTTGGCAGTTTGAAGATGTGTGGACTTCAACTCCAAGAATTCCACAGCCAGCAACGCTGGCTGGGGAATTCTGGGAGTTGAAGTCCACACATCTTCAAACTGCCAAGGTTGAGAAACACTGCTTGCACCTCTTCTCTGGCAATAAAACTTAGACTTATATACCACTTCATAGTCCTTTTACCGACCTCTCTAAATGATTTAAAGAGTCAGCATATTGCCCCCAACAATCTGGGTCCTCATTTTACCAACCTCAGAAGGATGGGAGACTGAGTCAATCTTGAGCCCTTGAGGATCGAACCCCAGGCTGTGGGTAGCGATAGCTTGCAATACTGCATTCTAACCACTGAGCCACCAGGGCTCATAAATTGTTGGAAGCTGCCCTCTGTAATTTCCTGGTCGCCCATGTACATCATATGACTACAGAGCATCTCTGGAGGAACATACAGGTAGTCCTCAACCTACGACCACAATTGGAGCCAGAATTTGTGTTGTTAAGCAAGGCTTAACAGTTAAGTGAGTTGCTCCTAATTTTACAACCTTTTTTTGACAGGGTTATTAAGCAAATACCGCGGTTGTTAAGTGAATCATGCAGTCATTAAACAAATCCAGCTTCCCTCATTGACTTTTCTTGTCCGAAGCCAGCCAGGAAGGTTGCAAATGGCAATCCCATGATCCCCGGGGCACTGCAACCATGTCCGATGCCAAACTCCTGAATTTTGATCCCATGACTGCGGGAATGCTGGGAGGGTTGTAAATGGGAGGACAGAACTCACTTTTTTCACTACCATTGTAACTGTCCAATGGTCACTAAATGAATGGTTGTAAATTGAGGACTACCTGTGTCACCTTTCCCCGAGGGGGCAGCTTTTCTGTTGGGCTCTACAGAAAGGAAGGCATTTGGGAAAGATAATCCTGGGAAGGAGACCTTGCAAACAAAGTCCTTTTCCTGCATGCCATAACTTTTGTATCTCTTACACACACACACACACAAACACACAAACACAACTCCCCACCCCCACCCCGAGGCCGGTGGGCACCCAGAACCAACCTACCTAGTTTCATCAGGCAGGCCAGCAGGATCCAGAGAGTAATCTCAAAGGGCACGTGCACCTTGTCGTATTGAAGGGCCAGGACTGGGAAAAGTTTCCGATGCTTGCCGTGCCCGTTGGTGGAACCGTTCTTGGGGTGTGCGGTGTCCGGGAGGCTCTCGGCGGGAACCGGCTGAGAGGCGGTGATGCCCTCGGTCACCAAACTGGGCTGCGGAGTGATTTCCATGGGAGTATCCGAGCCGGCGCTCCGAAGCACCGGCAGCAGCCCCAGCAGGGCAGCTGCGCCGAAGAGGAAAGGCAACGCGCGGAAGGAGCAGCAGCGGGGCCTCTCCAGGCATTGCGCCGGCATGGTGCTCCTCTCGTTCCCGGGAAAGCGGGAGGAAGCCAAGAGGGGTGTGGATTCCGACGAGCCTGCCTGGCGGATCAAGGCTTCATTGGCGGGGGAGGGTCTGCGGAATCAGCGAAGGCCACCGACCAAACGGAGCCCGGAGAAACCCGCTCGGTCGGGGGAAGCGCTCATAATAGGAAAGGGCCAGCTTAGGACGGGGCGCCCGGCTGCGCCTCCCTTCCTTGGGACCGTCTCTGCAGGGCGAGCGAAGGAAGCGGGCGAGGGGGACGAGTGAGGGCACCGTTCAGAGCCCGGGGTGCTGCTCAGCCGGAGAACCGCAGCCGACCATCCACCCGGCGCTTTCCAAATCAGCGTCTTGAACTTGGGACACGGACCTCACCTCCAAGGGCAGCTGAGCAGGGCAGGTCGGAGGGGCTGGCTGGGAGCAGCCGCGACCCCCAGCAGCAGAAGAGCCGGCCAGGAGAAGGGGGAAGCGGCGGCCGGGGTCCCCGGGAAGGGGGTGGCGGAAAGGCAAGGCGGACGAGCGAGCAATCGGCCAGCCAAAGCGGCAGAGAAGCAAAGCAGGCAACCGCAGCCAGGCCGCTTCCCGCGGCTGCAAGAGAGGACGCCTCTCGGGTGGGATGGCTTCTTTCTCCAGGAGGAGCCGGCAGGCCAGGAGGAGGAGGCGGAGGAGGAGGCGGCGGCGGCAGGCACGGAGGGCTTGGGCTTCCCAGAGCTGGAAAGAAGGAAGCTGAGCTTGTTCCGGATCCTCGTGCGCCGCAGCGGGGCAGCTCCGCCCGGCCCGGCTGCTCCTCCCCCGTGGCTCCCAATGCGCGGCCGGAGGAAGCTCTCTCTCTCTCTCTCTCCCGCCTGCTGGTTTAGCCCGATGTATGCCGAGACAAGGACACCGCGGGGAGAAGCGGAGGGAGAGGAGGAGAAGGAGGGCGCCGACGCCGCGCCTCCCTCCCTCCCTCGCCGCCACAGCAGCCTCCGCCGGCTGGAAGCAGCACTACACGGGAGCCTCCGCGTCGCCAGCGGGCAGGAGGGCTGGGTGCCGGCCAAGCCACCGGGCAAGCGAAGGAGCGACGCTTCGAGCCACCTGCCCGGCCTGGAGACGTCTCAGCCGACCGGGCTTTTTTTTTAAATCGCCCGGATTCAACCAGCCGCTTTCAAGGGCAGCTACGAGCGCGTCGACTAAAGCCGTGAGGGCGGGTGCCGGGTCACACCTCCCCCCCCCTGCAAAGAGAAATCACCTCAGCAATAGTCTGTAGAGATTCTCAGTCATCCAAGGTCATGGTTGTCCCAAAGGTGTTTTTTTCAGGAAGCAACTGGAACTTTCTTTTTTCTTTGAAGACGTTTCGCTTCTCATCCAAGAAGCTTCTTCAGCTCTGACGATGGTGGGGAATGGAAGGATTTATATTCCTTGCAGACAGCTGGTCATTTGCATCCTTTTAGAGCAGGGGTCCCCAAACTTGGCAACTTTAAGACTTGTGGACTTCAACTCCCAGAATTCTCCAGCCAGCTATGCTGGCTGGAGAATTCTGGGAGTTGAAGTCCACAAGTCTTAAAGTTGCCAAGTTTGAAGACCTCTGTTTTAGAGGGTCCTTGAAGCACTTGGAGGTTTATCTGTGTCCTCAGGGTCACCTGAGTAGTGCTTCTGGTTCCTGTAGTCTGCAGTTTTTCCTCCTCTGGAAATCCATTCCTACTCCCACACCATTCGAAGGGTGTTCATCCCAAATTGTATAGCTAAAAGTCTGTAGAGCAGTGGTTCCCAACCTTTTGGTGATCGAGTACCACTTGGAGGTCCCGTACAGTCACCGCGTACCACCTGGTTCCAGAGAAACTAAATTCGATCAGATATCACTTTATTTCCATAATTGTACCATTCCTTTTTTGGCCCCGCGCATCCAGCAACTGGATTCTCGGGCTGCTGGGACCATGTGGGTGGCATGTGGCAACAGTTGCAAATCGTTGCCAGATTATCTTGTGTTAGGCAGTAAACATTTTTGTGAAGTAAAAAATAACTAACTAAAAATCGTTCATGACTCCAAAAGTGTTGTGTACCACCTGGAAGGCCCTCACGTACCACTAGTGGTACAAGTATCACAGGTTGGGAACCACTGCTGTAGAGATTCTCAGTCATCCAGGTCATGGTTGTCCCAAAGGTGCTTTTTTCAGGAGGCAACTGGACTTTCATGTTTTTTTTTTCTTTTGAAGACGTTTGGCTTCTCATCCAAGAAGCTTCTTCAGTTCTGACAGGATGGTGGGGAATGGAAAGATTGATAAATATTTATAAATCCTTTTTAATACATTTATAAATATTTCCATTCCCCACCATCCTGTCAGAACTAAAGAAGCTCTTGCATGAGAGGCGAAACATCTTCAAAGAAAAACATGAAAGTCCAGTTTGGCACCCGAGCCAAAAAAGGTTCGCCATCACTGGTTTAGTGCAATGAGTCAGCCTGTGGCTCTCCAAATGTGATTTTCCCCCCCATGTATCTTCCTGAATGAAAACATGCCCAAAGCAGGCATAGAATCAGTTTGGTCTACTCTAGTGGTTAAGGCACCAGGCTAGAAAGTGGGAGATCATGAGTTCAAGTCCCACCTTAATCATGAAAGCCAGCTGGGTGTCTTTGGGCCACTCACCCTCTCTCAGCCCAGTTTGCTTTACACAGTTGTGGGGAAAATAGGAGGAGTAAATTCACAGCCTTGAGTTATTTGTAAAAATAAGATGGGATATAAACAAATACCGTATATAACAATAATAAATATATAAATAAAATTCAACTAATTCAAAACAATTTGCAATGCATTTAGAAAAGGCTCATTTTTAATAAAAATATTTCTAACTCAAATAATTATAAAATATAATAAATTAAAAACAGGATAGGATATTGAGTATTGTTACAAAACAGAAGATTTTCTCCAAGCTCAGAGTCAGCTGAATGGTCAGTTGCTGAGAATCATCTATCTGATGTGCTTTGTAAGCTCCTAGGAAGCACTACACTACAGTATCTATTTTTTTTGTCTCCTTGTGCAGAACAAGACATTAATAGTGTTACACAGATAAGTAGTATTCATGAGAGATTGTACCATCGAAATAAATTGAGGCTGGCTAACGTTGCCACCAGGATTGGGTAAGCTTTTATTAACCACAAAAGAAAATAGTGGCAATTGCATTTTTTTCTTCAAGGTTCTTTGGACCTTAAGATGAAATGCAATGTGATTAAGTTCACAACCTCTCTTCCTACATGCTGCAGCCCCATCAACAATTGCCTCTGCTCACCTATTTGTTGTTAATTGCGAAGTCGTGTCCAACCCATCGCGACCCCATAGACAACGTTCCTTCAGGCCTTCCTGTCCTCTACCATCCTCTGGAGTCCATTGAAGCTCACGCCTACTGCTTCAGTGACTCCATCCAACCACCTCATTCTCTGTCGTCCCCTTCTTTTGCCCTCAATCTTTCCCAGCATTATTTTATTTATTTGTCAAACATGTATAGTAGTAATTTGTATAAACATAAGTAAAAAGTAACGATAAAAGAGGACAATAGGACAGTAGGACAGGGACGGTAGGCACAGTGGTGCGCTTATGCACGCCCCTTACAGACCTCTTAGAAACGAGGAGAGGTCGACTGTAGACAGTCTAAGGTTAAAGTTTTTGGGGTTTGGGGAAGAAACCACAGAGTCAGGTAGTGCATTCCAGGCATTGATCACTCTGTTGCTGAAGTCGTATTTTCTGCAATCGAGTTTGGAGCGCTTTACATTTAGTTTGAATCTATTACGTGCTCGTGTATTGTTGCGGTTGAAGCTGAAGTAGTCATTAACAGGAAGGACATTTTGGTATATGATTTTATGAACTACATTTAGATCAGGTGAGTCCTTCCTTCTCATTAGGTAGCCAAAGTATTTGAGTTTCATCTTCAGGATCTGGCCTTCTAAAGAGCAGTCAGGGTTGATCTCCTCTAGGACTGACCAGTTTGATCGCCTTGCAGTCCAAGGGACTCGCAGGAGTCCTCTCCAGCACCATAGTTCAAAGCAGAGGTGGGTTTCAGCAGGTTCTGACCAGTTCTGGAGAACCGGTAGCAGAAGTTTTGAGTAGTTCGGAAAACCAGTAGCGGAAATTTTGAGTAGTTCAGAGAACCGGTAAATACCACCTCTGACTGGCCCCGTCCCCATCTATTCTCTGTCTCCCGAGTCCCAGCTGATCGGGAGGAAATGGGAATTTTGCAGTAACCTTCCCCTGGAGTGGGGTGGGAATGGAGATTTTACAGTATCCTTCCCCTGCCACGCCCACCAAGCCACACCCAGAGAACCGGTAGTAAAAAAAATTGATTCCCACCACTGAGTTCAAAGGCCTCAATTCTTTGGCGCTCAGCCTTCCTTATGGTCCAACTTTCATAGCCGTACATTGCAACTGGGAAAACCATAGCCTTGACTATACGCGCTTTTGTTGGCAGGGTGATATCTCTGCTTTTTAGTATGCTGTCTAGATTTGCCATAGCTTTCCTCCCCAGGAGCAAGCGTCTTAGCTGCAGTCCCCATCTGCGGCGATCTTGGAGCCCACGATCTGCTCAACTATACTATTAATCAATTTGAAAGAGACCGATATGTGTTGCAATTAGGCATTTCTTTCATATCTGGTTGGTCTCTAAAAAGCCCTTTTACACATCCTTCCTTGAACCGTAGTGAGTTCTCAACTTTCAGACCAGTGAAAAAGTGAATTTAAAAATTCAATATACGCTGCCCACATGACATACAAAGACTAGCTAGCAGTAACTCTGAAAAATGGTAAAACTATGGACATTGCAACATTCTACACTGCAGCAGCCACATCGCTGCAACTCAGACCCTGACTGCATTTTTTCACAGGGCTATAAAGATAACAGTCAGTTTGCAAAACAGCAGAGGGGTGGAACTAGTAAGGAACATTCTGCAGAGGCTGCCTCCATGTGGAGAAAAAAAAATATTTTTTAACACAGGAACTAAGCTGCTAAAGTAAGGTGACCAGACGTCCCGATTTTGGCGGGACAGACCCGCTTTTTCATGATTTGTCCCGCGTCCCGCCCGTCCTCTAAAAAGTCCCGATTTTTTGAAAGAATGCACGACTAGGGCATTCTTTCAAAAAATCGGCCTGAAAGGGCGGCGTGCGAGATTGGGGGGAGGAGTTAAACTTTCAGCGGGCACTGGAGGGCGGTGAAGAGGTGCCTGATGCAGCCCCGCCCTCTCGAAACGGCCAGCGTCGCGGTGGGCGGGGCGGCCCGAGGGAAGGAATTGCATCCAAGATGGCCCTCGGGCCGGCGCTGGCTCAGTCGGCCGGGGCCGCCGCCACAGCCTTCCTGCCGCCGGGGCAGCCGGGACTGGGGGCCCAGCCGCAGGGGCAGCAGCAGCAGCAGCAGGCCTCTCAGCTCGGCCCGGCCGTGGGCGGCGTTGGCGGCGGACGTGCGTCCCGCGTTGACTCCTCCGGCGGCGGCTGGAAGCTGGCGGAAGAGCCGGTGTCAAAATTCACACCGGCTCTTCTGCCAGCTTCCAGCCGCCGCCGGAGGAGTCAACGCGGGACGCCCGCCCGCCGCCAACGCCGCCCACAGCCGGGCCGAGCTGAGAGGCCTGCTGCTGCTGCCCCTGCGGCTGGGCCCCCAGTCCCGGCTGCCCCGGCGGCGGGAAGGCTGCGGCGGCGGCCCCGGCCGGCTGAGCCAGCGCCGGCCCGAGCTGAGAGGCCTGCTGCTGCTGCTGCTGCTGCCCCTGCGGCTGGGCCCAACCTGGCCGTCCTCGAGTGCCTGCAGGACGTGCCGAGGTCAGCGGGCGGCGCGGGACCCCCGGGCGGGCGGGGGGGAGGGAGGAGGAGAGCCAAGAGACGCTGGGGGCTGCTCCCCTTCCCAAGCCAGCCCAAGCCACTGCCGGCTCCCGAAGGGGAGGCGGGAGGCGAGGAAAGGCCTCCCGCCTCCCCCCCCACCTGGATGCCGACATTAGCCGTCTTTTGCCCTCTGCGCATGCGTAGCGTTCTGCGCATGCGCAGAGGGCAAAACTCAAATTGCGGACCCGCCCCCCCATGTCCCGCTTAAAAAAAAAAAATCTGGTCACTTTATGTTAAAGCTACAAACGTCTCCAAGTAAAATGTACTACCATATACAGAAAAGATTATCTTCAAAAATGGTGCATTCAGGTTACAGTCTGAGGTGCTTTTACCTGTGAACAGAGAAAGACATTCAGTTTACCCAAAGGGCAACTTTGGAAGTTACTGGAACGGGAACTCTTTTTTGTGCATACAATCATCTTGCTGCAGTTACTATACATATACTGTACAATAATAGTTCTCAACATTTCTTTTTTAATTCGGCATCCATAAAGTAACCAATAAAAAATAATTCTGGTTTCATCATAATATTAGTCTACAATATCTTTTGCATCATGTATAAATTTGCACCCAAAATTCATACTGCAGATCTTAATAGAATAGAATTCTTTATTGGCCAAGTGTGATTGGACACACAAGGAATTTGTCTTTGGTGTATATGTATAACGTTGCTGAGGTTCAGAAACACTGGCTTGTGTGAACTGGGATTTGTTCAGAAAACAGTGATCCAGTGAGCTATGTTGAAACAACCCAGCTTTTGCAGGGTTATTAGCTCCCCCCACCCACCCAGCCTGGTTTAATCTGAGAATGATGTGGTAGAAATTCCATATATGTTTGCCCAGACAGGTCTCCTATGCTTAACTGGGCATTTGCTTGGATCATGTGGGCAAAGATTCCTAAATCTTAAGGGTGTAATTTTTTATACTTCTAAAAGAACTGCTTCTCTGAAACATGTCCTTGTATCCCTCTCCTTGGCAATATTCCATTTTAAAAAATCACTATCTGAAACTTTGTAATTCTGTGCATGGATGGATATTAGGAAATAATTTCCCAGGAAGCATGGTATACAACTTAAGGGATTTCCCCACCGCCACAAAAACGGTGATAGTATGCTGCTGCTGACTTCCTCCCTTCCTAACCTCCAACTGTAATACTTATTTCTCTAGTTCAGTATTTCTGAATACAAGGATATCTGGGGATCTCCAAAGATCTTAGGAGGTCCACAAAATGAAAATTATCTGGCAGATATTGAAGACATTTGGATTATCATTTTTATTTCTTAAAACAATTGTTATTTTGTTAACTTTAAAAAAAATGTGAATATTTACAATAATGGTAGTTCTTTTTTACATGGTTCAATAAATATTCTATGAAGGCATCAATTTCAATTTTTAATACAGTAAACATCGATAAATATAACCCATACAAACTGAAGTTCTTTTGGGGTCCTCCAAAATTTTTAAAAGTACGAAGGGCTCCCGAGTTCAAAAAGTTCAAGAAACACGGCCCTAGTTTGCCTTAGGAGACCATTGCCCCTTTGAAAACTTCAAGTCCCAGCATCCCCTCCACCAGTAATAACCCCGCCCCCTTGTGTTCCCTGTGTCGTCTCCCTCTTTCTCTTACTCTAACTGCGCAGATTGGCCCGGGTCGCCCGCCAATTGGCGGGTTCCCTTTGGGCGAAACAGCCGTCACTCCTTTTCCGACCAATGAGACGCGGAGAGTTAAAGAGGATGGGTTTTGCTTATTCCCGGAGCGTGTCTGCGCCGCTCGCGCGGCGGAAGGGCAGGCGCTGAGATAGAGGGCTGGTGGCGCAGTTAGCGTCGCGCAGGCGCACTGCCGGGCGCAACGGTGGAGAAAGGGGAGGGAGGGAGAAGAGGAGGGGGAGGCGGCGTTGGGGGCTTTGCTGAGCCCGAGACAGCTGGAAAGGATAAACAGAGGCGGGGGCCGCCGAGGTCTCAGGTCCCAGCCGGGCCGGGCGGTGCTTCGCAGCCTGGCGAGCGGCTCAGGCGGCCTTCCAGACACTCTCTCACCTCCTGGAGGAGCCCCTGCCCTGGCACAGGGGTCAGGCCGCCCCCTGCATGGAAGTTCGGGGGCTTCGTCCACTGGCTGCTGCGGCTGCTGAGCCTGCCTTGAGGAGGCCTGACAGGTAACCCTGGAGCTCTCCTTCCCGATCCTCCGCCGGAGGAGCCTGCCTTCAGATTCAGAACCTCCCTCCCCACCCCGGGCGCCTTCCGCTGCCTGGACTACAACTCCCATCAGCCACGGCCGTGGGGTGGTGGAGGGCGAGAGCCGGTCTTCTGCAGGTGTGGAGCGATGGGGGTGAGTGGAGGAGGAGGAGGAGGAAGGCTCTCCTTCCTCCAGAGGCGTCCATGCTGGTCGCCCCCCCACCCCACCCGCGCCCCTTGATTTCTTGACCCCCGTACAATCTGTTGCCCCCCTCCCCAAACCTGCCCCTCTTCCTTTTGGCGTGGCTCTTCCCAGCAGATCCCAAAGGGATCGTGGCTGAGCTGGGAATCTGCCCTCTCCCCCCACCTCCCCCCAAAAAACCTTCCACTGCTCCCCCCCCCAGCCCACTCCAAGAGAAAAAGGATCTTGGGGGGCACCTGCTTTCCTCTTGCCTAAGATGTTGGGAAATGTCTTCACCTCCAGTCAGGTGGTGCATCCAGTTTGCCCCCTTTTGCCAGCCTGGCACTAAACTCTCCAGAGTTTGGGGATGGGTGTCTCCTGCCCGCCCCGCCTGATCTTCCAAGGTGATAGATGCTGTCAGGATCCCAGGAACTACTTGAGTGTGAAGCATCTTTGAGAGCCCAAAACTTCCTCTGCTCGGCACAAACTTCTGGCACTTTAGGAGACTTTGTGCTTTAAATCAGGGGTCTCCAACCTTGGCAACTTTAAGACTTGTGGACTTCAACTCCCAGAGGAATTCTGGGAATTGAAGTCCACAAGTCTTAAAGTTGCCAAGGTTGGAGACCCCTGCTTTAAATTGCACTCTGCGGGGTGGAAAGTGAGAAGAAGAGCAGATCACTTAAGGCACCACAGCTCTCCCTCCGGCCACTTCTCTGGCTTTTTCGACCTCCTACTTTTCTCTCTTGAAAGAGCTTTTTTCCGCCTTGTCTGCGTGCTGGCTGTTGGTGTAGGTTTCTTGTAAGGGCTCAATCTTTGGGTCCAACGAGTGCGGTGGAATGAAAATAACAGCAAACTGAAATATCCCCTGAGCATTTGCACAAGCTGTTGCTCACTTCCTATTGCTCCTACTGTACAATATTCCTTGCACTGATCTGTCAATTTTCTTTCCATGCTGCAGTTTTTTCCCCCCTGCTTTACAGTAACGAGAGTCAAAATTCTTCGTAAAAGTAGTGGCTGGGTTGAAATTGCCTGGAATTAATTATGGTTTGTTAGATTTGGGGGTTGGTGTGCGGTTGATTGTGGCTTGGTGTTACATATGAATCGGGCCCTTGGAAAAGCCTAATTTACTGTTTGAATGATTAATGTCCTTTCTTAGCCTATTGATTTTCAGTGGCTTATAATTTCTATCACTTATCATACTAAAGATCTTGCTATGGGGATGTGATTTTTGGTTTGCATGACATACTTGAACATAAATTAAAAACATAGGGCTGGGTTTGGCCAAAATGCTAGCTAAGACGTGGTTAATTTCTCTGTGGTTCAGGGTGTTCTGTGAATACAGTTTGTGTCATCCTGGGGCTTGCTAGTATATTAGTAGCTTTGGAAATTATTTTATCTGAAGTGTTGGGTTCATAAATTCTTAAATAGCTTCACTTGTTGCAGTTTCTCAGAAACAAAAACTCTTGGCTATTTTGCTGAGATAAACTTTCATTTTGTTGCATTGTTCTAATTTAGATTTTGTGTTATTTTCATTATTAAATTAATATGCCCATGCATTTTGAGTTTATTTTGTCCTGGTGCCATACTAAGCATGTGCACATATCCAAAACAAACTATTGTATTTTTTAAATTAACATACATTCATGTATCCTGTATTTTAAAATAGTGCTGCTATTAATTTTTATTAGAAACCTAAATATTCACTTTCAAATCTCATCGAATTTTCGATGACTATCACAAGCTATGTTGTTGTTTTATTTGGGGTATAGAATCTTGTGTGCCTCCAGTAATTACTGTTAATCATTTCTGGTCTGCATGTGTGATCTCATCCAATTGTGACTTGCTCAACAAACTATGACTCAGCCTATGTGTGTCCATTTTATACGAATCCTTAAACTTTCTTTTGGATCTCCTTAAGGTACAAATGTATATATATTCCTAAATTATGTGTTTGGTGTTATATTTCTGTAGTTTTGTTTTCTGTTCTTGATACTTTTTGTTAAGATTCAACAAACATTTCCATGTTTAAAAATGAATTTCTTTCAAAAGAAAGAAATTTCTTTCTCCCTAATAACCCAAGCCCCATGTCTAATCCAACAATGTTGTTTATCAGAAATGTGACAGCTGGTATCTGATATCTATAATGGGAAAATTGAATCAAAAATCTTTTAGTATATCATGAAGTCCATCATGGGTTTCCATGATAGGCCTTCTGAGCTCAATATTGACAAGTTTTCATTTGTTGCTCTAAAAACGTAGAGGCCCCAACCTAATTTTTCTCTATTGCAAAGCAACTTTTAGCATTAATCGCTTTACATTGTACTTAATATATGAAGACAAATTTTAAAAATGATTCCTCCAAGTAATTGTCGTTAGAAAATCATTTTTAAGAATGATTGTAATTAGTTCTTTCGGTCATCGCTCCTTCTGGGAGCAAATTATATTAATTATTGCATCTTTCTTCATCCTCCGAAACTGTACAATTCAGTTCCCAGAATTCTGAGCAACAGGCACGCTGGTTCTGAATTCTGGGAACTTAAGTTACATATCTGAAAGATGACTTTGTCAGGCAAGGCTAAGCTATGGAAACAGATAACTACACTTAGTAGTCCTACAGAATTGTTTTCTAATCCATCACAGAATGCTTCTGTAATTGAGCTTACATATGTAAAATATTAAATTGCTTATATACCAGGCAAGTACAGTATTAGAGAATTTACTTGTAGTTACTTTCCAAACATTTTGTGGCATCCTCTAAAGCAGCAGTTCTCAACCTGGGGATCGCGACCCCTTTGGGGGGTCGAACGACCCTTTCACAGGGGTCGGGAGACTTCGCCCAGATGCCGCCATTTGGGTTATTTTACCCTCTGCGCATGTGCAGAACGCTTTGCGCATGTGCAGAGGGTAAAAGAACCCAAATTGCGGCGGCGGGGGTTGCGGCGGTGGGGTGGGTCGCGGCGGGTTGCGGGTCGCGGCATTAGGTAGGTTGAGAACCACTGCTCTAAAGCCAGATGTACTATCTTTTTTGGATTGAGAGCTGCATGGGCTCTTTGAATGATATGTAAGAAAGAGGGTGCATTATTAAAAAAAAGATGAGCAGAACCAGAACCAAAATTAAATTTCATTGAAGGTATATTTATTTTAATCAATTCCACATTAAATAATATGATTACTGCCATATACGTCAATAGCAACACTATTCAATTTTAAATATAATTTAGAGAGCAGCATTTCATTTGTACACTTTTTTACCAGTACGGATAATAGCAATAGCAATAGCACTTAGACTTATATACCACTTCATAGCGCTTTTACAGCTCTCTCTAAGCGGTTTACAGAGTCAGCCTATCGCCCCCAACAATCTGGTTCCTCATTTTACCCACCTCGGAAGGATGGAAGGCTGAGTCAACCTTGAGCCTGGTGAGATTCGAACTGCCAAATTGCAGTCAGCCGGCAGTCAGCAGAAGTAGCCTGCAGTACTGCACTCTAACCACTGCGCCACCATGGCTCAGTGATCCTCAGTAATCCTCAACTTATGACCACAGTTGGGACAAAAAAGTTTGTGGCTAAGCAAAGCGATTGTTAATTGGGACATGTCCGATTTTATGACTCATTTCACCAAGATTGTTAAGCAAATCACTGCAGTTGTCAAGTGGATCACACAATCACTAAGGAAACCCAGCTTCCCCCATTGACTGCTTGTTTGGAAGCCATCTGGAAGGTCACAAATAGCGATCAGATGACCCCAGGATACTGCAAACGTCCTAAATGCATGGCAGTTGCCAAGCATCCAAATTTTGATTAATTGACCAGGGATGCTGCAATGTTTGTGAGGATTGGTGACAAATTATCTTCGAGACCGCTTTCTGCCACATAGCTCCCAGTGACCGGTGAGATCCCACAGAGTTGGCCTCCTCCAGGTCCCGTCAGCTAAACAGTGCCTGCTGGCGGGCCCGTGGGAGAGGGCCTTCTCTGTGGCTGCCCCAGCTCTCTTGAACCAGTTACCTCTGGAGATCCGGACTGCCCCCACCCTATTGGCCTTCCGAAAAGCAGTAAAGACCTGGCTTTTCCGACAGGCCTGGGGCCGTTGATCTCGCGGTTGTAAGCCGCGAGATCCGGCCATGAAATGATATGTATGGGTTTTAAATTGTTTTAATGTTTAAGATGTTTTTAATGTTTATTCTGTTGTTAAGCCACCCAGAGTCCTCTGGGAGTTGGGCGGCATATAAATTTAATAAATTAAATTAAATTAAATTAATTACTTTTTAAAGTACTATTGTAACTTTGAACATTAAATGAACGCTTTTAAGTCAAGAACTGCCAGTATAGACTGGCTCACTGAAAGCATTGTGAGGATAAAATACAATTATCCTGTCTTTAAGTTCTTTTGTGACTGGTTAGAATACCAACACCCTAATCAGCTCCTGATCACCAATATTCAACCCATAATGACTATAATCTCACCATGGAAGTCATGAGTCAAACACATGAGCCTTACCCTTCATCTTCCAAAATGTACCTCTCTTTCCAATTTCATCACTGTAAGTTGTTAGAGGAAGCTTCCATCTTTAATATTTCAGAAGTCCTCAAATATTTCATCAACTCTGCTGTGCTATGGCAGGACGGAATGATGTTCTTTGATATCAGTAATGTTTTGGGCAGCAGCTTTGCAATGGGCTAAAACCTAACTGAGTTTTCTTGGCTGTCTGTGTTAACCATTGATGTTGAAGATATTAGGACTTCATATATTCCGTTGACATTCTGCATTGTTGTGCTATTTCTAAACATTGAAAGAAAATTCTTATTTTTGAATGCAACTTATGTGAAGAAGAAAAAACAATCGTGACTACAGAGTTGTTTATATTGTACATATAACAGTCATTTGCTTTTTATTATATATGGTTCCTGTCATCACCATATAAGCTGTTTATCTTGAAAATTGTTGGGTGTCTTAAAATGAGATCTTGTGTGACCAGTTAAAACTTCTGAAAGCTATTGGGGAGGGAGCAATATTTTAATTTCCACTGAGAACTATATCTAAGAATTTAGACCAAGACTCCATCTATGGAGAGGGATGTATGTGCGTAATTTTAGAAATCAAATGACTGAGGGAAATATTTGAAAGCCTCGTATTAAAATGTCCTTTTTCAGCTAGAACAGTTCCATAATTTTATGTATAAATAATTTCAAAGCTTTCTTCTTTCTCCTCCCCCTCTTCTCTCCAAATTATAGGTAATTTCAATGCCTTCTCAATGGACATGAACTCTGCTGGAATGCTTGGATTCACAGCAACACCATCACTAACTTGCTTTCGTAGGCCCTATTGTGAAAAGATGGCAAAAGCAAATATTATTGGAGACCTCATTAGCAGGCAGCTCAAGGTACTTCTTGTCTTAAAGAGTCATTAACAGCATTTTGCTAGAGGGTGAGCTGAAGTGGAGGAGGATAGCTTTTAGAGAGGCCATCTTGGGGACTGATTTTCTTGTTCCTCCTGTCTGTTTGTTTGTCTTCTTCGTCAGAGACTGCTTTGTGTCTGTGCCAGAAGCCATGCCCAAGATGAATGGAACAAGCTGCCGAGCCCTATTCATCCTTTTATCGTTCTTTGCATCCTTAGAAAGGGTACTGAGCAATTAGCAAGAGACCCTTTCTATTGATCCTAGGTGCTCTCTTCTGCTATCATACATTCAGATTATTCCCCCTGGTTTTGTCATGACAAACTGTGGTTGCTGCTTATTGTGTGATCTTCTAATTTGCCGACTGGGTGACATTTCTATGAGATGTTTCCTAAGATGGTTAGAAAACCATGTCATTCATCTATTTTCATCAGAATCCGAAAGACATCAAGTGTGTCTTAAGGTCCATAATATTCAACATTTTAATGTCTTAGACTTAGATGAAGAGATAGAGATAGATGAATAGATAGATGAAGAGAGAGAAGGAATTTGCAGATGACACAGAATTGGAGGGATAACTAATGCTCTGGAAGATGGAAATGAAATGTCTATGGAGATTCTCAGTCATCCAGGTCATGGTTGTCCCTAAGGTGCTTTTTCAAAAGGCAACTGGGGTTTATTTGTTTTTGCTTGATTTCACTTCTTATCTAAGAAGCTTCTTCAGTTCTGAATGAATGGTCGAGAATGGACCTTGCAGTCATCTGGTTGTTAGCACTCTAGATGAGGAGAAAAGATTCTGCAATTTCACTTGTTGACAAACTGAATATGAATCAATATATGTCAGTATGTAAAAACAGATATTTTTAGATGCAATTTAAAGCTACATTCATAAAAGTATGGTTCCCAAATCAAAGCCAGCCAGAGTCTTTTGGAGTGGGTGACCATAATAAATCTAGTAAGGTAATTGTTGTGGGGAAATCTATCTTTATTATGTTCTGTATTGATTAATCTCATTTTGAATATTTCCTCCAGTTCTGACTGTTGCATTTCAGGAAAAATTCAGTCAGTAGAATAGATCAGGGAAGAGCAAGAAGGCCTGGATATTATTATTATTGTTGTTGTTGTTGTTGTTGTTGTTGTTGTTATTATTATTATTATTATTATTATTATTATTATTATTATTATTATTATTATTATTATTATTATACAATTGTATCACAGCGGCCAGTTGTTTCGCCGGATTTGGCATTGATTACTAGTCGAGCCCCACCCAGGGGCCTAGGAAGTCGTAATGTATTTTCGAAGTATATGTGCGGAACCGAGCAGTGCGGCTTTCTGCATTTGACTGATGGTGATTTTGTCAATTTTGAGCTGTTTTAAATGTAATTCCAGTGCTTTTGGGATAGCACCCAGTGTTCCAATCACTACTGGAATTACCACTGCTGGTTTGTGCCATAATCGTTGGATTTCAATTTTTAAGTCCTGGTATTTTGCAATTTTTTCGTGTTCCTTTTCATCGACCTTGCTATCTCCTGGTATTGCAATGTCAATTATAGTCACCTTGTTGTTCTCGACCAACGTGATGTCTGGTGTATTATGCGCCAGTACCTTGTCTGTTTGTATACGAAAATCCCACAAGATCTTGACCATCTGATTTTCAGTGACTTTTTCAGGCTTGTGTTCCCACCAGTTTGTAGCAGTATGGATGTTATAATTTTTGCATAAATTCCAGTGGATCATTTGTGCAACAGAGTTGTGTCGTAATTTGTAATCAGTCTGTGCGATTTTCTTGCAGCAGCTGAGCACATGGGCTACAGTTTCATCAGCTTCCTTGCATAATCTGCATTTAGCATCATTTGAAGATTTATCAATTTTGGCCTTTATGGCATTTGTACGAATTGCCTGTTCTTGTGCGGCCAGGATCAATGATTCTGTTTCTTTCTTTAAAGTACCAGATGTTAACCATAACCAAGTTTTTTCACTGTCCACTTTGTCTTTTATTTTTTCCAGAAATTGGCCATGTAATGCTTTATTTTGCCAACTCTCCATTCTTGATTTTATCACATTTTTTCTGTATTCTTGTTTCGTCTGTTGGACCTTCAGTAGATTTTTGTTCTTTACTTCAATTAATAGATGTTCTTGACTTTCTTTTAAATAATCCGCCAATGCATGCTTTTCTTCTTCAACTGTTTGCTTTACTTGTAGTAGTCCTCTGCCACCTGATTTTCTGGGCAGGTAAAGTCTATCAGTGTCACTACGTGGATGTAAACTGTAGTGCATTGTCATTAGTTTTCTGGTGTTTCGGTCCAAAATGTCCAAATCAGCTTGTGTCCAGTTAATTATACCAGCCGTGTATCTTATGACTGGTATTGCCCAGGTATTCATGGCCTTGATGGTGTTTCCACCATTTAATTTAGATTTCAAAATTTTCCTAACTCTGTTGGTGTACTCTCTTCTAATGATAGTTTTCACTTCTCCATGTCTGATGTTATCCAACTGCAGAATGCCCAGATATTTATAGGCTTCATTTTGATTGCATTTAATTAATTGGCCATTGGGCATTTCAATTCCGTCACATGTAGTGATTTTGCCCCTTTTCATAGATACAGTGGCACATTTTTCCATGCCAAACTGCATTGAGATATCTGTGCTGAATATTAGGACTGTGTTCGTCAGTGATTGGATTTCTATTTCTGACTTTCCATACAGTTTCAAATCATCCATATACAATAAATGTGAAATTTTTTCAGCGTCTTTGGCTATTTGGTATCCAAGTTTCATTTTTTTTAAGATTACTGATAGTGGGATCATTGCGATGATGAAGAGGAGGGGTGAAAGTGAATCTCCCTGAAAAATTCCTCTCTTGATATTAACCATTCCATAGTTCTCATTCCCTACTGCCAACACAGTTCTCCATTGTTTCATCGCTTTTTCAGTGAATGATGTAATATTTTTGCTGATGCCAATAGTTTCTAAGCATTTGATGATCCAGCTGTGTGGCAGTGAGTCGTACGCCTTTTTGTAATCAATCCAGACCATATTCAAGTTCGTTTTTCTGTTCTTACAGTTTTCTAGTATCATTTTGTCAATTAGGAGCTGATCTTTTGTGCCCCTGCTCCTTTTGTTGCCTTTTTGCTCTACTGGCAAGATGTTATTTGTTTCCAAATAATCCATTATGTTATCTGCAATTATCCCGGTGAGTAATTTGAAGGTTGTTGGCAAGCATGTTATTGGTCTGTAGTTTCCAGGTGTTGTTCCTTTAGTTGCATCTTTCTGAATCAAGTATGTTTTTCCAGTTGTCAACCATTCATCAATTTGACCATTTTGTAGCATTTCGTTCAGTTGCTTGGCCAATATTGCATGCAAACTGGTCAGATATTTGAGCCAGAAACCATGTAATTGGTCATTTCCAGGTGATGTCCAGTTCTTTACTTTTTTTACTCGATTTTTGACCATCTCAGTTGTTATTTCTAATACTTGCATTTGCTTCTTGCCAACACTTTTCTCAAAGTCTTGTATCCACTTTGCTTCCTTATTGTAATCCTTTGCATTTTCCCACAGTTCTTTCCAGAATTCAACTGTGGCTTGCTTTTCTGGTTTTTCACTTTTGAAATTGTCATTTGCATTGAGGCTTTGGTAGAAACGTCTTTGATCTGATCGAAATTGCTGATTTTGCTTGTACTGAATGATTCTTGCATCATATCTTTCAATTTTTCTGGCTATTGCTGTTATTTGCTGTTTTACAATTTCAAGTGCTTCTTCAATTTTCCTTGTATCAAGCCTGTATCTTCTGGCTAATTGATCCATGATCTTGCTATTTTTTAGCCGTTGTTCATTCATATTTTTTAAATTGCTAGCATCTGTTCTGAGTTTTTTTATTTTTTGTTCCAGTCGAATTTTCCACTTTGGTTTTGATGCTTTTTCTGCCTTGCGACTAGGTGCTTTGTTTTTAAAACCTAGTTCATTAGTGACTATTGCAGCTGCACTGTACATTAACTGATTTGTTTCTAAGATGGATGCCGATTCAATTGTTGAAAGTACTGCATTAACCATTATTATTATTATTATTATTATTATTATTATTATTAGAGTATTTGGAGATCAGAGGTATCTATTCTCCTTCATTGTGTCTTACGCTTAAGAATTATGATTGGATGCAGAATGTTTTTAAGGCTTCTCCATTAATTGTATTTAACTCTTGTTTATAGGAAAAGGGTGCCCTCAGTTTTGAGCGACACTATCATGTTACTGACCCATTCATTCAGCGTCTGGGCTTGGAAGCAGAGCTGCAAGTAAGTGGAGGATGGTCATGGTAGCAAAAAATAATAATAATTTCTTGATTTGTAAAGCATTTCCTAGTCCCGTCATGGCGAACCTATGGCACGCATGCCACAGGTGGCACGCGGAGTCATATATGAGGTCATGCAAGGCGTTGCCCTATGTCAGCTCCAGCGCACATGTGCATGCTGGCCAGCTGATTTTCAGCCTTCCGGAGGGTGGGGGGAGGCTGTTTTTGCCCTCCCCAGGCTTCAGGAAACCTCCGGAGTCTGTGGATGGCGAAAAACGGACCCAACGGGCCTACTGGAAGTTCCGAGGCTTCAGTGAGGCCTGCGCGCATGCGTTGGGGGGCAGCGGGGGGGCTGTTGTGCACGCATGCGTGGGTGGGAAAGCATTGTATTATGATGTGGGCACGTGTGTGTGTGCGCATGCGTGCCCTATTGGCACCCAAGCAAAAAAAGGTTCTCCATCACCGTCCTAGTCTATGGAAGGTTAATTATTCCTAAGCTGTTTTACCTTATTTCTCCTAAATTTTTTCTTGCGTATTTCATTCATACTTAACAGATTGAAAAGATAATAGGAAAACCTTAATTTGCTAATCCCCAGCCCCCCCCCCCCCAAATTTTTCTTAATGAGCAGCTTGCCAAACTACAGTGTGACTGGATTGTTAGACCTGAGATTGTTATGGGGAATTCTGTTATTGCCATTCCTAGGCCCGTTCCTCATTAGGGCCAAGTTTAGATGTACCAGCAACATTGCCCAGTTTGGTCTATGGTGAATCCCTCCATCAGCAAGAATAGAAGCCATTTCAAAATGGAATTGGAACAAGCAGGGCCAGGATGCAATATTTTCACCTTTTGATATTGATAAGTCAATATCAAAAATACCCTCCCCAAATAACAAGGAAAAATCATTTCAATGGGACAGGATTACTACCGTCATCTAATTTATTTTAAATTATCCCTCTCTTTTGTTGAGATATTGTGATAACCTGGAGGCAACTGGGTGTCCTTATGATCTGTGGGAGTGAGAATGATGGGAGTCTCAATCTGTATTTAGAAGTTATTAGGTTGGAAAGACATCCACAGCTAACCAGATTCTATTATAGGTAACCCTGTGTAGGAGTAAAATTGCAGGTAGTTCTTGACTTACAACCACAATTGAGCCCAAAATTTCTGTTGCTAACAAGATAGTTGTTAAGTGAATTTTGCCCCATTTTATGACCTTTCCTGCCACAGTTAAGTGAATTACTGCAGTTGTTAAGTTAGTAATATGGTTGTTGGCTTCCCCGTTGACTTTGCTTGTCTGAAGGTAACAAGGTGAATCACGTGATCCTGGAACATTGCAACTGTCATAAGTACATGCCAGTTGCCAAGCATCTGAATTTTGATCACGTGACCATAGGGATGTTGCAGCGGTCATAAGTGTGAAAAGCGGTCATAAATCAATTTTTCAGCACTGTTGTAACTCTGGTAACTAAACAAGTGGTTGTTAGTCAAAGACTACCTGTATGTATTTTTTTTTCTAAACTAATCGTGCTTTAGTGTTATATTTAAGATAAGTTGAGGGTTAAAGTTCCATCCGGTTTGCATTACTATTACAAAAATGGTTTTCTAAATATTAAGGATGTAGTTTGTTGATCATACAATTTAAAAATACAGTTGCATTGAATAAACCATGAGGTGCCCTAGAATTCATCACTTCTCTCTTTACCTCTCAGTGTAAGCCGAGATCATTTCCCATTGCCCATATATTAACTCATATTATTTCAAAAATATGATTGACGCAGGGGTGAAATTCAGCAGGTTCTGGAGAACTGATAGTGGAAATTTTGAGTAGTTCAGAGAACCGGCAAATACCACCTCTGGCTGGCCCCAGAGTGGGATGGAAATGGGAATTTTGCAGTATCCTTCCCCCAGGAGTGGGGTGGGAATGGAGATTTTACAGTATCCTTCCCCCAGGAGTGGGATGGGAATGGGAATTTTGCAGTATCCTTCCCCCAGGAGTGAGTGGGAATGGAGATTTTGCAGTATCCTTCCCCTGCCACGCCCACCAAGCCATGCCCACAGAACCGGCAGGGAAAAATTTTGAATTTCACCCCTGTGATGTAGGAAGAGTTGTTCAAAAGATACACGCATAGGGTTGGATGCATTTAGGATTAGCAATGGAAGCAAAATGGAACACCGTTCACAAATCAAAAGAAGCTCTGGAAAGCTTAAAACTGCAAGAAAAATGAGACATGTCAGAATATGGTAGATTTTCCTTTATCCTTCTGAGTGAGTAATCTGAAATTGATAAAGCTCTGACATTGTTCTTGGTTTTTTAGGGTCATGCTGGCTGTGTCAACTGCCTTGAATGGAATGAAAAGGGAAAGTAAGTATGTCTCTGAAAATAGATTTCTCTCCAAAGCTAGGAGATGGGCCTGGGGACTGCTGGACCACCTTAGTTTGTTTCTGTTGCTCCCCTCTGGGAGGAGGTTTCGAAGCATTTCTAGCAGGACTACCAGATTCTGTAACAGCTTTGTTCCCTATGCCATCTGTCTGGTAAACTCGCAAGATTCGGTTTTCTCACCATGTACATGTATACATCCGAACTAGACTGTGTTCTTTCTCTGTGTCATATAATATATGTGGGTATATGCATAATTTTGTATTTATTTATTTAGTCATATTTATGTATTGTATATTGGAGGTGGTGAGTCTTTGAGAGCTGTATGCAACGAAATTTCATTTCAATGTGTGCCAATTAGTATACATTCAAAGTGACAATAAAGTTAGTCTAAATCTGACCTTGAAAAACCATTCTTAAATTTTACTTCACCCAATGTTGCGTACGAGCATTTAGGAAGAGAGAGACACAGTAAGGCGGAACGTATTTTAAGTATCTCATACAATAACCACATGTGTCAAGGATTACATAATATAATTCAGAGAGACTTTGCTGAAGATTGAAGAAATGTTTTGCATGAAGAATGCAGAGCCTATGGGTAGGAAGGCTCTTATGCTTAATTCAGGCTTTAATCTGACTATGAAAGTTTCCTTAAGAAAGAGTAGGCACTTTCAATGAATGCCTATAGAAAACCTATGTAGTCCAGGGGAGAATTTCTAATAGTATTTCCTGGAGGTGTATAGTGTTGATTTACCAGCCTTGTTAATAGATTCCTGGTGAATTAAGTTACAAATGTAATTGACAGCTGCTCCTTGAGAGTTCTTTGCTATGGTCTGAGACCCCCATTGGCTCTAAATCAGTGGTCCCCAACATTTGCGGCTTGTGGCCCGGCTGGGGGAGAGGGAGAGGGGAACCGGGCCATGTGAGCAGCGGGCCGGTGTGCACGTGTATGTGTGCGCCTGCCCACCCCTCCTGCGAGTTGAGCTGCATGCACACATGCATGTCGGCCCTCCTCTCATGTGGCCCAGTTCCTAATAGGCCATGGCCCTGGGGGTTGGGGACCCTTGCTCTAGATCACTGGTTCCCAACCTGTTTTGGGCCATGCCCCACCTAAGCATCTCTAAAATCCTGATGCCCCCCCCTGCTCCGTGACATATAATTCTTACTATTCAAAAAGTGAACTCCTACTCACGCAGAGGAAGCCTAAAAGGTCATTAACTTGGTTTAAACAAGGTTCTGATTGCTCCCATTAAAATCAAATTGCCCCCCTGTGAGGCGTGGGGCGTGGGCCCCAAGTTGGGAACCACTGCTCTAGATCGTTGTTTTCCAACCTTAGCCCTTTTAATGCTGGCTGGGGTATCATGGCTCAGGTTGGGAAACACTGCTCTATGACAGATAAGCATCTCTATGAGATTGTCTTTAAGATCTTGACTTGACTTGACTTTAAGACTGTGATGGCGAACCTATGGCACGCGTGCCACAGGTGGCACGTGGAGCCATATCGGAGGGCAAGCAAGGCGTTGCCCTATGTCAGCTCCAGCGCACATACGCACACTGGCCAGCTGATTTTCAGCCTTGGGAAAGGCCGTTTTTGCCCTCCGGAGGCTTCAGTAAGCTTTCCTGAAGCCTCTGGGGTGTGAAAAACGGCCCAATGGACCAACTGGAAGTTTGGAAAAACAGACTTCCGGTTTGCCCATTAGGCCATTTTTTGCACTCCGGAGGCTTCAGGGAAGCCTCCTGAAGTCTGAGGACGGTGAAAAACGGGCTAACCGGAAGTCCGTTTTTCCAAACTTCCGGTTGGCCCATTGGCCCGTTTTTCACCATCCAGAGGCTTCAGGAGTCTGGAGGCTTCAGTGAGGCCTGTGCGCATGCATGGGGGGGGGCAACATGGGGCTTGTGCGCATGCGTGGGGCTTGTGCGCATGCGTGGGAGAGGTCATGGGTGTGGGCACACACACCCTTTTGGCACACCAGCCAAAAAAGGTTCGCCATCATTGCTTTAAGAGATCTCGGCAAACGAATGCAGAAAGACATGAGTTTATAGCAATTGTTTGCTCATGTGCTTTTGTGTCTCTTTTGACTTTTCAGCTTGCTGGCTTCTGGCTCTGATGACCAGCACACCATTTTGTGGGATCCTCTGCACCATAAGAAACTCCTTTCCATGCACACGGGGCATACGGCAAACATCTTCTCTGTCAAGGTGGGTGGATTTGGCAGAAGGTGGTAAAATACTAAGTCCAGGTACTCCCTGACTTACAACAGTTCATTTAGTGACCGTTTGAAGTTGCAACGGCACTAAAAAAAGTGACTTATGGCCATTTTTCACAGTTAACAACCATTACAGCATCCCCATAGCCACGTGATCAAAATTCGGATGTTTGGCAACTGGCTCATGATGGTTGCAGCATCCCAGAGTCATGTGATCACCTTTTGTGACTTTCTGACCAGCAAAGTCAATGGGGGGGTCAGATTCACTTACCGCATTTTTCGGAGTATAAGACGCACCGGAGTATAAGACGCACCTTAGTTTTGGGGGAGGAAAATAGGGGAAAACAATCTGCCTACCAGGTATTCATCTGGCTAGCGTCCTTAGTCTGGTCAGCTTCAGCACATTGTTTTATCCCCTGGTTAGGGCTGAAAAAAATCATCTTTGGAGGGAGTAGCAATGAAAACAAGCCTGCAAAGACTTAGGGCTGGAAAAAAGCTTTTTCGGAGGAAGTAGCAATGAAAAAATCCTGCAAGCCGGGAAGGTCGTTGGCACCTTGTTAGGGCTGGAAAAACCTTTTTTGGAGGGAGTAGCAATGAAAACAAGCTTGCAAAGACTTAGGGCTGGAAAAAAACTTCTTCGGAGGAAGTAGCAATGAAAAAGCCTGCAAGCCGGGAAGATCGTTAGTACCTCCTTAGGGCTGAAAAAACCTTTTTCTGAGGGAGTGGCAATGAAAACAAGCTTGCAAGCCAGGAAGATCATTACCAACTCATTGGGGTTGGGAAAACAAGCTTTGAAAAAGCTACATTTGGAGTATAAGACGCACCCAAATTTTCAGCCTCTTTTAGGGGGGGAAAGGAGTGTCTTATACTCCGAAAAATATGGTAACAAGCATGAGACTAACTTAACAACTGCTTAACAGCTGTTGCAAAATAGACCGTAAAGGGCAAAGTTCAATTAACAACTGTCTCGCTTAAAAACAGAAAGGTTGGACTCAATTGTGGTCACAAACTGAGGACTACCTGTAGTAAGGATTAAATGTTGAGATTAGGATGAGTAGGTACTTGACTACAAAGCAAATAATCTGTGGCTGTTAAGTGACATGTTCCTCCAAAGATGTCTTTTTATCTGTCAGTGGGGAAGGCCTTCTTGCCATGAAAAATATCATGCTTATTTTCCACAGTTCTTGCCACATACAGAGGACCGGATACTTATTACTGGGGCCGCTGATTCCAAAGTGCACGTCCATGACTTGACTGTCAAAGAAACGATCCACATGTTTGGGGATCACAAAAACAGAGTCAAGCGAATTGCCACCGCTCCGATGTGGCCCAACACCTTCTGGAGTGCGGCAGAAGACGGGCTAATCAGGTACAGTTTCTTTGATGTTCTGGGGGAACACAGTGTCAACCCTGAAGTGAACCTGGCTGAAGCTGTCTTGGAGGCTTCGGGGTTGCCACACAGCAGTGGGAGGAGCGAAATAGTTACCGTATTTTTCGGAGTATAAGACGCACCGGAGTATAAGACGCACGTTAGTTTTTGGGGAGGAAAATAAGGAAAAAAAATTCTGCCTACCAGCATCCATCTGGCTAGCGTCCTTAGCAAACAGCCTGGAACAGGTATATTAGCCTTGCAAAGGTCCGTTTCAGAGGCTGCTTTTTCAGCCTTGCAAAGCTCAGTTTGAGAGGTTGTTTTAGCCTTGCAAAGGTCTGTTTCAGAGGCTGAGCGGGGCATTCGGTGCACCCAGATTTTCACCCTCTTTTAGGGGGAAAAAGGTGCGTCTTATACTCTGAAAAATACGGTAGATGGGGTTTTGTAGCCCAAACAATAAAGTTTTCCTGTGAGAACCAAGGACATTGTCACATGTGGCTAGCCAGAGGAGGAGCAAGTAACCCAGCAACCAACCGGCCAGCACCTGGATTGGACAGGGTGATCAGTGACTTGGGGGGGGGGAAGGGAAAACTTTTAATTAGGTGAAAGCCGTGGGAAACCTCAGAGTCGGTTTTCACCAGTTTGTGCCAATATGATGTATCCAGTAAACTGTTCTTTGAGGAGCCCGAGTGCCTCGGAGTTTGTTTTCTGTGGGTGCATTACTTGGAACGCTGACACACAGCTTAGGGTTCCGCTCTGTTTAATTACTGTGTTTGCAGAAATGTTATGGCCAAACCAATAAACTGTACCACTAGGGCTTAAAACCAAGACTCTGCAATAAAGTGACCCTATAAAACACCCCCCCCCCCAACCTTTTGGGCACCAGGGATCGGTTCCATGGAGAAAGGTTTTTCCGCGGACCGGAGGGGGACGTGATTTCGTGTGCTGCCTGCATCCCGGGAATGGGGCTTTGCTTGTTTGTGTGGCACAGTTGCTGGCATGATACGAACCGATGCCAGTCCACAGACTGGGGGCTGGGGACCCTTGCTCTAAAACAGGAGTCTCCAACCTTGGCTAGTTTAAGCCGGCGGACTTCAACTCCCAGAATTCCCCAGCCAGCAAAGCTTTCAAAGCAAAGCTGGCTGGGGAATTCTGGGAGTTGAAGTCCTCCAGGCTTAAAGTGGCCAAGGTTGGAGGCCCCTGCTCTAAAACATGATTTAATTGAATGTCGAATTGAGCAATCCACTAATACATTGCTTACTTTTAATAATTAATTTTATAATTACTTAGCTCACTTTTTCATGGTGGGGTCAAAATGTGATGTTTCTGCTTGCTTCTGATTTCTGAAGGCCTGCTAATATTTGTATTCTTCCTTATTTTTATTTTTTTAGACAGTATGACTTGCGAGAGAATAGCAAACACTCAGAAGTTCTGATAGACCTGACTGAATACTGTGGGCAGCTTGTGGAGGCAAAGTGTCTCACAGTCAATCCCCAGGACAATAACTATCTTGCCGTGGGAGCTAGTGGGCCCTTTGTCCGGATTTACGACATACGCATGATCCACAACCACAGGTAACAAAAGTGAAGACTGATAATTTAGAGGGCTAACTTCTGAAGTACAAAAATTCCACATTGTCTTAGTTCTAATAAAGGAGAATATTTGTAGCTCAGGGTCGACATGAGGGGTCCTTGGTGCTTTCTGAGCTTGCTTGTTTTCTTGCAGATGTTTCATGACCCAAACTAGGTAACATCATCAGTGCTAGGGTAGTTTGGGTAATGAAACATCTGCAAGAAAACAAGCAAGCTCAGAGAACTAAGACCTCCTGTCTTCGTTCTGAAGATACCCCATTGCACGAACACATATACACTCCAACACTCTTGTTTATTGCTGGAAGAAAATATAGACAGTTAATAGAGGCAAAAAAGCAGGTAAGGATGATAAAATACTGCATTTATTTCACTTTAAATTTATTTATACATCATCTCTGTGTGTGTGGGTGCGTGGCAGAGGTGGGTTCCTCCCAGTTCAGACCGGTTCGCCCAAACTGGTAGCGACCCGCTGGTGACGTCACAATGATGTACTGAACCGGATCGGTCGGTGCCGGTCCGTGGGCGCCAACATCTTTTTTTAAATTTAAAAAAAAAAATTTAAATTTTTTTTTTAAATTTTTTCTTCTGAGCATGCGCAGAAGCCGAGTTTCCGGCACTTTGCATGCGATCGCCATCTTGTTTTCGGTTCTCCCCCCCCCCCCGGATTTTTCAGCACTGTGCATGCGTGCGCCCACGCAGCGTGGTAGGAAGCGAACCGGTAGCGAGGTAAGTTAGAACCCACCCCTGGTGCGTGGGTGCGTGTTTTGTTTGTGTGTTTGTAGATAGATCTACATGTTCATATAGGTAGATCTTGACTTAAGACCTCAATTGGGGCTCGAATTTCTGTTGTAAGTCAGGATGATTGTAAAGCAAGTCATTACTTGATGCAATTTTATGACCATTTTTACAGTTTAGCCAATCCCATGATCATTAAGCGAATCCAGTTTCCACAATTGACGCTTTTTGTTGGAAATAGCACTTAGCAATAGCACTTAGACTTATTTACTGCTTCATAGTGCTTTTACAGCCCTCTCTAAGCAGTTTTACAGAGTCAGCATATTGCCCCCAACAATCTGGGTCCTCATTTTACCCACCTCGGAAGGATGGAAGGCTGAGTCAACCTTGAGCCAGTGAGATTTGAACTGCCAGATTGCAGGTAGCCGGCAGTCAGTAGAAGTAGCCTGCAGTACTGCATTCTAACCACTGCGCCACCTTAGCTCAAACTGGCTAAGAAGGTTGTGAATTGCAATCACATGATCACAGGACATTGCAACCAGTCGTAAGTGCAAATCAATTGCCAAGCACCTGAATTGTGATCATGTGACTGCAGGGATGATACACCAGTCAGAGGGATGAGGACAAATGGCAAATCACTTTTTCTTAGACTGCCATAACTTTGAACTTTAGCTAAAGGAGCAGTTATAGGTCGAGGGCTTCCTGTAATTCAAAATAATATTTGATGTCATGAAGTTCCGTTCAAAAAATATTCTGACCTGGTCAGTTTGTTAGTCTGAGATGCTATGAATCTCATTCTGTTGCAGTGAAACTTACAAAATCTACCAGAAGTGCCCCAGTATGTTGACATAACTATGTTGACATTTCCCTCTCTAATATGCCTAGGCCCGTGATGGCGAACCTATGGCACGGGTGCCACAAGTGGCACGCGGAGCCATATCGGTGGGCACGCGAGCTCAGGTCCGACGTGCATGTGTGCACCAGCCGGCTGGTTTTTGGGTCTTCTGGGCCCACTGGGAGTCGGGAAACAGGCTGTTTCCAGCCTCCAGAGGGGGTGGGGAAGGCCGTTTTCGCCCTCCCCAGGCTCCTAGAAAGGCTCTGGAGCCTGGGGAGAGCGAAAAATGGGCGTGCCATTGCATGCTGGGAGCAGGGGGGTCATGCGTGCATGTGCGGGGGTGCATGGAATTATGAGTGTGGGCACGCACACACGTGATCCCCCACATTTCCCCCCCTTTTGGCACGCGAACCAAAAAAGGTTCGCCATCACTGGCCTAGGCTGTCATTATTTTTTTTCCTCCTCACAAATAGAAGGAGAAATGTCTTGAGAAGAAAATGTATGCACAAATACAAATTTTCCTCTCTCTGTTGGATAGGAAGAGCATGAAACAGAACCCTGCGGCTGGCGTCCATACGTTCTGTGATCGACAGAAACCCCTCCCAGATGGCGCTGCTCAATACTACGTAGCAGGTAAGTTTATCTCTGGATGGTGCCCCATCCAGGAGACGGTTTTTAGGGCATTCAACAAAATTCATTGGTGGGGGGGGCAGGGGTGAAATCCAGCAGGTTCTGACAGGTTCTGGAGAACCGGTAGCGGAAATTTTGAGTAATTCAGAGAACCGATAGCGGAGATTTTGAGTAGTTCGGAGAACCGGCAAATACCACCTCTGGCTGGCCCCAGAGTGGGGTGGGAATGGAGATGTTGCAGTATCCTTCCCCTGCCATGCCCATCAAGCCACGCCCACCAAGCCACGCCTACAGAACCGGTAGTAAAAAAAAATGAATTTCACCACTGGGGCGGAGGCAGCCTATTATGGTGAGAAATGAGTGTACATTTGAGTAACCTGCGCTTGGGTGGAGTAAAGATGGATCCTTAGCTTTTGATTGCTTCTGCTGCAAAGTAGTTAATGACTCTTTTTTTTTTGCTGAAAGTAGAATCTGCACAATAAATGGATATAGCTTTTTTTTATTTTAAAAGGCTTTTCTATGTCCTTGCAAATACTTAGCTAAAGCAGGGTCCAGTCTATCAAATTGTATGTATTAATTGTGCTTGGGTTGTTGTTGTTGTTGTTTTTCTTCTGTAGGACATCTTCCAGTGAAATTACCCGACTACAATAACCGACTGAGAGTTTTGGTAGCTACCTATGTCACTTTCAGCCCAGATGGTACAGAGCTCTTGGTCAACATGGGAGGAGAACAGGTAAACTAACACTATTCCAATATCTAAGGGGCTTCCACAAAAAAGATTTGGGGGTTAGGGTCACTGTTCCCTCTAAGGTGCGCGGCCGCACGGCCGCACACATAACGAGAGAACGCCACGCGGAACTTTCTAACTTCCACTCGGCATTTTGTAATGGCAGAGGCTGCGTGCCTGCGCAGCCGCGCACATGAAAAGAGAACTGCCACGCACTGTTTTCTAATTTTGCAGGGAACATTGGTTAGGGTTAGGGTTAGACATCAAAGCACCTGAAGGCAGAACAAAAAGCAATTGATGGAAACTAATCAAGGAGAGCAGCAACCTAGAACTAAGGAGAAATTTCCTAACAGTGAGAACAATTAACCAGTTGAACAGCTTTGCCTTCAGAAATTATGGGCGCTCCATCACTGGAGGTTTTTAAGAAGCGATTGGACAATCATTTCTCTGAAATGGTATAGGGTTTCCTGATTGAGCATAGGGTTGGACTAGAAGACCTCCAAGGTCCATTCCAACTCTGTTATTCTGTTACTCTTCTGCTGCTTTCAGCATCTCAGTGAGCTGATATCCAGCACTCAGGCTGATTCAGTCATTGTGAAATATTATCAGTACATTTAAATGGTCAACCTCAGATGGCCTTCAATCAATTTATAAATTCCCCAACGCTTCAAAGCTGTTCCAGCCATCCCACACCCATCCCCATTGTATTGAATTTCATTTATTGCACCTAGTAATTGCTGCTTTCTCAAATGAAATTGTTCCTATAATAGCTACTGCAGGCGCAAAAGCTGATTAATGTCTACAAAGAGTTAGCCAGAAAATAAATGATTATGAAATTCTGCCACATTCTGTATCAGGTTCCCCAGATCACGATTTGGCTGCAGATCTTTTGCCTCAACTCAGTACAGATAGTCCTTGACTTATGACCATGATTGGGGCCAGCATTTCTGTTGCTAAGCAAGGCAGTTAAGTGATTAGCACCCGATTTTACGACTTTTTTTTTGCCACAGTTCTTAAGCGAATGACTGCAGTTGTTGACTCCAGCCAGCTAGGCTGGCTGGAGAATTCTGGGAGTTGAAGTCCACAAGTCTTAAAGTTGCCAAGTTTGAAGACCTCTGCCTTAGGTAACCATTCTTCTGCTCATGAATATAGTTTTAGAGAGGTATGGGAAGCCGTTAATACCAAAAACTGGGAGTCTGCTCTGCCCTGATCAGCAGAGCTGCTTCCTCAGCCAAAAGATGACTCATTCTTTAGGTTTCTAAGAACTGAAATTAATTTTTCTCCTGGTTTAGATGAAGCGAAATCTTCTGCTGTTTTCATGCAGTTTTGAATCCCATTTTACGAGAGACTTTTTCTAAATGCACATTTTCCTTTGCCCTACAAAAACACAAATAGCTTCCGCTAGACTTACATGCGTTAATCAGCACCAAGTTAGGCTTTTCTTGTGAGTAATTCTGGCTGAAAATTTACTGTTCCTATGTAGTTTGTAGATTCATTGCCTTTCCTTTGATTTTTAGGTTTACTTGTTCGACCTGACGTATAAGCAGCGGCCATACACTTTTCTCCTGCCCAAAAAATGCCATACTTCAGGGGGTAAGAATGCTGTGCTTTTCTTAAAAGGCAGAGATTGCATTGCATTGTTTTTCAAGGAATTTTTTTTATGCCCTTCCATTTCCTTATGGTCACTAATTAAGATTGTGGATACTCTTTTTGGTGTTGTATTTCTAAACTAACATCCTAGCTCCAACAATTTCACACATAGTGCTTTATTTCATAGTGTTAGTTTTAAATCCTCTCTATAAAGCGGGAGTACTTGAAGCTCTAACGTGTTATCAGGAATTGTAGCATTTCAGAACCGGTGAGCTCTCTTTTGCGTCCTTATTCAAATTAATACCGATAGAATAAATATAAATTAATTAAAAATAAAATCTGCAAAATAACAACTACATCTGAAATGTCCAGCCGACATTTCAGATGTGAATCTGCCGACCAAATAGATTTCAAGGTTCTTTCATAACATGCTAAGTTTTAAAATGTAAGTTGTTACAACTGGAGAGGAAGATGCAAAGCAAAATGCAAACTCGAGATGGGTTGCAAATATCCCAAGTCATTTTAAAGAGCAATAAATGAGGTATTTGTAATACTTGTTTGTTTACAGTGGAAAGCAGTGAGTGTTCTGTTGGATTAGCCTACTTGTTAATACACTTAATACCCTTTACTGATAGAGGTGATATTGGGATTTCGAGGACATATCTCACACAGTTAGTGGGCCCATAATTTGCTAAGCAAATCAGTTGTTAAGTGATTTTGCCACGATTGTTTGCCACGATTTTGCCACGATTGTTAAGCAAATCACTGCAGTTGTTAAGTGAATCACATAGTTATTAAGCAAATCCTGCTTCCCTCATTGACTTGGCTTCTTGGAAGCTGGCTGGGAAGTTGCAAATGGTGATCATATGACCCCGGGACGCTGCAACCGTTGTCAAGTGCCCGTATTTTTTAATCATGTGACCCTGGGGGTTTGCTGCTACAGTCATAAGTGAAAGGGTCAGTTACAAGTTACTTTTTTCAGTGCCATTGTAACTTTGAATAGTCGCTAAACAAATAGTCATAAGATGAGGACAGTTTGTAATAGCAATAAATATTTATATCCGGTTTCTCTTACTTCCTTTCCATTTTTTTGTGCTCTACAGTCTGTAATTGGCATATTTATGTCATGTCTGTAATCTGCATTTTGACATCTAGCACTGGAGTGATTGGATAGTTGGATATTGATTGAACTCAATACAAGCAACATGCCGTGGAGCCACCTCAGACCACCTAAGGAGGTCTCTTCCTTAGATGGGTTGTCTGTTTTTCCAGCTAACGGTTACAGGAACTGGGCATGGCTAGTCTAGTGAAGAGAAGGACCAAGGGAGACACGATAGCAGTCTTCCAATATTTTAGGGGCTGCCACAGAGAGGAAGGGTCAAGCTATTTTCCAAAGCACCGGAAGGCCAGACAAGGAATAATGGATGGAAACTGAACAAGGAGTGGTTTAGCCTAGAAATACGGAGAAATTTTCTGACAGTGAGAACAATCAACCGATGGAACAGTTGCCTTCAGAAGTTGTGGGAGCTTCATCACTGGAGGCTTTCAAGAAGAGACTGGATTGCCATCTGTCAGAAATGATGTAGGGTCTCCTGCTTGGGCGGCGGGTTGGACTAGATGCCCTTAATCTGTTAATCCGTTATTGCATTCAAAGTGAAATTGGTAGGTTGCTGGATTCCAATAACATAGATCTATCTTCGCTGGTCAATTTAGCCATTGCCTAACCCAGTCTTACCCAACCTACCATCTCCTAAATTATTAGATGTCAGGCTGATTAAGCATTTTTTTTGCTTGCAGTGCTAGGTCTTCTCCCAGGTTGCTAATTTCCCCAGAATTGAAAAACTGCACTGTATAGAAGAATGCTTATCTGCCACTTACGGTTTACCCTTGGTTCAGACTTATTCCACTCCTTATGATTCTATCATTTTTTTTCTATATTGCTTTGCTTCCCCGAAGTGCCCAGAATGGCTTACGAGAATACAATAAAAAATAGCTTAAATAAACCATTCCAATAAAACCAACGTTTAAAGCCATAACTACAAAAATGGAAGCTTGCTTCATTTTATGACCCCCAGAGATGCAGAATGGGAAAACATCAACCAATGGCGTGTCAAATGGCATCCATCTTCACAGCAATGGGTTCCGACTGTCTGAGGGGCGTGCCCACGTCAGGTAAGGTCTCCTCCTTTTCTGCCAACAGTATCTAGTGCGGTATCCCTTCCTCCTTGCCTAGACGAAACCTTCATGCAGGGACTGCTTGGCTAGGAATTGTGCTGGTTGCCAGAACGAGGAAGAATTGTTTCATCCAGAAAGAAGAAGCAGTTGCATAACCCTATTATTTTGGGATGGGAAAGGACTGTAAAGCTGAGTTTTCTTCTTGCACATGCATAGTCTCCACATTAGAAAGCCACGGTCTGGGATGAAAATACTTGTCTTTTTTTTTTTTAAAAAAAAGGCCCTCTAGAAAAATGTCCCCTAAACAAACCACAGCATCATTTTCTACCTAAGGTCTGTTAGGACTTAAGTATGCAAACTGATTGGTTGATCTGGCTTAATGTCAGTGGTGGGTTCCTACCGGTGTGGTCCACTCTATAGCACCAGTAGCGGCCCGCTGGTGACGTCACAGTACCGGTACGGTCGGTTGCCGGTGCCTGGGTGCCGCCATTTTTAAAATATATATATATATATTTTAAATTTTCTTCTGTGCATGCTCAGAAGCCGAGCTTCTGGCACTGCGCATGTGCTGCCTTCCTACCTCACAGTGAGTCCAAGCAGGGGAGGATGGCTGAGGGAGCGTGTGAGACGCTGAAAGAACGGGCGGCAGGAGCGATCTCCATTCCCCTCCCTTCAGCAGTCCGAGAAGCCACGAACGTGCAGTGATGATCCCAGGCATTTTCGCACGTTCAAGGCTTCTCGAGCTGCTGAGGGGAGGGGGAATGGGCGGCAGGACCTATCTCAGTTCCCCTCCCTTCAGCAGTCCGAGAAGCCACACCCACCCAGTCACATGGCTGGCAAGCCACGCCCATCCAGTCACATGCCTGGCAAGCCACACCCACAAAATAAGCCACGACCACAGAGTGGTAGTAAAAAAATTAGGAACCCGCCCCTGCTTAATGTGTTATATCAATCCAGCCAGATATGGTTGATGGAATGAGCCATGGCTAAACCCGACATGGTTTGGACTGACGCATGAACGAACAATTTGGTTTCAGAAAAAAATTAACCGGTAATCTGCAACTCCCACACTGCAAAAACATATGGACTACACAACTCGATCGGGGCAAAGCAATAGAGGCAATTTACATAGATTGCGTAATCTGTAAAGCCTTTGATTCAGTGGTACACGACAAACTACTTCTAAAACTGAAATCTTATGGCATTTCTGGACCCCCGCATAATTGGATAACTCGTCAATGCCTGGAATGCACTACCTGACTCTGTGGTTTCTTCCCCAAACCCCCAAAACTTTAATCTTAGATTGTCTACTGTAGACCTCACCCCATTCCTAAGAGGTCTGTAAGGGGGTGTGCATAAGCGCACCAACGTGCCTACCGTCCCTGTCCTAATGTCTCCTTTTTATTCGTATCCATTCCATGTATTAATAACCATGTTTACACCTATATCTGTTATCTAATACATGCTTGACAAAATAAATAAATAAAATAAAATAACGAAGTCTTGGTTTCTGCAGCCCACAGGTAGAGTTACCCCCCTATCTCGAGAAGATTAAGCTGCAGGCCAATGAGGCTTTTGCTTGCCAGCAGTGGACTCAAGCCATCCAGCTCTACAGCAGAGCGGTCCAGAAAGCCCCCAACAACGCCATGCTCTATGGGAACCGAGCAGCTGCTTACATGAAGCGCAAGTGGTAAGTGAGCTCTTCCCTTCCTGGGAGGCCTGGTTACAATCAATTTCTCTAGCCAACTTGCATTGAATTTCAAGAATTATTCCATCCAGATTCTAGATCCCATGTGTTTTCCATAAGAGGCTCTCAGTACAATTTTAGAGGTCTGTGGAATCTTTTCTGGACTGTGCTCCAATCAGAGGAGCTTGATGGGGATTCATTGTGTATTGGAAATATTAATTTCTGCATTCCTACAAGATTTCTATCTGCCCAACAAAATTCTGCTGAGTGAATTTGGACATCCACTATATCTCATCCAGTTTACCTTGGTTTTTTATAATTACAGAAATAAAACCAAGACATTGTTTAGAGGGAATTGTGGAATCTTGTGTCGCTTGGTGATTCTTTGCGCATAGGGAATCCATAGTTCAATCTATAGGATCTTCCAGACAGGATTCTGAAATACTGGCCGGCCTTTAATAATCGGGAGGCGCAATGGGTCAACGATTAAGATGCTGCGCTTGTCAGCTGGAAAACTCTTAGCCTGGGTTCGAGACCTGAGCACTGCACGACGGGATGAGCACCGTCTTTGCCTAGCTCCTACTCACCTAGCAGTTTGAAAGCATGCAAATGCGAGTAGATAAATAGGTACCACTTCGGTGGTGAGGAAACAGCGCTCCCTGACGTCATGCTGGCCACATGACTGCAGAAATGTCTTTGGACAGCGCTGGCTCAGTGGCCTTAAAACAGATGAGCGTCGCAGTGACTCTTCTGTCAGGTTTCCAAGTGATGAAACCCATTCAAAAAAGAAATAAGCAAAGTCCATCTTCCAAAACAAATTCCTTTTTATTTAGGTAGACATCAAATTGGCAAAGTCTGTTGTAATTCCGGATCTGACCCAAACCGGAATGACATCACATAATATTGTAAATTAGAAACATCCCACAAAAGTCACATTCCCCAATTAGAACAGAATCAGCATTGCCCGGTGTCTTCAAACTCCACCTTCAGCTCACAGCAAGGACGGCCTCTGTTCCCACGGGAAAGAAAGTCACCTAGCCAAAACAATCCTCACTATCTATTCCCTCCTCCCACCTTAAGGATGTGGCGAGCCTGAAAAAAAAAACCTTCAATAAGTCAAGAGAAAGAAAAGGAATAAATGAGTATAATATTTAGCTAAATAAAATGGCTACACATACGCCAATTTCAGGTTCAACATCATCTTCTTGTGCCATATCCATCAAATATGCTGTATTTTTCCGGGTGTCGCATCACATGTCCAAAATATTCTAACTTTGTCTTTTTTATGGTTTTGATGATTTCCCTTGGCTTTCCACGTGGCTTATCACCTCCTCATTTCTGATTTTGTCAAACCAACGTATCCGTAACAGCTGCCTGTAAATCCACATTTCAAATGCTTCTAGTCTCTTCAAGTGGCTTTCTGTCAGAGACCAACTCTCCACTCCGTAGAGCAGGATAGAAAAGATGTAGCATCTGACAAGCCTGATTTTCAATCTTAGGCTTATGTCGTGACTGCAGAAGACCTTTTTCATTTTGAAGAATACACTAGCGGAGTAAATTCCGCAGGGACTCCCTTCCTTTCCTTCCTCAGTTAATCAGACAGACAGAGGCTGAACTGGATAGATCAGAGGCACCTTCCTACAACAGTTCTTTCTGCGCCAATTCAGGAAGCTCAAACTTCCCAAGGAGCTGCTGATACAGTTCTACAGAGGAATTATTGAATCTGTCATCTGTATCTCTATAACTGTCTGGTTTGGTTCTGCAACCCAACAAGACAGACATAGACTTCAGAGGATAATCAGAACTGCAGAAAAAACAATTACTGCCAACCTGCCTTCCATTGAGGACCTGTATACTGCACGAGTCAAAAAGAGGGCCGTGAAAATATTTACTGACCCCTCGCATCCTGGACATAAATTGCTTAAACTCCTACCCTCAAAACGACGCTATAGAGCACTGCACACCAAGACAACTAGACACAAGAACAGTTTTTTCCCGAACGCCATCACTCTGCTAAACAAATAATTCCCTCACCACTGTCAAACTATTCACTAAGGCTACATTACTATTACTATTAGTCTTCTCATTGTTCCTATCACCCATCTCCTCCCACTTATGACTGTATGACTGTAACTTGTTGCTTGTATCCTTACTATTTATATTAATATGGATTGTTTCCTGATTGCTTACTTGAACCCTAAGACAACTATTCTTGACAAATGTATCTTTTCTTTTATGTACACTGAGAGCATATGCACCAAAGATAAATTCCTCGTGTGTCCAATCACACTTGGCCAATAAAGAATTCCATTCTATTCTAACAGTTCGCAAATATGTATTTGGGTGATAATGGTGGTGAGAGAATAAAAGGATCAACTTGATTTTTGCAGGGATGGAGATCACTATGATGCGCTCCGGGACTGCCTAAGGGCCATCTCCCTGAATCCTTGCCACTTGAAGGCTCACTTCCGCCTGGCCCGCTGCCTCTTCGAGCTGAAGTATGTAGCAGAAGCCCTGGAGTGTCTGGATGATTTCAAAGGAAAGTTTCCTGAGCAAGCCCACAGCAGCGCTTGCGATGCCCTGGACCGGGACATCAATGCTGCCCTTTTCTCCAAAACTGATAATGGTGAGGACTTAAAAAGACAACACTTTGCACTCCTGCCCTAAGTGTGGAAAAAAAATCTTTGTACTTAAAGGGACAGATTTTTAAGAGACACCAATGGTGTGTGTACTGTATAGCAGGGGTGGGCTGCTGGGGGTTCGCAGGGGTTCGGGAGAACCTCTAGCTAAGATTCTGTGCAGTTCAGACAAAACCCCAAATCCCACTCCTGGCTGGCCTCGCCTACCCCACCACGCCCCTCCCAGGAGTCTCCACGCAGCCCATTTTGTGCAGGGCGCGCACGGAGGCTCGGGGAGGGCAAAAAACAGGCCTACCGGAAGTTCGGGAAGGCTGGAAACGGGCCTGTTTTCGCCCTTCCGGAGGCTCAAGGTAAGCCTCCAAAGCCCAGGGAGGGCAAAAACACACACACACACACACCCTGCCATGGTGCAGGAGGCCGACGAGGCCACGCCCACCATGGCAACCGGGCAGAGAACCGCTTGCTAAAATTTTTGAAGCCCACCCCTGCTGTATAGTATTAGCTTTTAACATTTTAGGAGGGGAAAAATAACCCCTGTGAAAGGGATAAGTCCACACATCTTTTTTAAAAAAGTGGGCGACTAAGAAACACGGATCTAGAAGGCAGCTTTAATGGGTGGAGATCAGCTATTTAAATCAGGAAAAAAAATCAGAAGGAAAACAGTATGATCATTTAGTGCCATGAGCCTAGACCAGGGGTGAAATTCAGCAGGTTCTGACAGGTTCTGGAGAACCGGTAGCGGAAATTTTGAGTAGTGCAGAGAACCAGCAAATACCACCTCTGGCTGGCCCCAGAGTGGGGAGGGAATGGGGTTTTTGCAGTATCCTTCCCCTGCCACACCTACCAAGCCACTCCCACAGAACCAGTAGGAAAAATTTTGATTTTCACCCCTGCCCTAGACTAATGTGTAGCTTTGGAAAAGAAACTGATGAGAATAGTGATAGTTTGGATCAGAAAGTCCTAAATTCACACGCCTTTTCAGCTGTATGGCTTTAGTGAAGTGGCTATATTACAATTTTTGTTCCAAAAATAGTTGGGGAAAGAAAATTGTATAGAAAAATGTTCCTGTGAAATCAAATTATTATGGATCATCACACAGCCAGCCAGATGTTCAGACAGGAGTTGGCATTTTTATCCACTTGTCGAGTCTTTTCCAAGGACCTGGTATAGGCAGATGTTGTGTTTCATGGTGTTAGAGTAGTGGTGAAATCCAAATTTTTACTACCAGTTCTGTGGGCGTGGCAGAGGAAGGATACTGCAAAATCCCCATTCCCACCCCACTCGGGGGCCAGCCAGATGTGGTATTTGCTGGTTCTCTGAACTACTCAACATTTCCGCTACCGGTTCTCTGAAATAGCAATAGCAATAGCACTTAGACTTATATACCGCTTCATAGTGCTTTACAGCCCTCTCTAAGCGGTTTACAGAGTTCAGCATATTGCCCCCAACAATCTGGGTGCTCAAAAATTTCTGCTACCGGTTCTCCAGAACCTGTCAGAACCTGCTGGATTTCACCCCTGTTTAGAGGTATCATTGCAAGATGTAAGCTGAGTAAAGCTGCCTTTTGCAATTGACTGATGGTGAATTTGCCAATGTGATGGTGTTCAAGTGGTGCTCCAGTTGCTTTGGGGATTGCACCTATGATTATTAGTACAGGTAGTGTCAACTCTCCAAACGACTCTAGCTGAAGCCATAATTTTCTTGCTTTGTTTCTTAATTGCCATACTTGGGGGGTGGGGGAGAGGGACTTATGGAATGTAGAATGTTTTCCTCCAATGTGCCAGACATAACAAAGATAAGGCTCCTGAGAACCAAGGCCAAATCAGTGTGCCCTAGCAACGGCAGGTCACCTGCTTGGTTGGCTAACGGTGAAATGTGACATGAGGGTGAACAGTATCTATTCTTTAATTAGCATATTTTTCGAAGTATAAGACACACCTTCCCCCCCTAAAAGTGGCTGAAAATTTGGGTGCTTTTTTTCCCACCACTAATGAGGTGCTAACGATCTTCCCGGCTATTCCCAGCTTGCAGGATTTTTTCATTCCTACTCCCTCCAAAGAAGTTTTTTCCAGCCCTAAGTCTTTGCAGGCTTGTTTTCATTGCTACTCCCTCTGAAGAAGATTTTTTTTCAGCCCTAACTAGGGGATATAATAATGTGCTGAAGCTGACCAGACTAAGGATGCTACCCAGATGAATACCTGGTAGGTAGATTTTTTTTTCCTATTTTCCCCCCCAAAAAACTAAGGTGCGTCTTATACTCCGAAAAATACGGTATACCAAAAACACAGGAATTATTCAATGTTGGTTTGACCTTTGACCATGCCGATATGACATACCCAATAAACAGGATTTTTGAGGAAACCAAAGAGTCTTAAATTGGTTGGGAGCATTACTCGGAACCATGACAAATGGTCCTAGACTTACAGCAGTTCGTTTAGTGACCGTTCAGAGTTACAGCGGCATTGAAAAAAGTGACCTATGACCATTTTTCACCGTTGCCTCCTTTGCAGCATCCCCATGGTCATGTGATCAAAATCCAGATGTTTGGCAATTGGTTCATATTTATGACCACTACAGTCACATGATGCCCTTTTGTGACTTTCTGACAAGTCAAGTCAATGGGGAAGCCACATTCACTTAACAACTGGGTGACTTACCTTTATTAACTGCAGTAATTCACTTAGCAATGGAGACAAGAAAGGTCGTAAAATGGGGCACTTAAAAATGCCTCACTTAACAACAGAAAATTTGGGGTCCATTGTGGTCGTAAGTCAAGGACCACCTGTACTGCCTTTGCTTTCTTTTACCACATTCGTTCTATTTCTGTGAGCTGCAGTGGCGCAGTGGTTAGAGTGCAGTACTGCAGGCTATGTCTGCTGACTGCCGACTGCCGACTGCCTGCAATTTGGCAGTTCGAATCTCACCAGGCTCCAGGTTGACTCACCCTTCCATCCTTCTGAGGTGGGTAAAATGAGGACCCAGATTGTTGGGGGCCATATGCTAATAACTGCTTAGAGTAGGGGTATCAAACTCAATTTCATTGAGGGCCGCATCAGGGCTGTGGTTGACCGCAGGCGGGCGGCCAGGGCCGATGGTGGGTGTGGCCGACGGTGGGCGTGGCCAGCTTGATGCCACTCCCCAAACTGCTGGCATTTTTTTTCTTGTGGGTAGACCGGGCTGAAGCGACGCAGGTAGACCGGGCTGACACGACATGGGCCAGCCCCTTTTTTAAAAATTGCCTCCCATCTCGCTTTCCTTGCGACTCACATTGTCGGTATCTTATAACTTAGCAATTTCATTTTCTTCAGGGGAAGACAAGAAAGGGAGTGGCCCCATCTGGCTGCGAGCAACTGGCCGCAAGGATTCAATATCGGAGGACGAAATGGTGCTGAGGGAGCGCAGCTACGACTACAAATTCAGATACTGTGGCCACTGCAACACCACCACAGACATCAAAGAGGCGAACTTCTTTGGCAGGTAGGGAGCCAGAGGTGGTATTCAGCCGGTTTCAGGGGAACTGGTAGCGGTGACTGCGGGTGTGGGCCCACCCACCTGCCTACCCACCCAGACATAATGCCGTCCTATTTAACCACGTTTTCGAGGCTGGGCACATGCGCAGATGGCGTGCACACAAGAGGGCTGTAAAGCACTATATGAAGCGGCATATAAGTCTTAAGTGTTGGTTAATTGGTACTACTCTGTGTCGTGGTTTGAGGGAGAAGGAAATGCTTTGTGCATCTCATAGAAAAGGCAGTCTATAAATGTAACCAACCACTAAACATGCTCTTTTTGGTTGCCTCCTAGCAATGCGCAGTACATCATCAGTGGCTCCGACGATGGTTCCTTCTTTATCTGGGAGAAAGAAACAACTAATCTGGTGAAAGTGCTGCAGGGCGATGAGTCGATTGTGAACTGCCTCCAGCCCCACCCGAGCTACTGCTTCCTGGCCACCAGTGGCATCGATCCAGTGGTACGGCTTTGGAATCCCAGGCCAGAAGTAAGATCAGTGGCAGGGGGTTCTACCTGGGTTGGAATATCTGGTCCTTTTGGATCAGGATTGGTGCTATTCTGCAATGGAGGAAACTTTCAACTTTTGACCAAATTGAGGAAGCCGCCTCAATAAAGGAAGAGGCTTATGGCTAGCTCTAATGGCAGGGCTCTGAAATGCCCCATTTCCCCCCATGGAAATGGAACAAAACTTCCAGAAATATCTTAAATATTTATTTCTTTTAATGGTTTTACAGGGAATCGACTTATGTTTATAATTGAGCCCGGAAATATGGTGTTGATCATAAGTTATATGACTTATATAATTTATAAACATAAATTATGATCATAAGTTGAGGCATCCAGATGGCCAGAAGTAAATTTCTGGCTCTTTTTCATTGTGGTTGTTAAATGAACACCATGGTTGTTAAGCAAACCCATTCATTTGAATGGGTCATCCTCCCCCCCAAAACCAGTAAAAAATGGCAAAAGCCAACAAAAGTCATGATCACATGACCATGGAATTCCACAACAGGTCATAAAGCTGAACTGGCCCGACATGACTGGGCGGGCAGTGTGACCATTTACAATGACTGGAAGTTCTTTATTGGCCTTGATGCACCCATTCCATGCCCATCAAAACTTCCAAACGGTCATAAAATCAGCAGTCTTTAATCAAGGACTGCCTGTAATGACTACTTCATAGAGTGGTGTTGCTGGTTGGCATTTGGGATTTTTCCTTGGTGGTTTGTTCCCAATACGCTTTTCTTTCTGGACCCTAATTGGTAGAAGGATGGACTATCCTTTTGAAGAATCTCTTAATGCAAGCGTTGCTTGACTAGTCATAAGTATCTTAATATAACTCTGATAGACCAAATATTGAAGGGTCCTTATTGTTCTCTGAGCTTGCTTGTTAGGCAAGTGTTTGTGGGGGGGGGAGTCTTAAGAGATTCTTTGGTTGGGCTGTTTACTGTTGGCTCTTTGGCAGTTCCTTGATTGGGGTATGGTTTATTTGATTGTTGGTCTGATGTTAACCTTGGAGTTAATCTATGCTGATCTGGGTGCTGATTGCCCCCGCCAACACTGACAGGGCAAGCCACCAGACTATAAACTGCATTCCTTACTAGCACTGATGATTAAGTAGTTTGGGTAATGAAATGTCTGCAAGAAAACAAGCAAGCTCAGAGAGCACCAAGGACCCCTCATGTCAACCCTGAGCTACAAATATTCTCCTTCATTAGACCAAACCTTGCTAATCAGAATAGTTATGGCTTTGTGGGCAGTATTGGATCTGTGTATAAAATATTCAACCCAGTTAATATCTTATACACACCTAGCAGTGTAATAAACTTTCTTTCAGGTATTACAATGTTATTTTTTTTTACTTTAAGCAAACTGATTTCTGTTCTTGTTAAGGCAATTATGCTTTAATGTTGACTCTTTAGTGACATGGGGGCAGGGAGATGTTTTCCTCATCAGGCTCAAAAAGCATCAAGTCCCTTTGCATATATTGGCACAGAAATAACCTTTACGACATCTTGAACTAAAAGCTACTATCTCAGCAAGGGCGGGTTCCTAATTTTTTTACTGCCACTCTGTGGGTGTGGCTTATTTTGTGGGTGTGGCTTGCCAGCCATGTGACCGGGTGGGCATGGCTTGCCAGCCATGTGACCGGGTGGGCATGGCTTGCCGGTCATATATTAGTTATTTCAGAGAGATGTTACTATTATTTTTGCTATTTTATACCTTACATGAAAAGCTTTGCATACAAAGTGCGTGTTACACCATGGCAACACAGCAACCTTTATATGCAGAAAATGCTATAGTTAAAAGACAAGCAAGTCTCATACAGCATTTTTGGTTTCAGTCATGGATTCCTTAGACGAAAATATTGAGGACTGTTAAAAGAACAGTATCTTTTAACAGTCCTCAATGTTTTCGTCTAAAGAATAACAGTATAAAACTGTATAAAATTAACAGTATAAAAGGTTAAGTTTTCGGAAAACGCCCACTTTGGGAAGCTTTAAGCAAAAGTGAAGGAAAAGTGTCAAATGCGAGCTTCTTATTATTTTCAAGTGAAGGGATGGGGAAAGACTTAATTGTCAGGTTTCTGGGCATGTGCAGAATAATTTTTTTTAAAAAAAAATTATTATTATTTTTTAAAAATGGCAGCACCCAGGCACCGGCAACCGACCGCACTGGTACTGTGACATCACCAGCGGGCCGCTACCGGTGCTATAGAGTAGACCACACTGGTAGGAACCCACCACTGTATCTCAGTGATTTTTAAATGGTATTTCCATGCTCGAGGATAACAGGCCTAGTGTACATAAATCCTGCCCATCCATCTGGCAGATGGAAGCATTATCTAACTGTATTGTTAGGTTGACATGCTCTACTGAAACAAGCAAGGTTTTAGTGTGCTGTGTTAAATTAACCACCGTTGGCTGTGTTAGCTTGATGTTCAAATCCATACACCACAGAAATGTAAAAATAGATTTACTAGATCAGACCAGCATTCTAGTTTCTACAGCGGCCAATTAAATGTATTCTGAAATATCAGAACCATGGCTAAATCATGGCTAGGTCTGACCCTCTATAGATTTACCCAGGGTCTTTTTAAACTGGAAATCAGTGGCCATCACCACACCTGATGGCAACAAACTTCTCAATATAAATGGCAACAAACTCCTCACTATAATCCGTATGCTGTTGCTTCTGGATTTCCTTATAATTTTAATTCTAAACCATGAGCCATGCAATGCTACACCGCCAAGTCAAACAATCCACTTTTTGCCTTGAAGGCTTCTCCTATTGTGCGGTAGGTAGGTTGGTTGGCTATCTGAACGGTGTGTAGAAAGGTACTTTTGAGTGGAACCATCAAATAGTCAACTTGGGGGCTTTGGTCTTTCCGTTTTGTCTCACACAGAGCGAAGCACTGAACGGGCGAGTGGTAGAAGATATGGAAGGCGCTTCCCAAGCCAACCAGAAGCGGATGAATGCTGATCCCTTGGAGGTGATGTTGATGAACATGGGCTACCGGATCACAGGAATGACTGGTGGTGGGTCTGGAGGCTCGGACGACGAAGACAGCTCTGAGAATCAGGTCCACTGCCGGACCAGCTAAAGCTGAATGGCCTCTCCTTCCTTATATTTTTTTTTTGTTTTCGTTTCGTTTCGTTTGAAGGGAAATCTAGTTTGCTCCATTTGAACTTGGAAGGACTGCACTGTTTCACACTATGCACAGAATGGGATATGCCAGCGAGGGCAGAAGTGACTGGGTTTTTGACTGCTGCTTACAATTTCTTCCTTTCCCCCCGTTCTACTATTAAGCAGCATGGTAATGTGGCCTGTTGAGTTTTGCCCTCCCAGCAGATGTTGGGATTCCTTTTCCACGTTGTCTGTGAGCAGTGTACAACTGGTAAACCCATCCCTTCGTCCAGTGTGGCTGGACGGTTGGGAAGCATTGCCTACATTGAGTGTGTGTTTGCAGAGAGGTGGTTGAAAACTCAATAAAATGTAAACTAGGGCGGGGATTATGGAATGATGTTCAATGCTGCGATCTCTGTCTCCGAAACTCAACTCGCCTGCCATGCCACGAGTTTGTAATTCAGCCCCCACACAACAGCTGGCGAACATGTACACGCATCGAAAACCCCGACCATGAGAAAGTCGCTAAATACATGGGCTCCCTCAGTGAACATGGTTAGGGAAGTACAGAAAGCTGGTATTGGGCAGAGAGCCTCACTCTGGTTGGTACCTCGCCCTTCCCATCTGTCTGCACACAGAAGAAACCAAGAGAAGAGTGCAACGGTGAGAAGCTACAGCACGAAGCTTTGGCGGCTTATATAACATGAGCAAGTAAAATTATCTGATGTGGCTGCTTTTGGAAAACTTACTTTCCCTTTCCCCAAAATAACTTAAGTTCCCATCTCTCGTGGATAAGGAGTGGGGTGTTTGCTGGGGAAAAAAATCTCCTTGCCGGTGGGAGACCAAGCTTCAACAAAGCTATATAGTACCAATATGATAATGAACTGGTCAAAGATTTGGGATAAAGCTGCCTCTTTCCTTATTGCTGCTGTGACCTCCACTACACAGTTCTTTTTATTCCTTTCTTTGTCATTAAATCCTAAAGAAAATCTACAGGAACTTCCTTTCTCATCTATTTCCTGATTCTTTTCATGTTGTAAGCCTTCTTTCCTTGAGTGAATGTGGAAAAGATGTACGGCAAAGACACGTGTCTTAACCAAATCTTCTGGGAGGAATTGCCTGTCAGGTGGAGAGACTCATCTTTAGGAAAATCAGCCCTTAGCGGGTTATGTCATTAAGGATTTTTCTAGAACAGAGAATGGCATCAGTACTACTGTCCACGCAACTCGGGATGCCCTGGTGATGGAGCCAGTGAGATCATTCCTGCCTTCTGTGGCTTATTCAGTTGGAACTGAAAGTAAATCAGGCTAGTATTGTGCTCACATCTACTGATTTGTAATGGGCTCAAGAAACCACAGCAGACTTTCTCACCAAATAGCTTGGCCAACAACCACAGTTAGCATGATGTGTATGTTCGAAATCTGAGAGTGTCACTGAAGTCGCCATCCCCCCGTCAGTAATGTCCATAACAAACGATGATTGTGCAAATGATTAGTACATCAGGATGTCTGGTGTAATTATATAAGTGACATCATTTGTACAACCACCCTATCTATACCTGCCTATAGTTCCACAAAAACCTCTTTCCTTGGTCTCTTCCTGCTTGTTAATTCTGGCCAAAAAAAACCCTGCAGCATACATTTAGCAGTAGTCTTTCTGACCCAAGAAAGTCACTGTAGACTAGGGTTTTTTTTTAAAAAAAAAACTTGGCAACTGTAAGATGTATGCATTTCAACTTCTAGAATTCCCTAGCAGTTTTCTTTAATTGAAAACGTTTTATATGTACAAAGTACAAGCATTTTTTATTGTTTTCTCCCCCCTCCCTAGACTTCCCAGAACGAGATGGTCGCGGCTTCTTGCTCCGCTAAAAATAAGCGGAGGCATTCCAGGTCCGGAGCTAATGACAGGCTTCAAGGGAGCCCTCACCCTTCGCACCCCAGAATTTCTTCTGGGGTGTTAGGGGGGCTCTACCTCTGCCCATCTGCTCTTCTCCCCTCCCTTTGCCCGGGACGGGAGTTTCCAAGCCGCCAGACAGCTGATGTGGCTTATCTGGCGGCTTTTACGGAGCCTGGGATCGGGCGCCCATAAAGAGCGTCCAGCGAGGCTCGCGGCGCCACCGGAAGTCCTAGAATTCCCTAGCAGTTTTGAGAGTTGAAGTCCATGCATCATAAAGTTGGCAAGTTTGATCAACACTGCCATAGATCGGGGTCCCTAAACTTGGCAACATTAAGACTTGCGGACTTCAACTCCCAGAATTCAACTGGAGAATTCTGGGAGTTGAAGTCCACAAGTCTTAAAAGTTGCCGAGTTTGAAGACCTCTGCCCTGCCTAGATGATCTCTTCCCGTTACAGAGCTGTGCCCTTTCATTCCCATTTGGTTACTCCCAATTCTTTTGTTAATCTGGAAGAGGAGGAATCTCTTCACACTTCAGGAAACCTGGGTTGCTGTTTTTCTCTTCCCAAATAACACCTGCTAGTGCCAACCACAATCATACTGGCTCGTTCAATTACTTTGCATTGGTAAAGCATTTTCTTCAGCCTACAAGGTGTAGTAGGGATAAGAAAGCTGTGGTTTCCAGCTGTTGATGTAATTCCCATGATCCCCCTCTCCCCTCCCCAGAATGGCTGTGCTGGTTTAATCTCTGCTGGGAATTGGAATTCAACAATAAGTAAGAGGGCTGCCTATACCTTCTCCCCACCCTTTGTAGAGAATGAGATGCTAGGTTGGATTGATCATTTTCTGACCTAGAAAAATGCTGGGGGTGGAAAGTTATAAAACCAACCGCCATCATGCATGGAACAAAACTATTGTGGTCCTTTCCTGTTCAGTGGTTTTTAGATGTATGAAATATTCCAAGAAGCAAGAATGAATTAATTTTGTGTGTAACTGGGTACCTCGGAACGGATTTATTTTTCTATATTTTGAAGAGAAGTGTTTTAGGTACAGGTTACAGAGAGAAGTACCAGGGTGCACAAGCTCCCACTTACACCTGCCTTGCGTGAACAAGTCTTGGTAGCCTGAAATTCCTCTTTGTCAAATGTTTCCCCTTGATTTGGGGAAACATAAAAAAAAAAGTATAAATCCGCCATCAGGGGGACCCTGCTGTAGCCATATTCACAAAGTGGATACCGTACCACGGTAAAAGTGTTAGTTCACAGAACAGCTACCAGAACAAGGAAAGTCGCAAACCGTTAAGGAGACATTTACAGAAATAGAGTGGCATATTGCAAAACACTAACCTCTTCATTGTGTTTCCACAATGCCTGTAGGCGCCCCACAGTTTTCACTACAATACTTTTTTATGTTCCTGGGACATTGCTGCGAATAAAAAAGATGCTAAAGTCTGGTTATTTTGCTTTGCAGCCTGCTTGCTTCCTTTTATTATTTTTAATTAAAAGAAACTTTAATTAGATGGAAGGTTACATCACACGTCATCTACTTTGTTCTAGTGAAAAGAATCAACATTTGTTTCACTCTACAGCTTCTGATACTAAAACACCAAGTTCTGTTATTTTAATTGATAGCTTCTTGGCAGAAAGAGTGGGCTAAACCCAGTTCCATATTCCAGAATGCTTCGTTTGTTCTATTTTGGGAATAAAGGATAATTTTTCTATGGGACTCAGAAAATTCTGAAAGAGGAACAGTTATAGGTAGATTTGGGCATGTGTCCCATTACTGAGTATGGAGAGAACTACTTTTTCTTTTTGGCTAATTACTACCTTTTTAAAAAGCCAAAAAAAGCTATTTTTATAATTAGTAGTGAAATTGCTCCGGTGTATAATAGTTATAAAGGAAAGTCTTCATTTGGGTTGCTGGTAAAGTGGTTACTTTATATAACTTTTCAGGCATTCCAAGTAAGATTTTCTTCCCGAAACACTGTCTTTGCAACCAGCCTTAAGGTCTTCTGTTGTTGTGGTGTTGTTATTCAGAGTGGCATGTTTCTGTTTTTCTGATTCCTGGAAGAGAAAGGATTAAGCAATTAAACATTACTTTGTTCTAGTTTTGGTGTCTTTCTATTTTTGAGACCGTTTGAACCTTGTGCTTATCTACTGTGCCTTTTATAAAAAGATCATCAGTGGTTTGATATATGTTAGCTAATGTCCAATCTTCCAGTTTGGCACAAATAAACCTTAAAAGTTTATTTTTTACTTATTCCCCATTTCCAGTTGCCCATTTAAAAGCTGCATCTGGGCTATATAAAAATAGGGAATTTAATGGTTGATTGTATTCCTTGCCCAAGAAGAGTTTATGCCAGTCACCACCACTAAAGTCTACACAGTTTCCTGCTTATGAAAGCTAAGTCTTTTATTGGCTTTTTAAAGTTTCTAAATGTATCATTTAGAAATAAAATAATTGAGTATTGGTCCTCTCTAGTTGAGACGTGTGAATTTGAATGTGATCGTACGTTAAAAGCACAGTATAAATACCTTCATTTCCTATCGATTAGATTATCAGGTATAACCAAACATGATTCAAAGGGTCTAAAGGTTATATGGTATCAAGTTGCTCATTGTGTACAGCTTGCTTGCCTGAGTCAGTACTTTGAAGTACCGTATTTTTCGGAGTATAGGACGCACCGGAATATAGGACGCACCTTAATTTTGGGGGAGCAAAACAAGAAAAAAAACAATTCTGCCATACCTAGCATTCAATACTTTAGCAAGTGACTGTGGTATGCCCCCCTCCTCTCTCTCTCTCTCTCCTCCCCCTTCCTCTCCCTCTCCCTCCCCCCCTCTCTTCCTCCCTCCCTCTCTTTGAAATAAATCTGCTGGCTTTGGTGGGGTTTCTATGGACACAAGGCTTTTTAGAAAAATTTGTTACACTCATGTAATTATGTTTTATTTCACATTACCCATTAGCTGTAATGTGGCAGTTGAATCCATCATAATAGGGTTATTTTTTTAAAAAAAAGATGAATCTTTTCTTTCCTTGAGTGCTTTTCTCAAAATTTCTAGCTTCTGGATTTTGGTTTTTAAAAAAACAAGCTTATGGTACTTGAGGCCTCAGAAATGTATGGGAAAAAATTAAATTAGTTCAAAACCACTTTTAACCCTCCTATTTTTCCTCCCCATTACAAAAATGGAGCGTACGGAGATCAAAACAGAGCATTGCGTTTCGGGCAGCGCCGGTTACACGCCCCGTTTTTGGAATCGGGGAGGGGATCGTAGCGCTGCCGCCTGAAAACGCTTTCCTCCCCAGGCTGAGTGGCGGGCTGGCAGGTGGGTGGGGGCTACATTCGGAGTATAAGACGCACCCAGTTTTTGACCCTCTTTTTGGGAGTAAAAAGGTGCGTCTTATACTCCGAAAAATATGGTAGTTTCCAGGCTGCATTTAAAGTTCTATATTTTTATAGAACACCACTTTCTGCAGCCTAATTTTAGCTTGTGTTTACACACGCATGTACACAGTATTTACACATAAATCTATAAATAGTGTTATGGAAGTCGGTTGTCTTTTGTTCATGTTACTTGAATGCTCAATAAGGTAAACAAACTCGAGGGTTTTGATAGTGAATACGATTGTTCTCAGCAGCTGTACTTAAGAGTGCCTGGACGCCCAAATAGCTTTGTTGTGAAGTAGGGGAAATAGCAATGAGATATTACTAGAATTACATTGGCCGTAATAAAGATACTAGCATGTACTCTTAGTCGTATTGATGTATGTACTATTAGAACCAGTAGTATTGGTGAGATACTACTGGATTGTACTACCTGTTGGCGGAATAACATTTGTGGACATTATACACATAGACAATTGATTAGCTTTTTAAAAAAATGACTCTAATGTTTTGTGCCACACATGCAGTAGGGTATGCAAGAGATTCTGGCTTACAGTTTTTGTTATTTAGGATGGAAACAGAGGCTGTTTCAAAATAGGATTGCCATCTAATGATAGAATGTAGACACCACATGAAGAATATCCTAGTTTCAGTCTGTACTGCTTTTATTGCAAAGGAATATATAAGTGGTGCGAAAATATCTCTGCTTTAGCCTTGGGAAGACAGTTTGACCCGATGTAAGACAAACAGTCTATGCTTGGCAGCTGCATTAAGTGAAGATTTGTGGACATAAACTATGAATGGTTATATATGCATGGATGAATGGTTCCACAAAGGCATGTTCTTGATTACAAAGTTTTTCAAAAAAAAATTATGTGTTGTAAGCAGTTCTTATGCCAACTGAGCCCAAAAATTTCCATTGCTAAGTGAGTTTTGCCCCATTTTACAACCTTTCTTGCCCCAGTTGTTAAGTGAACCACTGTAGTTGTTAAGTTAGTAACACAGTTGTTATGCGAATTTGGCTTCCCCATTGACTTTGCTTGTCAGAAGGTTGCAAAAGGGGATCACGTGACCTCAGGGCACTGCAATCATCAAAAATAGGAGCCAGTTGCCAAACATCTGAATTTTGATCATGTGACCATGGGGATGCTACATGGTCGTTAAGTGTAAAAACAGTCACAAATCCCTTTTTTCAGTGTGGCTGTAACTTCTAATGGTCAAATGGTTTTAAATTGAGGGCTTCCTATACCTTGTTCTATACTGTTCTTTATCAGGGGTGTCAAACTCCATTTCATTGAGGGCCGCATCTGGGTTGTGTTTCACCTAGGGGGGCCGGGGTGGGCGTGGCCAGTTCAACATCACTCGTGTCGAGGGCGCCTGTAGTGGCCCGAGTGCTCCGGGCTCCGTTTTCGCTGGCAGAGGGTTGCAGGCAATGTTCCCTCTAAGCTGCGCCGCCGCGCATGTGATAAGAAAACGCCGTGCAGCAGTTTCCAACTGCCATGCAGTGATTTTCAATGTTAGAGGGAACATTGGTTGCAGGAGGCCATCACAGCCAGAAATAGAGCTTGGGAGCCCGTTTTCGCTGGCAGAGGCAACGCGGGCCGGTCCTTCGCTGTTTCCAGGGTGGCCCCATGGGCCAGATTTAAGCACCACGTGGCTAGATCTGGCCCACGGCCTTGAGTTTGACATCCCTGTTATATATATTTATAGAACACCACTTCCTAAATACAGCCTTTATCTTGTTCCATAATCCTGGAAAGACTGCTAAATTTCAATATTTTAATAAACCTGATAGGAAGAACTTGACATTTAATAGTTCACAAGGGGAGAATGCAAAATTAGCAGATTCAGTTCTCCCAGAGTGGACTGTGAGTGCATAGATACTAAGAACATTAATTTGAATCTATATTTGATGGGGCCGGGGGTGGGGAAGAGAATGGGAGATTTTTAGAAGTAGGAAAAAGCAAAATAGGGCTAAGACATTTACCAAACAAATTGCCCTTGTTTGGCAAGCTGTAGATCAGAGTGCAAAGCTATTAATTCTTGCATAAGCCATGGATCATACTGCACTAACCCACAAGCCATGGACATATAAACCACAGTGACTAAATTCATTTAACCCAAAACTAACCCAAGAGGAAACAAGCCACATTGTGCCTTGGCACAGTGTGTGAGCCTAGCTGCTTTATATGTTGCAATGTACTTTATGCACTTTTGCTGCTGCAGTTTAAAGAAAACAAATTCCAAAATCTGGGGAGGGGGGAAGGCTTGTATCTCCTGAGCAAACGTAGACAGCCGCAGTAGCCATGATGCCTGATAGATGCCTGTTTCTCTTGCTAAGAGGATAATTTGTACATATGTTTTTTAAAATTCTCCTCTAATTGCTATGGTTAATGACATTTTAGTATGTGTGTGTTATGTTTGTGTGCTTGCTTCATATTTTCATTTTTGTTCATTATGACTCATCACAATGCTATTTTAAATTCTCTAAGTTGCTCTGTTTTTTGTTAAGTGAGTGCTCTGTCGAACACTTCTCTTTTTGCCCCAAACTTAAATAATACTGGAAATTGTTTGTGACCTGCCAGTGTTTTACTGGAGTCCATGTGATTAAGATGGTGCAGGTCAGAACCAGTTTAATCCTTTCCATACAAGAGGCCAGAATTGTAATAACCAGGATGCATGTTCTATTGTTTTGACAGCTCTGCTGATTGAAAGATTAGCATATTAAGGATTATTTACTTGTTCAACCTGATATCCAGTTTACAGAGCAGTCCCTCCTTCAGTATTATTCACAAACAGAACTCCAGTGATGAGATTATGATGTGAGATTAGGGCATCAGATTTTGAGAATCAAAATGTAAGAAAGGTCTATATAAATCCTAGCACCGGTATCACAAAATGCAGTGTTAATCCCAAACTTGGATGCTCTAAAAAGAGATGATGGAACAAATTTATGGAAAAGACTATTTTAGGTACATGTGAGAATGGTTAACAATATATAAATTCATTTCTGATACTGTGCACTGACTTCTCAGACATATTCCACACACAAATAATCATTTAGAAAAAACAAGACTCATCTAAAAAATTTGCTTCCGTGTCCATTTAACCTGCTGTTAAAAGTCTGAAACAGGTGTGTATGCATCAAACCAGCATTACTGATTTTTGAGCCGAGACAAACTGAACGAAGTACTGAATAATATGGGAAGTTTTCAATTTCCATTTTGTTTCAGAAATAAAGGGTTGTTTTTTTCTGGCTGCTATTGACAAAATCAGATTTGCAGAAGTCATAGCAAAATATATTTAGTCTCCACCTTCCACTTTCCTGAAATTCTTCTCTATTATATACAAATTTTCCTGTTTACCTCTGACCATTTTCCCATCAATGTTATCTGCATTTTTTTTAAAAAAAATTGAACATCCATTTATATTTAACATAGTTCTCCAAATTTTTCATATGAGTCGACATGCTCCAAGACATATTATGACCAGAGTGTCTACAGGGAAAGAGTCAAGAAAGTCAAGATGGAGGCCACAACCAAAAGATCAAAACTATATGAAGGCAGGGCAAAAAAAAGCAGAACTTTGAGTCAACGGTTATTATTATTTGTTAAATTTATTTGCCACCTATCTCCCGTGGGGCTACCCTAAGTAACCTACAATAATAAAAAGGAAGAAAAATGAAAGGAGTGTAAACAGAAGTAAAATAATAGAATAATAAAATAAACAATGACAAAGGAACACGAGAAAACTACATCAATACGATAACCAGGTTACATGGCTTAGGACCAGGATACCGCCTACTACCACATAGCTCCCTTCGACCAGTGAGAGCCCACAGAGTCGGTCACCTCCAGGCCCCGTCAACCAGACAATGTTGGTTGGCGGGTCCATGGGGGAGAGCCTTCTCTGTGGCTGCTCCGGCCCTCTGGAACTAGCTACCCCCGGAGATCCGGACTGCCCCCACCCTATTGGCCTTCCGTAAGGCAACTAAGACCTGGCTTTTCCATCAGGCTTGGGACCGTTGATCTTGGGAATATAATGGATAAGATCCGGCCCATATGAGAGGCATGTATGAGTTTTTAATATGGGTTTTATTATTTTACTGTTTTTTACATTTTATACTCTTGGATATGTTGTTAAGCTGCCCAGAGTCCCTAGGGAGTTGGGCGGCCTATAAATCCAGTGTCTCTTGGCTCTCCTCCTCCCTCCCCCCCCCGCCCGCCCGGGGGTCTCCCGCCGCCCGCTGACCTCGCGCACGTCCTGCAGGCATTCCAGGACGGCCAGGTTGGGCGCAGCAGCAGCAGGCCTCTCAGCTCGGGCCGGCCGTGGGCGGCGTTGGCGGCGGGCGGGCGTCCCGCGTTGACTCCTCCGGCGGCGGCTGGGGACCGACTTCCCCGAACCCGAGGAGGGAGGGGAAGGGGAAGGTGACGTCACCCGGAGGGGGCTCTCTGTGCGTGCTCAGAGGCGCTGCCTTGGCCCCAGCCTGTAGTGGGAGGCTTGGAAAGCGGCCGGGGATGCTGGCCGCCTGCCCAGAAGAAGGAGCGTGCTGCGGCCGCTTTTGGAGAGCTCCGCGCCTTGCTTGGGGAAGGGGCGTCCCGCTTGGGATCGGGATCCCGGGTTGGCAAGGGAGTCCGGCCCTTGCAAAGGAGAGACCCTTGCGAAGAGCCGCTTACTGAGCAGGGGAGGGAGGGGGCGCTGTGAAAAGCGCCGCGCGCTCCGGCCCGGACGCGCATCTGCCTGTCTTGAGCGCTTTGCTCGCCCACAGGCCGCCCCCCTCTGGGAAACCTCTGGCGCGTCTGCTCGCCCGGGGAATTCCCCGCCCGGGGATGAATGGGCAGCGGTGCCTCGCAAGTGGCGAGCGATCCTCAGGCGTCCCGTTTCGCTTGCAGGAGCTTCCAGTTGTTGACGTCTGCGGCGCGGGGGTGGGAGGGGAGAGGAAGTCCCCTTTCAAAAAATTGGGACTTTTTAGAGGACGGGCGGGACGCGGGACAAATCATTAAAAAGCGGGTCTGTCCCGCCAAAATCGGGACGTCTGGTCACCTTAATCTACCTACCTATCTATCTATCTATCTACCTACCTATCTACCAATCTATTATCTACCTACCTACCTACCTACCTACCTACCTACTTACCTACCTACCTACCTACCTACCTACCTACCTACCTATTATCCATCTATCTATCTATCTATCTATCTGGCTCTTCCTGTAGGTGGTGGTGAGTTGAGACGATCTTATATCTGATGTCTCCCCCAGGTATGTATGGTGTATGTATATATATTTTTAATTGTTTTTAAGTGCTTTTAATAATTTGTTTGGAGTTTCTTTTATAAAATGTTGTATGCTGCCCTGAGTCCTGAGGGAGTAGGGCGGCATAGAAAAGCTACTAATTAACTAACTAACTAACTAACTAACTAACTAACTAACTAACTAACTAACTAACTAACTAACTAACTAACTAACTAACTAACTAACTAACTAACTAAATAACTAAATAAATAAATAAATAGATGGATGGATGGATGGATGGATGGATGGATGGATGGATGGATGGATGGATATCTACCTATCTAACTACCTATCTACCTACCTACCTACCTACCTACATCTATCTATCATCTACTTTTGTTTCTTTATTCGGAACTTCAGAACAGAACTGAAGAAGCTTCTGGGATGAGAAACGAAAAACAAACTCCAGCCGCCTTTTTGGGGAAAAAAAAAACGTCTTTTGGACGCAGAGTTAGGCCACGCCTCCTCCAATCCCCGACACCCAGCTCAAAGGCCGCGCCAGCCCCGCCCCGCCGTTGTCCGGAAGCGGGATGCCCGTCTCCAGGAAGTGATGTCATTCAGGGCCACCCCCCTCCCCCCCTCCCGGTGATGGAGGAAGAGGAGACCGCGGAGGGGAAGATGAAGCAGTTCCACGGCGCTGTCGCGGTGGGGGTCGGCGGGTCCCTTGGGGCGGCGCTGGATCCGGAACGCAGCCGCTTCCCCTACTGCGTCGTGTGGACGCCTATCCCCGTTCTCACGTGAGCGACGGTCTCCTACCTGAGTCGGGTGCCAGGGGTGGGGGGCAGCGCAGGGCTGAAGAGGGGATCCCCGGGCGAGCCGGTGTTGGGGACGATGGGTCGGGGAGTCGACAGCTCCTGCTGCTTTTGCAGGAGACCCTGGCGCGGTCCTCTTCTCTCTCTTTCGCGCCCACCCTACCGGTTCGTAAACAAGGTTGTGGGGTGGAGGTGGAGGAAATCTCGCACGCGCCTCTAATGGTGGTTGTTGTTGTTGTTTATTGGTTGTGTGGTTGTGCAAAACCATGCTCTTTGGGTAGTTGGTGCCTCGGTTGCAGCATGAGCATTTCTGCAGTGTGGTTTGCTCTCCCAGCTGGTTTCAAATTTAGTTATTGAACGTTTCATTACCAGACTATTAATCTCATCGTTCCCATCACCCATCTCCTCCCACTAATGACTGTATGACTGTAACTTTGTTGCTTGTATACTTACGATTTATATTGACTGGTTCCTAATATGATTTGATTGCTTATTTGTACCCTATGACTATCATTAAGCGTTGTACCTTATGATTCCTGACGAATGTACCTTGTCTTTTTATGTACATTGAGAGCATATGCACCAAGACAAATTCCTTGTGTGTCCAATCACACTTGGCCAATAAAGAATTCTATCCTATCCTATTCTGACTAGGTAACATCAACAGCAGGATTTTCTTGTCCTATTCCTCTTTAGCTTATACAGGTACAGTCCTCGGCTTACGACAGTTCGTTTAGGAACTGTTTGGAGTTACAACGGTGCTGAAAAAAATGACTTACGACTGCTTTTCACACTTACGATCATTGCGGCATCCCCATGGTCATGTGATCAAAATTCAAAAACACTCGGCAGCTGACTCGTCTTTATGACCACAGCAGTGTCCTGGGGTCATGTGGTCACGTTTGGCGACCTTCTGATAAGCAAAGGCGATGGAGAAGCCAGGTTCACTTAACAAGCGCGTGACTATCTTAACAACTGCAGTGATTCACTTAACAACTGTGGCAAGAAAGGTCGTAGAATGATGCAAAACTCACGTAACCAATGTTTCACTTAACAGAAATTTTGGACTCAGTTGTGGTCATAAGTCGAGGACCACCTGTAAATGTCTTGGGTGCCATGAGCATTTCTATCAGCTCAGGTGCTTGGACTTTAGCATGGCAGTGGCAAGCTCCAACTTGGACCTGAGAAGATTTGTTTTGTTTTCTTCCATCCAGTTCTTCTCTTGCACGCACGCATGCACGCACGCATGCACGCACGCACACACTACTCTCTCTCTCCCTCCACACTTGGGGCTAATTGACCGAGGAATTCAATTCAGATTTGGAAAACTGTAGAAAGTCTTAAGGGCTCCCTCTCTCAGAGCCACGATTTTGATCGAAATTAAACTTTGCATTGCTACTGTTGTTGCTGCAAAAATGAGATCTGAATATTAGTCTCTGACACTGCATCTAAGGGGGCAGGATTTGGGGCACACATCTAATCGTATCCTGGGAATATTCTTCTCTGTGTTTTTTATATATTTATACAGACTATATACGTATATATGGGAACAGGATTTGCAAGGGAGTTGAGATATAATTTTGCAGATAGAAGGATACATCCTTGGTTAAGAGCAAACATATTTAACTTCTTTTGATTTTTTTTCCTGTTTTCGGTTCTATCCAGTGTGACCATGGGCGGCCAGTTCTACAGATTCTTGAAAACAGTTTTTTTTTTCAATGTGAGGAAAGAAATGGCTCTCTTGATGCTTTTCTTCTTTCTACAGATGGCTCTTCCCGATCATTGGCCACATGGGCATTTGCACTTCTGCAGGAGTCATCCGAGATTTTGCAGGGCCTTACTATGTCTCTGTAAGTAGAAGTTTGTTCCTCTACAACAGGGTTCTCCAACCTTGACACTTCTAAGAGTTGTGGACTTCCAACTCCCAAAATTCCCTAGCTGGCACCCTGAAGTTCACAGATCTTCAAGCTGCCAAGCAGGGGTGAAATCCAGCAGGTTCTGACAGGTTCTGGAGAACCGGTAGCGAAAATTTTGAGTAGTTTGGAGAACCGGAAAATACCACCTCTGGCTGGCCCCAGAGTGGGGAGGGAATGGGGTTTTTGCAGTATCCTTTCCCCAGGAGTGGGGAGGGAATGGAGATTTTGCAGTATCCTTCCCCTGGAGTGGAGAGGGAATGGGGATTTTGCAATATCCTTCCCCTGGAGTGGGGTGGGAATGGGGATTTTGCAGTATCCTTCCCCTGCCACGCACACCAAGCCACGCACACCACGCACACCAAGCCATGGCCACAGAACCGGCAGTAAAAAAAAATTGGATTTCACCACTGCTGCCAAGATTGAGAAACACTGTTCTGGATGATAAATAACATAAACTCAGCCATTTTCAGCTTAGTACCTCTGGATGTATGGGAGTACAACCCTTCAAGATTCTCACCTGATAGTTGTGGAGAGCACCAGAGAGGGAGGAGTCTAAGTCCTCACCAGAGGTGGGTTCCTGCCTCTGATTGCCGGTGCAGTTAATCGCTGAGTTCGGCGCAGAGCCGAAGAAGCTGCTCCCGTTCACAGAACGGGAGCTTTCCCCGGGCGCTTTCCCCGCCTGCATGGATGCGCCAATTGCGTTCTTTTGCCCTCTGCGCATGCGGAACGCTTTGGGCATGCGCAGAGGGCAAAAGAACGCAATTGGTGGCATCCATGCGGGCGGGGAAAGCGCCCGGGGAAAGCTCCCGTTCCGCAAACGGGAGCAGCTTCTTTGGCTCTGCGCCGAACTCAGCGATTAACCGCACCGGCAATCAGAGGCAGGATCCCACCTCTGGTCCTCACCCAGAGAAAGTTAAAGAAGTTAATTGTGTCTTGTTTCTCAGCACGGACAAATTGGATTTGGAAATTTTGTTTGAGTTTTGACACTGCATGTTGTCTAAGCTTAATTCTTGCAGTTGATAAACTATGGTTTAAGACTCCAAGGATAATTTATTCAGTAAACCATGGTTAAACAGTAGTTTAGTGTGATAGACATCATCACCTTCTTGTGCCATATCCGTCATCGGATGTTGGCGATCCTATTTTTATTAACACCCACACGAAAATGTGCTGCTGAGTTTTGTCCAAACCAATCCCTTAGATCAGCAGTCACCACCTGGTGATCCGTGGACCACTGGTGGTCCGCGAGAAAATTTTGGTAGTCTGCAGAAAAATTATTTGCATTTTTTATATTGCACTAAATACTATTTATCTTTTTAAAAAATTCATATTAGTGGTCCGTGGGATTTAAAATTAGGAATTTGGTGGTCCCTGAGGTCCGAAAGGTTGGTGACCCCTGCCTTTGATTTTGAAGCCATGATGTTCTTCTTCTGCCTGGACCTCGTTTGCCTTCAATCTTTCCCTGGGGGATTAAGTGAAGTATGCCGTATTTTTCTGGGTGTCGCATCTCCTGTCACATGTGATATACATGGTCAATGTAAACTCAACACAGCAGCTAATTTTGGAGGACATAAGCAGAACAAATAATGTTATCACAAGTATAGCTGATTTGATAACTGAAATGTGCTTTTCCTTTTTTCTTTTGTTCCCTGTCCTCTTTAGGAAGACAACATGGCTTTTGGAAAGCCTGTGAAGTAAGTGTTATTTCCCCCTCCACATTTTAATTTGCAAATGTATTTTTGTGGCTGAAACAGAACAATAGATGCCATATTCCAGTTAAGAAGACAAAAACAAAAGTCAGATTACAATTGGCTGTTGGAGCATGCACCAATAAGGCAACACAACATTAAACCTCTTTGTATTCACAATCATCTGAACTTCTGATCCAATCAAGCTTTCTATTGTTAATGAGTGAGCGGAACTTAATTCATGATCTCAAGTATCTCTTTTGTCTATCCAAATGTTGGTTTTTCTCTTACATTAGCTCTGTCTGCTTGCATCTGACAATGCAGATTTTAAAGTTCCATAAACTGGTATAAAAGAAGGGGAAATTAAGATTAACATTCAGTGTATGTCTACTCAAAAATAAATTTTGACTCTGCTCATGCTTCTAGGGAACTTATTCCCTATTAGATTAAAAAAAATCTTTAAGGGGTTGCCACTACCAACCAACCAGGCTGTTATTTAAAATGGTAAAAGCAGTTGAAGGATACTTTTTGAGACAACCAATATAAACATGATAGTGTTTGTTCTGCTACTTTGTACAGCTATTACATGTTTAGTTTATTCAGTGCATGCCTGACATCCTTCAAAATTGTAATTTGCTAGTTTAAATTTTTGTCAGTTGCTGTCTTAGGAAATGTGAGTCTTTATGTTGTTGTGCTTTCATTTTTCATTCTCAGTCTTTGAGTTTTACTGAAGTGGAAAGATAATGCAGCAAAGAAATGCTAGAACAAACAAAAAATATATATACCAGGTAGAACTACAGACATGTTAAGGAGCAAAAATCTATCAAATAATTTACAAAACTGGTAGGCTTTGTCGGGGGTGGGGGAGTGAATATAGTGCAAGATGGGTAATAATGCAGTTATAGGCACAAAGAGCAGCAAGGGATGAGGGACATGCTATTTTAATTATGTCTCCTGTTGATAGATTTTGATTAAGGTAATTACTCAAGTTATCTTGGCAAGATCCTTAATTCCTTGAAAATTCTGCACTCAATTTCTGAGATTTCATGAACCTTGAATTATACATCTTCAAGCTTCGTTTGTAGCTCTAAGGACTAGAAATACATACAGTATATCACAGAAGTGAGTACATCCCCTCACATTTTGTAAATATTTAAGTATCGTATTTTTCGGAGTATAAGACGCACCTTTTCCCCCCTAAAAGAGTGTGGAAATGTTGGTGCGTCTTATCCACCAAATACAGCCATTTTTGGCCTCCTGAAGCCCCACCCCCGCATCCCATTTTTGTGAAAAATGAGCCCGTTTTTCGCAAAAACGGTGTGCAGAGGGTTTGGGAGGCCTGCAGAGTGCTCCTGGGGGCTGGGGGAAGGCAAAAATGCCCTTGTTTTTGTGAAAAATGGGGGCGTTTTTGCCTTTCCCCAACCCCTAGGAGCATTCTGCAGGCCTCCCAAACTCTCTGCGTGCCCCGTTTTTCACAAAAACGGGTGAAAAACAGGGCACACAGAGGGTTTGGGAGGCCTGCCGAGTGCTCCTGGGGGCCAGGGAGGACAATTTTTTTTCTTACCTCTTCGAAATCTTGGTGCGTCTTATAGTCCGAAAAATACGGTATATGTTTTCATGTGACAACACTGAAGAAATGACACTTGGCTACAATGTAAAGTAGTGAGTATACAGCTTGTATAACAGTGTAAATGTGCTGTCCCCTCAAAATAACGCAACACACAGCCATTAATGTCTAAACTGCTGGCAACAAAAGTGAGCACACCCCTAAGTGATAATGTCCAAATGGGGCCCAAGTAGCCAGGAAATAATTTTGATTTGCCCTCCCCCCTTCTGTCAGATACTGGAAGCTGGATCCCAACAAAGTCTATTCCTGTGGTCCCAATGCTTGGGATACAGCAGTACATGATGCCTCTGAGGAATATAAGCACCGAATGGTGAGTAAGGTTCAGTTTTCAGTTTAAGCTTGAGGACGTCTTCTCTATCTCCAAATTGATTATGTCTAGAGGAGATATTTGAAGTAGAAATATCTTCAATTGTACATTTTCTCTCTCTTGTAGCATAACCTCTGTTGTGACAATTGCCATTCTCATGTAGCTCTAGCCTTAAATCTCATGCGATACGACAACAGTACATCCTGGAATATGATCAAACTTTGTTTTTTCTCCTTGCTGTATGGAAAGTATGTAAGGTGAGTAGAAAACTCTGTTGCTTTTGTGTCTTTGAGTAAAAGAGAGAGAGAGCATTTTAATCAAGGGCTTGGTTCTCCTTAAATGTCTCTTGTATTTATTTTATTATTTATTTTGTGAGATTTATATACTGCCTCACAGTGCAAGCACTCTCTAAGCAGTTTACACCAGTAAGCAATGTATATTTATATTGCCCCCAACAATCTGGGTCCTCATTTTACCTACCTCAGAAGGATGGAAGGCTGAGTCAACCTTGAGCCGGTGAGATCTGAACTGCTGACCTGCGGATCACAGTCAGCTAAAGTGGCCTGCAGTACTGCCTCTAACCGCTGCGCCACCTCGGCTCTTTTTAAAGTATTACATGTATGTAATATGCAGATAATTTTACCTCCCTTGTACCTAGATGCTTTAGATCCACTGATGCTTGTGGTGTAGAGTTTTTTCCCCATTGCAAATTATTTGTACAATCCCAAAGTTTGCAAGTCCTTGTATTGAATGTCTATTCTTGTACAGTATGGGATTAGCAGACACAGTTCAGTAGGAACTTCTGCATGGTTTTTTTTTAAAAGGCCTCTAATGCTTCCCTGTTTGCATAATTTATTCTTATGGTAATGTAGAAAGGCAGAAAGTTACATAGAACCAGCTGCAATTGACACCTTTTGCCTTCTGAGATTGCTTGCACTGTTATGTCAGTAACCTTAAGGGCTAGTAACCACTGTTTTTCAAGAGCTGAAATTTTCAGGTTGCTGGAAGCTATTTCAGTGTCTGATCTAAGTGTTTGCAGATGCATTGTGCTAGCTCATTATGATGTAGAAAATAGTGCCATTAGAAGGAAGAAATAAGCCTCTTTTCCCAAGATAGCATTTCTCAACCCATTGACTTGATCCAGATAGGCCAGGGGTAGGCAAAGTTGGCTCTTCTATGACTCATGGACTTCAGCTCCCAGACTTTCTGAGCCAATCATGCTAGCTCAGGAATTCTGGGAGTTGAAGTCCATGAGTCATAGAAGAGCCAACTTTGCCTACCCCTGAGATAGGCCATTCAGAAATGGTAACTATTATTTAATATTAATATTTAATTTAATATTATTTGTGTATTAAATATCATTACGTAGCTTTACATTGTGCTACTAAATAGTCTATGAAAGAGAACATCCCTGTCAAAAATGCAGTGATGGCAACATTCAGGCTTGTAAAGTAGTAATAATTGTTTTAATAAAATTCTCAACTCCTCTAGCTAGAATCTAATTTTGAAAAAAAGCATTCTGGGGGTTTATATCGAATATCAGAATGCAACAGAGATCTTATACTTATTTCTTCCAAAAGTCCATTTCCACTTTGCTGAAGCATTCATAATTTTATCAGTGAAATTGACAGATGGCAGAATATCGTTTGATTGCAAAATAACAGGGAATCAGAAAACCTTGGGAATCTACTGTACGTCACCCAGATTGTGCACCTGTGTGGTTACAGCACTTAATACACCATGTACTTTATACACTACCTATATGTCAGTTAAAATAAACAAATGAAGGATAAATTGTTATTACTTATGGACAAAGAGTGTGAATGGTTCTTTGCCAGCATTTCTTCCAAAGAGTTAGCAAATGAAACTTGGCAGAGATTTAAAAAAAAGTAGGTGGAAACAGGGCTCAACCAGGATAATACAGTTAGCAAGTGCTTAGGTTTGGTTGCAGAGAGAGATATAGGCCTAATACAGGAGTGTCCAAATGTGACAACTTTTAAGACTTGTGGACTTCAACTCCCAGAATTCTCCAGCCAGTTATGCTGGCTGGGGAATTCTGGGAGTTGAAGTCCGCAGCTCTTAAAGTTGTCACGGTTGGACATCCCTGGCTTAATATGTCTCTTTCCTTGGCTCTGTTCTGCTTATTCTCAGCAGCCCTTCTCTTCTCTTTCTATTCCTGGTCCTCTGTGGCTGCACTTCAGTGAGTGATGGGCTCCCCTCCCATTTTTGTTTCTGAAATCTCTCTTCTCTTTTACAGCATAGGAGGCTTTGTGAAGACTTGGCTTCCCTTCTTCCTCTTTTTGGGGATTATCCTGATCATCATCTTGACTCTTCACTTGCGGTGATGGATGACATTGGTGTGTCCACCCACCCACCCACCTTCCCCTTGCCCCCTTTGAAGTCAAGTGATGGAATCCGTGGCTTTTCGGCCCAGGAAGGCATCGAGAGCTGCATGGTGTGGAAGCCCTCAAAAAAAAAAAAAAGGAAAAAAAAGAACTCCCATTTGTATTTTGTAATAACAACTCGGCTGTTATCCCCTGGGATTCTTTGTTTGGATGAGGAGGATGGTTTCTTTCAACCTACTTGACTCGGAACGTTTTGGGATTGGGAAAGGAAGGAGTAACTCTCGCATTGTACTTCTTACCAAAACTCCTTTGTGGCCAAAGGTTCCCACATGGAAATCCCAAATAGGGTTGGGGTCGATAGGAGAATGAGGGAAGGTTTCATTAACCTTGGGTGAGGGGCAGTGGTGAAATCTAATTTTTTTTACTACCGGTTCTGTGGGCGTGGCTTGGTGGGTGTGGTGTGGCTTAGTGGCAGGGGAAGGATATTGCAAAATCCCCATTCCCTCCCCACTCCAGGGGAAGGATACTGCAAAATCCCCATTCCCTCCCCACTCCAGGGGAAGGATATTGCAAAATCTCCATTCCCTCCCCACTCCAGGGGAAGGATACTGCAAAATCCCCATTCCCTCCCCACTCCAGGGGAAGGATACTGCAAAATCCCCATTCCCTCCCCACTCCAGGGGAAGGATATTGCAAAATCTCCATTCCCTCCCCACTCCAGGGGAAGGATATTGCAAAATCCCCATTCCCTCCCCACTCCAGGGGAAGGATATTGCAAAATCTCCATTCCCTCCCCACTCCTGGGGGAAGGATACTGCAAAATCTCTATTCCCTCCCCACTCCTGGGGGAAGGATACTGCAAAATCTCTATTCCCTCCCCACTCTGGGGCCAGTCAGAGGTGGTATTTCCCAGTTCTCCAAACTACTCAAAATTTCTGCTACCGGTTTTCCGAACTACTCAAAATTTCCACTACTGGTTCTCCAGAACCTGTCAGAACCTGCTGGATTTCATCCCTGGTGAGGTGTTTAAGGAGGGGGTAACTTTCTCTGATCTCCCCCAGAGGTGATTATTGAGCACTAAAAGGAAGGTGGCTGTCTGTGGCCACCACCCTGGGATGGGGTAATATTTGCTTGCACTGACTGATGGGATTTCCAGTGATTATGGTGGCGTCAAAATGGAAGAATGACCCGCTCGGTCTATGCAGGGCTTTCTGTGAAAGAGTGAGATTAATTTTAAAGTTTCTTCCAGTGCAGACAGGAGTTGATGTTTTCCTTCTTACCCACCGTACAGAAAGTCTGTCTCTTTGTTTGTACGTGTCTTAAGTCTAGTTTCATAGGAACCAGCATTCGAAAGGCAGTCGATCTCAATGGATCTTCGTTACCTCCTTGACAGCTTAAACTGCCCCCCTTGTCACAGACCCGAAGGTAAAGAACGTAAGCTGCTCTCTTTGAGGAGCTGTTCTCGAGAATTCCGGTAAGACTTCCTCATTCCCTTTATAGAATTATTTCCAAAAGCCCTTGCCCTACCCGGGTTCTTCATTCATTATACTGTGCCTTGGAAGTCACTGGAAACGTAACCCGCAGCCATTAAAACACGTCATCTTTTATAGCGAGGGTCGGATGCTGGAAAAGCCATACCAGCGTCATGTCTGCTGTTAGGAAGCATGAATTATTCCTTTAGGGCTCAGCGTTTTCCCTGCTGTGGCCAGGTATTGAAAGAGCAATAGCTGCTCAGATGAATTTTAACTTAATTCGGGCTTACAGCCTCCCTTGCCTGTTGTGTAGGGAAAAAAGGGGGCAGCCTCTTCTTATTAACCGAAGGTGACCTAAAAAAAAAAACCAACCCCACCTCCCCGCCGTACTCTCATTTCCACCCTTGTTGTTCCCTTGCTAGCCTTCCTGCTTTTGTTCCTCCTGCGGTGCCAAAGATGCGTGCTGTGTACAAGAGAGGCACCTGTGGCTTAGCAGGTCTTTGGGGGTCTTCGTTGCATTCAGCCATTTCAAGCATGAATGATGGCAGCTGTAGAAAACTGATCCATAAGCTCTAGGGCTGATTAGAGATCAAAGGTCTGACATCAAAGTGACAACGTGTGGTGTTCCATCAAGCTATTTCCTGGGCTATTTTGCTTACGTCCCGGTAGGGATTCTAGTTCTTATGGAAATAATAGACTGAATTAATAACGCACACATTACTCAACTTTTTTCCCCTTTTTATTTCTCCCCACCCCCACCCTCTCATAGTGACTTGCCAAAAAAAAAAAAAAAAAAAGCTCCAGGAAGCCTAAGCTTTTCCCAATCCTGGAACTTAAAGCCAACTGTCTTTCTATCATAGCGCTGATTTGAGCTCATCTTTTCAATCAAAACAGAAAGTGCTTTTCTGACATAATATGACTGTAGAAGCATTGCCAAAATGTGAAGCTTGCTGGAGGAGCCAAATAAAAATAAAAATCACAGAAGGTGACACTGGTTGTTTTTTTCTCTTGTTCTCAACATCTCTTCCTTCCCTCCTCCCCTTCCAATATTTTGGTCCTTACAGGATTATTATTTTTAAGCCTATATTTGTGAACCGGCCAATGAATGATCAATAGGGAGGTTCAAAGGAGGAGGAGAAGTGAGGGGAGAGACTTAAAGCTAAAGCTGCAGATTACTGCTTGTCTTGCTATTTTGCTCACTTGACAAGGAGGAATTTCTTAGTAGTCCAGTGATGGCGAACCTTTTCGATATCAAGTGCCCAAAAGGGAGCGTGCGCACTCGTCTGGGCCACAAGCCGGAAGAGGAGCTGCCCAGGGGGCATGCATGCGCTGGGGAATCAACTTCTGGTTTCCGGCGTGCACATGCGTGCCAGCCAGCTAGTCTTCCAGTTACTGGTGCGCATGCGTGCATGATGATCAGCTGGCCGGCACGCATGCGCGCGCCAGAAAACAGAAGATTAGCTCTTCCAGTTTCCGGCACTGCCACATGCACAAGGGCCAGATGATCATGGCGTGCGCATTGTGCGCCAGAAACCCGGAAGAGGGGCGGGCGATGCTGCGCATGCCAGGCAACATGGCTGCGCGTGCCACTTTGAGCACGCTTGCCTTAGGTTCGCCATCAAGGTCCTAGCCAGTAGAACTATGATTGGAAGCAGCTTCTCTGTTACAAATTGCTACCACTTCTAAAATAAGTTCTTAGGTTCCCTCTAACAACTGAGCCACACCCTTTATGGGAAAGCGGTTTAGGGGTGGTTTTACCCTACATTATATTTGAAAACCTGCTTTATTGGGGTTCCAGAGATTGGGGGAAGCCAAAACTAAGTTTGCAGGTCCTTGGAAAAAACACGGCTTAAGCAAGACAGGCAGGTAGTGGAGTCATCGTAGTCAGATTGCAGTTTCTAGCCTTCGCACAATCATAAATATTTTAGCCAAAAACCTATGTTGTCTCAGCTTGTTTAACAGCCTCATGAAAACTATTCATCTTTCAAAATCTATGTTAATGACTCTAGTTCTATGTTTTAAAATCTTCTATGGCAGTGATGGCGAACCTATGGCACGCGTGCCACAGGTGGCATGCAAAGCCATATCTGAGGGCACGTGAGGCGTTGCCCTATGTCAGCTCCAGCGCACATGCGCTCGCTGGCCAGCTGATTTTCGGCCTTTTCAGCCGTTTTCGCTCTCCCCAGTCTTCAGGAAAGCCTCCTGAACCATGGGGAGAACGAAAAACAGCCCAACACACCTACCAGAAGTCCGGAGGCTTCAGTGAGGCCTATGCGCATGCCCGAGGGGGCAGTGTGGGGGGTTCTGCACATGTGCGGAGGGCAGCACGGGGGTTATGCACATGCATGGGGAGGAGGGCATTGCATTATGGGTGTGGGCATGCGCGCACACACTATTGCGCACTCACGTGCACCCTTTTGGCACCCAAGCCAAAAAAAGGTTCGCCATCACTGTTCTATGGGAAGCACTTCTGGGTCGAAGTGATGAAGCTGCTTGGATGAACAGCGAAACGTCTTAGTCCAGTTGCCATAATTCAGTCTTCGGACACCTTTGCTTGGATGACCAAGCGTCTTCATTAACACACTTTTGGGTAGGAATTTTGGTGGTTTAAATCTTGATTGGAGCCTGTTTGGCCATGCTTGCAGATAACCCCCTATCTATCTTTCTCATTGTGGAGCCAAGAAAAAAAATATTACTACTTGGTTGAGTAGATGTAATGAAAAAGCTGTATGTCAGGATGGGCATTTTATTTTCCCAAGGGGCCACGTGAGAAACTCGGAGTGTTGTGGAGTGTGGAACCACTAGGACCAACACATTACTGCAAAGGTGCGTAGGCACACATACATACATTGGGGGGGGAAAGTCACTTTCAAAATAAAAGTGATGCAGTTTTATTGTAAGCATGGCCTACACTTATTTACATTTGATTTCTGATTTCCGATTAACTTCAAGTGAACCGGGCAGGGACAGCCAAAGGGCTGGACGTGACCCAGGGGGCCGTAAAATGCCCAGATCTGCTATATGTAGTGACATGATCTGTGAATTCTATATTTATTCTGCATTCACATCTGCCTTGAAGTGTCTTAGTTGTAGGAATTTGGTCAAGTCCAAAGTACTTTCCACAGTTTTTATTCTTTACTTTTTTCCTTTACATTGTTTCGTCGTTGTTACTGTCTTCCATTTTGCCTTTTGTTTAGATTTCTCTGTAAAACTCCCATCAATTTGCCCGTTCTTTCTTTCCTTTGCTGGTGTCTACCTAGATGGTCTTCTGGTCCAGTTGCTTGATTCCTTTGTAAATACCAAAGTCTGCTGCTGTAATTTCATAATCCCAATGATGGTGAAAAATAAATGTATTTGTGTACTCCGAAAAGCTGCAATGACTGTTCATTCTTTTCCCCCAGAAAGAAGAGAAGTTTGTGTTCAGAATGAGTGACTCAAATATATTTTATGTTGGTTATTTGTAAGTGATTAAGGCACCAGTCTAGAAACAGGAGACTGTGAGCTCTAGTCCTGCCTTACACATGAAAGCCAATTGGGTGACTTTGGGCCAGTCACTCTCTCAGTCCAACCCACCTCAAAGGGTGGTGGTTCTGGGGCAAATAGGAGGCAAAAGGCGTACTAGGTATGTTCGCCACCGTGAGTTATTTATAAAAATAAAAGCAAGATAAAAATATAAATAAATACATTGAAATTGAAAGCATATACAGTGGTCAAGATGTTAGATTCACACTGGGAAGGCCTGAGATTCAAATCCACCCTCAGTTCCGTGGCCGACTTTGGGTTACTTTCTCAGTTTAATTTACCTCACAGTGTTGTTGAGGGAAAAATGGGAGAAAGGGGTACTATGTATTCTGCCTTAAGTCCTGAAGAAAAGGCAGGACAGAAGAACAAGTAAATCCATTGTAAAGAAGTATTGAAGCGCCACATTAGCTATTCTACTCCTGAAATTGGAGAGTATGATAGAGAAATGGGGCAGGATCACAATTTTTCTTCCCTCTCCAAAATGGAGACTTTCATCCTCTGGAGCAGGGGTCTCCAACGTTGGCAACTTCAAGACTTGTGGACTTCAACTCCCAGAGTTCCTCAGCCAGCTGGCTGAGGAATTCTGTGAGTTGAAGTCCACAAGTCTTAAAGTTGCCAAGGTTGGAGACCCCTGCTCTGGAGCATATGCAGCCAAACAAAAGACAGAATTTTGCAGAAATCCAAACTAGCTTTATAAAGGTAGTCCTTGACTTTCAACCACAACTGAGTCCCAAATTTATGTTCCTAAGTGAGAAGTTGCTAAGTGAATTTTGTCCCATTTTACAACCTTCCTTGCCACAGTTGTTAAGTGAATCACTGCAGTTGATAAGTTAGATGTTAAATAAGTAACATGGTTGTTAAGTGAATCAGGCTTCCCCATTGACTTGACTTGTCAGAAGTCTGCACAAGGGGATCACATGACCAGAGGACACTGCAAACGTCATAAATATGAATCAGTTGCCAAACGTCTGAATTTTTATCACGTAGGGATGCTTAAGTGTGAAAAATGGTCATAGGTCACTTTTTTCAGTGCCGTTGTAACTTTGAATGGTCACTAAATGAACTATTGTAAGTCAAGGACTGTGCTGCCGCAGTCTCACACACACGTAAGTGGTTTAGAGAATTTATTAATGTTCCCCAGCAATTCCCTTCACCCAGCCTCTCAACTAAATTCAGCCATAAACAGGCCAAGATTAGTCCACAAGGCAATGGCCAATAGTCCATAAAACAATGGAAAGTCACTCCAACAAATAAGTCCACCAAACAAACCTAAATCCACCAGGCCAAACTGAAATACACCCACAAGAGCTCACTCTGCAAGAGAAGTTCAGAGTCTCCAAGCCACAAAGTCAAGCTGGAAGCACCAGGGACAAACACAGCCAGAAATCCAAACACGTTCCCAGCAATGCCTCCTCCATCTGCCATGATAAATAGCTTTCTGGCGCAGCCCATCAAGACGGGTGGGGCCTTCTCTGGAGTAATCTGGCAAATCTCCATTGCTCTTGTCTTTTCTCTGCCCTGCATGCTCTCGGATCCACCAAGGAAGGCAGCTCCTTCTCCACTGACTGTCAGTCCCTGCAAGCTGTCCCCAGCCGAAGCTTCCCATAAATCTCTTTCAGCCCACTGTTCAGTCATCAATTAACCCAGTTCCTGACGTGTCAGGAATGAGCTCATCCTCCCTTGAGCCGATCCCTTGAGCGGAGGAAGAATCTGAGGAGTCATCTAAGGGAGATATCACATGGACTATCTGTAAAGAAAATGACCTAGGGTGAGAAAACCCCAAACCAATCTGGTGAGGGCTATGCCTGATCATCGGACGTAGAGTTTCTTACAGAGCAGAGGATAAAAACCAGAGTGAATTGGGCATAGAGATTGCTAAAATAGAGGATAGTTGGCTGGTACGCCAAAAGATTACTGTACACTGTATTATTTTGCCGTAGGTCCCATTTAGGTCTTTAAATTAAGCCATTCTTACACATTTGTTCCACTTACCTACTCTGTGTTATGATCATCTATGCTTGGTAGAGAATTTTTAAATGACTTTCCAAGGAAAGCTTCCCCGCCCCCCTCCATTTTGGCCATATCCCCATTATGTCAACAGCTCACCCGACTGTTAACAAGTCTGACAGTCCTGCATTGCAGGCAATGTTCGGGTGTTGTCTGGAATCAGCAGACACCCACATCGATGGAAGAGAGCGGCCCCTTTCAGCAAAAGGACAATTGACAGCTTTTGTTCTGTTGACAAAGGGAAGTTGTATCCTGGCACACGTCTCTCGTCCTGCCGTTGGAACAGGGGTCCTCAAACTTTTTAAACGTGGCCAATTCACGGTCCCTCAGACTGTTGGGGGGGGGGGTTGGACCTGCTGGGGGGGGGTGGCTAGGTGGTCATGTGAGTGGGTGGGTGTGGCCAATTTAGCAGTCCGTTAAACAATACACACAAATTAAACTTTAATTTGTTATGCTCCTGGGGGTGGAAAGCAGGTTAGTGAAGGGATGTGGCTACCTTGGGGGCGGGGGTGAGGGACTTGTGTGTGTGTGTGTGTGTCCCTCCCTCCCCCCCTCTCTCTGGAGGCTGGGGAGGCCAAAAACAGGCCCCAGGGGCCTCCACATGTCCCATTTTTGACCTCCTCAGCCTCCAGAAGGCAGGTGGGGGCCAGCAGGTAGGTGCGGCGATGTGGGCAGGGCAGCCTTGTGGTCCTGCGCGGGCCGGATCAATGGTTTTGGCAGGCCGTATCCAGCCCGCGGGCCGTAGTTTGAGGACCCCTGCGTTGGAACTTCAAAGTTCATTTGGTGATAACCTGCTAGAACAGTGATGGCGAACCTTTTTTGGTTCGCGTGCCAAAAAAGGGGGGGATGTGGGGGATCACGTGTGTGCGTGCCCACACCCATAATTCCATGCACCCCCGTGCATGCGCGCATGACCCCCCCCCACTCCCAGCATGCAATGGCACGCCCATTTTTTGCTCTCTCCAGGCTCCAGAGCCTTTCTAGGAGCCTGGGAAGGGTGAAAACGGCCTTCTGGAGGCTGGAAACAGCCTGTTTCCTGACTCCCAGTGGGTCCAGAAGGCCCAAAAATCAGCCGGCCGGAACGCCGGACCTGAGCTCGCGTGCCCACCGATATGGCTCCGCGTGCCACTTGTGGCACCCGTGCCATAGGTTCGCCATCACGGTGCTAGAAGTAAGGCAACATATGCTGCTGATGGAGCTGGGAGACATCCCTGGGGCCAACAGTGGGAGTCACCTCCCTGTAGAGGTTTTCCTTGAGACTCTGAAGCAGAAATGGAGGCTTGCGAGGTGCTCTATGGTCTGAGGGGTCCTTGGTGCTCTCTGAGCTTGCTTGTTTTGCAGACGTTTGGAGAGGGGCTTTGATCTTTTTTGTTCCTTTCTCCACCAGCAATGATTGTTTTCTTGCAGATGTTTTATTACCCAAACTAGGTAACATCATCACAGCACACAATCAAGCTCAGAAAGCACCTCATTTCTTTCTTTTTTAAAAAAATCTTTATTGAGTTTTTTAGTTAAAAACAACATATAAACAAGACATACAAAAATACATAAAATACAAACAAACAGTAAACCTCTTAGAGAGGGTTGTAAAGCACTGTAAAGCGGTATATAAGTCTATAGGTGCTATTGCTATTCTGATTCAAGAACATAAGTTGGATAGGGGACCACTGTTTTGCAATGGTTGCAGTCCATTGGGGTGCGGGGAACTGTAGTTCAATCTCTAAGTCATTGAATTGGTATCCCTTAGCTGTTGTTATGCCATTCAACATCTGGGTAAAACTGCTGGTGGGCAGTCATTGAATGGTGTACCGCCAATGTGTACCTATCTCTTCCCTTTGAATCAGCATTTTGAATCGTGTCTAGTTTTGATGCTGGAATGGACGAGGGAGAAGCTGCTGCAAGCAAGCAAGATGGAGCTGATGCCGGGAAAGCGAAAGCTTGAAGCGAAGTCTGCTTTGAATGGGGATTTACTTTCCCAAACGATCAGGTTTGGTAGTGTTTTTGGCACCCACTCTCCTTTGCAAGTAAAATCTAGCTCTCCATTCTGAATGGGTTTTCCTCTTGAAAGAACTCTTGAAAATCACAAATGTAGCTACGAGGGTTTTCTCTCTCTCTCTCTCTCTCTCTCTCTCTCTCTCTCTCTCTCTCTCTCTCTCTCTCTCTCTCTCTCTCTCTCTCTCTCTCTCTCTCTGAAAGAGGGTTGTATTTAGTTTGGGAGGGGAGAGGATTACAGAGACTTGGTCTCTGTAGTTACAGGCGGAGCAGCTGAGACTTCAATTTTCTGCTGTTGATTCTCTTGAAGCCCTCAACTGATCAACACCAGGGCCCCATCGGAGGAGCTGACTTAGCGAGAACGTTTCCTAGAGCATATACTGAGAGCATATGCACCAAAGACAAATTCCTTGTGTGTCCAATCACACTTGGCCAATAAAGAATTCTATTCTATTCTATTCTAATGAAAAGCAGGTTTCTATTAGTTGGCTGGCAGCTCTAGCCGAGTCCCTGCCGCTTCCATTTATTAAATTCCTCTCAGGCTTTGTCTCATTGGACCCACAACCACTCTCTCCCTCTCTGAGACTGGTGTCTGTTGCCACCACTCCTGCCTCTGCTGTCACAACCTTGATTGATGATGAAGTCTGGGCTGTGTTCATGCTGACATGGGGCTCGTTAGACAATTACTGCTGGCTTTTGATCTCAGCTGAGGAAAGCCAACAGCTGAGAAGCCCACAGCCAACTGACAGCCTGGTCTTGGTCAGAAATACTGTCCTGTGTGTGGGAGATCTCAGCCAGGTTGTTCAGATGTTCCTGTCTGGGAAATGGGACTAGCGTTGACTTGCCTTGGGTTTTTAACTTGGAAAGGAAAGCAGGACTATTTTGGATGGGTGTGTGTGCGTGTGAAGGATGACACAGATCCAGTATATTAGGAACACAAAAGTATGGATGGAGCTTTAGATATGTGTCGTTGTAATATAATCTGGTTCAAAAGATCAAAGACGGATGTTCATCATAATTCCTTATTGCAGAGCCCTCTCTACAGGGCAGGCTTAAAACTATCAATGATGACTTGGCTTCCTTGTTATCTTAAACAAGGGGTTTGTGCAAGGTGTGGTTAAAACACATCAAGATAGTGGCCGTGACATTATTTACTTATCAAATGCCTCCCACATTACAACTCGTTATGATTGAAGCCCCACCTGGTTGTTATGAGCAGCATACCATCTGTCCACAGGATGATGATGTTCGTCCATCCTGTTCGAAGAGGACCTTGACATCTAACAGGTTGTGGGCTGTCCACGATGTGTCCGCAGGTGGCTGGTAAGGCCTATACGGGCACGAAATGTTCTGCCACATGTGTGGGCACCATTGTTGCAGCATTTGCAGCTCTGGCTTTGCGGAGTGCTCGCTTCTCTTGTGCTATGGTTGTTCTTCTGTCCTCAGATATCTGGCAGCCTTGGTGGATCAGCATGCGCCATGTTGATCAATCTTGTGCCAGGGTTTCCCAGGAGGTGGTGTCGATAGCCAGGGACTTGAAGGAGGCTTTCAACATGTCTTTGTATCGCTTCCTTTGTCCCCCGATAGTCTGATATTAAAGGCAGAGTTCCAAAAATAACTTTATGACAATCCTTTTTTAAAAAACTAGTAAGGCCAATTATTTTGTTTTATTTCATTTATTTATTTATTTATTTATTTTATTTTATTATTTTATTATTTTATTATTTTATTTTATTTTATTTTATTTTATTTTATTATTTTATTTTATGTTATTATTTTATTTTATTTATTTTATTATTTTATTTTATTATTTCATTTCATTTCATTATTTCATTTCATTTCATTATTTTTATTTATTTATTTTTTATTTTATTTTATTATTTTATTATTTTATTATTTTATTTTATTTTATTTTATTATTTTATTTTATTTTATTTTATTATTTTATTTTATTTTATTATTTTATTTTATTATTTTATTTTATTTTATTATTTTATTTTATTTTATTTTATTTTATTTTATTTTATTATTTTATTTTATTTTATTTTATTTTATTTTATTTTATTTTATTTTATTTTATTTTATTTTATTTTATTTTATTTGGGATGCAGGAAACAAACACGCTGCATTTGGGATCGTCCTGCTTATTTTGTAAATATCCTTTGTTGGATAAGAAGTTGACTAGATGAACATCGCCCACTCTTATCCCTCCATAGAGGGATGCCTAGATTCTTTCTAAGACCTTTTCTGTGAATCTGGGGGGGAAAAAAGAAAAGAAAAAAGCTTTTCATCTACCTGTATTTATAACCATAATTGAGATCAGGATTTCCATTGCTAAGCAAGGAGGCTGTTAAGTGAGTCACCCCCAATTTTACAACCTTTTTGCCAGGATTGTTAAGCAAATCACTGTAGTAGATAAATGAATCACGAGGCTCTTAAGCAAATCTGGATTCCCCTGTTGTCTTTGCTTGTTGGAAGTTATCAGGGGAAGATTGGAAATGGCAATCACATGTCCCTGGGATCTCAAAGGTGGTTTTCCAAAAGGCAACGGGACATTACTTTAGTTTGAAAACATTTCACTTCTCATTCTAGACCAGTGTTTCTCAACCTTGGCAGTTTGAAGATGTGTGGACTTCAATTCCCAGAATTCCACAGCCAGCAACGCTGGCTGTGGAATTCTGGGAGTTGAAGTCCACACATCTTCAAACTGCCAAGGTTGAGAAACACTGTTCTAGACGTTTCTTCATCACAGAGCTGAAGAAGCTTCTTGGATGAGAAGCGAAACGTCTTCAGAGAAAAACCCAAGAAAGTCCAGTGGCCTTTTGAAAAGCACCTTTGGATCAACCATGATCCTGATGATTGAGGATCTCCATAGACGTATCTCTGGGATGCTGCACCCAGTGTGAATACATTGTTAGTTGCCAAGTGCCCAAATTTTGATGAGGGTCATGAGGGCCAGTTATAAGTCGCTTTTGTACAGTGCCGTTTGTACTTTCGAACGGTCACTAAATGGACAGTTATAAGTCAAGGACTAAGCATATAACAGAATAGCCTGCAGGCTGTTGTAATCCTTATCAGGCTGTGTCCCAACACTTATACCTCTGGAGTGGACTGAAGACTCTTGTCTGATAACCATTGTTCAAGAAAGATTTAACTGCAGTTCTTGTCAAAAAATTTTGCAACAGAGGGAGAAAGAGGAAGTAGAAAAGGGAAGGGAGGGGAGAGGGGAGGAGGGAAGTAGGAAGGGGGAGAGAAGGAGAAAGAAGGTAGAAGGATGAGAGGGAGATAGAGGGAAGGGAGTGTTATGAAATGGGGGAAAACAAACTAGCAAATAGAAGTATAATGGTGCAAAATTAGGATATTAATTTATGATATATGGGATAGAAATGTAGAATTATGTACGTTTTGATGATTTATGGTATATGTATGGATGTGTATATGGCGATTGTGGAAAAAAATAAAAAAAAATTATATACCACTACCATTATATACCATACCACTACGGGTATGGCTATCTTATGAGAGCAAAATAGCTCGAAATAGATCTATAATAGTCTCCCTTTATTTTCATTTATTAGCAAAAAATGTTACACATATAACTGCCTTAGGCTGATCTTTAAAATATTATACTTTGTAATATTATGGGCAACATTCTCAAAATGAGGAAGTCATCCTGTTTTCCTATTCTCCCTTTCCTCCCCCCTCCTTTTTTTGGGTGTGTGTGTGTGTGGAAGGATGTTCTCAGCATGCTTAGCTAGGCTCAGATGCCTAGGTGTTTCCTATAGCAACAGACTATTCATTAGAGATATCTTTGCTGGACTTGAAAATGCTAAGCATGGTTAGATCTGCCCAGTACCTGGATGGAGGTGGATCAGAAAGCTCAAATTCTTCTCTGAGAAAAAAAAAATGGAGAAATTGACCGTTTCATTTCTCCACCCTCTGGAGAAGGTTTGTGGAGACAACATTGTCCAAAGTGGGGAGAACTACCCTTATGCCTAAGACTCCACAGAGTGCACACACTTATTTGGAATAAATTTCACTGATACAATATCTGAGTTTTCACAATAGGTAAGCTGTAAGGCAAAGGTCTCTAACTTTGGCAACTTTAAGACCTGTGGACTCCTGGCTGGCTGGGAAATTCTAGGAGTTGAGGTCCACAGGTCTTAAAGTTGCCAAGGATGGACACCAGAGGTGGGATTCTCAAAATTTCCCTACCGGTTCACCCAGCGCGCACACGCTCGCTTTGGTCGTGCATGCGCCTTCCGCACATGCGTGCGGCCTTCTATGCATGCACTTTGCTCGCACATGCAGCTTGCACACATGCGCGTGGCTTGAAAATGTGGCTAAATAGGATGGCATAGCGCCGGGGCGGGTCGCTACTACCGGTTCGGCTGAATACCACCTCTGATGGACACCCCTGCTGTAAGGTGTGTTGTTGGATCGGAGCTTAGTGTGTTCAACATGAGATGCAGACTCGATTCGATTATGATTAATTCAACAACACGCACTGTGGTTAGGCGCACAAACCAGGCCGTTAAACCTGAATCTCAGAGGTTGACTAATCCTCCTTGGCTTGGACATTTCTTCTTCCTGCTTCCCATCGGATCCATTGCTGTGGGGCCCTCTCTCTATCCAAAAAAAGGGGAGGGGGCAAAGGGGAGAACCAAAGAAAGAGATCCCATCGGCAGGGAATTAACATTCCAGGGTTTAGGGGAAACTATGTGGTTCTTTGGGAGGACAGAAAGAGAGGCTGAAAGGCAGGGAAAGAACCCACCCAGCAGGAAAGCCTGTGAAAGCAAGAGTTTGCAAAGGAGGAAGGCCTGTCACCACAGGATCCAGCTGCCAGGCATGCTTTGATGTGGGGAGAGGGGGTTGGTCACAGCTGGATGGTAGGGAGAGTGTCTTTTCCCTTCTGCAAGCCATCGCTTCCCCCCCCCCCTCCCATCAAAGGCCTTCCTGGTGCAATGATATCAAATTGCACTTAAGCTGGTGGGGCCTCCAGAGCTTTTGAAATGACAGTCTCTGTTGCTTCATCTTCCTTTCCCTTCGGCCTTCCTTCACCTCCCCCACTGTGGCCTGATGCTCCGTTAAGTAATTTCCCCCCCCTTTTTTTGAACAGAGGCTTAGATCAAATGAGAGGCAGTCAGGGAGCCCAACTCAATCTAATGCTGCAAGACACAAGCAAGCATAGCACGCATGTGTGGACGTAAGAGAGAGATCCAAAACCATCAGCAGTTTTAGAACCTGGGATATAAATCAGATAACAGATTATCAGAGATAGAAGGGACATTGTAGGTCATCTAGTCCAACCCCCCCGCCCCGCCCAAGCAGGAGACCCTACACCAGTGATTCCAACCTTTTTTGGGCCATGCCCCAAGTAAGCATCTCTAAAATCCTGATCCCCCCCCCACGTGACATATAATTCTTACTATTCAAAAAGTGAACTCCTACTCACATGGAGGAAGCCTAAAAGGCCATTAACTTGGTTTAAACAAAGTTCCAATTTCCCCCATTAAAAATCAAATTGCCCCCCTGTGGGGCGTGGACCCCACGTTGGGAACCACTGCCCTACACTATTTCTGACAAATGGCAGTTCAATCTCCTCTTGAAAGCCTCCAGTGATGAAGCTCCCACAATAGATGCATTGGATTTCCATAGCACTGAAGCTGGGATTTCTTTAACCATGGTTTATTAACTAAAACCACCAATGGCCAAGTTTCAGAAGGCATGATGCTATAAACCACCATAGCTGGAGGCATACATTGGAATATTCTTTATTGGCCAAGTGTGATTGGACACATGAGTAATTTGTCTCCAGTGCATAAACTCTCAGTGTACAAACAGGCAAACAACAAAGTGATTAAATCATAGATCATAAATCCCAAGATACAATCATAAATCATAAGATACAAACAAGTAGTAAATCATCAGATACCAATAGGGGAAGGTAGTAGGAAAGATGAGAAGGATAATTTTGCATTAAGTCTGAAACCAAGTCAAACTTTCTCTATGGCTTTACATTATGTGTGAATCCAATTACAAATTGGACACCCAAATATGAAGCTTTGATCTTTATATCCAACGTTCTTATTTTAATTTAAGTATTTCTGGACAGGTGTGGGAAGTGAATCTTTTCAGGCACAGTGTGGTCCTTTCTAAAGAGAAACACATTTTGCCTGCTATGAAAATGAATGTGTTTTTTTTAACTCAGCCAAGATTTACAGCTTGTCTTGCTTCATTAGCCTCTTTCCCAGTTCTTGCTCTCTTTTTCCGCTGTTGTTTTTCCAAGGAAAGCTGCATTGCTTGATTGTCTTCTTGCTTGAGCTTCCCATCTGCTCATCAGATAACATGTTCCAAATTCTCAAGTCGCCTGCTTCATGATTCACCCTTGCCAGCTCTCTAATCTTGGCTACCAAGGTTTGGTCCTGATTGTGAAACTCTGCATAATATTTGGGGGAAGGAGCTGCATTCAAAACTAGTCTTTAAAAGTGGGGAAATGAAATGTTTTTGTCCTCTACCAGTGTTTCCACTATTGCATCTTTTAAAAAAAAAAATTTGCAAGCTAGCAGGTCACAAGGTAAAATGGGCCAAGGTGGACGGTTTAGGTTTATTTTTTCTCTTCCAAATGTTTAGGCATCCTCTCTTTGCTTATCTCTATGATTTAGCTTATAAGAACTGTATATTATTTCTTTGTTGCTTGGAGAAAGAAAAGTCAGAAAGGTGTGTGTGTGAAGAGATTAGATCAGGGGTGTCAAACTCAAGACCCGCTGGCTGGATCTGGGCCACGGGGTGCTTAGATCTGACCTGCAGGGTCACCCTGGAAACAGCGAAGGACCGGCCTGTGGTTCTTCTGCCAGCGAAAATGGAGCTCAGGACAGCCACGCGCAGCCCTCCCAGGCTCCGTTTTCGGCCATGACGGCCTCCTGCAGCCCTCTGCCAGAGAAAATGGAGCACAGGGGCTGCACGCAGGCCCCCGAGCTCCGTTTTCACTGGCAGAGGGCTGCAGGAGGCCGTCACGGACGAAAACAGAGCCAGGGAGCCCATTTTTGCTGGTAGAACGCTTGGGCCACCACAAGCACCTCAACAGGAGTGACGTCAAGTTGGTCACACACCCTGGCCACCCCCACCCCCCCCGAGGTCAAACACAACCCTGATGCAGCCCTCAATGAAATCGAGTTTAACACCCCTGGATTAGATAGAACGGATAGAAAAAAGATGTTGAGTGTCTAGAAAGAGTGCAGAGAAGAGCAACAAAGATGATTAGGGAACTGGAGGTTAAACCGTATAGAGAATGTTTGTGGGAACTCAGTATGTTTAGTCTAACAAAGAGAAGGACTAGGTAGCAGTCTTCCAGAATTTGAGGGGCTGACACAGAGAAGAGGGGCTATTCTCCAAAACACCTGAGGGCAAGACAAGAAAGATGGAAGCTTAACAAAGAGACTTCCAACCTAGAATTAAGGAGAAATTTTCTGTCAGTGAGAACAATCCATCAGTGGATTGGCTTGCCTCCAGAAGTTGTGGGTGCTCCACCACTGGAGGTTTTCAAGAAGAGATTGGAGAGCCATTTGTCCAGAATGATATAATAGGCTCTCGTACTTGAGCCAGGGGGGTTGGACTAGAAGACTTCCAAGAGTCGCCCAGAGTCCCCCGGGAGTTGGGCGGCATAGAAATCCATCCAAATAAATAAATAAATAAATAAATAAATAAATAAATAAATAAATAAATAAATAAATAAATAAGGTCCCTTGCAACTCTGTTATTCGGTAATTCCGAGAGAAGAATGAATGGATGCATTTTTGAAGCCCCCTCCCCTTTAAAAAATGGAACTATGTTGAAGTTTTTAATAGAGAAAAGGTTTGCCTAAATTCTAAGAGGATAAAATGGAAGAAGGAAGAATGAGTCCCCAGGCAGAGGGTCCTAACTTTTTGGAAAAAGGGAAAGGATACAAAGTGCAACTTGATGTCCTTTATCTGTTTTGGAGACATAATAAATAAACTTATTGTTGTATCCAAAGGGAAATAACATTAAACATAATGCAATGATATACCATGAAATGCAATGAAGTAACAGTAAAACATTGTAAAATAAAAGTAATACAAGGAGGATTAGCTATTTATTTATTATTTATTTATTATTAGGTTCTTCTATGCCGCCCTACTCCCTAAGGACTTAGGGCAGCGTACAACATTTTAAAAGAATAAACATTGTTTAGCTATAAAGCTATAAAAGCTATAAAAGGTTACAGCAAAATAAAGCTTAAGGCGACAGCTAAGAACTTAAGTAGTTCTTTCCAAGTTTTACATGACAGCAGAGCAAAAGTAGCAACTTGATTGCTGATGGTTTGGAAACACATCTACAAGAGGAGCTGTCATTCCCCCCTCCCCCCAGATCGGAGCCCTTAAATTCACCTACCAGCAATAATTTGGCCTTAATTTCATTGTACATGGGACGAAGAAGAGCACAGTGGCTCAAGTCACAACGGACAGTCCAGAACTGGAGAATAGGTGAGCTTTGACAACAGGGACCAGGAGAAATGTCTTCTCTGCTGTAGCTCCTGCTTTCTGGAACATTCTCCCTCCAGAGATTAGGATGGCCCCCAACCCTGCTGGTCTTTAGGGAAGTCTTGAAGACCTAGCTATGTGCCCACGCTGAGGTCCCCTTTTTCTACTTGTAACAGTAAGTCACAGTAACAGAGTTGGAAGCCATCTAGTCCAACCCCCTGCTCACGCAGGAGACCTATACTAGGGATTCGAACAACGGAACTGCCGACCTTTCTGATCGACAAGCTCAGTGTCTTAGCCACTGAGCCACCTAGTCAGGTAGTCAGTGTTAACACTGTTACATTTTATCTTTTAGCTGCTATTTGTATTTATTTATTTATTTGTTTGTTTGTTTGTTTATTTGTTTGTTTGTTTGTGAGATTTATATACCGCCTCACAGTGCAAGCACTCTCTAAGCCAGTGGTTCCCACTCTCTAAGCCAGTGGTACCACCTTCCAGGTGGTACGCGAACACTTTCGGGATCATGAACGATTTTTAGTTAGTTATTTTTTACTTCACAAAAATGTTTACTGCCTAACACAAGATAATCTGGCAACGATTTGCAACTGTTGCCACACGCCACCCACCTGGTCCCAGCGGCCCGAGAATCCAGTTGCTGGATGCGCGGGGCCAAAAAAGGAACTGTACAATTATGGAAATAAAGTGATATCTGATCGAATTTAGTTTCTCTGGAGCCAGGTGGTACGCGGCGACTGTACGGGACCTCCAAGTGGTACTCGATCACAAAAAGGTTGGGAACCACTGCTCTAAGCGGTTTACACCAGTAAGCAATGTATATTTACATTGCCCCTAACAATCTGGGTCCTCATTTTACCTAAAGCAGGGGACACCTTTTCCCAGATGTGCTAGCTGGGCATGATAAGGATTGGGGTCACCAATCACAAATTGGAGGGTACCAGCTGAGGGCAACTTCGCCAAAGATGCTACCCTGTTAAGTGATGGGAGGAAGAAACCACATAAATCGGACCCCCCCTTTTTTTTGCAGCTGTTGCTGGGGCAAATAAGACCCCAGCTCAGGGAGGGGGCAGGGAAAGATGAAAACAAGTGGGGGGGGGGAACGGAGGGGCTTCCGAGCTCTGTCAGACGGGCGGGTCTGTCTTTAAGGGGCCGGGCTCGGAAGGCTGGGAAAACGAGGCGGGACCCCCATGCCCGGCATCCCCGCCCTCATCGCCCCTCATCGCATCCCATTGTCTGGCGGCTGGCCCGGCGGATCCGTGCCGGAGAAGGGGAAGGACTCTTATTTCCCCCCCCCTCAGGGGCTGGGAAGGCGGGGGCCGTGGGGAGGGCTGAAAAGCAAGCAGCACGGCCGCTCCTCCGGGAGAAGTTTGCCTCAGTTTCGCGTTTCGCTCCCCTCATCCCCCGGCCCCGTTTTTTTTAAAAAAAGAAATGGCGCTTTTTGATTTGTGCGTATGTCTAGCCGACTGGAGAAGCCGTTAGTGGGGTGCATTTGTGAAAGCAGAGGGGGAGACGGGGTCATTTTGGGGAGGGGGTTGTATTGAGGGTTGGGTTGGGGACGGAGGGGTGGGGTAGGGGGGTGGGAGACCTGTCCTCTGATTGGCTGCTTGGCCCCAAAGATTTGGTCGGGTGGGTGGGAGGCAGTGAAAAGGGCAGAGGGGCGAGCAGGCAGCTAACTTCAGCCTGGAGAGATGGAGAAATCCCTGATGTCCAGACAGACGTCCAGCTTTTAATCTCACTTATCAGCAACAATAGCTTTTCACCGGTGGGTGCTTGCTTATTATTCTTTTATTCCCTTGATTGAATAATGGTGCCTATGCTTGTATCTTACTGTCGTGTGGGTCCCTTTGAGCACTTAAGGATAATAGGATGGCAATGTAATAATTATTTTCTCACAAAAGGTTCTCCAGGATCCACTCTGGCTAAGGGGTAGTCTGGAATTGATGAAGGGTTTTTTTTAATGAAATGTTGAGGCTCTTCAGATGTATGAGTGGACATTATCTTTTATAGGCGCTTTAAAAAAAAAAAAGAAGACTTTTCCGGAGAAATAAGTTCTGACGTTCCCTCTTATGCTGGCTTTCCGCTTGCAGGGAATTAAAATGCACATGGGAAATATTTCAGTTTCTTCCATTGTAGTCAAAATGGGATGTCCGTTCTAGAAAGTTAGAATTGGATTGCCTCATTCCCCTTTCATTCTGTAAGCAGGTGTGACCAGAAGATTGGGTTGAGGTGTATTTATGACAACTGCCAAGGTAGTGGTGGTGGTGGGGGAATGAAAACCTTAGACAAGAAAAATCCATTAGTCATCCTGGCAGGAGATGATGTCCAGCACTGTGGAAGGACCTCAGAATGAGGAATGTCAAACTCGCCCATTATATTGATAGTGGAGTAATCATAGAGTTGTTTTAAAAAAGAGTAGTTTTGCTTTATGACAGATATTTGAACAGGCCAGGATCTCAATGGCTAAAATAGAATTACAGTTCAAATCTTATCTTTTATCTATATTTATCAGGTATTGTAAGGTAAACCCTCTTACCAAATTCATTTACTTTGACTTCTCCAGCCTGGACTTTTCCCATTAGTTCCCATCCCAGAATGAAGGGGCAATGAAACAATCCAGTTCTAACTTTCTAGAATGGCCATCCCATTTCGACTACAATGAAATATTCCCCATATGCATAGGGGAGAACAAATCAGAACTTATTTTTAAGGAAAAAGAAATTATGGTTTTTTTTAAGCACCTACAAAAAGTAATGTCTCCCACTCCACTCACTCATCTCAAGAGTCTCAACATTTCACTACCTGGGCAGTCAAAAATGTTAACAGAGAAATTCCAAACAGCTGGAAAATTGGCATTGGAGAAAATTGGCATGCTCTAGTCTATCCTCACCCGTACTAACCTCTTCAGAGACACTATAGAGCAGTGTTTCCCAACCTTGGCCACTTGAAGATGTCTGGACTTCAACTCCCAGAATTCCCCAGCCAGCATTCGCTGGCTGGGGAATTCTGGGAGTTGAAGTCCAGACATCTTCAAGTGGCCAAGGTTGGGAAACACTGCTATAGAGGAATGGCTTAATTCTCATTTGCTACCTGATTCATTGAACCAGAAATGTTGGGTGTGAGAATTGCGTGCAAAGCCTGAGAGCCTAGGATGCCCAGATTGCAAAAAGATAAATTTCCTCCATCTTCCAGACTGATGGATACCTTTACAGCTTGATCTTGGATCAACCTTACAGCTTAGGAAGGTTTAGTTAGAGGTTTTGTAACGTTTGTGTGAATATATATTATCTCTGAAGCATTTTGAATGCTATGTCCAAAAAGTGGAGTCTGAAGTCGTTTGAAGTAATCTAGTAGAAGCCAAATAAAGTTTTGGCTGGGATGGAAAGTCTTTGGGTTCCATACTGTGGAAGAGAAAGAGGAAGGGTAGATAGAATTTCATAGATTTCATGATTTAAGGGGACTTCAAACCATTGCATTGAATCGAATCTCCTGTTTAGGGCAGAAATTCAGATTTTAGCACTCCTACAGAGAATTGTCCAGTTTATCTGAACATCTCTAGAGAAGGGTTCACCACCTCCCCAAGCCATTCCCCAATGATTCCACTCTAAAAAACAGTTCTTGCCACTGCAAAATTTTTCTTAAATATTCAACTGAAATTTGCTATCCTGTAACTTAAAAGATATTTATCCCACATCCTGCACTTGGGTCACAGAAAAATATGCAGTACCATATATCTGGATATTTTATACTTTGTTCTCTGTTAATGATGTTGACTGGGAGTTCTGGGAATTGTAGACCAACACAGAGTTGTAAGTCAAATGGTCTTATATGGAGATTCCTCTTCTTTCCCTGTCTTGTAATAGATTCTGTTTATTGATTCTGATCATCTTTTCCTTCCTTTGTCAGCCAGGAATCGCTACAATTGGCATTTATTGGAAATGACCCCTGGGGGCCTCTACGGTGGTTGGACCCTCCTTTTCTTGTTTCTGGCACCCCTTTCCTGCCATCCGTGCCCTGTTCCTTGTGAATGTTCTGAGCCAGCTCGTACAGTGAAGTGCGTCCAGAAGGAACTGACCTCCATCCCAGCTGGTATTCCTGGGTACACCCGCAACCTCTTTATAACTGGCAACCAGATTGCCTATGTTGGTAGCCAGGATCTCCAAGGACTCCGCAATCTGGTCACGCTCTCCTTGGCTAACAACAGGTAAAGCTTCCTGGCGGGTGAAGAACTAAGATGAAATTGAGTAGGATAGGAGACAGGGCTGCCTTTGTTGTTATTGGCTTAAGAAGGCTACAGGGTGGGACTGGAATGGAATGGGACAACTCACCACAGCCAAATCACCATGGTCAACTCATTACAGGACAACTTGCCATGGAACAATGCAACAATTTTAATTATTTAAAATAATTTAAAAATTATTTTAATGTTTGTTATTCACATTTCATTTTGTCCCTCCTTTGGTATCCTTTCTTTAATGATTATATTCCACCATTTCTTCGACATTAGTGTACCATATTTTTCGGAGTATAAGATGCACCTTTCCCCCCAAAAGAGGCTAAAAATTTGGGTGTGTCTTATACTCTGAATGTATGCCAGAGATCCCTTTCTGAGTTCTATGGAATGTTCCTGCATCTTCCTGTTGACCGGCTTTACAAGGGTGGTGGTGGTCTAGCAATAAAAAGATTAAAGAAATGTTTAAATATATATATTTCAGATGAGGTTACTCTTGAATGATGTCAGTGTTGTCCCTTTCCACCTTCCAGGATTAATGCTGTGGAGTCCCACGCCTTCTCTAATCTCCAGAGCCTGCGTTACTTGGACTTGAGTTATAACCATTTAGTCACCATCCACCCTGATGCTTTCAGTGCTAGAAACAATTCAATCCAGGAGCTGAATCTCAGTCACTCGCTGTACAACTTCTCTGCCATCCGCCCGGTGGCAGCTGCCCTTGTCCATGGGGGTTTCCAGAATCTCTCCAAGCTCGAACTCACCAGCAACAAGATCATCTACTTGCCCCTTGGAATGTTATCCAGCCTTCCTAAACTTGAGTATTTAGACTTGAGGAACAATTCCTTGATAGATATTAAGAACTCTACCTTTTCTGGACTTCATCTGAAGTACCTTGATTTGACCTCAAATGCCTTCAAAACTTTGAGGAGCGAAGCTTTGTTTGCCCTGGAGAGACAGTCCCACCTTAGCCTCTTTCTGAAAGACAACCCTTTTGTATGCAATTGTGACATTGAAGAACTGGTCAACTGGCTGAACCAAAGCCGACAAGTAGTAGATGTGGAAAAACTAGCCTGCATTTTCCCCCAGGATTTGAAGAACACCTCCTTAGTGGAACTAGTGGGGGCAGATCTGGAGTGCCACTACAGTCAACATAGTGAAAATGTTATTCAGTCCTCATATGCTGCATTAGGTATAGTTCTGGGGATAATTGGCATCATCTTCCTCTTTGTGCTTTACCTGAATCGTGAGGGCATCAAGACCTGGATGAATGGTCTACGGGATGCTTGCCAAAATCTGATGGAGGAGTACCATTATCGTTACGAAATGGATTCTGATCGCCGCATCACACAAATCTCAGCAGTGGACATATGACTTCTGATAGTTTTTAGTATTTTCTTTGCAATGGCATCTTTTTTCAAACAAAGCCTGTGGCTTGGAGATGTCATTTCCATCAAAAACTAAATTTTAAAGAACTTATAGATTAAAATCTGTGTGGATTCAAGGAACTTCCTTTCCTACTCACAAGGAATTTCTCTAGGTGGTTTGACTAACTGGGGACAAACGATTGCATTCTTTTAGTGCCACTCTTGTAAATGTGAGGGGTAGGCAAGTCAAAATCCTGATGTGCTCAAATATTTAGATTCCTAGAAGAATAGGTGTCCTGGATTCTTGCAATCAATCTTAACTAAGAGAATTTTATCTTGTTCTATACCAACAACACCATTTATCAACATTGCTTGTTGGGGAAACCAATTCCTTAGTTACGGTGGGACTTTGGTTTGTCACATGTTCTGCACTCTAGACCAGGGTTTCTCACCCTGTGGGATGTGTGGACAGCAGCTGCCAGATGGGACATTATGTGAAGAAAGAACAATAGTGTGCCAATAATTCTGATCTTCTTATAGAAGAGGTGGAATAGCAGTAGATTAAGAAAAAGCAGACGTAATCTTGCCTCCCTCATCTCCAATTCCTGGGAGAACTGCAAAGACGACTTTTCTTTACTGATATATCAGAAATCTGGACAGTCCACCCAAGACAGTCTTCCTTGCAGGCAGGAAGAGATGAGCAAAGTTTATCCTTCAGAAATGGTAGATCTCTGATTAGGGATCAACAGCAGGAGAGATGGTTGAAACCAGTCATGAGCATCCCAAAGGAATCTGACTGGTCATTATAGGGATCAAACTGCTTGACTTTCTACTTATCGATGTGTTCGGCAGGGCCTGTGTGAAACTCACTAGCTTGATTCACGAACATACTAAGTTGAGATCTGGTTTACTTCTCTCTTATGGCTTACAGGCTATGCGAACCAGCCAATGTGATTTTACAACTATGGACTGTTATTTTATATGGATATATTGTGTGAGCACACCCAATTGCATATGCGTGTGCGTTTTAGTAAACCAGAGTTAAGTAAACTACAGGTGAGCACTCACTGCCTTAATTCAAAAGTATAAGTGACTTGGCATGTGTGACATTAGAAGGAATGTGTATGAAGTTAGAAATCTGTTGGGCTTAATTCATTCCATGAATTCTACTGAATTAAACCAACAGGATACAGACTTAGCATTAAAAGGATGATTCTATGTGCATGTACTTTGATGGGTGTAGCATGAGCTGGGAAGCTGGCTCGCCGGGGAAGTTGAAGTCCACACATCTTAAAGTTGCTGAGGTTGAGAAACACTGGCTATTGTTTTGTGAAGTACGCAAAGGGCAAGAACGTTTAATGAGGTCCACCACCCAGGTTGATAAAATAAGTAGCCACAATTTGGAGGCCCAGTTGCAGAATTCAAATGCAAGTATAGATCGGGCTCTCAAGCTGGCATTTGAGGCCATAACGTAGGCATGCAGCTGGTGAATTAATAGAAATTAAAATTTCTCAACCATATTGTGTGCAATCTTGGGAAAATATAACACGCACGTGGGCAGGCATCAGCTCTCGACTTCAGCACGTGATACATTTTTTTAAAAAGAAAACTTCCAAAGCTGCCAAGCATCTGGTACATTATGTTTTATTGTATTGAAAAAAAATGTCATAGTAAAAACAATTTTTAACCCAATGATTCTACACACGTTTTTGCTTTCTGTTTTACCTGAACTGATTTTTCCACCCAGCTTCGGTGATGGAGTCCATTCATTCATTCATTCATTCATTCATTCATTCATTTATTTAGATGCTCTTCTATGCCGCCCTACTCCCTGAGGACTCAGGGCGGCATACAACATTTTAAAGAACAACTAAACATTAAAATTATTAAAAACAATTTAAAAAAGTATAAAAACAACATACAACACCATGCATACATGGGGGAAAGTAGTCTCAAAGTCACCCCGCCTGCAGGAAGAGCCACATCTTAATGGCTTTTCGGAAGGCCAGCAAGGTGGGGATAATTCTGATCTCTGGGGGTAGTTGGTTCCAGAGAACAGGGGCCCCTACAGAGAAGGCCCTCCCCCTAGGCCCCGCCAACCGGCATTGTTTGGCTGACAGGACCCGGAGGAGGCCCACTCTGGGACCTAACCGGTCGAAAGGAAGTATGAGGTAGGATGCGGTCCCGGAGGTAACCTGGACCTAAGCCATGTAGGGCTTTAAAGATGATGATAAACAGGGTACAACATGAATTGTACCCGGAGACCGATGGGCAACCAATGCAACTGGCGGAGTATGGGTGTTACGTGGGTGTATTGTGAAACACCCACCACAGCACGCGCAGCCACATTTTGCACCAGTTGAAGTCTCCGAATACTCTTCAAGAGTAGCCCCATGCATTCCCTTCTGCTTGAAGGGCTTATTTCTCCAAGGAACTGTCTAATCCAGTGTTTCTCAACCTCAGCAAATTGAAGATATGTGGATTTTAACTCCCAGAATTCCCCAGGCAGCACAGTCTCTGGGAATTGAAGTCCCCACATCTTCAAATTGCTGAAGATGAGAAACACTGGTCTAATCAAAATCCAACATAAAGAGAAAAGAACCAGTCAACCAATGGAACAGAAGTTGCCTTCAGAAGTTGTGGGAGCTTCATCACTGGAAGCTTTCAAGAAGAGACTGGACTGCTATCTGTCAGAAATGGTGTAGGGCAGGGGCGGGTTGCTCTTACCTCGCTACCGGTGTGCTGCGTGCGCATCACCACATTTTGTGCACGTGCTCGCTATGTGTGTGCGCCCCCTCGCACGATTTTGTTTCTGTGCATGCGCGCGTGGGGAAGCAAAAAATTGCCAAAATCTCACACTCTCGCGCACGTCCCCTTACAAGATTTTGCTTCCGCGCATGCGCAAGAAACAAAAAAAGCCCAAAAATTCTGAAAAAAAGATGACCGGAGCCGTCGTGCACAAATTGCGTAATCTGCCGGCCGCTACCGGTGCGGCAGAGTGGACCACACCAGTAGGAACCCACCACTGGTGTAGGGTCTCTTGCTTGGGGGGCAAGGGTTTAGACTAGATGACCTACAGGGTCCCTTCCAACTCTGTTAATCTGTGAAATCTGTTTGACTCATAAGAAGGAATAACGGCGCAAAAGTCACCCATCCATAGTGAATTAAGCAACAGATCCGATTATTATGACGGTACATCCATTTACAGGCAGTATTTCTGAATGAGGGTTTTTCATCTCATTGTCTCTGGCTCTCCTGTAGCAGAGACTTGAGTTTCCTACCTAAACAGCTCTCCAAACCCAGATGCTAATTGAGCTGTAGTCAAGATTGGGGTGTGTTGGAGTATGTGTATGTGTGTGTCCCCACATGCAAATATTCAATTCCTCCCCTTCCACTCCTCTTTATGAGTTCTGGGAAAGCCTAGGTTAGGAAAAAACATTTTGCATTTTAAGGAACTGACATACAGTATTGCTGTCATGTTGTCTCTGGCCTAACAGTGCACATAGTTTCGTAGCGGATCATGGGTATTCAAGGTAGTAATTTTATATATGGTACACCGGGGACTTGGCTTCTTTTCCCTACTAATTCCCTTTTGTTAAATGAAAAAAAACCCACAATCGATCATACAGGAAAAGCCAGTTTCCCAACCACATCGTCCTACCTACTCTTTACTTCCTACAACCTACTACAGGGTGGTTCTGAAGAGGACACTACTCCCAGCTAAACTGCCTTGCTTTTCCAGAATAGAGGAAAGGTGGGTGGAGAGGAGGGGGAAGAGACCTAAAACTTAAAAATAAAACATTCTTTTCCTTTCATCCTCGGGAAGAATGTATGCTTTCCCCAAGAGTCCCCTTGAAGAAGAAATACGGGCATCCCTTGTATCTTTAGTCCGTTTTCCGGGACCCTTGAAGCCTCCCCCCCACCCTTGGACACGACTCGAGTCACTCACTTTGGGCACCCAATCCCAGCGTCTGCATTGCCTAACCTTGGTTTAGTTCAGGGGTCAGCAACCCACAGCTCTGGAGCCGCATGTGGCTCTTTCATCCCTCTGCTGCGGCTCCTTGTCACTCAAAATATACATCACAACCACCAATGTGTGATACCCGCCGGCACGAGATTTATTGAGCTTTTTCTAAGGTGACCAGACGTCCCGCTTTTGGCGGGACAGTCCCGCTTTTTAATAATTTGTCCCGCATCCCGCGGCATTTCAAAAAAGTCCCGCTTTTTAAATTTGAATTTGCCCTGCACACCCCTCTGCCTCCTGCCTCACCTGCCTCCTCCTGCCAGGCGGGGAGGGAGGGCAGTGAGAAGGGCAGAGGCGGTCTTGCCTGTTTGTCGCCGCAGAGCCAAAGAAGCTGGTGGTGTTCGCGGCGCGGGGCTTCCCCCGCCCGCTTTCCCCGGCCGCCGGGATGCCGCCATTTGCGTTCTTTTGCCCTCTGTGCAAGCAGAACGCTTTGCACATGCGCAGAGGGGAAAAGAATGCAAATGGCAGTGTCCCGGCAGCCGGGGAAAGCGGGCGGGGGAAGCCCCACGCCACGAACGCCACCAGCTTCTTCGGCTCTGCGGCGACAAACAGGTAAGCCTGCGCCAGTAGGAACCCACCCCTGGCTGCGACGAAGGGGGGGTGTTCACAAAGCTGCAGGATAAGAGAGACAGACCCCTCCCGTCTTGCTCCCCTAGGAACACCCCCCCCTCTCAATGGTGTCCCGCTTTACAAATATTAAAATCTGGTCACCTTATTTTTGACCCCAGATAGGCCAACCATGGATAAATCCAAGAAAAGAAAAGTTTCAGAAGAAAAACAAAACATTTAATTCAACCACATATGCTAGTTTTGTGGCCGCTCAGGAAACAGTCAGGCACGGGGAAGGGTTTTGTGGCTCCCAGTGTTTTCTTTTCTGTGGGAAATGGGTCCAAATGGCTCTTTGTGTGTGTAAGGTTGCCAACCCCTGGTTTAGTTAACATTGGCTAGCCGTGGTCTCAGGCTGGGGGAAACCTTGTGCAAATTCCAGCCAGCGCGCTGTTTGAGGAGGGCGGGGGGGGGGAGCAGCCAGTGGTGCGAAAGGGCGCCCTAACATCCCCCCCCCCGCTTCGCCGAGACGAGCGCCTTCGACTCCGCTCCAGTTCCGCCCAGCCAGCCGCTTGGACTCCAGGCCTGGTTTCCCGGCGGCTGCGCTGGGCGGTCTTTCCCTCCTCCTGCGGTTGATTCAGCTGGGTCTCCTGCTGAGCCTGCCTCGCGGGCGCCTAGTTGAGAAAAGGCTGCCCGGCCGGGCGGACCAAGGGGCGCTTCTAAGAACGGGCTTCTTCTCCTATTTCTCCGAGGAAAGAGCTCAGCCAGTTGCCTCGCCTCGCCTGCTCCGGGCTTGCTCGCTTGCCTGCGGCTGCTGAGAGTCTTACAGAAACGGAGGGACCCCCACCTGGCCAGGTAACGCGCGCGCGCTCCCTGCACTTTCCCCCCAACTTTTGAGTTGTCTCCAAGTTGGCGGGTTTGCGTCGAAAGTTCGCCGGTTTGGAAACATATGGCCGGGCCGAGCCGAGCTCGGAAAGCGAGCCAAGAGGAAGCCGTTGAGAAAGGCACAGAAGGTGGCTGGTGCCTTGTCCCTCCTGGCTGGCAGAGATCCTTGTTCCATTGTGCGCACACCTGGTTGGGCACCGGCCAGGGCAAGAAGGGGAGCCTGGGTGTGTGCGCACGTCTGCGTGTGCGCGCCCGCGCTTGTTTGGGGAGCGGTACCTGCGAGGCGTGTTCGGACAACACGCTAAGCGTGTTTCTTGAACTTGGCTGGACTTGTGCAATCCGTCGGGCCACGAAGTCACAAGGCTGAGCTGGGAAAACCCAGCCTGAAGGGCTGCTGGCAACTTTTCCGGAGCTGCCAAGTCTTTGCCCTGGTATCTTCTGCGGGGGTGTTCCCCTCTGAATAGAGCGAGGGGTCGTTTTTGGAGCTCAGGCCGAGCGAGCTTCGCCCTTCAGTCTCCGAGATGGTAGAGCCCTTTCGCTTTGGCGTGCTGAACTCGGTTTCTCTTGGTTAGTTTTGGGGCGGAGTGGTAGTAGGTGGCGGGAACTCAGTTTGGTTAGTGGAAGGTTCAGTGTGTAGCTGAGTCTCGCAGCTCGGTTAACGCACCTGTGCTGGAGTGGTCTTAAACAGGCATCCAACACGCAAGTGCCCTTGCTCTCTAGGGTTGCAGTGTGTGTTCTTAAAGATAGATAGCCAGCTCTAACCCTTAATCTCCAGAGGTCTTCAAATTTAGCAACTTTAAGACTTGTGGACTTCAACTCCCAGAATTCTCCAGCTGGCTGGAGAATTCTGGGAGTTGAAGTCCACAAGTCTTAAAGTTGCTAAGTTTGGGGACCCCTGCCTTAATCCTTTTCTTCTCCTGCACCTGAGTGCCCTACTAAAAGTGCACTGGCCACAGGTTATGCTAGGCTCCCAACGTTGGTACTTTTTAAAATCCAAAGAGAAGTAAACATTTGTAATGTGATGAAGAAGGTCAGAAACTGCTCCTTTACCTTTCCATTTTCTTTTTAAAATTTTCTGTTTCTACACTTTTTCTACTTTTCTGTTACACATTTTTTTCCCTTGTTTATCTTTTATGGTGTAAAAACCTTTCCATTAAGCTTACCCCAAGGGAAAGAAGCAAAGAGGTGCAATAGTGAGGCTGTACTCCCTTTTCTTGCTGGGCTCCTCCTTGCTTACCAAGTGATGTTCTTAACAGGCAGACATCAAACAGGGAGAGCCCGGCTGCCTCTTAGTTCCCCTTTGGTTTGGTACTGATGAATGTCTACCTATTGCAGCAAAACTTTGCAGGAGGCTGCTTATTTTGGAGTAAAGGTAGAACGACAGTACTTCTGTCTTTGGCATAAGCACTTCCTCCTGTTTCTGTTTCTTTCCTGTTTTCTTTCTGGAGAAACTTGACTTGTGTTTTGTTAAATCCAAAACAGATCTGCTTTTCAAAGAGTGTGTGTGTGTGTGTGTGTGTGTGTGTGTGTGTGTGTGTGTGTGTGTGTGTGTGTGTGTACATATATATATATACATATATATATACATATACATATACATATATATATATACATACATATACATACATACATATACATACACACACACACACACACACATATACACCTTTTTGCTAGTCTAAACAAATATATTAAAGGCGCAACAACCCTTTTGCTATGAGGACTTGGAGCTAAATAATGTGAGGCTTTGCTCTTAATGTTACTAGAACTTCCTTTTTTATTTGCCTGTTACTTCAAAATGTGGTAAGCCCCAGAGGGGGTGGAGAAACAAACTACCTGCACGTGTTGCTTAAACGGAACTTTTACTTACACTCAGAATTTGCATTTGTCTAAAACATCCTTTCTACTGTCCCAAGGCTCTTCTGGCAGGTTCAGAAAAGAAAAGAAAAAAGATAAAGGTGTTCTTGAGTGGTGAGCTACAAGCCATTTAAAAAGGAAGGTAAGATGTAAAACCAGTTTTGTATAATGGTTAAGTTTGCTGGCCTAGATAGCAGGAGACTATAAAATTCTGGTTCTGTCTTAGGTATGAAAGATGGCTGGGTCACTTTGGACCAATCGCCAGGAGACTGTGAGTTCTAGTCCTGCCTTCGGCATGAAAGCCGGCTGGGTGACTTTGAGCCAGTGACTCTCAGCCCAACCCACCTCATAGGGTGGTGGTTGTGGGAAAAATAGGAGGAGGAAGAAATGTTTAGTATGTTTGCTGGTTTGAGTAACCTATAAAGTAATAAAGATGGGATAAACATCTAATAAATACATGCATAGATACCTATCCAAGCAGGCTACATAGTAATTTTAAACAGGGTCATCAACATACAGTAGCTACCTGAGCAGAGAGGTAATTGAAAGGCAAGAGGCGGTGTATGCTATGTCTCAAATGCAAGAGTGCAAAAAAATAGGGTAGTTTCCTGGTACCAAAAGTTGAGGAACAGGGGAGACAGTCTGATCCACAAGGAAAGGTCATTTCCAAACTGGGGGCGTCTTCCAAAAGGAGGAGTCTCCAAAATCTCTCCGGAGGAGCATCAAGAAGATAAAATTACTTTGCTTCCTTTGAAGTAGAGGTCTTCAAACTTGACAACTTTAAGACTTGTGGACTTCAACTCCCAGAATTCTCCAGCCAGCAATTCTGGGAATTGAAGTCCACAAGTCTCAAAGTTGCCAAGTTTGGGGATCCCTGCTTTGAAGCATCGCCTGGCTTTGCCCACCTAAAAAGCTATTTCAACTATAGTGTCGGTTTTACTCCAGAGTCAGATGTCATTAAGAAAAAGTACACGGCCATTATAGGAACTGGTCAGCTAATCACAAACATTTTTATTCCTTCCCCATTGCTTTTTTTTAGTTCTGAAGTTGACTTTAGGAATTCTGTTTAGATGGTTGTATTATTTTTTCTTCAACCGAGAGTTGGATCACGTGCAGCTGTCATTTCTTTGTGAAGAATAGTTTCTTTTTTTAAAAAAAAAAATCTTGGTTGAGCAAAACCTCAAAAGCAAAGTTAGATACCCAAAATAAACAAAGGTGCCTTTTAATATTGTTTTTCTACTTAAGACGCCCCTTTCTATGAAGCTACTAAAAGTTTTAAGCCCATTTAATACATGGCTTGCAGTAGGCGGTCCTTAATTTTAACAGCAGGCTCTCCGTTGCATGGTGTGTGCACACAAAACCCTTTTAGCAAGGATATCCTTTGTTTAGAAAGGGAGTGTCTGTGTTCCAACAGGTGAAGCTTGTAAATACCTAAGGAGGAACTTGCACTCTTTCTCCAGGACCTTTACAGATTTTTCATCATTTCTTCCATACCATTGTTTTTGTTTATGTTTTTTGTTTGTTTTTCTTAGTACTTGAGGTACCAGCTATTTCTTTCTTTCCATACCACCCACATCTTCAGTCATGGTCGCTTTGCAGAGTCCCAGTGGGACCACAATCAGCACAAGGGGAGAAGCACACTATCAGCACTTTTTGTGTAGATGTGAGGTGAGGTGGGATGTGTGCATGAAAGCCTTAACTTTATCTAAACAGGATGTGGCTGTTCCGTAGCATCTTACCTTGCTTTGAAAGTAACGTAGGAGTATCTTGCAGAAAAAGATAGACTACAGTATAACTCAGGGGTGTCAAACCCAAGGCCCACGGGCCGGATCCGGCCAACGGGGTGCTTAGATCTGGCCCGCGGGACGGCCCTGGAAACAGCGAAGGACCGGCCTGTGGTGTCTCTGCCAGTGAAAACGGAGCATGGCCCTCCCAGGCTCCGTTTTCGGCTGCAATGGTCTCCTGCAGCCCTCTGCCAGCAAAAACGGAGCTCGGGGAGGCCGCACGCGGCCCACCCGGGCTCCAGTTTTGGCACCAATGGCCTCCTGCAGAGGGATGCGTGAGCCCGTTGCAGCCGAAAACGGAACCTCGAGTGATGTCGAGCTGGCCATGTCCCCCCACCGAGGTCAAACACAACCCTGATCCGGCCCTCAATGAAATCGTGTTTGACACCCCTGGTCTAACTGGACAACAGGCTTCTCCTAGTGATCATCCAGAAGCCTTAGGACAACCAGAGAGCAGAAGAAGTGCTCAGTAGCATTTCCTGGTTGTGTTGCTCAGAGTTGGTGTTTAGTGCTACCATTACAGTAGTCAATGAAGGTAGTCTTCAACCCTCAACAGCTCATTTAGTGACCGTTCGAAGTTACAACGGCACCGAAAAAAGTGACCTATGACCACTTTTCATACATAGTGACGTGATCAAAATTTGGACGTTTGGCAACTGGCATGTATTTATGATGATTGCAGTGTCCCAGGGTCACGTGATCACATTTTGTGACCACCTGACAAGCAAAGCCAATGGGGGAGCCAGATTCAGTTAACAACTGTGTTACGTAACTGTGGCAAGAAAGGTCACAGTTGTTGAAATGGGGCAAAACTCACATAACAGTCTTGCTTAGCAACGAAAGTTAATGTACAGGTAGTCCTTGACTTACAACGAGAGGTGGGTTCCTGCCGGTTTGGGCCGGTTCTATAGAATCGGTAGCAGGAATTTCCCCTGCTTGCCGAACCGGCAGCGATGGCCAGCTGGCCACGCCACTGACAGCTCTCTCGGCGGCACCATCTTGTTTTTCGCTTCTGCACATGTGTTTTTTTTTGCTTCTGTGCATGCGAAAAAGCAGGGTTTTTGGCACTGCGCATGCGTGTGCGAAGTGCTCACACAGCGTGCATTGCACACGCACCCACATGGCGCGTGAGGAAGCAAACCGGCAGCGAGGTAAGTCAGAACCCACCCTGCTTACAACAGTTCATTTAGTGACCGTTGAAAGTTACAACGACACTGAAAAATGTGACTTACGACCATTTTTACAGTTATGGCCCTTGCAGCATCCCTCTGGTCATGTGATCAAAATTGAGATGCTTGGCAACTGGTTCACATTTATGATTGTTGCTGTGCCCCCAAGGTCATGTGACTCCCTTTTGCGACCACCTCACAAGTCAATGGGGAAGCCAGATTCCCTTAACAACCAGCTTACTAACTTATCAACTGCAATGATTCACTTAACAACTTTATTTATTTTATTTATTTGGCGGTTCTTCTATGCCGCCCTACTCCCTAAGGACTCAGGGCGGCGTACAGCATTTTAAGAAACAACCAAACAAATCATTAAAAACAATTTAAAAACAATTAAAAACACATATAACACCATACATACATGGGGGAGACATCAGATGTAAGGTTGTCTCAAAATCACCCCGCCTGCAGGAAGAGCCATATCTTAATGGCTTTTCGGAAGGCCAGCAAGGTGGGGATAATTCGGATTTCTGGGGGAAGTTGGTTCCAGAGAACTGTGGCAAGAAAGGTCCTAAAATGGGGAAAAATGAGACTTAACAAATGTCTCACTAAACAACATCAATTTTGGGCTCAATTGTGATTGTAAGTTGAGGACTACCTGTACTAATACAAGGGTATGAAAACTAAATATACTAAAGTAAACAATGGCTCCTGTTGCTTTTAAATCATGTGATTATTATGTTGTGGCTGAGCAGGCTTTTTAAAAAGTTAAGTTACTTTTTTACAGTGCTTTTTATCTATTTAAACTTTGCATTTCCCGAAGTTTTTCTTGAACGGTGATAAGCCAGCTTCAGAAGCCAAGATAAACTAACACATGCCAGAAGTTGCAAAGAGTTTGCAGTTTTTAGCAAAAGAAAACCTGTTGATGATAAATATGCACAGAGGAAGTAAAGGTGTGAAGATGGGGCTGTTACAAATATAAAATGTGTTCTTAGTTTTGCTCTGATAAATATAGGAGGCTATAGGATAGCTGAGAATATAAACCTTCTTCTGCATCTTCATGGTTGTTTCCCTGATGCTTAGCACACATTTTTGTTGCTGTTCTCCGAGATGCATTATTTGGCTGTTTGCAAGTTGTGCTCAGTAGCCCTTGAATAAGCAATCCTTGCAATGTTTGGGGGAGGACTGAGTGCATGAATTTTTGGGCAATAAATGACCCTATGTGTCAGTGCAGTATTTCTCAACCTTGGACGCTTTAAGCTGTTAGACTTCAACTCCCACAGTTCCTCAGTCAGACATACTTCCTGCTGTCCTGTATGCTAGAATAAAGAAGCTGGGCTTACCAACAAACCACAGGAAGAAGAAATGGTCAAATGAGTTGTACTTTAACATGCTGGCTGGGGAATTCTGGGAGTTGAAGTCCACACATCTTCAAGTTGCTGAGATTGAGAAACATTGGGTTAAGGTGATGGACTTGCACTAGGTTAGCAGGCCTGCCTCCCCAAAGCTGTATGATGACTTTGAGCCAGATAGTTTCAGTCTCAGTCTCTCTCTCTCTCTCTCCCCCTCCCTCCCTCCTCCTCTCCTCTCCTCCCCTCCCCTCTCCTCCCTTCCCCTCCCCTCTCCTCCCTTCCCCTCCCCTCAGCCTACCTTTCAGGATAGCTGTTGTGGAAATAAAAGTAGGGGAGATACAGGATACCAATGCAGTAAAGAAGTACTTTGCTGTTTTCCGTTAGGGCACAATACAGACTTATTGGCTTACTCGCCAATAAACCACAGGAAGAAAAAATGGACACATTGGCTGTTCTGTATTGTGCCTAACACACTTCAAAGGGCCGTACACACATTCTGTTTGCACTAGGCCTTAAGCTTCTAGTTTGCAGCAGAGTGCATCTTTTGTTTACTCAATTTATTTATTGTGTAGCCACCCATGTCATGTTTGGGATATTTGATTGTAGACCAAGCGTCTAGTGGACAGATGCATTTTTCTATTCTTGTTGAAGGCAAGGTTTAAAAACTTCTATATACAATGACATTTATTTGTTTTTTATACACACACACACACACACACACACACACACACACACACACACACACACACACACACACAAATTTATAAAGCCATCCAACTCAAACTATTTGACTGGGTGGTATATAGCAGGGGAAAAAAGGCCCAAATAACATACAGCAAACAGATTACATAATTATATAAACACAAAATATAGTTAGTTTACTTTATTGATTAGCCCATGGGCCATATCAAAGTGCAACGTTCCAAACACAAATTATTACTACCGTAAAATCTGATAAAAACAATTTAAAATGCAACTGGAATAAAATACAATTTTTAAAATGAAATTGGAATAAATACAGAACTTAAAACGAACTTAGAATAAAATACAATGATTTAATATATGGATAAATAAAATATGATAAAATTATATTTCAGTGTCACCCCTCCAATCTACTCCAATCTGTCCCACATATGCCAATCTCAACCAAACCATTCACAAAATATAAAATGGCAACCCAGCCCAATAATAAAACCAACCGATCACATGACCATGGAGATGTAAATGTGAATAAAGGTTCATAAAACATTTTTTCTGAGACTGTTGTAACTTTGGTTGTTAAATGAATGGTCATAAGCCAAGAACAACCTGTGACTCTTTTGTAAGGAATTACATGTTGCATACATACAGTAAACTGTAATTCTGTGCTGGTGTTTGATACTACACATCACCTTGTTCTTTGCTGAGATTTCTCCATTTTCAAAACCTGCAAGAAGACACCTTTTAATTTTTTTCACAGGGCACAATAAGTAGGCCTCCTTGTAATAAATAGATGTTTGCAAAGCAAGAGGCCTATCTTGGAATCGAACAGTTTATTTATTTATTTATTTATTAGTGAGATTTATATACCGCCTCATAGTGCAAGCACTCTCTAAGCGGTTTACACCATTAAGCAATGTGTATATATTTACATTGCCCCCAACAATCTGGGTCCTCATTTTACCTACCTTGGAAGCAGGGGCGGGATGCTTACTTACCGGTGCGCTGTGCGCGCATCTCCACGATTCGGGCACGCAAGCTCTCGCTACACGCGCGCGCCCCCTCGCACAATTTTGCTTCCGCACATGCGCAGAAGCAAAATCGGCCAAAAATTCACCGAAAAAGATGGCGACGCGCACGACGGACCGGCGAAGAGGGCTCTGATGCGGTCGCGCACAAATTGCGCAATCGGCCGCTCCCTACCTGAGCTCTCTACTGGACAGCTCCGGCAGGAACCCACCTCTGCTCGGAAGGATGGAAGGCTGAGTTAGCCCTGAGCCGGTGAGATTTGAACAGCTGAACTCAAATGATCACAGTCAGCTAAAGTAGCCTGCAGAACTGCTCTCTAACTGCTGCGCCACCTCGGCTCTTTGGAAGCCGAGGTGGCAGTTGGAAGCCCACTGAGTCTGAGACCAACCCCAGTGCTGAGGGCAAGAATCCAAATTGAAGCTTTCCTTGCAGATGGCTGTCCAGCTTGTGCGTGTACATCTTCTGGAACAGAAGCTCACCACCTCCTTCTGTCATTGCTTCTTTTGCCAAACTGGTCTGGTCTGTTGGATTTTTTCTTGTTCAGTTGGAATCTCGCTTCCCATAACTTAATCATTTATTCAGAGGTTTCCTTGCAGGAATGCCTTTGTATCATATAAGCCACTTCCCAATTTCTGTGCTCATTTAAAGGGGCAAACTCTGATTCCTTCCACTGAGAAATTTCCAATCTTGGCCAAAATAAAGTCTGGCAAACTGAAGGACTTTGCAGAAAGAAGAAGAATAGAATAATAGAACAGAGCTGGAAGGGACCTCGGAGGTCTTCTAGTCCAGCCCCCTGCTCAAGCAGGAGAACCTATACTATTTCAGATAAGTGGCTGTCTAGTCTCTTCTTAAAAACCTCCAGTGATGGAGCGCCTACGATTTCTGGAGGCAAGTTGTTCCACTGGTTAATTGTCGTCACTGTTAGGAAGTTCCTCCTTAATTCCAGGTTGCTTCTCTCTTTGGTTAGTTTCCAGCCATTATTTCTTGTCCTGCCCTCTGGTGCTTTGTAAAATAATTTGAACCCTTTTCTTTAGGGCAGCCCCTCAAATACTGAAATACTGCTATCATGTTGCTCCTAATTCTTCTTTTCTCTAGACTAGTCAAGCTCAAATCCTGCAGCCGGTCTTCATATGTTTTAGTCTCCAGGTTTTTGATCATCTTAGTTGCTCTTCTCTGAACTTTTTCTCTGAACAACTCATATAGTAATAAATTTGGAAAGTAAATCAGTTGATGTAACTTACCAACCCCCTTCTCTTTTGGGGGGTCCTTCTGGACCCCCTTTCCTAGCATCTGAAATCTGGCACAATCTGCCAAATTGCACATTGAAAGAGCAGGAAGCATTACCTTTGCACAAAAATGGAAAGGAACTAAGGTTCCATCTGAAGAAGATTTAATTAAGAAGACCTTGGACTGTGCGGAGATGAACAGAGTGACAATGAAAATTAAAGATAAAGAGGACTCAGAATATTATAATGTTTGGATGAAGTTTTACAGCTGGTTAGAGAATGAATCTATTTAAAAGTTAAGATAGAATAATTATTGTATTTTAAAGATAAGGAAAATGAACACAGACAACCCAGATGACAAAATTATATGGATAAGGATGTAGCAGTATAATACTATAAAAATATACCTAGAAATTATTACTATGAACAGATTTTTGGATTTAAAAAGATTTAAGAATAACAGTTTTAAATGTAAGTTAAGGAGAGTTATGGCTTATCTGTCTATTAAAAGATATTGAAAATAAATACACTCAAAGAAAGGAGAAGAGGGAGGAAGAGGAAGTAGTAGAGAGGAGGAGAGAAGGAAGAATGTAGGTAGGGGAGGAAGAGGAAAGAAGAAGAGGGAGGAGGGGATGAGGAGGAGGAGAAGATAGATGGAAGAAGGAGAAGAAGGAAGAGAGGAGAGAAGGAGGAAGAAAGCAGGAGAAGGGGAGAAGCCCAGTGGGAAGGGAGTGATTGAATTTGATATGCTAGGACAGATAAGCAATTTTTAGTAATGATAGAAGTTAAAATACTATATTTGAATATTGAATATTGGATATATAACAAAAAAAAATTTATGTTAATTCTTGAAAATGCATCATTGTATATGTATGGATATTTATATGAAGAATGTTAAAAAATAAAAAAAAAATTTAAAAAAAGAGCAGGAAGCAGCATAGTAGGAATGCTGAATAAATGAATTTATTTTACTTACACATACTGTACATATCCAACATCAGACGTTTCCACTCTGTTCCCTCCAGCAAAATCAATGTATTATTGCTATGCAATTTTGCAGCCCTTGGGGTGGTGGTCGGCTTGTTCAAATGAGAAAAGACTGAAAAAACCTGAGATGCAGCATAATGATTGCATTTATCTACATCAGTGTGTCTTTTTTCTCCCTCTCAGGTCTTCTCTCCTCTTTTAAAAATTATGGAGGACCCCAAAAGAACACTATATTGACAAATATTTACCATATTAAAAATTAAATTTGATGCATCTACTGCCACTTCTAATGATGATTTTATTGATTTATTGATTTTTACTTTTTTATTAATTAATTTATTAAATTTCTATGCCATACACCTCCCTTTTAAGGTGATTCTGGTCAGCTTACAAGTTATAAAGGAAATTAAAAAAATTAAAATATTAAAACATTAAAACTACACAGATTATGATGATAAAACTATACTGAAACCAGAACCAAGAAGTTTAATATGTATGCTTTTTCAACACAGGCTGACAAATAATTTTGATTTTGCAGAGGTTCCTGGGAGATCCCCCAAGAATCTTAGGAACCACACTTAAAGATACCCTGGCCTGTAACATTAAAGTGTGGTTGGCGAAGTGGAATTGCTATGGCAGACAACCAAACAAAGTATCATTTTTTTGCACCAGCAACTCCCCCACCCCCCGCCTGGCATTGAACAGATAGCAGTTATATTACCCCAACCGCAGAAAAATAACTCCTTCGGTTATAGCTTTGCAAAAGGTTGTTTTCTGTTCATTATGAGGTATGTGTTTTGCTTGTGGGTTTGGCTGTTGCTTAATATTTTTGCGGGAGAGGGGAATTTATGTAGGTAGATGACAGATAACTACTTCATATATTTAGGAGTTAGCTGTTTTTCTTTTGGGGTGTGCTTACTTTGTTTTTCTTTGGTATGACATTTTGCGGGATGATTGTGAGGCTTTGTGGTGGGGCGCCTCTATTTTTGAAGGGTTACCTGTTTCCTTTTGGGGGAAGGTATGTGGTTTGGCATTTAGAGTCCCACTCTAACATCATCTGCATACAGGTGCATCCTTGATTTACAACCATTCATTTAGTGACCATTCAAACTTACAACGGCACTGAGAAAAGTGACCGATGACCATTTTTCACACTTACAACCATTGCATCCCCATGGTCATGTGATCAAAATTCAGATGCTTGGCCACTGGCTCATATTTATGCCGATCGTCCTTTGTCCCAGGTATCATGGGATAACCTTTGGTGACCTTCTGACCAACAAAGTCAATGGGGAATCTGTCTGCAGAAGGTCGCCACAGGTGATCCCATGACACCTGGGACATAGGACGATCGGCATAAATATGAGCCAGTTGCCAAGCATCTGAATTTCACACTTAACAACCATTATAGCATCCCCATGATCATGTGATCAAAATTCACATACTTGGCAACTGGCTCCTATTTATCTTTTTTTTTTTTTTTAAATTTTTTCCTCCACAATATCCACACACATGTCAATGCATATACCTTAAAACATATCAATAGCATTCATACTTACGGTACTCATTTCTATCTAATCAATCATAATAATATCTTATTTTGCACCTATATTATTACTTATCAGTTTTTTCTTTTTTCTTTTACATTCCCCTCCCTCTATCTTCATCTCCCTCCTCTCCTCCCTCTACCTTCTTACTCCTTCTCTCCCCCTACCTACATCCCTCCACTCCTTCTTACCTCCCCTCATACTTCCTCTTCCTCTTTCTAAACCTTTCCTGAGTGCTTCTAATTCTAATACATCTAATATTTAACAGACTGACTGCATATTATCATACATCTTTTAATCGGTGTCTCTTCTAAGCACATTGTTTTTTGTATTACCCTTTAATCTAGGTATACACTATTGCTCTAATGCTGCCTCCTTAAAAGTCTAATTTTGTCATCTGGGTTACCTCCATGTATTGTCCAATTTCTTGTCTGTTAATCTTATAATCATTCTAATTTAATGGCTCCTATTTATCATGGTTGCAGTGTGTCATGGGATCCCCTTTTGTGACCTCCTGACAAGGAAAGCCAGATTCATTTCACAACTGTGTTGCTATCTTAACACAAGCAAAGTCAGATTTCACTTAACTGTGTTGCTATCTTAACAACTGCACTAATTCATTTAACAACGATGGCAAGGAAGGTTACAGAATGGGGCAAAACTCAACAACTGTCTCATTAGCAACAGAAATTTCGGCTCAGTTGCGGTCCTAAGTCAAGGAGCTGACAGCTTTATGTATGCAGGTTGTTAGTTCCCTTACAAAAAGAGGTACAGGTTGACCTCAAAATTTATGATCATTCATTTAACAATCAAAGTTACAATGCTCTCAGAAAAAGTGCTGTTTTCACACATACAACCATCACCTCACCCCATGGCCAGGTAGCAACAGAATTGTTGGGCTCAGTCATAGTTGTAAGGCAAGGACTATCTGTACTCAGGAAGATAAAGGATCCATGTTGGTGACAATCCAAAATGGTCAAAATGGTGACTGCCACCATAGTAATAGCACTTAGACTTATATACCGCTTCACAGTGCTTTACAGCCCTCTCTAAGCGGTTTACAATGTCTGTGTATTGCCCCCAACAATTTGGGTCCTCATTTTACCCACCTTAGAAGGATGGAAGGCTGAGTCAACCTTGAGCTGGTGAGGATCGAACTTCAGACTATAGGCAGGGTTAGCCTGCAATACTGCATTCTAACCACTGTGCCACCACAGCTCTTAAATGAATCGCTGCAGGTCTTAAGTGAACACCATAGGTCTTATATACCCCTTTAGTGCTTTACAGCCCTCTCTAAGCGGTTTACAGAGTCAACCTATTGCCCCCGACAATCTGAGTCCTCATTTTACCGACCTCGGAAGGATGGAAGGCTGAGTCAACCTTGAGCCAGTGAGGATCGAACTGCCGAACTAGCCTGCAATACTTACTGCGTTCTAACCACCATGCTATTAAAAACCCCTCCCGTGATGCACATCAAAAAGATATAGTTATGGTTGTCATCTTGACAACCTACAGGAGCGTAGGGTGAGCAGGAGCTGCTGGGACCCCATCTCAGAATTCCCCAGCAGCTTGGACCATATCTGGAAATTTCAGCAGTTGTGGTTGCGAGTGAGTGAGAAGAATCTCGCTGCTTGTGGAATGGCTTTTATGGCACTTCAGGGCTGTGAAGCTTCATGCCCTCACGTCATTCTGTTGCTTCACAGAGCAGATCAAATCTTTCTAGCCGTTTCTTTGGCGGTAGTCTTCCTCCACCGATTGCCCAAGTATTTGTGTCTGTCCCAATCGAAGTTGCAAAAGGCTACGCAACCGAGTTGCTGACTGTAATATGTGTATGAACTGGCTGGCAAGTGGGGGAAACTGTGTAACTTTTCCCTCAGAATTGCATTTTTAAACACAGCATCTTTCACATTCTGGAACCATCACACTTGTTGGATTGTTCTTCTCTAGAAAAAATGAAGAAGCACCTTGTATTCCACTAGGGATTTGTAAGATCCCAGGTTGAGGAAGACTTTTCCAGATGAAATTCAGTTTATTCACCAGCCATACTTGGGTACCCTCCAGATGTAGTGGTCCAAGACCCCTCCCCAATTCCTAGCCAATGGCCGTACTAATTCCAGTTTATAGGTGTTGCAGTCCTCTCATATATTAAATCTCTAATAGAACAAACTAGCAAATTTATCAGCACATCATTAAGCCACGGTGGCACAGTGGTTAGAGTGCAGTACTGCAGGCTATTTCTGCTGCCTGCCGGCTGCCTGCAATTTGGCAGTTCGAATCTCACCAGGCTCAAAGTTGACTCAGCCTTTCATCCTTCCGAGGTGGGTAAAATGAGGACCCAGATTGTTGGGGGCAATAGGCTGACTCCGTAAACCGCTTAGAGAGGGCTGTAAAGCACTCTGAACCAGTATATAAGTCTAAGTGCTATTGCTATTGCTATTGCAAAATGTGTTTTTACCTTGGCTTTCATATCAGCCAAAAGCCTCTATGCTGAGCGCATTTGCTTCTTGAAGCTGAGAAAGGCATTAACCCATTCACACTGCTCACGTTACATATAATTGCACCCTACATTTCACTGGGATTTCACTGCATTTAGATAATGCTTATTTTTTAATTGAAGTACAAGAAATAAATTTGTATATATATATATATATATATATATATATATATATATATATATTGTTCTTGCATTAAAACTCTTGATGATTGTTGTTGATCCCAAGTGAACGTGGCTTCTCCAAATCATTAACATTTTAAAAATTTATTTATTTTGTCAAGTACGTGTTGGTAATATACATAGATGTAACATTGTTTATATACATAAGATTGGTACTGAAAGAGGGAACATTAGGACAGGGACGATAGGCACGCTGGTGCACTTATGCACGCCCCTTACTGACCTCTTAGGAATCGGGTGAGGTCAACAGTGGACAGTCTAAGGGTAAAGTTTTGGGGGTTTGGTGACGAAACCACAGAGTCAGGTAGTGAGTTCCAGTCATTTACCACTCTGTTGCTAAAGTCATATTTTCTACAGTCAAGTTTGGAGCGGTTCACTTTGAGTTTGTATCTGTTATGTGCTCGTGTATTGTTGTGGTTGAAGCTGAAGTAGTCATTGACATTAACATCTTGTGATCTGAGACTAAAATCAAGTCTCCATTGCCTTGGATTCTTTGTGAATTTATGGATGTGGCCATGTGGCTTTTTTTTTGGCAACAATACAGAAGTGGTTTTCTGTTACCTTTTGGGGAAATGTTGCTCAATTTTTCAGTCTAGACCAGGAGTGTCCAGCCTTGGCAACTTTAAGACCTGTGAACTTCAACTCAACAACAATCTTCAGGGGTGGCATGATGGCTCAGCGGTTAAGATGCTGTCTTATCAGCTGGAAAATATGGAAATTCTCAGTCATCCAGGTCATGGTTGTCCCAAAGGTGCTTTTTTCAAGAGTCAGAATGTCCAGTTGCCTCTTGAAAAAAGCACCTTTGGGACTATCAGCTGGAAAGCCAACAGCCTGGGTTCGAGACCCAAGCGCTGCACGAAGGGAGGAGCTCCCATTTCTTGTCTCCCAGCTCCTGTTTACCTAGCAGTTTGAAAGCAAGCCAATGCGAGTAAATAAATAGATACCGCTTCAGTGGGAAGGTAACAGCATTCAGTACTTTCATGCTGGCCACATGATGCCAGAAGTGTCTCTCAGAAAACGCAGGCCCCCTCGGCTGAGAATCGGAGATGAGCACTGCCCTTTTGAGTCGGTCACAACTGGAGAGGGGAAACTTTTAAACTTTTAAATTCAATGTTCAAAGCTGTATCTTGTTGACTCTAATATAGATCAACATTATCACCAGCCTTCCTAAGGCACGTCTTATGATCATGGTGCAGGTGAGATCTGTAAGAAAGTAATGAAGGCTCCTTAGTGCTCTTTGAGCTTGTTTGTTTTCTTGCAGACGTTTCATTACCCAAACTAGGTAACATTATCAGTGCTATTAAGGAGTGCTGTTTGCTGTCAGTTTATATTCTAGTGCGGTGATGGCGAATTTATGGCACGCGTGCCACAGGTGGCACGCGGAGCCAAATCTGAGGGCACGCTGGAGCTGCCCTATGTCAGCTCCAGTGTGTATGCGCGCGCTGACCAGCTAATTTTCGGCCGTCTTTTCGGCCGTTTTTCACCATTCCCAGGCTTCAGGAGTCCGGAGGCTTCAGTGAGTGCGCAGGGGGGCAGTGTGTGTGTGTGTGTGTTTGCGCATGTGTGTGTGGGCAGCACAGGGGTTGTGCGCATGCACAGGGGAAGGGAATGGGTGTGGGTTAAAACCCTTCTGGCATGCATGCCAAAAAAGGTTCGCCATCACTGTTCTAGTGGCTTGTCTGTCAGTGTTGGTGGGGTTGGTCTTAGAGGTTCTTTAGTTGGTCTGTTTGCTGTTGGCTTCTTTGGCAGTTTCTTGATTGGGGTATTGTTTACAATTCACAGGTCTCCAGCCTTGGCAACTTTAAGACTTATGGACCAACTCCCAGAATTCCTTAGCCAGCAAATCTGGCTGAGGAACTCTGGGAGTTGAAGTCCACAAGTCTTAAAGTTGCCAAGGTTGGAGACCCCTGGATGATTATTGGTCTGATATTAACCTTGGAGTTAATCTATGCTGATCTGGGTGCTGATTGCTGGTGGAGAAGTGCTAGGGTCTTTTTATTCCTTTTTGGATTAGGTGACAGTCTCTCTTGTATAGTCTATAGATGTTGTTAATATCTATGTCTATTGATGGCTGATTTGTCTTCAGTGCATTAACCAAGCAGTACATGAAGCAAAATGTTTTCAGCCAGATGTCCATCCACACAGCACAATTTGACTGTGCTGTATTTAGTCATAATTAATTGCTTTTGCTCAACTTGATTCGCATGGACTAAACTTCATAAACCCACAGGTTATATATTGTGGCTGCTTACTTTGTGATGCCATGTGTTGTGTGAACGCAACTTTGGGGAGTTCAGAATCAACAGTCTGGTTGAGATTTACCTGCCTTCTGGAATCTCTCTTCCCCCCTGCCTCCCAGCAGATAAGACCTTGAATCTGATACAGGTTACTGTAGATACATTTGGGCAAACCACATCTCTTCCTGAGAGTTGACAAACCGGTTTTCTTTGCATAGCCCTCCCCAATTATTTCTTTTCTTTTTCATTTTTTCTGGGTTTGAGTGTGGAAGGTTGACACCGTTCTTCCCCAAATTTTCCCCACCTCCAGTAGAGAGACATAGCTTCCTGTTGGGGGTAGAGGTATACCTATCCTAGTTTGTTGCAGCAAAAATAGGTCTATGGGCATCTAAGCTGCTTATTTGAGCCTTATTTTTGAGTTTGTTGACTGGTGAAATTTCCCTGTTTGTTTTTAAACACTGCCTTTTAAAAGAGTGGCTGTTTAATGGCTGCTTGTGATACGCTGTGGTATTGGATGCAACCTTGATTGCTAGACAATATTTAATCACTAATGTGTATAGAATAGAATAGAATAGAATAGAATTCTTTATTGGCCAAGTGTGATTGGACACACAAGGAATTTGTCTTTGGTGCATATGCTCTCAGTGTACATAAAAGAAAAGATACATTTGTCAAGAATGGTTGTCATAGGGTTCAAGTAAGCAATCAGGAAACAATCAATATGAATATAAATCGTAAGGATACAAGCAACAAGTTACAGTCATACAGTCATAAGTGGGAGGAGATGGGTGATAGGAACGATGAGAAAAACTAATAGTAATAGTAATGCAGCCTAGTGAATAGTTTGACAGTGGTGAGGGAATTATTTGTTTAGCAGAGTGATGGCGTTCGGGGAAAAACTGTTCTTGTGTCTAGTTGTCTTGGTGTGCAGTGCTCTATAGCGACGTTTTGAGGGTAGGGGTTGAAGCAATTTATGTCCAGGATGCGAGGGGTCAGTATGAGGGGTATGAGTTGGGATTCCTCCTATTTTCATTCTGGAACAGCTTGGCTACAAATCCTATAAATCCTTCCATTCCCCACTGTCCTGTCAGAGCTGAAGAAACTTCTTGGATGAGAAGCGAAACGTCTTCAAAAGAAAAAATAAGGAAATCCAGTTGCCTCCTGAAAAAGCACCTTTGGGACAACCATGACCTTGGATGACTGAGAATCTCTACAGATAAGGTGGTGAACATATCCAACATGTCCTCCTCCTCCTATTTTCCCCACAACAACAACAACCCTGTGAGGTGAATTGAGCTGAGAGAGAGAATGACTGGTTCAAAGTCACCCAGCTGGTTTTCATGGTTAAGGCGGGATTTGAGCTCATGATCTCTTACTTTCTAGCCTGGTGCCTTCACCACTAGGCCAAGCTGGCTAGCTTTCAGAAGTGGTTCTCTTGGCCTGGGTGAACTGTGACTCTTGTTTGTGAAAAAGGCCTCCTCCTCTGGATTATTGTAACACAAGGACTGGTTGCTCAAAATCTCTTTCATCATCTACAGGAAATCCACTAAGAAACGTATAGGTTGTGCTGAAAAACAGTTGACAAGGGGAGAAGTCCACATAGCAAGAATGCAAAAGCTGCATTCTGCATTTTTTTAAAAAAAAAACCAGGGTTTTAATTTTGTATGTTTTGCATTTCTGTTAAATCTTTTGATTCTAAGGGGTATCTTTGCTTCTTCGCAGACATTGCCGGTCTCTTGAGTTTTGTAATTCCATGCCGAAGCGTTTTAGCAAGTTGAGTAGGAAGTCCGTTGGTCATCAAAACAAACAGTTTTTCAAAACTTTCATTCATCCTTTTGAAGCGTGCATGAAAGAACCTTTTAAGGGGCTGCCAACTTATTCAAGGTTTATTTCTCTTCTCTTCTGGAGGATTCACTCTTTTGAAAGGGAATTTGCCACAGGCTTTAGTGCAATTTTCCATAACGACAGAAAAAGTCTTTGCAAAAACACGAACAGAGAATTAAAAATGAATAAAATACAATGGTGCAGCCAAACAGCCATTGATCGTAATGAATTTTTTTTTATTTAAAAAATGTTATGGTGGAATTGGGCATTAGTACTTCACAATTGTTCCTGCCTTTTAAGGGTCAATGCAGATGGCGGGAGCTACACAGACAAGGAACAAAACAGGAAGTTTGAGAAAGAAGAGAAATACCTTGACAAGCTCAGGGAAGTTTTGAGATTGACCAAACCCACAATAAGAATCTTGTTATAGAAATACAACCTTATGGATTCCAAAACAAACAAAAGCTTGCCTCAAACCTTCTCTCTGTTGGGCATACTCTGTAAGTCACAGTTTCAGAGGTGGGTTGCTGCCGGTTTGAACTGGTTTTATAGAACCAGTAGTGGAAATTTCCCGCTGCTCGCCGAACCAGCAGCGATGACCGGCGGTCCACGCTCCCGAACTGGTCCTCCGGTCGCCGTGGATTGCCAAAAAACCCTCTGTACGTGCGCAAAGGCTTCTGTGTATTTGCAGAGGGCCATTTCCAGGAAGGGGCGCGCGCAAGCGAAGCAAGCACGCACAAAATGTGCACATCCGTCATGATGCGAACCAGCAGGGAAGGTAAATAGAACCCACCTCTGCACAGTATGTTGAATGTTTGTTATAAAAGAAGAATAAATATGAAGGCAGAGGCAGCCTTGCCTTATAGCTGATGGAAGTATCGGGAACGCCAACTCCATCCATCCACGGCTCTCTTGATCTTCTCCTTACTCCTTACTTCATTCACTCTTCTTTCACAGATTATTTCTTCTTCTTCTTCTTCTTCTTCTTCTTCTTCTTCTTCTTCTTCTTCTTCTTCTTCTTCTTCTTCTTCTTCTTCTTCTTCTTGTTATTTGTCAAGTGTATATGATAACAAGCAAAGTATACACAAAGTATAAACATGATTTTGTGTGTGTGTGTGTGTGTGTATGTAGGATTTTTTGCTGATAAATGAAAATAAAGGGAGACTGTTATAGATCTATTTCGAGCTTATTTTGCTCTCGTCAGATAGCCATACCCCTTACTGGGATTTGAACCCGGGCCGGCTGCCTTGCAGTGCAGCAACTTAACCATTAGGCCATAGGCTCTGTTCCCAATCAGCTCTTTCACCAGGAAAGGGTTATATATGTTTTTCTGTCATGTTATCCTGGTGTATCCAAATATGGGAGAGAAAGCATCACAGCTTCCATTTTTGCCTTTCAGCCCCTCACTGGGACCGTCCAGGCAGTTTTTTACATAGCCGACACACTAATCTATATGTGTAGGATATATATAAAATAGTACAAGCATGATTATGAGTACAGGAATTATGAACATATGGGTGCAATTGGACAGGAGCGGTAGGTACGGTTGTGCGCTTATGAATGCCCTTTACAGACCTCTTAGGAATGTGGTGAGGTCGATGATAGATAATCTGAGGTTAAAGTTTTTGGGGTTTGGGGAAGAAACCACAGAGTCAGGTAATGTATTCTAGGCATTGACCACTCTGTTGTTGAAGTCGAATTTTATGCAATCAAGTTTGGAGCGGGTTACATTAAGTTTGTATCTATTGTGAGCTCGTGTATTGTTGCTGTTGAAGCTGAAGTAGTCATTAACAGGTAGGATATTGTGGCAGATAATTTTGTGAGCTACAATTAGGTCAGATCGAAGGCGGCGTAGTTCTAAATTTTCAAGTCCCAAAATTTCAAGTCTGGATTCATAAGGTATTCTGTTGTGAACAGAGGAATGTAATACTCTTCTTGTGAACTATCTCTGGACTTTCTCAATTGTGTTAATGTCTGATATTGGGTCCTCATGGATTCCCTCTATATGACCACACCGCTTTCTCCAAATATTTTTTCTTGTCCCAAATTTTGCAAGTTGGGCGTGCTCCAAGTCATAACTCAGGGATGGGCAACTATGGCAACTATACAACCTGTGGACTTCAAGTCCCAGATTCCTGAGCTGGCATGAATGGGGGTTGAAGACCACAAGTCGTAAAGATGCCATAGTTTTGCCCACTCCATCCTAACTAGTAAACAGTGCCATCTGCTGGGGCCCAGAAAGCATGCCTTCTCTTTTCCAGGTTCTGCTCTGTGGAACATCATATCCCTTGATACAGTGGTAGTAGCTTGGTACTCAACTGCTTTGAAACTCGTCAAATTTGGTACTCAATGCATTTTGATGCGAAAATTTTGTCCTGGTACTTATCACTTCTTTGGTACTCAATGCACAAGCCAGAACTTGTCGATGTCAGCTGCCTTATGACTCACTACATTATTCCTTTTGGGAAAAAACTGTTTGGTATTCATTGTTTTTGGTACTCATTGTGCCTCCCTGAACCAATTAACATTGAGTACCAAGGTACCACTGTATTTGCTTGGCAATGACCTCACTGGCGTTTCATAAATCCTTGAAGAACTGGTTGTTCCTTCAAGTGTGAAGTGGGGATGAGCCCATCAATATAATGTTTCTTATGATTATTGTTGTATGGGTTGAGTTAGATTGTTCTTGGGTGCCATTATGATATTACTGTACTGTTATAATTACTTTCTTGCATTGCTTCTGTTGGTTTTTTAACTCTTATGTTCAACACTCAGAGTTGCAATTGGGAGATAAACAGATTAACAGACTTGAAAGGGACCTTGGAAGTCTTCTACTCCAACCCCCTGCTCAAGCAGGACACCCTATCTCAGTGATGGCGAACCTTTTTTGGCTTGGGTGCCAAAAGGGTGCGCGTGATAGCGTGCACACGTGTGTACACTTGTGCCCACATCCATAATGCAATGCCCTCCCCTGCGCATACGCACAACCCCCCAGCTGCCCCTCCCATCCATGCGCACAACCCCCTCATGCTGCGCCCCCCGCACATGCGCACAGGCCTCACTGAAGCCTCCGGACATCTGGTAGGCCCGTTGGACTGTTTTTCACCATTCCCAGAGTTCAGGAAAGCCTCCTGAAGCCTGGGGAGAGCGAAAAATGGCCTAACGGGCCAACTGGAAGTTTGTTTCCGAACTTCCGGTTGGCCCGTTGGCCCGTTTTTCGCCATCCCCAGGCTTCAGGAGGTTTTCCTGAAGCCTGGGGAGAGCGAAAACGATCAAAGAAGGCCGAAAATCAGCTGACCAGTGCGCGCATGCACACTGGAGCTGACGTAGGGCAACTCCTCGCGTGCCCTCAGATATGGCTCTGCATGCCACCTGTGGCACTCTAGGTTCGCCATCACTGCCCTATATCATCATTTCGAACAAACTGTTGTCCAGTTTCTTCTTAAAAACCTCCAGTGTTGGAGCACCCACAACTTCAAGTCATTCCACTGATTAATTTTTCTAACCATCATGACCTTAGATGTTGGAACACTGCTATCATGTCATCGCTACTAGTCCTTCTTTTCATTGAACTAGAATTATCCAATTGCTCCAAACATTTTTCATATCTTTATCATCTTTATCATCTTTGTTGTTCTTCTCTACACTCTTTCTAGAGTCTCAACATCTTTTTTTTAATATCATGGCGACTAAAACTGGATGCAATATTCCAAGTGTGGCAGGGGTGAAATTCAAAATTTTTCTTTACCGGTTCTGTGAGCTTGGTGGGAGTGGCGGGGGAAGGATACTGCAAAATCCCCATTCCCTCCCCACTCCTGGGGGAAGGATACTGCAAAATCCCCATTCCCTCCCCACTCTGGGGCCAGTCAGAGGTGGTATTTGCCGGTTCTCTGAACTACTCAAAATTTTTGCTACTGTTTCTCCAGAACCTGTCAGAACCTGCTGAATTTCACCCCTGAAGTGTGGTCTTACCAAGGCATTATAAAGTGGTAATAACACTTACAGGGACATGGTGGCTCAGTGGCTGAGCTTGTTGATCAAAAGGTCGGCAGTTCAGCGGTTCGAATCCCTAGTGCCACGTAACAGGATGAGCTCCTATTACTTGTCCCAGCTTCTGCCAACCTAGCAGTTCGAAAGTACGTAAAAAATGCAAATAGAAAAATAGGGACCACCTTTGGTGGGAAGGTAACAGCGTTCCATGCGCCTTTGGCATTTAGTCATGCCGGTCACATGACCACGGAGACATCTTTGGACAGCGCTGGCTCTTCGGCTTTGAAATGGAGATGAGCACCACCCCCTAGAGTAGGGAACGACTAGCATACATGTGCGAGGGGAACCTTTACCTTTACCTTTTAATAACACTTCACATGACCTTGATGTTATCCCTCTCTTAATGCAGTGTAGAACTGCGTTGGCTTTATTTGGCAGGTGCAGCACACTGCTGGCTCATTCTTAAGTGATTGCCCACTAGAACTCCAAGATCCCTCTCGCAGATGGACAGCTATAATATATTGATATTATAATAGAGAATAAATAATAATGTAATCCTTTCAAACTAGTCACTCAGGTTTGGATTCAACCCACATTTATTCAGCACCAATTTATTTTAGCCCTCTCCCTTTGTGCTTTATCACGCACGCTTCCTAAGTATCACGTTTTTGGTGCATTCATTTATATTTTTCTTGACAAATTCAGCTCCCACTTTCATATAGCAATTTGGAGAGAAGCACACTGCTATACACAGCCATTGTTGCATCTTCCAATAAGCATGCTTTCTTTGACCCGCCCCTCCTCTCTCTTTTTTTTTTTAAAAGAAAAGCTATCTACATGTGCATCAATTTGAGTGGGCCATGGGCCCTTTTGTTAACTTTAAAAAAATAATCATTCCTTTATCTTTCCCCCAGTAGGGTACATCTTCTCTGAAGGCAACCTGAATGGAGAGTCATCACGCATGTCTCATCGGTTAGAGCCAGGTGCTTCCTTATTCAGCATTCTTCCTGGTACCTATGGCAACAAGGAGAACAATAACGTTTGTCTGCTGGCTGGACCTTCCAGTTCGACACTGAGGATGTACCGGCAGGAGGAAACGAATGTTTAGCAAACGCTGGTGGGATTAGAACTGCATGGTGTTGACTTGAAACATTCTTACCAAGTATTTCCCATGGCTCAAGACGTTGGCTTCGAGGCCCTGCTGGACCTCAGCTTCCTGACCGAGGAGGAGCAGAATGCAATTGTGGAAGTTCTGCAAAGAGACTTGCAGCTCCAGGTGTCCGAGGAAGGACGTATCAAGTGAGAACCTGTTCTGGGGTGGTTGTCTCAATAGGTTTTGGATGCTTTCTTTAAAGTGGCCAGATCAGAATGATCTCTATTTCTAATGGGGGGGGTGTCTTCTCTCCAAGATGTCTTCCATGGTTTCATTCACGGAAGCCATAGATAGGCAATCTATGGTCATCAGGCCACATCTGGGACATGGGACGCCTTTTGTATTGGCCAAGCCATACTGGAGTGCAAGATTTGAGTGGGACATTTTCCTCCCCATGTGCTTAAAGGAGCAGCTCAGAAGGGCGTCCATTACATTATTCTTCCTTCCCTTTTTTGCCTTGCCATATCCTTACCCTAGATCAGTGATGGCGGCACGCAAGCCGTTGCCCTAGCTCAGCTCCAGCGCACATGTGCACCCCAGCCAGCTGATTTTCGGCTTGCACGGAGGCTCTGGGGGGCATTTTCAGCTTCCAGAGGGCTTCTGGGGGGACAGGGGAGGGCCTTTTTGCCCTCCCCAGGCTCCAGGGAAGCCTCTGGAGCCTGGGGAGGGCAAAAAACGGGCCTACCGGGCCCACCAGAAGTTGGGAAACAGGCCGTTTTCGGCCTCCCTAGGCATTGAATTATAGGTGTGGGCACTCGCGCATGTGCGATAGCGCGCGTGCACGCACTTTCGGCACCCGAGGGAAAAAAGGTTCGCCATCACTGCCCTAGATGTTAGCAAGAAACACACAGCCACTGATTTTATTTATTTATTTATTTAATTTATTTAATTTATTTAATTTATTTAATTTAATTAATTTAATTAATTTAATTAATTTAATTAATTTAATTAATTTAATTAATTTAATTAATTTAATTAATTTAATTAATTAATTTTATTTATTTATTTATTTATTTATTTATTTATTTATTTATTTATTTATTTATTTATTTATTTATTTATTTATTTATTTATTTATTGTTCTTATATGCTGCCCTACTCCCTGAGGACTCAGGAAGGCGTACAACATTTAGAGAACAACTAAACAATATAAAATTTAAAAACAGTATTAAAAAGAATTTAAAAAAAACATTTAAAAACCATACATACATGGGGGAGACCTAAGATGTAGAATTGTCTCAATCACCCCAACAGAGTGTCGCTTAGACCAGTGTTTCCCAACCTTGGCAACTTGAAGATGTCTGGACTTCAACTCCCAGAATTCCCCAGCCAGCGAATGCTGGCTGGGGAATTCTGGGAGTTGAAGTCCAGACATCTTCAAGTTGCCAAGGTTGGGAAACACTGGCTTAGACCAACAGAAGCTGCTTTTGTGTCCACCCACATATATATCCTTCCTAGCTGATCTGGCCTAAAAACTTTCAGCGTCTCAGCATCTTCGATCATGCCAGCTGTGATTTTCCTGAGTCTGAAAGATGACACGTTCCCCCCCTGGCGTATGGGTTACTGTCCAGTCTTACGCCCTACAAAGTAGTCATCTTGAGTTCGGTTGAACTTACTTCCAGGAAAGCAATCAGAAAGTTGCATTTAGCTACCATAGCTTCAGCTTTCCAGAAGCATTGGCACAGGGGTGAAATGCAGCAGGTTCGAACAGGTTCTATAGAACCGGTGGCGGCGATTATGCACAGTTCGGAGAACCGGTAAATCGCACCACTGACTGGCCCCTCCCCTCCCACTCACTCCTTCTCTCCTCCTTCTCGGGCTCATACACACAGAGCAAACATGAGAAGGAGGTGAGAAGCAGCCAGGTTGAACGCTAGAAGACTTGGCCGAACCTTTTTGTCGGTTCTGTGGGCGTGGGTTGGTGGGTTGGTGCCGCCCCACCTTGCCGTGATTGACATCAAGTTGGCCACACCCACTCAGTCACATGACCCCCCCCCTCACCAAGCCACGCCCACAGAACCAGTAGGGGAAAAATTTGAATGTCACCCCTGCATTGGCGATTCCTTTTCCCAGATTCTTGTTGGCTTGAATTAATTTAACAGATTTAACAGATCAACAGAGTTGGAAGGGATCTTGCAGGTCATCTAGTCCAACCCCCTGCCCAAGCAGGAGACCCTATATCTGCCTCTACCTAGGATCGAACTCACAACCTCCTGATTGTGAGGCAAGAGCTCTACCTCTAGGCCACAGTTTTGATTCACTTCCAACTGCCTGTGTTTTGTCAGCTGCCTGACAAAAGCTTGCTGGACAAAACAATTGGATTCTAAATAGGTGATAATGAGGAGGAGGAAGAAAAAGAGGAGATTCTAGCCCAGGGAAGTTTTCCAACTTGCCTGTTTCTCTTTTCCTCTCTCTGCCCCCTCAAGCAAACTGCGCAAGTCTATCTCTGATCCGAACTGGCTGAAGATCTTTTCCGGCGAATGGTTTCGTGATGTCCGTTCGAAACGGCACCAGCACAATCTCTTTGGGGCAGACATTGTCCGAGCTTCCATCCGCCGGAAGAAGAAGCCCAAAGGTAAGAGAAGAAGGTGCTTGACTGTCCTCTTGTCCCAAAGGTGCTTTTTCAAGAGGCAGCTGGACTTTCTGGTTTTTCTTTGAAGATGTTTCGCTTCTCATCCAAGAGGCTTCTTCAGCCAACCATGACCTGTCCTGGATGACTGAGAATCTCCATAGATATTTGACTGTCCTCTTATTCCTTAGGTTCCAAGATTAGGGAAAAGGAAACAAGAGGAGCAATCGTTTGGGAGCTCACTAACTTATGAAGACTGCTCCTCAAATAATCATATAATCTTCAGGAGTCTCCAAACTTGGCAACTTTAAGACTTGTGGACTTCAACTCGCAGAATTCTTCAGCCAGCCATGTTGGCTGGGGAATTTTGGGAATTGAAGTCCACAAGTCATAAAGTTGCCAAGTTTGGAGACACCTGTTCTGGTCCAGATCCCTGCCCAGTGCAGGAATCTTCATACCATTCTGGACAAATGGCTGTCCCATCCTCTCTTGAAAACCTCCAGTAGTGGAACATTCACATTTTAGGAGGCAGACTACTCCATTGCTTAATAACTCTCACAATCATAACATGTAGCTTTTAATGTAGTTTTTAAAGGAGAGGATTGTCTCAGGTTGCTCAGAATCTGAGCATCCGCATGGTGAGGATGGATGATTTTTTAATGTTTGATCCAGCGGTGAAATCTACTTACCTTCCCTACTGGTTCGGAAGTGCGCATTTTGGTTGCTGTGCTCGCGCGTGCGCGCCACCATCACACACACTTTTTTACCCTCTGCGCATGCGCAGAGGGTTAAAAAAAAGAAAATGGTGACGTCCGGGTGGGTGGGCGGAGCCTCGCGCTGCCGCTGCTATCAATTCTTCAAACCACCAGCAGCCCCCTCTACCAGTATGCCTGAACCGGGCCGAACCGGTTGCATTTCACCCCTGGTTTGATCTTCCTTTTCTGAGGTGAGGAGAGTTATCCTCAGTTTGGAGTTCTCATTCTTTTGGATCAATGTAGCATTGTTTCTGAAAAGGAAAGTCCCTTTGGTTAATGTTGACTTTGTGACAATACATAAAGCTAGGCAATAAAAGAATACAGAATACAAAATAACACCTAGTTGGACGTTGGAAGGGACTGTGGAGATCTTCTAGTGTCCAACCCCTGGTCAAGCAGGAGAGCCAATACCATACCGGACAAATGGCTATCCAATCTCTTCTTTTAAAAACCACAGTGTTGGATCACCCACAACTTCTGAAGGCAAGCCATTCCACTGATTAATTGTTCTCACTGTCAGGAAATTTCTCTTTAGTTCTAGGTTGGATCTCTCTTTGATAACTTACTACTTTCACTCTACCAAAGCAGATGAACAGGAATTCAAGCAACAAAGCAGCCTGAAGACTATAGGTGTGATCAGTGAACCTGTGCCAGAGGTTCAGAAGACAATGGAGGCCACGGATGTGCCAGAGGTTCAGAAGACAATGGAGACCATGGATGTGCCAGAGTATGAGAAGTCGATGGAGGCCATGAGTGTGCCAGAGGATAAGAATATGATGGAGACTGTGGATGTGTAAGCAGCTTTCATATTCAGGTGGAAGGAAGTTGTGTTTTTTTGCTATGAAAATGCAAGCTTCTCAAAAAGTGTTCAAACAGCTAAAGCTTCATTCTTACAGCAGAAAACATTTCCTAAATTATCAAGGAGGAAGAGTTTTTTGAGAAAGCTGTAGACATTTTTTAAGGGTGATGACATAAGTGGGTCTTGCAACAGAAAAGAGCCGAGGTGGCGCAGCGGTTAGAGGCAGGTACTGCAGGCCACTTTAGCTGACACTGATCCGCAGGTCAGCGGTTCAGATCTCACCGGCTCAAGGTTGACTCAGCCTTCCATCCTTCTGAGGTAGGTAAAATGAGGACCCAGATTGTTGGGGGCAATATAAATATACATTGCTTACTGGTGTAAACCGCTTAGAGAGTGCTTGCACTGTGAGGCGGTATATAAATATCACAAAACAAAAAATAAAATAATAAATAAATAGAAGCTCAATCAATGAGCTAGAGATAGAAAATGTGCCAGCAATGGCTCTGGAAACAAGTTTGGTCAGCAAAAAGAAATGTCAACCCAGACATTGTAATTAAGTACCTTGGTTGAACACATGGTTTGAAGAATTTCAGAACAAGATATTTCTTCTGAGCCCATGCCCAACTCAAAGATTTGGTTACATTGCTAGAATCAGAGCTTAATCTAGACCCTTCGTAAATAAATATATTCCTTTCTTGGATTTAACCTGATAGAATTATTTCTCTTACTGTTAAAACTTTTGAGTATCTTGCTGATCACCTGCATATCACCTGGGCTCTGCTTTTTCCTATTTGCAATCCAAAGTTTTTGAGGAAATCCAGAAGTAGAACATTCCCAAGACATAATGACTCAACTTCTTGAAGATCTCAATTGAAGGGAAAGTCCCTGAATCCCTTCTATTAAAGAGGAGATCCTGTGTCCTCCAGATGATACTGAACTACAGCTCTCGGGAGCACCCACTGGCATGGTCAGTAATAAGGACAGCTGGGAAGTGTAGTCCAGCGTCATCTGCTGAGCCATGTGCTGTGCTCTCCACTCCAATTGGCTTCCACCCCGGTTTTAACTGCTTTTACTAATAACACTTTTCAGTTGAAATGTATCCTTATCTGGGGCAGCAGAAGACAAGTTATTTTCTTTTCCTATGTAAAATCCCTTCAGGTATTTGAAGAATAGTATTGACATTGTCCCTCCACGGTCCTTTAATATTTTCCAGAAAACAAGTCTTTCCTTTGAGAGCATGTCTAAATCCTTATCATATTTAGTGCTGTTATTTGCAGGATGCCAAATCCCTAAGGACTTTTGGTACTTTGCACAAAAGATGTTTAAGAAAGAATGTACTGTATTTTTCGGAGTATAAGATGCACCTTTTTCCCCCCAAAAAGAGGGTGGAAATCTGGGTGAGTCTTACACTCCAAATGTAGCCCCACCCAGCCTCTGAAATGGAGGTTTCAGAGGCTGAAAAAAGCCTCTGAAACGGAGCTTCAGAAAAAAAGCCTCTGAAATGGAGCTTCAGAAAAAAAGCCTCTGAAATGGAGGTTTTAGAGGCAGAAATAAAAGGTGCAGAGCTCACAACCAATTAACCTGTTGCTAAAATTCACCTCTGGGAACAGCTGATTGGGGGTATTCCGGGAGGCCAATCCACCTGCCAATCAGCTTTTTTCTTATTTTCCTCCCAAAAACCTAAGGTGCGTCTCATACTCCAGTGCGTCTTATAGTCCGAAAAATACGGTATAATAAACAAATATATACATATAAAAGGTCCACAGATTATAGGATAAAATTATATGAACCAAACAAAGCCATAAACAAACCAAGATGCAATCAAAGTTTGATTCAAGGCCAAATGCCCTTATCAGCAGCTTCTGGAAGGCAATCTGGGTGGGACTCAAGCAGACATCTCTTGTGGATGGAGCCGGAGAGCTTGCTATGAAATTATAATTTTAATCACATGTCCGTTTCCTTACAGACTGCTCACTGAGACTGCCGTGCCTCAGTCATTCCAACTGACAAAGACCCCGGTAAGTGGTTTATTATGGCCAGGGAATCCTTCATCCAGAGTGGATGGTGGTTGTGAACAGTAGTGGGTTCTAAAAACCTTTACTACCGGTTCATGCGCGCGCTTGTACGCACGCACTACACTTCTGCGCATGTGCAGAAGCGTCCCGGGTGGCTGGGCGGAGCCTCCTGCTGCTGGCGCTACCGGTTCTTAGAACCGGGCTGAACCAGGAGCAACCCACCACTGGTAGTGAACATTTGTGCCAGTTGTAAATGGCAGTGATACCAAGGGGGTAGAACAGTAGAGTTGGTGGAACAGAAGGAGGGTCAGGACAGCTGCCTAATATGCTCATTTCTAATGCTCTCCCTGCCAATAGCACACGGGAGCAGGAAGTGAATAGCTGAGCATCACTTCTAAAATGCAGAAAGATTGATTCAGCTCCAGAAACCCAAGCCGGCAACCTCTAGATGCTTCTGTACTTCCAGTTCTCACTTAGTCATAAGGAGACTAAATTTGGCAAAATCCGGAAAGCCACTGTTTGCCCTTTGGTATTACATTGGCCCCCTTTAAAAGATTTTTGATTCTTCGTTCTGAGTGCAAAGTGCAAATAACATTTGAAAAATCGAAGGAAGAAGACTCTTATTGTTAGAAATCTGCAGATGTCCCTGGAGACATGCGGATTTCAGAGCATTTGGTTCAGGGGCGGGTTCCTAATTTTTTTACTACCACTCTGTGGGCGTGGCTTGTTTTGTGGGTGTGGCTTGCCAGCCATGTGACCGGGTGGGCGTGGCTTGCTGGCCATGTGACCGGGTGGGCGTGGCTTCTCGGACTGCTGAAGGGAGGGGAACTGAGATAGGACCTGCCGCCCATTCCCCCTCCCCTCAGCAGCTCGAGAAGCCTCGAACGTGCGAAAATGCCTAGGATCATCACCGTGCGTTCGTGGCTTCTCGGACAGCTGAAGGGAGGGGAATGGAGATAGCTCCTGCCGCCTGTTCTTTCAGCGTCTCATGCGCTCCCTCAGTCATCCTCCCCTGCTTGGACTCACTGTGGGGTAGGAAGGCAGCTCATGCGCAGTGCTGGAAGCTTGGCTTCTGGGCATGCGCAGAAGAAAATTTTAAAAAATATATAATTTTTTTTAAAATGGCGGCACCCAGGCACTGGCAACTGACCGCACCGGTACTGTGACGTCACCAGCGGGCCGCTACCGGTGCTATAGAATGGACCGCACCGGTAGGAACCCACCACTGATTTGGTTGTTGTAAACTTCAGACTGACTACTTTGACAAATTGCTCGGGCTGTGTAGCTCTGGAGTTACAGTGGCTGGTGCAGTTTGGCTTATGCTGATAAGGATCTGAAGACACATTTGTGTTCAGATCACCTGTGTTCAGTAACCACAGCAGGTCGCTTCTCTTTATTTCTCTCTTAGGAGGCCAACTTCACATCCAAGGATGTAGTCTGCTTCCCAGAGTCGGCTGTTGAAAACACTCTAGGTAAAAATTCATAAGAAATGTGCATCTGTGCCGAGGGCAGCCACAAAAGAAATAAGTGGGAAATGTATTCAAATACATTAGTGTGTAGTGCTTTCTTTCTGGTGTAAATATGTATGATATCGAATGGATGTTGTTGTTTTAATATTGTTTTTAAAAATTTGTATTTGTTTTTTTTTAATTACTTGCATTTTGATTATTCTTGTATTTTTTTTCCTGTTGTACGCCGCCCTGAGTCCTCCGGGAGTTGGGCGGCATATAAGAATAACAAAATAAATAAATAATAAATAAATAAATACCCACGTAGGTCCCCCTGAACTAGTGGGAGGGTTAGGGCTGCAGGGCTCAGAAAAAGGTATCGGCATTCACATCCCCATAGCTTTTACGGTGATACCTCATTACTCATCGTTAATTGGTTTCTGGAGGCACGATGAGTACCAAAAATGATGAATACCAAACAGATTTTTTCCATAAGGAATAATGTAGTGAGTAACAAGGCAGCCAACGCTGACAAGTTCTAGCTTCAGCCGTGGTGGCGCAGTGGTTAGAATGCAGAACTGCAGGCTAACTCACTGCTCACTCCAGGAGTTCGATTCTGAGCGGCTCAAGGTTGACTCAGCCTTCCATCTTTACGAAGTTGGTAAAATGAGGACCCAGACTGTTGGGGGCAATTTGCTGACTCTGTAAACAGCTTAGAAAGGGCTGTAAAGCACTGTGAAGCAATATATAATTCTAAGTGTGATTGCTATTGCTATTGCTGTGTGTTGAGTACCAAACAAACAATGAGTAGCAGGACAAAATTTTGCATTAAAATGCATTGAGTACCAAATTTGATGAGTTTCAAAGCAGTTGAGTACCAAGGTACTACTGTAATCTGATGAAAATTCACTTCTTCTCCAGTGGTGGGATTCACATTTTTTTACTACCAGTTCTGTGGGCGTGGTTTGGTGGGCGTGGCGTGGTTTGGTGGACGTGGCAGGGGAAGGATACTGTAAAATCTCCATTCCCTCCCCACTCCAGCAGGAAGGATACTGCAAAATCTCCATTCACTCCCCACTCTGGGGCCAGCCAGAGGTGGTATTTGCCGGTTCTCCGAACTACTCAAAATTTCCGCTATGGGTTCTCCAGAACCTGTCAGAACCTGCTGAATTTCACCCCTGGTTCTGGGTGTTGGGTACAAATGGCATGGAACTGGCTGGCTGGCATTCTGAACAGGACAAGATTGTTACATTTTGTGGCTGTTCTCCTTTGTGCTGTATCTTATGACTGAATGGCAGCATTAAATCCTGACACAGAATTGTTGAGTTTCCTAGTCCCGTGCCTCATTTTGTCCTTATCCATTAACCCTGCTGGCCATTGCAGAGAGAAGCAGCTCATTTAGCAGCCTGAATTCCGAGATAGAGGAGCAAGAGCAGCCTGGAGTGGACCCAGCAGACAAGGACCCAGTGCAGGTACAAAGGCAGAGATGGACTCTTACTTTTTCTTTTAACGACCCTGTAACCCCCTTGCATCAGAGTGGACTTGGGGGGGATGACTGAACGGAGCTTGAGCATTTATATATGCACCCATACATGCATGCACATATACATATATTAATCTGCATTCTATTCCTATTAATCTTCTCATCGTTCCTATCACCCATCTTCTCCCACTTATGACTGCATGACTGTAACTTGTTGCTTGTATCCTTACGATTTATATTGATTGTTTCCTAATATGATTTGATTGCTTATTTGTACTCTATGACTATCATTAAGTGTTGTACCTTATGATTCTTGATGAATGTATCTTTTCTTTTATGTACTCTGAGAGCACATGCACCAAAGACAAATTCCTTGTGTGTCCAATCACACTTGGCCAATAAAGAATCCATCCATCCATCCATCCATCCATCCATCCATCCATCCATCCATCCATCCATCCATCCATCCATCCTGTCTGTCTGTCTGTCTGTCTGTCTGTCTGTCTGTCTGTCTGTCTGTCTGTCTGTCTGTCTGTCTGTCTGTCTGTCTGTCTGTCTGTCTCTCTCTGTCTCTGTCTCTGTCTCTGTCTCTGTCTCTGTCTCTGTCTCTGTCTCTGTCTCTGTCTCTGTCTCTGTCTCTGTCTCTGTCTCTCTCTCTCTCTCTCTCTCTCTCTCTCTCTCTCTCTCTCTCTCTCTCTCTCTCTCTCTCTCTATCACGGTCCATATCAGGCAGAGTCTGAACAATTAACGTAATACACGCCATTTGTGTTGTTTCAGATTGTTTGGCCACTTATATAATGAGGCACACAGCATATTTTTTTTTACTTTTCTTTATTACTTTTCTATTTTATACATCATATTTTTACACAGATCTACACCCATTTTCATACATTATTTTTTTTGTATACTTTATACATTACTGTTTCATATTTATAAAATCTTACATCTTCGTTCCACATTGTCTCTCAAGCTTCCCTATTTTTTTGGGTCCAATCATACCATTTTGTCCATATTTCATAGTATTCCGAATTGCTTTGTCCTTTCAGTTCGATTGTTAATCTGTCCATCTCGGCACATTTGTATATCTTTGCCATTATTACATTCTCCGAGGGCACTTGAATGTCCTTCCAATGTTGGAGGCACACGGCATATGTTGTCTGTTGCTTCTCCACTCCCTGAATGGGGATTGGTAGCATTGAATTTTTACTCCAACTGGGAATTCAACATACAGAAGGACATATTAAAGCACGGGTGTCAAACCCGCGGCCCGCGGGCCAGATGTGTCACGCGCTAGCCATCCCCCACCCCCGTTTTAGCGAAGGGGGGGGAAGCTGCAATATGTCACGTGATGATAATGTGTCGTCGTGAGTTTGACACCCCTGTACTAAAGTTTGGATGTACGGTCTCTTCTTGGATGTATCCTGCTGCAGTTGGAATTTCACAGTGACGGATTTTAAGATTAGGAGATTACCATATTGCAGGCATCTTACGAGAACAATTCTTCCTCTTTTCTTCTCCCAATTCTTTCAAAACCTTAGAATAACAATGGATTGGAAAATGGACGAGGGTCAGCTTTGGTTTCATCCCCTTCAAAGGCAAATCCAGTGAGCCCCTCAAATAAAGGGCTAAATGCTAGCTCTTCCGCCTCCAGTTTGAGTTCATCCACGGTATGTGATTTCATGGTTTCAATTAGAACGTAACATTTTCTGGGGGAGCTAAAAGCTACATTATACAGACACAGGGAGCCAGCAAAGCTGACTGAGGAACTCTGGGAATTGAAGTCCACAAGTCTTAAAGTTGCCAAGGTTAGAGACCCCTGATATAGGGTGATGATCAGTGGTGGGTTCCTACCGGTGCGGTCCACTCTATAGCACCGGTAGTGGCCGGCTGGTGACATCATGGATGTTGCAACTGGTCATAAATGTGTATGTGTGCACGCGTGCATACATGTGTGCATGCATAAGGCTGTCAAAACTCAAAAAACAGGTCAAGTAGCTCTGAGGAGGTCAGTCATAAATTTGAACACTTGCTAAGCAACCGGCCATTAAGCGAGGACCACTTGTATTTGGTTTGCCTTAAGGGTTCAGAGCTGTATGGAATCTGGTTTCTTTTAATCCTTTGGGGGATTGTAGGGGGAACTAGGATCGTGATCACTTAGCCACACCCGCCCAGTCACATGACTATGAAGCCACGCCTGCCCAGTCACATGACCGTCAAGCCACTCCCACCCAGTCACATGGCTGGCAAGCCACGCCCACAAAATTAAGCCATGGCCACAAATTTAAGCCATGCCCACAGAGTGGTAGTAAAAAATTTAGGAACCCTCCCCTGGTGATGATGCAAAACATGTTGCTGGAATTCATAATGATAATAATATTCATAATACCTGAAGGCAACAGAAGAGAAGAGAAAGAACAATTCCAAATGGCATTGACAGAAATCTGCATATTTCTAGGTATCCCACATTACAGTATGTTGTGTCAATTGCAAACCTTAAGTCAATACTAAAGTAGATCACAATTAAAATCATAGTATTAGGCAGCTTTTCACAACTATAACCAGTACGACTCTAATTCTAAGTGATAAACTAGGATAAAAAAAGTGCAACCATTTCTGCTTAATGTAAGGAATTTGCTGAAGTTAGAAGATCATAAAGAGATCAATATCTTAATCTTAATTACTAATATTGGGAAAATTTATCTACGGTGCAAACCTGTTCACAAGTTTATAGTCCAAAACTGGATTCCACGTTGAATTCAATTCTTTATCAGATTTGTTCCCCCCACCCACCCAAATATGAAATTAGCTTTGCTATCAGCGCAGAGGTTTGGGGAACAACTTATTTTGTCCTGGCATTTTAAAATGTGTTAAGCCTTGTTTATAGGACTTTCGTTTCTCTGTGTTTCGTCTTCTCCACATGGCAGGAAACTGTGTCATCGGGTTTTTTTAGCAGTTATGGGCAAAACAGGTTCCAAGAATTGCAGAAATGGTTCTTGGGGTGAAGGAGTTATAGACTGCTTCAGTAGAAAATGCAAAATTCCCTGTTATCCTTTCCTGGATGGTTTTCAATTTTAGGGTTGGAATGAATGATGGAGGACAGGTATCTTTAGATCAGTGTTTCCCAACCTTGGCAACTTGAAGATATCTGGACTTCAACTCCCAGAATTCCCCAGCCAGCATTCGCTGGCTGGGGAATTCTGGGAGTTGAAGTCCAGATATCTTCAAGTTGCCAAGGTTGGGAAACACTGCTTTAGATCATCCCAGACAAAGGCCTATTTGAATAACTCCAGGAGGGAGGCTGTTCCAGTAGCTCCACTAGAAAATGGCTCCTTATTTCAAGTTTGGATATATCTGCATGTAAATTGTTCAGGGTTTGGTTTTTATCCTAACTTCAGACACTGTAGAGAATAAATCTACATTCTCTTCCTGGTAGCAGCCCTTCAGGCATTGGAAGACTGCTACCATATCTCTCCTTAAGAAGTTTTTCTTCTTTAGGCTAAGGTACCCAGTGGTTTAAAATCATAATTATTTGGATTCAGCCTCCAAGTTTCTCACCATTTTTGTTGCTCTTCGTTGCACTCTTCCCAGCCTCTTTTCATGATGCCTCTAACCCTAAGTGGAGGGAATACTGAGATGCAGGAGAACTTCTCTAGGACTCTCAGTTAATTTTGATCTCCCCTCTGTTCCCTCTGCTCCCTTCTCCTCCCCTCTCCCTTCTCCTCCCCTTCCATCTCCTCTTCCCTCCCCTTTCCCCTCCCCTCTCCTCTCCTCTTCCTCTTCCCTCCCGTGCCTTCCTCCCCTCCCCTCCTTCTTCTTCCCTCTCCTCTCCTCTGTTCCCTCTGCTCCCTTCTTTTCCCCTTCCATCTCCTCTTCCCTCCCTTTTCCCCTCCCCTCCCCTCTCCTCTCCTCTCCTCTTCCCTCCCCTCCTCTCACGTGCCTTCCTCCCCTCCCCCTTCTCTTTCCCTCCCCTCCCCCCTCCCCTCTCCCCTCTGCTCCCTTCTCCTTCCCTCCCTTCCCTTCTCCCCTCCCCTCCCCTCCTATCCTTTCCCCTCCCCTCCTCCTCTTCCTCTCAAGGGAAACAATTGCAGTAAGCAATTGTTTGTTTTGGGCTGGGTGTAGTATAGCTATTGAACAGTGTTCAGTTTTGTATTGTTTCCAATTTCCTTGAAAGATTTCACACTCTCGAGACCAAAACATTGTCCTTGACCTACCTTGGGAATCTGCCTCATCCTTAACTGTTCTCCTCTCACTGCAGATGAGTGGCAGTATGGCGAGCATGTTCAGCGACAACGACATTGGGAGCATCGACGTCCGTGGTTGCGTCCAGTTCTCCTTGCGCTACGACTCCTCCAAGAAGGAATTTCACGTCCAGATCATTCAGTGCCGGGATCTTGCGGAAGCTAAAAAACAGCGGTCGGATCCGTACGTTTGGGGAAGGGGCTGGTTCTTAGCTTCAGACCAACAGTTGCCACATCCTTGAATGGCTGGAGGGCATCTGGGGTGTGTGTGTGTGTGTCACAATTTAGGAAGAATAGAAGATGTAAAGGTCTTTCAAGGGACTTGTGGCCGCTGCAAGCAGGATGATACCATAGTCAAACTTCGACTTAATAGACCTCCCTTTAGCAGATTGTGTTTTACTTGAGGAAATCTCGATTTGAACATTTGAATTCTGCTGTGGCCTAGAGGTGGAGCTCTTGCCTCACAATCAGGAGGTTGTGAGTTTGATCCTAGGTAGAGGCAGATGTAGGGTCTCCTGCTTGGGCAGGGGGTTGGACTAGATGACCTGCAAGTTCCCTTCCAACTCTGTTAAATCTGTTAATCCATTCCCACAATATAGGTAGTCCTCGACTTACAACAGTTCATTTAGTGACAGGTTTGACTAATATCCTGGCACCTATGCTTGGGTGAACAGCCATGTCTTAAGAGCTTTTTAAAAGACCAGCACTGATGGGCCATAAGGACATTGCTGGTAGTCCTCAACTTACAACAGTTCATTTACTGACCGTTCAAAGTTACAACGGCACTGAAAAAAGTGACTTATGACCATTTTTCACACTTACGACCTTTGTACCAGCCCCATGATCATGTGATCAAAATTCAGGCGCTTGGCAACCGGTTCATACTTATGACCATTACTGTGTCCCAAGATTATGGGATCACCTTTTGACACCTTTTGACAAGCAAAATCAGTGGGAGAGCCAGATTCACTTAACAACCATGGTACTAACTTATCAATTGCGGTGATTCACTTAGCAACTATGGCTAGAAAGGTCATAAAATGGGGCAAAACTCACTTAACAAACGTCTCCCTTAACAACAGAAATTTGGGGCTCAATTGTGTTCGTACGTCAAGGACTACCTGCAATGAATTAAATCTGGATATCCAGATTTAATTTTGCACTGGTCTAAAAACTGCAGGAATTATTTGCATAAGTTGGCATCGTTTGCATAACCAGGTAATATAAATTTTACTTAATGATGTACTTAGGCAAATGAGGTCAACTTGAACAAATCCTGTAAACGGATTGCTTGTCTGCAAATTGACATCAAACGTGATTGGCCAAAGGCCATTATACAAACCTGTTTGTACATACATCATTGGTGCTACTAAGGGTGTATTTTATAGAAATGCCTCGGATGATTAAAACCTCATTCCAGGGCATCAGGTGCCAAATGAGGGCAAGTCTGTCATGGTGACTTACCCTGACTTTGTAATGCTTTTCTCGCCCACCCAGATATGTCAAAACCTACCTGCTTCCTGACAGATCCAATCACAGCAAGAGGAAAACTGCTGTCAAGAAGAGAAGTTTAGATCCTATCTTTAATGAGACTCTTAAGGTGAGGGAGAAGCAGCAGCTTCTGATGTGAGCTCCTACTAATCAAAAGCAAAGTTGTGCGCAAAGTCACCTTTCCAAGGACAGCCTTCCAACCTTCTCAAGACATTCCTTCTTTCTTCTTTCTTTCTTCTTCTCCTCCTCCTCTTCCTCCTCCTTCTCCTTCTCCTTCTTCTTCCGAGGTGGCGCAGTAGTTAAATGCAGCTACTGCAGGCTACTCCAGCTGACTGCTAGTTCAGCAGTTCAGCTGTTCAAATCTCACGGGCTCAAGGTTGACTCAGCCTTCCATCCTTCCGGGGTCGGTAAAATGAGGACCCAGATTGTTGGGGGCAATATGCTGAACTCTGTAAACCACTTAGAGAGGGCTGTAAAGCACTATGAAGCGGTATATAAGTCTAAGTGCTAGTGCTAGTGCTATTCTCCTCCTCCTCCTCCTCCTCTCCTCCTTCTCCTCCTCAACAGTTGCTCTACATCAGGGTTCCCCCAACTCCTGGGCCATAGACCAGTAACAGTCCGCGGCCTGTTGAGAACTGGGCCGCACAAGCAAGTGAAGCTTCATCTCCACTACGTAGCGCACGAAACCATCCATCCCACCCCAGGGGTGGGTTCCACTTACCTTCCCTACCGGTTCGCATCGCGTCGGGGAAATGACCCTCTGTGCATGCGCAGAAGGTTCTTTGCCAGCCGCTTTCAAGGAGCGGCGACTGGAGGACCGGTTTGGGGGCGTGGCTGCCAGCCATCGCTGACGGTTCGGCAAGTGGGGGCAAATTTCCGCCACCGGTTCGGGCGAACTGGCAACAACCCATCACTGCCCCACCCACCCCGATCCATGGAATTTTTCCCCCCACGGAACTGGTCCTTGATGCCCCAAAGGTTGGGGGTTGCTGCTTTACATGACTGTTAGGTAGACAGTTGGAGTGTCCCCTAAAGTTGTCCGTCTTTTCTCCTTCCCTTTTCTCCTATTTTTTTCACCCTTCTTGATCTATAGTATAAGATTGAAAAGGCTGAACTCCACGGGAGGATCCTGAACTTGTCTGTCTGGCATCATGATTCACTGGGCCGAAACGTTTTCCTGGGAGAAGTGGAGATGGCCTTGAATACCTGGGACTGGAGCAACACAAGTCCAAAATGGTTCAACCTGCAGCCCAAGGTAAGTGACCCGGTTTGAACCAGATGATGGGGGGAAAAAATGGCTGTCCTCGTATTAGTTTCCTGAAGCATCTGTAACATCTCGCCTTGTGTAGCAACAGAAGGGGAAGTTTCGTATGTGAGTGATGGAGATTAGATAGCTAATTCTCCATGAAAGTGGGTATCAGAATTTCTTCCTCATGGAAAAGTAGATGCTACAGCTTTCTCCTCGGTGTTTTAGTTCTGCTCTGCTAAGCTAACTGATTCTCTATGGAGAGCAGTTGTATTCTTTGAGTTTCTATCAGCGGTTTGAAAGTCACCTAGGTCAGGTACAAGCCTACCATCTTGATGACAAGGAAATGCTTTATGTTGCAAACTTTCCCAAAATATTTCTTTTTCTCCTTCTGACCCAGGAGTGGGCTTCAACATTTTTAGCAAGGGGTTCTCTGCCCGGTTGCTGGGTGGGTGTGGCCTAGTCAGCCTCCTGCACCACGGCAGGGGGGGTGTTTTTCCCTCCCTGGGCTCTGGAGGCTTTTCTCGAGCCTCCGGGAGGACGAAAATGGCCTCCCCAGGTTCCGGAGGCCCTCTGGAGGCCGGTTCCCAAACTTCCGGTAGGCCCGTTTTTTGCCCTCCCAAGCCTCCTCGTGCTCCCTGCACTTACCTGCATCCAAAACAGGCCTCGTGGGGACTCCTGGGAGGGGCGGGGTGGGGTGGGTGGGGCCAGCCAGGAGTGGGATTTGGGGGTTCTCCGAACTGCACAGAATCTTAGAGGTTCTCCCAAACCCCTGCGAACCCCGAGCAGCCCACCCCTGTTCTGACCATCTTCACACATGGCTTAGTCCTTCCTTTTTGGACCGCGATGCATTGAATAAACCTTAATGTTGGACTCCCACTGCCAACTAAACCAAAACCCTGGTTTGTAGCCAGATTTGTTTGCTTGTTTATATAGCACTTAGGTGCCAATGCTGAATCTGAAATTGCCAGGTCAGTTTCTAATACAGGTAGTCCTTGAATTACAGCAGCTCATTTAGTGATTGAAGTTATAACGGTACTGACAAAAGGGACTGATGGACCATTTTTCACACTTATGACCGTTGCGGCATCCCTATGGTCATGTGATCACAATTTGGATGCTTGGCAACTGGTTCATATTTATGACGGTTGCCGTGTCCCAGGGTCATGTGATCTCCTTTTGCGACCTTCTGGTCAGCAGAGTCAATGGGGGGAAGCCAGATTCACTGAACGACCATGTCACTAACTTAATAACTGCAGTGATTCGCTTATCAGCTGTGGCAAGAAAGGTCGTAAAATGGGGCAAAATTCACTTAACCAATATCTCAGTTAGCAATATAAATTTTGGGATCAGTTGTAGTAAGTCAAGGAGTACCTGTAAAAACCAACAATGTCCCTTTTCCTTAGGTCTAAATCTAAACAAAGTTTAACATGAGAGGAAAAGGCGATGAGTGATCCAAGCACCACCCTTTTGTAAAAATAGTTTTTTATTAAAAAGATTTTATATATACAATGAGAAATATATTCAAAGAAAACAATATATTAAATGTGAAAAAAGGGGAAAGGAAAAGAGACAAGAAAAAAGGAGAAAGGGAATAACAGAAAACACACACACACACACACACACACACACACACACACACACACACACACACACACACACACACACACACACACGAGCAACTATCTAGAACAGGGGTCTCCAACCTTGACAACTTTAAGACTTGTGGACTTCAACTCACAGAGTTCCTCAGCTTGCTTGCTGGCTGAGGAACTCTGGGAGTTGAAGTCCACAAGTCTTAAAGTTGCCAAGGTTGGAGACCCCTGAATGCATAAAGGCATTCCAAAATTATGTTGTAAATGTAACAACATGAAGGGGCATTTGATCATGCTTGGGGGACATGTAAAAAAGCTTTAAAAATGGATTGCAATATACAGATTGATAGACAATCTTAAAGATTAGCATATAATCGAAGCCAGAACTTTTAGGACTGATGGCTACACAGTTAAAAAAGAATCATGGGAGATTTTATTTTATTTTACTATATAAATAGTGTGGCAAGATTATTATAGTTACAAAGATGGAAAGACTTGGCATTACCCACTATAGAGGAATGGTTAGTGAAATTGACAGAACTTGTTGAGGTGGAAAAATTGACTTCTTGGGTTAGAGAAAAGTCATTATTGACCTTCATCAATGACTGGAAACACTTTATGGATTTTTTTGCGTAAAAAAGAAAACAATATTGTGACTTACGGTTTGGATGATTAGAAAGAATAGGTTATAGAAAGAAGGGAATTGTAGTGTAATCTTAGAGAGATTTGATTTGAATTCTATCTCTCTCTCTCTCTCTCTCTCTCTCTCTCTCTCTCTCTCTCTCTCTCTCTCTCTCTCTCTCTCTCTCTCTCTCTCTATCATCTATCTATCTATCTATCTATCTATCTATCTATCTATCTATCTATCTATCTATCATCTCTCTATCTCTCTCTCTCTCTCTCTCTCTCTCTCTCTCTCTCTATCTATCTATCTATCTATCTATCTATTCTCTATCTATCTATTCTCTATCTCTCTATCTCTCTATCTCTCTATCTCTCTATCTTATCTATCTTATCTATCTATCTATCTATCTATCTATCTATCTATCTATCTATCTATCTATCATCTATCTATCTATCTATCTATCTATCTATCTATCTATCTATCTATCTATCTATCTATCTATCTATCTATCTATCTTCTATCTATCTATCTATCTTCTATCTATCATCTATCTATCTATCTATCTATCTATCTATCTATCTATCTATCTATCTATCTATCATCTATCTATCTATCTATCTATCTATCTATCTATCTATCTATCTATCATCTATCTATCTATCTATCTATCTATCTATCATCTATCTATCTATCTATCTATCTATCTAATCTATCTATCTATCTATCTATCTATCTATCTATCTATCATCTATCTATCTATCTATCTATCTATCTATCTATCTATCTATCTATCTATCTATCTATCTATCTATCTATCTATCTATCTATCTATCTATCTATCTATCTAATCTATCTATCTATCTATCTATCTATCTATCTATCTATCTATCTATCTATCTATCTATCTATCTATCTATCTATCTATCTATCTATCTATCTATCTATCTATCTATCTATCTATCTATCTATCTATCTATCTATCTATCTATCTATCTATCTATCTATCTATCTATCTATCTATCTATCTATCTATCTATCTATCTATCTATCTATCTATCTATCTATCTATCTATCTATCTATCTATCTATCTATCTATCTATCTATCTATCTATCTATCTATCTATCTATCTATCTATCTATCTATCTATCTATCTATCTAATCTATCTGCCGAGAGGAAGATTGGAATCCCTGGGCAGTCCTTCCGCTTATCCTCAGAGAACCATTGGTTCACTTAACCTTTGAAATTTGATTTCCAATCAAGTTCAGTTGGCAACCACAGGAAGTAGTGGAGACGACAGTGCCCGGCTCTTTTCTCCTTCCGTTGAAGGTCATGCTGAAACAGGAATTAATTTTGTGTAGGTGTGCAGACAGACATGGCTCTTTGAAGTGGAAAAGTCCGCTGAGTCATAGAGACACTGCAAATAGTGAAGGAGGGTCTGTGGTTCAGTGCAGAGTGCAAGTGATAGGTTGTGAAACCTCCCAGCCTCAATATCTTATCCTAGAATCCAACTATTGCCGTGTTTTGCAATCTTACTCTTTGTGGGTGGTGAAATAGACAAATTTATATACAGTATGTCAGGGTTCCAAATAGCATCCAAACTTAAATCAGAATCCGAGGCAAAGTATTCCTCAAAGTTCCAGTTTATTAACAGAGCCATGTTGGCACATCTGAGAGAAACCTGAATCTGAAGTCCCAGGGGTTTCTCCACCCAGTTGAAAGTTCAAGCCCTTGTCCCCACACCCCCAAGTCCATCACGTTGACCAATCTTCATCTGCCAACTTGGCAGCAACTCCCATCTCCTTCGGTGCAGGTGCAGGAGTGCGAAGACAAAGGATGACCTTGACAATCCAGAAGGAATTTGTTACGGCTACATGCAGACATCCCTCATGCAACGACCCATCCCAAATTCCCATAGCTAAGAATACATTTTAAAATAGCAGAAAGTGTGGCAGGCCAAAGACCCCAACTAAAACGGCTTCGGCCTGACACAGTATACAGATAGTCCTCGGCTTAACAAGAGTTCATTTAGTGACTGAAATTACAACGGCACTGAAAAAAACGACACGATCGTTTTTCACATGACCGTGGAAGCATCCCCATGGTCACATGGTCAAAATTCAGACATTTGGCAACTGGTTCATATTTATGACGGCTGCAGTGTCCCGGGGTCATGTGATCCTCTTTTGTGACTTTCTCACAAGCAAAATCAGTGCGGAAGCCAGATTCACTTAACCACCACATTGCTAACTTAAGAACTGCCGTGATTCTCTTAACAACTGTTGCAAGGAAGGTCATAAAATGGGGCAAGGACTACCTGTATTCTGCAGTCCTGCTGAAATGCATGAAGAGACTGCAAAAGGTCTCTTATGGATTGGTAAATTGCTGGTAGTTATAAAAAAAAGGAAATGGAGGAAGGGCAACTGTTGGTTGTAGGTAGGAATTCTGGGAGTTGAAGTCCATACATCTTAAAGTTGCTGATGTCAACAAATGCTGGCCTAAAGGGAATATTATCTTCATGGGTGTGACACTGGTGAAATCCAATTTTTTTTACTACCGGTTCTGTGGGCGTGGTGTGGCTTGGTGGGCGTGGCAGGGGAAGGATACTGCAAAATCTCCATTCCCACCCCACTCTGGGGCCAGCCAGAGGTGGTAATTGCTGGTTCTCCGAATTACTCAACATTTCTGCTACCGGTTCTCCAAACTACTCAACATTTCCGCTACCGGTTCTCCAAACTACTCCAAATTTCCACTACCGGTTCTCTGAACTACTCCAAATTTTCACTACTGGTTCTCCAAACTACTCCAAATTTCTGCTACCGGTTCTCCAGAACCTGCTGGATTTCACCCCTGGGGTGACAGAAGAGAGAAGGCAGACGCTATTTGCCATCTTGCAACATGTTCCCCCAAACAGACAAACTTATAGTTGTAATAATTTGAAGCCGGGGAAACTCCTGGGTTTTTCAGCAGAGATAATCTCTTCAGGGATGGGGAAGCTGAAATGGTCTAAGACGCTAAAGGGGGAAGTCAGTAATGTTGAAATTGGATTCCGAGAGGGAAGAGAAATTAAGAGAAAATGACTAGCAAGCAAAGATGAAATTACACAGTCATGAGCTGCTGAACAGAGACAATTTCCAGGGCAATTCAAAATCACTGAAAATGAGTTACAGAGAAATCAGGAGGAGAATGACATGGCATGGGATCTGTGTACTTGGCACAGATACTCAGCAGGAGAAGAGGATCTGAAGAGAATGAAAAAAAAAGATCAAGGTTGCCTAGCCAATGGAAGGTGCTATTTTTTATTAAGTCCTTGATTAACTCTTTGGGGAATGTTATAATGCCTAGGTACCTGGCCAAGGCTTAGTATAGTCATCCTTTCTTATTAGGAGAAGCAATTCTAATGCAGGCAGGAAGATGATGAATGGTATAACAATTAGGCCATAAAGCAAGCAAGCATAGGGGGACAGAAAAAGAGGTGAAGCTCTTGTGTGCGTTAGCTGGATGCTGCTTGATATTTATGCAATGGAGTCAGCCTCAGAAAGAAACCCCATATCTACTATCATTGGTGTGCTATATATTAAGAAAATGTTACCTGATTCACAAGCATAACCTTCTGGGTCCTGTCTGAGCAGTCTTGAGAATAGAATAGAATAGAATAAGAATTAGAATTAGAATTAGAATTAGAATTAGAATTAGAATTAGAATTAGAATTATTAGAATTAGAATTATTAGAATTAGAATTAGAATTAGAATTAGAATTAGAATAGAATAGAATAGAATAGAATAGAATAGAATAGAATAGAATAGAATAGAATAGAATAGAAATGTTGTACGCCGCCCTGAGTCCCTAGGGAGTAGGGCGGCATATAAGAATAATAAATAAATAAATAAATAAATAAATAAATAAATAAATAAATAAATAAATAAATAAATAAATAAATAAATAAATAAATAAATAGAAATTTTATTGGCCAAGTGTGATTGGACACACAAGGAATTTGTCTTCGGTGCATAAGCTCTCCGTGTACATAAAAGCTATAAGTGATAAATCATGATCATAGTCATCATAAAAATACATTCATCATAAATCATAAGATACAACACTTAGTGATAGTCATAGGATACTAAATAAGCATACTAGGAAACTAAATAAAACACCACAAATCGTAAAGAAATTGTTTGAAATTGTCCTAGAGAAATATTGCACGTGTGGGCACACAGACAAACACACATATGACCGTTGTCATTTTTACTTGCCATATAAAACTGCTCCTTCAGGATCTACCTGGGGAAAGACCAGAGAACAGAGGGAGGAAATTGCTGTTAAACCTCACCATTGCATACACATATCCATTGTGCCACTGCTCTGGCTTTACATCAGCACCAGCCGTCCCTGGACAGCTCCCATATCCCCAGCTTTCCAGCCTAACCAGTAGGCGGGACTAATTAGGGCTTCCTATAGGGTCCCTGTCAAATTTTCCATAATAGTCCCCAGCAGCCTTTCCCCCCAAACTGTAACCCTGCACAGATACGCTAGGATTGCAGTTCCCAGAATCCCCATGTTGGGTGGTGATTCTGAGAACGTAATTGCAACATTTTCTTTCGTATAATAATATTGATTTTCAAAAAATGTACGAAGTCAAAAGATAAACAGGAAAAGATTTGGAGGGGGAAAAACGCTCAGGAAAGAAAAGAGGTCAAAGTGAGGAGAAGAGAGTGGGAAAAAAGTAAAAAGATAGAAAAAGACTGACTTCCAACTTCCTTTGGTACAGATATAGATTTTAAAAAATGCATCAAACTCGTACCCAAAGTTTAATTAATATTTATTTCAGTTTCTCTCAAAAAAGTCCAAAAAATGATTTTCAAGTAGAAATAAAATTTGTCAAAGTCTGTTCTTTCATCAAGGCTGTCATTTTTTTCATCTCTGCCAATTCTATCAGCTTCACCATCCATTTTTCCCATTATGGGTATTTTATAAGCTCTTCCAGCTGTAAGCATATAAAAGTCTCGCTGCTGTTACCACATATAAGAACGAAGTTCCATGATATGTTTCCATTTGTTTGTCCGTTAAATCCAAAACAAAAGCCTCTGATTTGAATTGTACATTCACTTTTAAATGCATAGTTGAACCCAATATTTTCTAGCTTTGTGGCATGTCCACTAAAGATGAAATAATGTTCCTTCGGTTTGATTACATTTCCAACAAATATTTCAAGTCATACACTTTTGACAATTTATCCAGTGCCATATACCAGTGATACTATTGGAGAAGAAGAGGCAGAGCTTGGAGGTGGAGTCACGGGAGGACTTAGCCTAGAATTGTTACATGTTCATAAATGCTCCCAAGTCCAGCCCCTTTTGAATTCCATTGACTATTATCTAGTGCCAATTTAGTGCTGACCATTAGTTGACTAGATATTTGTTTATAGACTTGAGCAATAAATCTTAATTGGAACTTAATGTATGGTCCTGATTCCTTGTCCCGGACTGATACAAGATTTTATAAAAATTCTCTTTAAAATGATAATTCTATGTAAATTTCAACCCTTTCTTCCACATACCCTCCCACTAGTTACAATTCCAATATTTTCAGTGAATGCCTGGTTGAATAAAATTGCCCTTTAACAATGCAGCATTGTGGACATAACCTATATCAGTAATGGCGAACCTTTTTTTCCTTGGGTGCCAAAAGCACACGCACGCACGCTATTGCGCATGTGCGAGTGCCCACACCCATAATTCAATACCCCCTATGCATGCGTGTGTGATCCCCCATGCTGCCCCGCCCCCCCATGCATGTGCGCATGATCTCCCTGCTCCCCCGTTTCCCAACTTCGGGTGGGCCCGGTAGGCCCATTTTTCACCCTCCCCAGGCTCCAGAGGTTTTCTTGGAGCCTGGGGAGGGTGGAAACGGCTTCCCCCGCCCCCCAGAGGCCCTCCGGAGACTGAAAACGCCCTCCCAGAGCCTCTGCACAAGTCGAAAATCAGCTGGCTGGCGCATATATGCACACTGGAGCTGAGTTAGGGCAACGGCTCGCGTGCCGGCAGATATGGCTCCGCGTGCCACCTGTGGCACCCGTGCCATAGGTTCGCCATCACTGACCTATATATTGCAATTAGAAGCATCAATAGAGACTTGTGCAATTTGCCTGGAATTCTTGCAAACCTACAACCATTTTTGGAGCAGCGTTTTCATAGAATGATATACTGTGTTTCTTTGAAAATACGACAGGGTCTTATTTTCTTTTGACCCCCGAAAAAATGGCTAGGCCTTCTTTTTGAGGGATGTCCTAATTCCCCCCCCCCGCGCCTTCCCTGGCCACCGGGCCGCTTCTTTTGCAGCCGAAAAGAGCAAGCGATGCGCCTTGCCTGGCCGTCGGGCTGCTTCTTTCGCAGACCAGCCGCACATGCGCTTAAATAGGGCCATATTTTTTGGGGGGGGGGTAGGGCTTAATTTTAACGCATGCACACAAAACAGTGCTGGGCCTTCTCTTTGGGGTGGGTGGTGTTTTAGGAGAAACACGGTAGTAAATTTTAGATATCATGCTTAATATAATTTTAGTGTTTATATTATAATTTAGCATAGGCTACATCCTGGATTTCCCATATTAGCTGCTAGATAGGTTATTTTACAAATGTATTTTAACCCTGTCTTAAATTTTATTTGTTTATTATCTATACTGGTCTTTGCCCACAATAAATTGAATTCAATGATTGGTTGGTTGGTTGGTTGGTTGGTTGGTTGGTTGGTTGGTTGGTTGGTTGGTTGGTTGGTTGGTTGGTTGGTTGGTTGGTTGGGTTGGTTGGGTTGGTTGGGTTGGTTGGGTTGGTTGGTTGGTTGGTTGGTTGGTTGGTTGGTTGGTTGGTTGGTTGGTTGGTTGGTTGGTTGGTTGGTTGGTTGGTTGGTTGAATGAATGAATGAATGAATGAATGAATGAATGAATGAATGAATGAATGAATGAATGAATGAATGAATGAATGAATGAATGAAGTATATAGAAAGAAGGAACCTTGGAACTCATAACCACATTCCTGCTGTTAGCTAAATTTCTCCTCTCTGCTTTTTCAGATTCCTGCTACACCAGATATGGTCCCCAACTATGGTAAACTCAACCTAGCCCTGAAATTTATTCCAGCTGGATCCGAAGGTGAGATTTAAGGATCCCTGGTTTTTTTAGGCATTCTCCTTTACCTGCTACGGTTTCAGCATTATCCACCATTATTCTGCATTATCCACCATTATGACTCCCAAAGGAAACATATCCTTAACTGACCTCAAATAGAATCATGAGAATGAATGAAACTAGTATTTCATAGAGTCATAGGACTGGAAGGGACCTTGGCGGTCTACTAGTCCAACCCTCTAGCCAAGAGCCTCTCCTTGAGGGAGATGGGTAGTCTAGAAACATGAAATATAAATAAATAAAGGCAGGAGACCTTAGACCATCCTGGACAATGGTTGTCCAATTGTTTCTTGAAAACCTCCAATGATGGAGTACTCACAACTCAATTAATTGTTCTATCAGGAAATTTATTCTTAGTTCCAGGTTGGAGCTCTCTTTAATGAGATTCCACCAGCGGTGGGTTGCTCCCAGCGAACCGGTAGCAACTGCGACGAGAGGCTCCACCCACCCGCCTGGGACGCTTCTGAACATGCGTGAGAACCGGTAGCAACGGGTTTTAGAACCCACTACTGGCTTTCACCCATTGTTTCTTGTCCTGCTGTCTGGTGCTTCTCTGTGATAGCCCCTCAAGTATTGGAAGACTGCTATCATGTCACCCCTTAATTCTTCTCTTCATTAGGCTAGGCATACTTCGTTCCCTCAACCCTTCATCGTACCATTTGCCCTCCAGACCCCTAATCATCTTTGTTGCTCTTCTCTGCACTTTCAAATTTGCAATTTCAAACTGTATAACCCAGTTTTATCAGAGAGAGGGGCAGGACTTGATTTTATACAGGCAGAAATGCTGAGATAAGAGACGTCTTAAGATTTACTGTAGAGAGGAGTACTCTAAATCAAGATGGAAAAGCAAAAAAAGAAGAAGAGACAATTCTTACTAGTAGGTGGGGGTGGGTGAAATGCAGCTGATCCATCACTTTAAAAATTCTGATGTTTGGGGAGAAGGGGAAAGAGTTCTATTTAGCATGAATCAGTGATCTTTCTCCCCACTGGCTTTAAAAGGGAGGAAGCCCACTCTTCCAGTTCTAGGACAGTGCAAATATATATATGGCTGATTTTCAGGGCTCTTGGGGGAACGTGTTCCAGAGATGTAGCTGTGGAAAAAAACACCAAACAAATACTTCTGGCACTTGAAAACCAACATATTTATTACTGCTTTTGCAGACTGCAGTCCCCGATCACTGGCAGACATTTGTGCTCAAATAAACATGTTTTATGATACCTTAAAGAACAACAGTTCATTGTTTTGGGAGGAATCCAAGGGACTTTGACTCCAGAAATCATTAGTTAATCAACTCTGGGCACTGGAAGAAGCTCAGGTTCTAAAATCTAGAGCAGTGATGGGTAACCTTTTTTCTCGTTGCGTGCCGAAAGTGCGTGTGTGTGTGTGCTGGCACCCATAATGCAATACGTGCGCGACACCCCCCAGGCCCCCCACATGCACATGTGACCCCCACACTCTTCCCGTGCATGTGTGCGCTACCCCCCCACTTCCCCCACCCCCACACATACAGGCACGATCACCCCGTCCTGTTTTGGGCCTAGCAGGCCTGCCTGCAGCCTCTGGGACCAAAAACGGGCCACGTGGGGGGAGTGCTGCCCCCCTGCGCTCCCCCTGTGCATGTGCGCGTGACCCACCCCACCCCCGCTCATGCGCACGCGTCTCCCTTATGCGCCCCGCCCTCCACCCATGCACAGCAGATACTCAGAAATCAGCTGGCTGGCGAGAGGCGAGCGCGAATGCGCGGTGGAACTGAGTTGGGCGACGGCTCGCGTGCCCGCAGAGATACGCATGCCATAGGTTCTCCCTCACGGATCTAGAGTAAGTGACACAGATCTACAATCTTTCGATGATTTTGGCTAAGGAGGGGTGTTGAACTAGAGGTTGTTATTGTGTTGAGCGTGGAGGAGGGTGTGCCTTCCAGAGTCCCCTTTCTTAACACAATTGTATTTCAGAGCCAGGATTTCCTCCCACCGGAGAGCTTCATATGTGGGTCAAGAATGCAGAGAACCTTGTACCTCGGTGGGGGACCACAGTAGATACCTTCGTTCAATGGTAACTATCAGTGGTTGTAAGTCTCTTGTAATGGAGAAAGATTTGGGTTGGCTCAAATAAAATAAAATAAATAAATAAATATACCTATAAGAAGGAAGGTAAAAAGAAAGAAGGAATTTCTAGACTTATCTTATTCTATTGCATCAGCACCCAAAAGCCAGTTAACTAATAAATACTAAAGTCTAGTAGAAGAGCACCCAGATCATTTTTTAAACTCCTTTTCACCCAGTGCCAGGGACACACAGAAAATCCCCCACTCATTTGGGCCTAAAAGGGGGAAAATATAGACACACTTGGTTGTGAGGTCCTTGATGCACTCAGCTTGGTTGTTTTCTTGCAGATGTTTCATTACCCAACTAGATAATAACATCAGTGGTAAAAGGGAGTGGGGTTTGCTCTCTGTTTACATCAAGTTGTTTGCCCTGTGTTGGTATGTGTTCTTGGTGGTTGCTTGATTAGGCTGTTGTTCAGTTGTTTGAGTTGATAGTTCCTTGATTGGGGTGTTGTTTACAATTTGGTTGTTTGGTGTTAATCTTGATGTTAATCTCTGTTTATATGGGTGTTATTGTCGACAGAGAGGTGTTTTGGTCTTTTTGTTCCTTTTTAATTTTTTTATTGTCTCTTTTAAATGGACGCGGTGGCTCAGTGGCTAACACGCTAAGCTTGTCGATTGAAAAGTCAGCAGTTCAGTGGTTCGAATCCCTAGCGCCGCATAACGGAGTGAGCTCCCATTACTTGTCCCAGCTTCTGCCAACCTAGCAGTTCGAAAGCACGTAAAAAATGCAAGTAGAAAAATAGGAACCACCTTTGGTGGGAAGGTAACAGTGCTCCATGTGCCTTCGGCGTTTAGTCATGCCGGCCACATGACCACGGAGACGTCTTCGGACAGTGCTGGCTCTTCGGCTTTGAAACGGAGATGAGCACCGCCCCCTAGAGTCCGGAACGACTAGCACATATGTGCGAGGGGAACCTTTACCTTTACCTTAAATGGCAAGTAGATGTTGTTTAGCTCTATATGGCTGTTGATAGCTGATTTGTCTTGACTGTCAGGCTTCCAGGAATTCTCTAGCATTTTTGGACTTGGCTTGGTCTAGGATGCTGTTTCCCTGGTTGAAATTATGGTTAAGCCTGTCTCTGTGTTGTGCAATTAAGGAATTCCCATTGTTGTATCCTAGTAATCCATTTGTGTCTATTGGATGGGTTCCTGCATGACACAGAATGCTAGTCTTGAGGGGTGTTTGCGCAGTGGTGCACTTGGATAATTTTAAACTCTGGACTCAATGAACCTGATGGAATTCAAACACTCTTGTCAATGGATGGGCACTTCTCTTTAGATATAACTAGACAACTGTGTGATTTGTTCGGTCAACCTTTCAAAGAAAGGTAGCGGAATCTGATGTGACCAGAATGAACATTACATTTTACATTGACTATATGTTTTTTAATCCCAATGCTGGATGATCCTGTGATCATCTAAGAAGAGTATATATCATAAATAGAAGATTAACTGTAGTGGCGAACAAACTTTTAAGGAAGAAAAATCCTGGGGAGAAAGGTTTAATTGTCACTGGGTTTTTTTGTATTTGCCAGCTGAGCTTCCATTCTGGACTTTACGGTAACTGGCCAGGGAACTTATATCAACATAGAGATAAGAGTATCTTGTGATTTATGAGCTACTGCCCATGTCTTTATTATTCTCTACTCTTCTTCTTTCCTTTGTCTTTGTCTGAAGTATCACTACCGGTAAGATGTAGTTATCTAGGATTTGTACTTTTATAATAAAAGTGTTTATTAGAATATATACTTCGGGTTTTATTTTCTTTAAGAGTATACAGCCATGGGAAAACAAGATCCATTCACCTCTAATTATTTACAGTCTTCCCAGGAAGGGGGAACGTCAAAATTCACATTCCGACATTAATCCCTCTTTGTAACAGTCTTGATCCAGCTCATACACACATCCTAACAGAGAGCTTCTTTTTGTTAAATAGAAGACGTTATTAGTTTGGATCAGTTAGTTTGAGCCCTAATTTCTCTGTGTTCAGCTCTCCCAGAAAAAGTCTACTGTGCTGTATTCAATGGGACTAAATGTCCCCGCAAAGAGCTCAGCTTGCACTGTATTAGTTTGATAACAGCAAACCAGGAACTTGGAAGCTTGGCTATTATTAAAAGAAGCACAGCACAGCTAGCCGTGCCCAAGTTGGAAGAACTTTTACCTGTCCAGTTCAGGCCAAAACTTCAAAAACATCCATCTTATTTCTGTATTCTCTTCTAGCTACATCCTCCCTGATGACACCAAGTTGAGCCGCCAGAAGACTCGAGTTGTGAAAAAGAATCTCAACCCCACTTTCAATCACACTATGGTCTATGATGGCTTTGAGGTTAAGGACTTAATAGAGGCATGTGCTGAATTCACTCTGTGGCACCGGGAGACTTTCTCGAAGCATCAGCTTGGAGGCATCCGGTTGAGTCTTGGCACAGGTGAGACCCCAGAGCATTAAGAGAACGAAGGATGGATGTACAAAGCCTATTGTTTTGGAAAGAGAAAACTGGAGAACTTCATAATGTTCCATTCCTCCTCTATTCCATGTGAGTCTGGGGTAATTCTATCAGTTTTCCAGAAATTAACTCTCCTACTTGTTCTAGAGCAGTAACCCAACCCCAAAATAAGTGTTCTGTCCCCACGGGTATGCCCCCAAAATAAGATGCACGAGAAGGAATTGTGAACAATACTCTTTTACTGCAAATAAATTCTTAGCCAGAGTTGAGTCTTTTGAAAAGAATATCAGTTATTTACAAAGTCTTCTCAGTATTTGGCTAGAGTCCCAGAGAGCAATTAAGGAGCGTTATCTCACCTCATGGAGGTTTTGGCAGAAATCCAAGCTCTCATTAATCACAGGAAAAATGTTAACTGTTGATAATCCGAGATGCAGATACAAGAGCAAAATGCTGAAACCACAGAACGGAGTAGTTCTCTGCAACGAAGCCCCTTGTGACAGACCCTTAAATACCCTCAGGGCGTGGTCAAGCCCTGCATTACTACTCACGAGGAAGCCTCCTCCTGATTAGCCACTCATGTCTCTTTGAGAACCTGCGTGCTCTGGCATCCAGAAGAGCCTCCTCCTCCTGAGTCACTAATCTCAGGAGATGCATCAGGTTCTAATTGTTCACCAGCCTCTGACCCCACGTCCTCTTCACTCTCCGTCTCTGGTGCCAGGAACACCGGTCTTCTGTACTGTACCCTCACTACCTCCAAATCCTCGGGATCGGCTGCTAATTGCCCTGGACTTGACCTGGCCACAACAATAAGTGTCATCTAGAACATAATGTCTTGAATACTACTTCAAACCACATAGTTTGGAGAATTAATATCTGGAAAACTAGCAAATGCCCCCCACTCCCCAAATCAAGATGACCCGAATGGGGAACAGTAAGTTTTCCACATCCCTAGAGGTCGTTAATTGAATAAGAGGTGGTCTACAAATCCTTGTTGAAGACTCAATAGCTAGTGCTGCATACACACAAGTCTTTGTTTGAGGATTTAATTGTATGCCCTGATCCTAGGAATAACACTGACATGCTGTATTGTGTTCCATTAGTTCTTATCCAGAGCATTTGTTTTAGAAATAAGACAACCTGCTTGCAAAATATCCTGCTGCCTCTTGCTTATCATATATATAGTAGTGGCCACAATTGTGGAAACCTTTTGGGAAAAGAGTATTTTTGAGGTTTGATGGCTAATAACACCACTTTTTTTTTGGAGTTTCAAGATAATTATATTCCACTGCTGGAATGGCCTGGGAATAGCCCAGACCAGTGATGGCGAACCTTTTTTGGTTCGCGTGCCAAAAGGGGGGGGAATGCGGGGGATCACGTGTGTGCGTGCCCACACTCATAATTCCATGCACCCCCGCACATGCACATGCCCATTTTTCGCTCTCCCCAGGCTCCAGAGCCTTTCTAGGAGCCTGGGGAGGGCAAAAATGGCCTTCCCCACCCCCTCTGGAGGCTGGAAACAGCCTGTTTCCCGACTCCCAGTGGGCCCAGAAGGCCCGAAAATCAGCCGGCTGGTGCACACATGCACGCCGGACCTGAGCTCGTGTGCCCACCGATATGGCTCTGCGTGCCACTTGTGGCACCCGTGCCATAGGTTCGCCATCACGGGCCCAGACCTTAACCCAATTGAAAATCTACGGAACCGACTAAAGAAACTTGTTAGTCAGAAGCGACCCAGCAATAAAACCCAGTTCATAGAAGCAATCATTCAATCTTGGTTTCACATTATAACAGCTGCAGAACTAAAATACTTGGTTCACTCCATGGGAAGATGTTGTAAGGCCGTAATTCATGCTAAAGCTTATCCAACTAAGTATTAACTGACATAGTGATAATTTTTGTATATCTTGTTTTTTCTATGGTGATAATTTTTGTATATCTCGTTTCACTTTTCTTCTTTATAACTGCTATTCTAGTAGCAAATCCTTCATAAAAGTTATTGCATTACATTCTTGATTAAATTATCTTTCCATTGATATATAATTTTATGGTACTACTCCAAAAAAAAAGTGGTGTTACTAGCTAGTTTTAGAAAATACACTTTTCCCAAAAGGTTTTTCCACAATTTTGGCCACTACTGTAAGGTAACCTCTGACTGGAGACTGTGGTTTTAATGCAGGAAACAGCTATGGTCTACCAGTCCCATGGATGGATTCAACAGAGGAAGAGCGCCGCACCTGGGAGAGGGTATTCCAGCAACCTCGACAGTGGGTGGAAGCTACTCTTCCCTTGAGGACCAACCTGACTTCAAGGACTTCATCCTAGCCTTTGGCTGAGGATTCCTCTGCTATCAGGGAGAATTAATCTGGTGGCAAATTGATAACTGTAACCTTATGGAGGCCCTCATTACAAACCCCTTGGTTTTGAGAGGTTTTTCCCTAGGATCAGATTCCTGATGCTGAGAAGAGCTATGGCCCCTGGGACAAAGGCAGAATAATAACTGTATTGATATGTGAAGTCTGCCTCCTCTTATCGACTTAAGGAGAACGCTGTGTGGCTTCTACAGAACTCTTGTGAAAAACTTCCACACTGGGATGACTAGAACACCCACTTTATTTCAAGGAAATAAACTGCCTTATGGTGACCTTTGCCCATTTCCAGTGTTCTCCATGCACATGGTCAATGATTACTGTATTTTTCGGAGTATAAGACGCACCGGAGTATAAGATGCACCTTAGTTTTTGGGGAGGAAAATAGGGGAAAACAATCTGCCTACCAGGTATTCATCTGGCTAGCATCCTTAGTCTGGTCAGCTTCAGCACATTATTTTATCTCCTGGTTAGGACTTAAAAAAACCTTCTTCTGAGAGTAACAATGAAAGAGCCTGCAAGCCAGTAAGAGCTGGAAAGATCGTTAGCACCTGGTTAGGGCTAGAAAAAAACTTATTCGGAGCAGCTGCAGCACATTATTTTATCTCCTGGTTAGGACTTAAAAAAACCTGAGAGAATAACAATGAAAGAGCCTGCAAGCCAGTAAGAGCTGGGAAGATCGTTAGCACCTGGTTAGGGCTAGAAAACAACTTCTTTGGATCAAGTAGAGCAATGAAAAAAAAACCCTGCAAAGACTTAGGGCTGGAAAACATTCTTCTGAGAGAGTAACAATGAAAGAGCCTGCAAGGTAAGAGCTGGGAAGATCTGTTAGCACCTAGTTAGGGCTGGAAAAAAAAGCTACATTCGAAGTATAAGACGCACCCAAATTTTCAGCCACTTTTAGGGAGGAAAAAGGTGCGTCTTATACTCCAAAAAATACGGTAATACTATGTTTTTAAATAACCATTTTTATTCAACTTCTCTGCACACACCACCTTTGTTCCTTGTAGAGATCCAGAGAAGCGTAAACCGTCCCATTAAGTCATCTTTACTTTCTATAGGTCCCTTAAAGCCTGGCTTGCATTGTGTCTCACTAATGCACCACGAAGTCCTACAGCTGCATTGCTGGGTTGGTGCTAAGAGACTGCAGGCTTGGAGGGGAGGAGACGTAGAACAGTCCAAAATTGCCGAATTGATCTCAGTAGCCAAGATGAGGCTCCAACAGAGGAGAACTGATCCTGGAGCAGCCTCTCTCTAATAACAGAGTATCACAACATTCTTCAGTCCTTTTTTGAAAGCGGAACTTTCAGTAAGAAAACGTTTTCTGCTTTTTCTCAGTCCATAATGCATATTGCTAAATTTAGCAGAAGTCTTTCTCACAGCCTCTTGGTGGGGTTCTCCCCAAATCTGTTTGCTCTGAAGATGATTTTTTTTTGGGGGGGGGTCATTTTCCTGGGCCAAGGAAAGATTAAAAAGCCAATATCTGACCTCAATATGAGGACTGACAAATTAGAAAATCTTTCCAGCCTTATATCTCAACTGCTGGTGAGAATATGGGCCAGGCGACCAGAGATTGTGGCCTTGCAAAGAAATCCGAGTCCTCTTTCTTCTCACGGTTGCTGGTGTAGCTGCTGCTCGGACAGGTTTTGTCGGTGGTCCACGATGGCTTTCCAAATACGGCACACCATTCCCCCTCTGCCAAGAGAAGACAACCGATTAATCAACTGGCATCTCTACGGCTGTGGAAATGAACATTTTTGGTAGATCAAAGTAACTGTTCTGCGCCAGCTACGAACCACAAAGAACGCAGCACACACAAATTCTGTCCAAACCTTTCTTTACTAAATTAAAGACTACTGAGCTTTCTTAGTAGTCGTCAAACACAAATACAGTTTAAAGCAGTCTTTTCTGAACACCGGCTGTTAATTCAACTTAATTAACAGCCAGCAAGAGTCCATGAAATAAATCAAATCTGAGCGAACAGTCTTGGAGATATCAGGAAGCTTACAATGGTTGGCAAAATGCCCAGAAGCAATTTGCAGGAAGAATGCCAAGAGAGAGAACAATAACCAAGCAGACGTTTCTGAATTCAAGACACGAAGGCATATGAACGAACGTTGTTTCCTGCAAATTGCTGCCTGCGTCATCCCTTAAATAGGCTAGGGGAGTGGCCAATTAGCCCCAAGCCTACTCTCGAGGAGACCTCCTCCTGAGGAACCATTCCGAGCATTAAGAAGAGGCGGCTCCTCTTCTTCCTCATCACTGATGGGAGCTTCCGGAGGTTCTGAAGGCCCTGGCTGAATCTCTGCCTCTGGCACCGAGTCCTCTCCAGCCTCCTCACTGTCCCACTCGGGTGCCAGCTGCACAGGCCGCTGGTGCATCACCACATCAGCCTCTTCTCTGGCGGGATCCACTACCAGCTGCAAGGGCTGCTGGCGGGCCACAACAGTAACATCGAACAGAACAAAAGGCAGCTTCCTGTGATTCCTCCTCATTGATATGCAGCATGCTTTTAGAGGAATTAATTGGCTTGCAATTTTTTTTAAATTTCTATTACTACAGGATCACAAGATCAATCCCCAGGAGCTCCCAAATAAGGGAGAAACAGAAACAGCACCCTCTTTGAAATGTTAGAGACGCTCTGCTTAAATATGCATTTTTCCCCTTAGTAATCAGAACGAACATTGGTGCCAAGGATAATACCAAGTTATCTGCAGCAGGTGCAGTTGGCATCTGCATGATGAGTGGGATGATACTTAAATCTTACATGCATAATAATAGTACCCAAACTTTTCAGGATTTTAAATCATTTTTTTAAATGAAATTATCTTTGGAGCCTTGCTTATCAGGCAAAATTACATGCTGGTCCTGAAATGATTGCCACTTTCCACCAGTGGTGGGTTGCTCCCAGTTCGGCCAGGTTCTTAGAACCGGTAGCGCTGGTGGGAGGCTCCGCCCACCCACCCGGGATGCTTATGCGCATGCGCGCGCACAAACCGATAGTAAAGGGTTTTAGAACCCACTACTGCTTTCCACCTTACCTGATACACGTATATCGGAGATCATCGATTGTAGCCAACGACAGCAAATCATTCAGGGTGAATCCATGGTAGCAGAACTTTTAAGAGAAGAGGATAATTTCAATGCCTGGCTTGATTTATATCCCAGGTTTCCTGCAAGCTCAACTATTTGAACGTGGAATTTCTTTTGCCCGATTGATTCTTAAAGCCACCACCTTCCATCACCTTGCCAAATAGGTTGAATGGCAAGCAAGACCCAAGTCGTCTTAGTAAGCTCCACAGTTGAATGGAGTCTTGACTACAGGCCTCCCCTGGTCTTTGTCTAACCATTATGCCACTCATCTGCCACTCAGAGTTTAGAAATTCTGCCTCTAAACGTGGGCATCTGTTAAGGTGAGTTTTCTACTGCTACTTTGAGGCTAGAGTGGCTTTTCATTTGAGAAGATAAAATTTAGCCTAGAGTGGCCATCTTTTCTTCCCCATCAGTCTCACTGAAGTAGGAGCAGATGTTGATACCACCTGCTGCTGAATCAGACCTACCACTGCCACTGTGGCTTTGTCTGCGCCATGTTTCTCTAACCACTCTGCCAGGAGGGGATCTCCAGCATTTTCTTCTTGGTCCCAGGGAGTTGGAGAAGGAGGGATTTCTAGGAAGGCAGATGGAAGAGAATCAAATCAAAGCTCTGAGAAGCAGAGAGAAGCAACTTAGAATTAAGGAGAAATTTCCTGACAGTTAAGAACAATTAATCCGTGGAACAGCTTGCCTCCAGAAGTTGTGAATGCTCCAACACTGGAAGTTTTTAAGAAGATGTTGGATAACCATTTGTCTGAAGTGGTGTAGGATTTCCTGCCTAAGCAGGGGGTTGGACTGGAAGACCTCCAAGGCCCCTTCCAACTCTGTTATTCTATTCTTGTTCTGGTGTGCAGTGCCCTATAGCGTCATTTTGAGGGTAGAAGTTGAAACAATTTATGTCCAGGATGCGAGGGGTCTGTAAATATTTTCACAGCCCTCTTTTTGACTCGTGCAGTATACAGATCCTCAATGGAAAGGCAGGTTGGTATCAATTGTTTTTTCTGCAGTTCTAATTATCCATTGAAGTCTGCGTTTGTCTTGTTTGGTTGCAGAGCCAAGCCATTTTAATTTTAATACTATCAATAGATAATATTAAATATATGGAGTTCCCACAACACATTTCAAGTGGAAAGTTCAAATCTGAGGAGACACATTGGCCCAATAAGATAGGCTTAATTAATTTTATCCATACAGGGAGTTTTTGTGCGTTGCTGTGTTACAGGAACCTAGTCAAACAGTTATATTACACTGTACATAAAAGTAAATGTGCAACCTTTATCTTGAACAAGTTCATTTGTTGCGGCTTTTTTAAAAAAAAGAGGAGAATCCTGTTTGGGGAAAGACCACAGCAGGAGGTCAAAACATGTATTTTGCCTATAGAACAGTGTTTCTCAACCTTGGCAGTTTGAAGATGTGTGGATTTCAACTCCCAGAATTCCACAGCCAGCAACGCTGGCTGGGGAATTCTGGGAGTTGAAATCCACACATCTTCAAACTGCCAAGGTTGAGAAACACTGCTATAGAAAGTCTCTTGAGCCACACTGCATGGCAACTCACTGCAGATGGCTGGGAATATGAAACCTGTTTGAGGCAGAATTTGTCCTGATCGAAGACAATTTCCACGAATGAAGGCAAATATGCATGTCTTAGGACAGTGGTCCCCAACCTTTCGGGGTTGGTGGCCCAGTGTAGGGGGGGGGAGAACGGGAGATGGTTTTGTGTGAGGGGGACACACACACAGCTCACGCAAATGGGGCTGCGAGCGCATGTGTGCTTGTGCGCCGCTCACGCAAGTGGAGCTGTGTGCGTGCAGGCACCCACCGGCCGCTTGTGAGGCCCGGTTTCGAATGGGTCCGCAGCCTGGTAGTGGGCTGTGGCCCAGGGGTTGGGGGGACCCCTGTCCTAGGATGATATTGCAGGATCCAATCTGGGTCAGTCACCAGGACCAAACCTCAGAAGATTAAACCTCTGATCTTGGTAACCAACCCAGATTGGGTCCTAAGACGTACCTCCACAAAGAAGTACCTGAACATGCACAGAGTCTACTTTTAAAGACCTCACAGAGTGGATTCCCAAGAAACAAGTCCTAAGGCTTGATTGCCTGAACAGAGTTCTTTGTCTCTTGTAAAATTGGAAGTCAATTAAGCAGGGGCGGGTTCCAATTTTTTTTACTACCACTCTGTGGGCGTGGCTTATTTTGTGGGTGTGGCTTGCCAGCCATGTGACTGGGTGGGCATGGCTTGCCAGCCATGTGACCAGGTGGGTGTGGTTTCTCGGACTGCTGAAGGGAGGGGAACTGAGATAGGTCCTGCTGCCCATTCCCCCTCCCCTCAGCAGCTCGAGAAGCCTCAAACATGTGAAAATGCCTAGGATCATCACCGCGCGTTCGTGGCTTCTCGGACTGCTGAAGGGAGGGGAATGGAGATAGCTCCTGCCGCCCGTTCTTTCAGCGTCTCACGCGCTCACTCAGCCATCCTCCCCTGCTTGAACTCACTGTGGGGTAGGAAGGCAGTGCATGCGCAGTGCTGGAAGCTCGGCTTCTGGGCATGTGCAGAAGAAATTTTTTAAAAAAATTTAAAAAAAAATTTTTTTATGGTGGCGCCCAGGCACTGGCAACTGACCGCACCGGTACTGTGATGTCAGCAGCGGGCCGCTACCGGTGCTATAGAGTGGACCGCACCGGTAGGAACCCACCACTGCAATTAAGTTGTCCTCCATGCAGCAACATCCAGGGGTGGGCTTCAAAGATTTTAGCAAGGGGTTCTCTGCCCAGTTGCTGGGTGGGCGTGGGCATGGTGGGCGTGGCCTAGTCGGCCTCCTGCACCACGGCCCGGGGGGGGCATTTTTTGCCCTCCCCAGACTCTGGAGGCTTTCCTTGAGCCTCCGGGAGGGCGAAAACGGCCTCCCCAGGCTCCGGAGGCCATAACTTCTGGTAGGCCAATTTTTCGCCCTCTCCGAGCCTCCGCGCGTGCCCTGCGCTTACCTGCATCCAAAATGGGCCACGTGGGGACTCCTGGGAGGGGAGGGGTCGGGTGGGCGGGGCCAGCCAGGAGTGAGATTTGGGGGTTCTCCCAACCGCACAGAATCTTAGCTAGAGGTTCTCCCAAATCCCTGCGAACCCCCAGCAGCCCACTCCTGGCAACATCTGTCCTGGGAAAGAGGGTCAAAAAAGGCAGGCATGGCTATGCAATTGAAGTACTACATATAAAAAAAGGGGCACAGCTTTGGTCATAGCCCCATCTTCATTCTTTTGCCCCCGCACTGATGTCTTTGCCTCCATGCCAGTCTATTTAAAGGGTTCCACTTCAACTTTGCTAGGCACATGAATAGAATTCACTGATGCAGAAATGTTACTCAGCCAGCCACTGGTTCCAGTCTAAACTTGCTGCTATCCGAAACCTCACCTATTATCTGTGGCCTTCTCAGAGACCAGGTGTCTTGTTCCATGATCTTCAGGGCTTCTTGTAGGAGCCTCTGACATTCCTGCTGCTTCTCCACCAGTTTCCACTGCAACCTGCCGGAGCCAAAAAGATCGGGATAAGCTGGTCATGTTCCTAAATTTCAAACCTGATTAGTGAGTAGATTTAAACCAGGGCTTGGTTTGTATTCATTGCTAATCCTTAATGTGGCTTGATTCTTTCTGATATAGCATAATGGATAAATCATGCTAAATTAAAAAAAAAACCAAGAAAGTTCAATTGCCTTTTGGAAAAAAAGCACCTTTGGAACAACCATCATCCAGATTGAGAATCTCCATAGACATTTCAGGTACCGTATTTTTTGGAGTATAAGACGCACCTTTTTCCTCCCTAAAAGTGGCTGAAAATTTGGGTGCGTCTTATACTTCGAATGTAGCTTTTTTCCCAGCCCTAACTAGGTGCTAACAGATCTTCCCAGCTCTTACCTTGCAGGCTTTTTCATTGTTACTCTCTCCGAAGAATGTTTTTCCAGCCCTAAGTCTTTGCAGGGTTTTTTTCATAGCTCTACTTGCTCGAAGAAGTTTTTTCCTAGCTCTAACCAGATGCTACTGATCTTCCCAGCTCTTACCGGCTTGCAGGCTCTTTCATTGTTACTCTCTCAGAAGAAGGTTTTTTTAAGTCCTAACCAGGGGATAAAATAATGTGCTGAAGCTGACCAGACTAAGGACGCTAGCCAGATCAATACCTGGTAGGCAGATTGTTTTCCCCTATTTTCCTCCCCAAAAACTAAGGTGCGTCTTATACTCCGAAAAATACGGTAGTCCTCAAATCACAACTACTGAACACAAAATTTCCATTGCTAAGCAAGACAGTTGTTTAGTGAGTTTTGCCCATTTTATGACCTTTCCCACCCCAGTTGTTAAGTGAATCACTGCAGTTGCTAAGTTAGTAACACGGTTGTTAAGTCAATCTGGCTTCTCCCTTGACTTCCCTTGTCAGAAAGTCCCAAAAGGTGATCCCAGGATGCCAGGGATCAATACATACCAGTTGCCAAGCATCCTAATTTTGATCACATGACTATGCAGATGCTGCAATGGTTGTAAGTGTGAGAAACTGTCATAAGTCGCTTTTTTCAGTGCCGTTGTAACTTTGAACGGTTACTAAATAAATGGAAGTCAAGGGCTACCTCTACTTATTTGCAGATGTCCCTATCTGATGCTTGCTTGTTTTAAAGGATGTCTGTTTAACTAGCTGCATCACTGCACAGTGGCTTAGTGCAGCTCCAATCCCAGTGCTTCATCCCAGCCCTCCCAGACGGAATCCAGGAAGAACCGACCTTCTGGTTTCTTCCTGCAGATGGTTGAGTTGAGTCATGAGGGGCAAATGGCTCTTGAAGGGAGGCTGGGCATCCAGCCAACTGTTGGTGTCAGTGCCAATTCCAGACGTTGGCGTATCTGCACTGTCCTTGAGGTCGCTCTCCTGCTTTTTCAAAGACGGGGTCTGCTGAGTCAAAAGTGGCTCCTCGTGTTCTCTGCTGCTCGGGTGATTCTGGCTTTCCTCCTGCAAATTCTGTGGCTGCACCTTGAGTTCTGGAAGAGCAAGTGAGACTCCTGAGCAAGGCAAGAACCCAAAACTGCAGGTCATCGCTGCTAGATGATGGTACATGGTCAGAGATGGGTTGCTACCGGTGCAGCCCACTCTACAGTACCGGTAGTGGCCAGCAGATGGCGCTGTTTGCACGCGCTCACTCCGGTGCTGTATTTTTGGTGATTTTGCTTCTGTGCATGCGCGGAAGCAAAATCTCGCTGAAATCTCGCGAGGGGACGCGTGTGCGCAATTTTGGCAAGATTTTTGCTTCCATGCATGCGCAGAAGCAAAACCGTACGAGTGCACATGCACACCAAATGTGGCGATGCATGCGCAGGGCTCCGGTAGCGAGGTAAGAGAGCAACCCGCCCCTGTACATGGTGATTTGAAACCTGAGATGGATAATCTCACAAAATGGCTGTCAATGAAGTGGGGAACACGTCTCCACAAAATGGCTTCCAAGCGTCTGAAAACAGGGGAGGCTGTCTCCTGCCACCTCCTCAGATGTTTTTAACCGCCTGAGTTTATCCTTTATTTTGGGGCAGGTGGAATTAAGTTACATTCTCCCATCCTTTAATTGTCTTCTATAGAATTCTATACGCAGAGGGAGGCACAGAGGCCCTCTCAAAAATAAGTTATTTCTGGTGCTGCGCTGTGCTTTGCACCAAGCACCATTTCACCCCTCCTCCCCTTTTTAATTAAGTACTTCTGCAAATACATGAAGGGAGGCAGGACACCTGCCAAAGGAGGTGTCTGCTAATTCACCAATGCCCACAGATAGATTGTAGGAGTAAACAAAAAGTAAGAGCAACTGAACAATCTATTCTTTCATGAAGAAAATATTTCAAGTTCAATCAAGACATCTCCAGTTTGAGGGACAGAGTAGTTTTTAAAAAGTCTCCAAGGTTTTTCAGATATACTTTTGCACACTGGTCCTACATGACCTTGGTTAGTTAGGATGTCACAGGGAAAAAAAACATTCCTTAAGTTATGCAGAAGAGAGAGTTTTAGAAGATAACAGTTCTTCCTACAGAGATAAAAGGAGCCAAAATGTGCCAAAATTCTCTTCTTGACAGACTAATCTATGTGCAATCTGTTTTTCTAAAAGAAAAACCCTTTAATGTAACAAAGTGACTCGCCTTAAGTCCCATATTCATCAATGGAAGACCAATATTATTTTAAAACAAACAAGCAACATTCTGCACCTTGTAATTAGAGGAACAAATGGTCCTTATCATCCATTCCCCAGGAATTCCCTTTAATTCCATTCTCCTGCCCAAAATAGTTTCAGTCTTACTCTAACAGATTCTGTGTTCTGCCTTCAATGTTTAACAAAACGCATTTCTCTAGTTATGCATCTCAATCAACATTTCTCAACCTTAACAGGCTGGCTGGGGAATTCCAAGAGTTACACACATCCTTCAAATTGCTAAGGTTGACAAACCTTGATCTAGAGAAAAATGCATCAGCCAGGGGTGGGGGCTTCAAAATTTTTAGCAAGGGGTTCTCTGCCCGGTTGCTAGGTGGGAGTGGCCATGGTTGGCATGACCTAGTCGGCCTCCTGCACCACGGCGAGGGGGGAGGGCGTTTTTGCCCTCTCCGGCTCCGGAGGCCCTCTGGAGGCTGGAAATGGGCCCGTTTCTGGCCTTCCCGAACTTCCAGTAGGCCTGTTTTTCGCCCTCCCCGAGCCTCCGTGCACGCCCTGCACTTACCTGCATCCAAAATGGGCCACGTGGGGACTCCTGGGAGGGGAGGGGAAGGGAGGGGTGAGCGGGGCCAGCCAGGAGTGGGATTTGGGGGTTCTCCGAACTGCACAGAATCTTAGCTAGAGGTTCTCCTGAACCCCTGCAAACCCCCAGCAGCCCACCCCTGGCATCAACCCATATAAAAATGTCCTAGATCACAATAATGTTGCTTGACCAAACAATGGCTTGAGTGTTTCTGAAAAGTAATGGGGTTTAGACATTGTTGTGTGTGGCCACAGCACAGATTCTTATCCACAGTTCTCAGCTACAATGTCTGGGCTACTCTTGTTCTTACATTCAGGCCTAAACCAACTTTCTTCTCCCTCCCTTTCGTCCTACCTTCCAAGAGGACGGTCAAGGTTGCCTGGACTGCTTGCCCCATGAGATTATCCAGGGCGAACACCCAGTGTGGCTTAATTTGGAGCTTCCGTAGCATATGCTTCACCTAGAGAGGTGGGACAGAACACGTGTGAGAAGGATGGGGGCACCCTCATTTAATGCAGCATGAGTCAGTCTTCCAATAGCATTTAACAACAGCAATAACACTTAGGCTTATGTACTTTCCCATAGTGCTTTACAGCACTCTCTGTGTGGTTTACAATGTATTTGCATATTGCCCTCATTAATCTGAGCCTTCCTTTTACTGACCTCAAAAGAATGGAAGGCTGAGTCAACCTTGAGCCCCAACAGGATCGAACTCCAGGCTGGGGGCAGAGTTTGCCTGCAGTACTGCGCTTTAACCACCACACCACCAGGGTTCATTAAAGATCAGAGGGACTGAAACAGCCCCATAGGGCTACATCCCTATATCTATATCTATATCTATATCTATATCTATATCTATATCTATATCTATATCTATATCTATATCTCTATCTCTATCTCTATCTATCTATCTATCTATCTATCTATCTATCTATCTATCTATCTATCTATCTATCTATCTATCTATCTATCTATCTATAAAAGTTTACCCACTATCCTGAATCATAGCATAGTTGACAGGAGCACAACAACCACATTAGCTTTTAAAATGCATGGTTGTTTGTTTGGATTGTCTGTGAACATAACCAACTGAGTTTTCTTCAATAAACCATCATTAAACAAGACACGAGCCGTGGTGGCACAGTGGTTAAAATGCAGTATTGCAGTATCACTGGCTCAAAGTTGACTCAGCCTTCCATCCTTCAGAGGTCGGTAAAATGAGGACCCAGATTGTTGGGGGCAATATGCTGACTCTGTAAAACCGCTTAGAGAGGGCTTTAAAATACTGTGAAGTGGTATATGTCTATTGCTACTGCATGATTCAGAGCAGTGAATTGAATCTCAGAGAGAGACTTGACCAGCTGCAGTTTTTCAGAAACCTTCCAGTTTTAAAAGAGATTAGACAACTCTGATCTGTTAGGTCATCATTCCAAAGATCTTTCCTTGCCTAAACAAGGAAATGAAATGAACATGGATGAGCAAAGAAGCAAAAATTCACCAAATTGCAATCCCATGGGAGTTATAGTTCCAGATTTTGGGTGCATTCCAGTAGTGGGTTCTAAAACCCTTTACTACCGATCCGCGCACGCGCTCGACACTACTGCCCATGCGCAGAAGCTTCTGCACATGCGCAGAAGCCTCCCAGGTGGGTGGGTGGAGCCTCCCACCACCCGCGCTACCAGTTCTAAGAAGCAGTCCAAACCGGGAGCAACCCACCGCTGGTGCATTCTTTAAATTAGCCCATTTGAGGTATGTCGAGGTGGCGCAGCGGTTAGAGTGGGGTACTGCAGGCCACTTCAGCTGACTCTGATCCGCAGGTCAGCAGTTCAAATCTCACCGGCTCAAGGTTGACTCAGCCTTCCATCCTTCCGAGGTAGGTAAAATGAGGACCCAGATTGTTGGGGGCAATATAAATATACATTGCTTACTGGTGTAAACCGCTTAGAGAGTGCTTGTACTGTGAGGCAGTATATAAATGTCACTAATAAATAATAAATAAATAAATAAATAAAAATGGTTGCCTTGATGCACCGTTTTGCCCAATTGAAGGTTCCATGAAATCAAACAAGAGTTTAACTAGTATATAGATCCCAGTTGTAGCAAATCTTAAGGAAGCTAAAGACTTTCCTGGAATGCTAATCATGAGATACTCACAGTGTCCTGGAAGGCAAAGAGTGGAGCCTGCACCTGACTAAAGCTCAGCCCATCAGACTGCAAGCGAGCCTGTAACTGGAGCAGGCTTTGAGCCAGCTGTTTGCGGCCTGGGGAACGGATGTAGCTCTTGAGACAGGATACCAGCTCAGCAATGTGTTCCAACGACAGCACCCTCTGTGGAGGAGAGTAAGAGTAAGTCAAGGCCCGCATGGAATATAGATGCAGAATAATTGCAGCAAGATTACTATAGTACACGCACAAAGATGGAATACCGTACTTACAGTGGAAGATGAGATTACAAATTGGATGGAACTGATGGACATTTATTTTCATTCATTCATTCATCCATCCATCCATCCATCCATCCATCCATCCATCCATCCATCCATCCATCCATTCTTCCATTTATATAGACACCCATCTTATAACCAACTCCAGGCAGCTCCCAATCAAAAATGGAGAAGCTAGGAAATGGTGAAGTTGAGCAGTTCAGACTGAGGAAAAATAATAGCACTAGCACTAATACTTACCGCTTCACAGTGTTTTACAGCCCTCTCTAAGCGGTTTACAGAGTCATATAAAAACGATTTATATTGTTTTATTTAGTTTCCTAGTATTGCCCCCGACAACAATTTGGGTTCTCAGTTTACCGGCCTCGGCAGGATGGAAGGCTGAGTCAACCTTGAGCTTGTCAGGATCGAATTCCTGGCAGTGAGCAGTGAGTTAGTCCTGCAGTACTGCATTCTAACCACTGCGCCACCATGGCTCTAAAGCAGGGGTCCCCAAACTTGGCAACTTTAAGACTTGTGGACTTCAACTCCCAGAATAGCTGGCTGGAGAATTCTGGGAGTTGAAGTCCACAAGTCTTAAAGTTGCCAAGTTTGAAGACCTCTGCTCTAAAGACTATTTGAAAGGCTGGAAGTCTTATGCAGACTTTTTGAGAAAAGGGAAAACACCTCATCCTCCCTCTGAGCTCAGGATTTCTCAGCACAGCCCTTGAGAACGGGGGAAGATGATTATGGGTAGTCTTCGACTTACGACTACAGTTGAGCCCAAAATTTCTGTCACTAAGCGAGACAGTTGTTAAATGAATTTTGCCCCATTTCTTGCCACAGTCCTTAAGTCAGTGTTTCTCAACCTTGGCAGTTTGAAGATGTGTGGACTTCAACTCCCAGAATTCTCCAGCCAGCGTTGCTGGCTGTGGAATTCTGGGAGTTGAAGTCCACACATCTTCAAACTGCCAAGGTTGAGAAACACTGACTTAAGTGAATCACTGCAATTGTTAATTTAGCAATTAACGGCTGTTAAGGGACTCTGGCTCCCCCGTTGACTGTCAGAAGGTGGCAAAAGGTGATCACATGATCTGCAGTTGTCATAAATAGGAGTCATTGCCAACCGTCTGAATTTTGATCACATGACCATGGGGATGCTGCAGTGGTCATAAGCGTGAAAAACAGTCATAGCTCACTCTTTTCAGTGCCGTTGTAACTTTAAGCGGTCACTAAATGAAGTGCTGTAAGTCGAGGCTTCCTGTAATCTCAGCCTTTACCTAATCATCGCCTTCAAGCCACATATCCAAGACCCAAGCAAGCCTTACCTCTTCCTGGGCCTCATATATGGCTGCCGCGATATTTGGCAGTTCCTCCGTCAGGACTTTGTGTAAGGTAGCTCGCCTCTCGCTGTCTTTCTTTAGCAAGAAGAGGCAACTGCTCTCTTCATGGGAGGAAGCAGAGAGGTTGAGATCGACATTGGTCACTCCTTCAGGGGTCCTATATTGGAGGAGTTGGATTCAAGGCAACAACGGTTGGCTGAGAGTAATTTACTCGAGCCCCCCCGCCCCCCCTCAAAAAACCACAATGGAGGAGATTGTTAAGATATTCATGAACTGGGAGAGACAGTGGTAACAAAGTCAGCCAATGAATAGGCATAGCAACTAAGTCAGCCAATGGGAGCTAACCACTTCTGAGTCTGTGCAGAGAATTGAAACTGTATACTTAAGCTTAAGGCTGGGCGTGGCTCAGTCCCCACTCTGCTCTCTTGTCCACTCTGTACTCTTTCACTCTGAACTCTGCTGAAATGAAACTAACTCTCCTGTTTGTGTTTACCTGTAACTGATTGAAGAAGAATTCTACTTGTGGTATTGTAAATATATATATTATTATGTTTATAAAGAAGTTATTGAATCCAGCTGAATTAGTCATCTGTGTGTGCTTCTGGTTTTGATTTTGCAACAAACTTTAATAGAGATCCAGTTGGGAAACTCACTGTTTACTACCCAAAGGTGCTTTTAACTAGATACATGGTCCATTTTAAATTGCTTTTATCAAATTTTAGTAATAATTTGTTTCTGGAATTTTGCACTTTGATATGGCCCAAGGGCTAATCAATAAAGACTCATGTCATGTCAATTAGACACAAGGACACTTTTTCCCCGCATGCCATCACTCTGCTAAACAATTAATTCCCACAACACTGTCAAACTATTTACTAAGACTGTATTACTATTATTCCTCTCATCCTTCCTATTACCTATCTCCTTTTCTACTTATAACTTTGTTGCTAGTATCCTTACGATTTATATTGTTTTATTTAGTTTCCTATTATGATTTTTGTTGATTGGTTACTTAGTATCCTATGACTATCACTAAATGTTGTATCTTATGATTCACGATGAATGTATTTATGACGACTATGATAGCAGTAGCAATAGCACTTATATACCGCTTCCCAGTGCTTTACAGCCCTCTCTAAGCGGTTTACAGAGTCAGCCTATTGCCCCCCAACAATTTGGGTCCTCATTTTACCCACCTCGGAAGGATGGAAGGCTGAGTCAACCTTGAGCCTGGTGAGATTCGATCTGTCAAACTGCTGGCAGCCGGCAGTGAGCAGAAATAGCCTGCAGTACTGCACTCTAACCACTGCGCCACCCTGGCTCATGATGATTTATCACTTATGTCTTTTATGTACACTGAGAGCTTATGCACCGAAGACAAATTCCTTGTGTGTCCAATCACACTTGGCCAATAAAGAATGATATTCTATTCAAGAGGCAACTGGACTTTCTGGTTTTTCTTTGAAGACGTTTCGCTTCTCATCCAAGAAGTTTCTTCAGCTCTGAGCTGAAGAAGCTTCTTGGATGAGAAGCGAAACGTCTTCACCCCCCCCTCAGAAAATCCAGTTGCCTCTTGAAAAAGTACTTTTGGGATAACCATGACCTGGATGACTGAGAATCTCCATAGACATCTCTTTTTAATAACAACCTTCCTGTACATGGCCAAGTGAGCAGAAGTGTATGGCAATCAGTATCAGTATTGCAGTATCAGTATTCCAGTATGGCAATCAGGAGCCGAGGTGGTGCAGTGGTTAAAAGCAGCACTGCAACCTTCAGCTGATTGCTAGTTCAGCAGTCCAGCTGTTCAAATCTCACCAGGCTCAAGATTGACTCAGCCTTCCATCCTTCTGAGGTGGGTAAAATGAGGACCCAGATTGTTGGGGGCAATATGCTGAACTCTGTAAACCACTTAGAGAGGGCTGTAAAGCACTATGAAGCGGTATATAAGTCTAAGTGCTATTGCTATCGCTATCTCATGGACGATTGCAAAAATCACAGGAGTATGACTAGCTTGACAAAGGACATCAGATCATGCATATATATTCTCTCCCAATGTTCTATGCAAGATCCTCTGTGCTTGTGAGCAATAGTAGGCACTAGGTGGCAGTCCAACTCTTTCATACTTCTCCAGACTTTAATCCATTCTGGGCAGATCAGTGCAGATCTAGAAGCAAACACTAACCAATCATTTCGATTGGCCATGCTCAGCTCTTCTTTGTTTGCGGTCACTACTGTCAAAAAGAAAGAAAGAAAGAAAAAATAATCTCTCTCTCTCGCTCTCTCTTTCTCTTTCTCCCTTCAAAAAGTATTTGTTATGCAAGTACTGGAGTGCATAACACCAGAGATGATACCGGAAGGCAAAAATCACAAAACTGTCTCACACTTATCCCAAAGGTGTTTTTTCAGGAAGCAACTGGACTTTCTTTTTTCTTTGAAGACGTTTCACTTCTCATCCAAGAAGCTTCTTCAGCTCTGACCGAATAGTGGGGAATGGAAGGATTTATACTCCTTGCAGACAGCTGGTCATTTGCATCCTTTGAGAGGGTCCTTGAAGCACTTGGAGGTTTATCTGTGTCCTCAGGGTCACCTGAGTGGTGCTTCTGGTTTCTGTAGTCTGCAGTTTTTTTCTCTGGAAATCCATTCCCACTCCCACACCATTCAAAGGGTGTTCATCCCAAATTGTATAGCTAAAAGTCTGTAGAGAGTCTCAGTCATCCAGGTCATGGTTGTCCCAAATGTGCTTTTTCAGGAGGCAATTGGATTTTCTTGTTTTTTCTTTGAAGATGTTTCACTGTGTCTCACTTATTTTGGCCATTTCATGTGTGTGTGTGGGGGGAATTCAGTAGAGAAAGTAATTATGCTTGGAAGAGTGAGTGGTAAAAGGAAACCAGGCTGCCAAAGAACATGGCGGCTGGACACCATCAAAGCTGTTACCAGCCGCAGCACAGAACAATTCAGAGGAGTGCAAGATTGGAAGAGACACCTGGCCCACAGAATTGCCAAGAGCTGAACATGACTGAATGGACATGGACATCATCATCATCATCATCATCATCATCATCATCATCATCATCATCATCATCATCATCATCTTCCCAAAAAGAAGTCAGCATTATATTACCTCAGATAATTGTTCCCCTGGTTCACTTCGCTGGAGCTTCGAGATAAAACTATATTTTCCACTTGGACTTTCAGGGAGTGCAAGGAAGAAGAACGGTTTCTAGGTTCTGCAACGCCTTCTGTTGAAGTGGACCTTTTGGGCTTGGACACTGATGGATCATCTGAACAAAGAAGAGGAAAAAGAGGCCGGTAGCTGAGAAGGGACGCCATGCCCAGACTCTCAGAATCTTCACCTGGCTTGGCTCCTTCCCTCACCTGGCACTGCTGGGCTCCTGCATTTCTTCCTGTTCCTTAAAAAGGGCTCCTGAAGCAAAGCAGCCGCGGTCGATCGCTTGTCTGGATCAGCTTCAAAACATTTCAGGATAAAATCCTTGGCTTCATCAGACATGGAACTGGGCACCTCTGGATGGATCTTGAACATCCCCACCTGAAGAAAAGGAACCGACTAGCAATAGTACACAATCTCTTACTCAGAACACCCAACGTAAGGTTACCTAGAAATTTGCCATTTTTCTTTAGTTTGTAGGATGGTGGGAAGTAGGCTAATTTTGCCTGCTTTTGATTGGAGATGGTGGGAATTGAACTCAACAACTTCCACTGAAAATGTTCTTCACATCAGAGACCTTAACCCTCAACCTTGGCGATTTGAAGTTGTGCGCACTTCAACTCCCAGAATTCCTGAGTCAGCCTTGCCAGCCAGAGTTGAAGTACTTACACTCACAGAATTCTGGGAGTTAAAGTCCAACCCAAGAGCAGTTACAGCTTTGCCTTAAACCAAGGCAATGGCTGCCTTGATAGCAGCCAGCCATTGAAAGAGGCTTGTGGCAACTGCAGAGGATTTAGGGACAGGTTGCCAAAGCCAATTATTGTCTTGTTACCCACACTCGGCAGAACAAGGAAATTTATTTCATTTACTGACTTGCAGGAAAAGTGGAATTTGGGAACGTGCACGAAGGTTTAGAATAATGATTCCTGTTAATTTCTGGCTTATTTTTTGGGCAGAGAATGCCAGGCAATAGCCATGGTCATACCTTCCCATCTTGCCTGACTTCGCCAATACGTGAGGCAGGCCAAGCTGAGAGGCAGTATGACCTACTGACCTGCAGATATCAGTGAAATTTAAGGTTGAGTAGGGATTTGAAGCTGGGAACAGTTTAACTCTATATAGTGAGCATCCATTTGATATAATGGTTATGGGGCTGGTAAAAACCAGGAGACTGTGAGTTCTAGTCCTACCTTAGGCATGAAAACCGGCTGGGTGACTTTGGGCCAATCGTCAGGAGACTGTGAGTTCTAGTTCTGCCTTGAGACAGGAATGCCAGCTAGGTGACTTTGGGCCAATCGTCAGGAGACTGTGAGTTCTAGTTCTGCCTTGAGACAGGAATGCCAGATAGGTGACTTTGGGCCAATCGGCAGGAGACTGTGAGTTCTAGTCCCACCTTAGGCATGAAAACCGGCTGGGTGACTTTGGGCCAATTGTCAGGAGACTGTGAGTTCTAGTTTTGCCTTAAGACAGGAATGCCAGCTAGGTGACTTTGGGCCAATCGCCAGGAGACTGTGAGTTCTAGTTCTGCCTTAAGACAGGAATGCCAGCTAGGTGACTTTGGGCCAATCGCCAGGAGACTGTGAGTTCTAGTCCTGCCTTAGGCATGAAAGCCACCTGGGAGACTTTGGACTAGTCACTGCTCTCAAACCAACCTACCTCACTGGATTGTTGTTGTGTGGAAAATAGGGGGAAGGAGTATTAAGTGTGTTTGCTACCCTGAGTTACATGTAAAGTAAAAAAGGCAGGATAAAAATCAAATCAATAAATAGTGGTCCTCGTTGTCTTATAAACCCTACTGCATTGGTTAAAGGAAGGCACCTGCAGTGTTTGCTTTCAGATGCCCTCCCAGGCTGAGTTCCCATCCCTGCTCATTCCATACATTTCTTGCATTCCCACATGTTCCAATCTTGACGAAGAAATCCCAAACCATGGACAGTCGAGAGTTCGGGGTTGATCCTTTTCCTGACCAGCTCCATTAATCGGAGGGACCCAAGACGATTTCTCATGGCCTGTCCAGCCTCACCTTGAACATTGCGGCCTGTGGGCTGCCCAGCTCAAAGAAGGGGGGCCTGCCTGTGGCCATCTCAATGATGGTGCAGCCCAGGGACCAGATGTCGGCAGGCTTCCCATAACCTCGGGGTCCCTGATCAATGATCTCAGGGGCCATGTACTGCAGGGTACCTACGGGAAGAAAGTCAGGGAGACAAGAGTAAGGCCACACTTGGAATATTGCGTCCAGTTTCGGTCACCATGATATAAAAGAGATGTTGAGACTCTGGAAAGAGTGCAGAGAAGAGCAACAAAGATGATTAGGGGACTGGAGGCTAAAATATATGAAGAACGGTTGCAGGAACTGGGTATGTCTAGTTCAATGAAAAGAAGGACTAGGGGAGAGATGATAGCAGTCTTCCAATATCTCAGGGGCTGCCACAAAGAAGAGGGAGTCAAGCTTTCTCCAAAGCATCAGAACAATAGGAAAGAAGCAATAGGAAAGAAAGTAATCAAGGAGAAATCCTACCTAGAACTAGGGAGAAATTTCCTGATGCTTAGAACAATTACAGGTAGTTCTTAACTTACAATAGTTCATTTATTTGACCATTCAAAGTTACAACAGTACTGAAAAAAGTCACCTATGACCATTTTTCACATGTGGCAGCATCCCCATGGTCACGTGATCAAAATTCAGACACTTGGCCACTGACTCATATTTATGATGATTGCAATGTCCTTGGGTTATTTGATCGCCTTTTGCAACTTTCTGACAAGCAAAGTCAACGAGGAAGCCAGATTCCCTTAACCACTGCCTTACTAACTTAACAACTGCAACGATTTACTTAAAGACTGTGGCACAAAAGGTCATAAAATGGGGCAAAACTCACTTAGCCGATGTCTCACTTAAGAACATACATTTTGGGTTCAACTGTGGTCGTAAGTCGAGGACTACCTATCATCAGTGGAAGGACTTGCCTCCAGAAGTTGTGGGTGATCCATCCATGGAGGTTTTTAAGAACAGGACCGTTCCTGTACTAATGTACCCATATATTCTTACCTCTTTTACTCTTATTCATGCTTGTACTATTGCATATATATTCAGTCATGTTTTACTGTTTATACTTTGCTTATAATCATATATGCTTGACAAATAAACAAATACAAATACAAAGATTGGACAACCATTTATCTGAAATGGTATAGGGCAGGGCTGTCAAACTCCTGGCCCATGGGCCGGATTCGTCACGCCTGGCCATGCCTACGCCTGGTTTAGCGAAGGGGGAGAAAAATCCCGATACGTCACATGATGTTGCCGTGACGATGTGAGTTTGACAGCTCTGGTATAGGGTTTCCTGCTCGAGCAGGGGGTTGGACTAGAGTACTTCCAAGATCCCTTCTAACTCTCTTACATGACAGTCACCCAATGCTCCTTGCCAGCAACTGTGCAAGTAAACAATACTGGGTTCTCTTTTTGATGAGCTTGTGTAAGATTACATTCCTTTTCAATTTTGGTAAGCTGGCTAGCTGTCAGCAACTGTTGTGGCCCACCAGCGGAGCTGGCAGCAGATTCAGACAGTGAGGAGGTTGGGGAGGAACATGGGCCAGTCCTGGAGTCTGGGGAAGGCTCTGATGAGTGCTCTGCATCGGAGGCAGAGATGGGGCCAGGGCCGTCTGACAGTTATCAGCTACCTTCGGAGTCAGACATCAGTGAGGCAGACAAAAAGCTGGAGCCTGTTCCCAGTGTGAGCATGCACAGAGCTGCCAGACGAAGGGAACAGCTAAGGAACAAGGGTTGACTTAGGAGTAAGGCCCCAGGTGGACAATGAATGGCCCCTCCCATAGGGAATAAAAGAGGAGAGAGAGGGGAGGAGTGTTTGCAGGAGACAATTAGTTCATTTGGGAGAAGATCTGTTCCTGCATTCTTGCCAAGTATTGTCTGTTATAGTGTGGAGTCTGTAATTGGGAAATATCTTTAAAAACTGTTGGCCCGGACTTTGCTGGAGAGGAATTCATGTATACTAAATAGCAATAGCACTTAGACTTATATACCATTTCATAGTGCCTTACAGCCCTCTCTAAGCGGTTTACAGGGTTCAGCATATTGCCCCCAACAATCTGGGTCCTCATTTTACCCACCTCGGAAGGATGGAAGGCTGAGTCAACCTTGAGCCGGTGAACTGCTGAACTGCAGTGCTGCATTTTAACCACCGCGCCACCTCGGCTCTAAATAAAAGGGGTTTAATCGTGACGTGGAGTCGGCTTCGTGCTTTTGGGGAAGCCTAGGTCAGAACAGCAGCTAGCAGCAGCTTCTGCTCATTCTATTGAGCGAGACCCTGGAAATCTGCTTGCTGGTCGCAAGGCACAATTCTTGCCTGGGGCAGCTCATAAATCTACCCAAGGCTGATTTCTCTTTTTGCGAGCTCCCAAATATTGATTGCCCAAACTCTTCTGACATGCTGATCTGAACTTAATTATTTTACCCTGTTCGTCTCTCTCCTATTATTCCTGATCTTCCTAGCTGTTCCTCCTCATCTGCCTGGTGAGCTGAAAACAGCCGCTGGGGTCTTTTCAATGCAAAATTGAAACGAAGAAAGATTAGCAACTTGAGAAAACAGCCGAGGTGTCTGCAGAAAGTTTGGTTCTAATCTGTCCCTCCAAGGATGAAGACAAACATTCTCTGATCTTAGGCTTATTGATTGCTGGCATTTTTAATATTGTTGTGCGGCCGATTATATTGCTCCCTCTAATGGTGATTTCTACTGGCAAGCGCTGAGAGAGAGAGAGAGAGAGAGAGATGGAACTGAATGGGGCCATTGACAAACAAGAATTTGCCTGTCAGCAATCCAGGAAAATTAATATGTTTGCAAAGTAAATACGATTCGTGTGGAATGCTGAATGGCAGTTGAAATAAAAATGATGTGCAAGTGTGCGCAGGCATGTTCACAAGAGCATGCATGCATGTGCATATAGAAATATGTGTCCATATTGTAGTGTCCATGCTACTAATGCCATAATTGTAAACTACATATCTGGTTGAAAATATTGGTGAAAGGGATGTTTCATCAATTGTAGGTACTATAGGATTGTAGGTACTACTATGTTAATAGTACCTACAATCCTGGGGATTGGTCAACATTTAGATCACCGTTGACATTTCTCTGTAAAGCTAAGAATCTCATTTTCTGAAGTTAATCCAGGTTTTATAATCTCAAAATAAAATAAAACTAAAAAAAGAAAAAGAAATATGTGTCTGTGTGTGTGTGGTGGGGTGTATATGCACTTGATTGTGCTTGGGTAAACTGCAATGCAGTTGAAGATGGTGTACACAAATTCCTAATAACTTGCATTTGGGGTAAAGAGCAATTAAAACAAGACCCTAATCAAGGAATAGTATAGTATACTATAAGAGCCGAGGTGGCGCAGCGGTTAGAGGCCGTACTGCAGGCCACTTTAGCTGACACTGATCCACAGGTCAGCGGTTCAAATCTCACCGGCTCAAGGTTGACTCAGCCTTCCATCCTTCCGAGGTAGGTAAAATTAGGACCCAGATTGTTGGGGGCAATATAAATATACATTGCTTACTGGTGTAAACCGCTTAGAGAGTGCTTGCACTGTGAGGCGGTATATAAATCTCACAAATAAATAAATAAATAAATAAATAAATAAATAAATAAATAAATAAATAAATAAATAAATAAATAAATAAATAAATAAATAAATAAATTCCCCTTTAAGGTCCCTTCCCGCTCTGTTCTACTCTAAAACAAGATCCTGATCAAGGAATTACCAAGTCCGACAAACAATCAAATAGCCTAATCAAGGAACCACTAAAAATACTGACAAGGCAAGCCATTAGTATATAAAAAAGAGCACACCCCTTTCCCTTCTAGCACTGATGGTGTTACCTAGTTTGGTGATGAAATGTCTGCACTAAGGACCCCATATTTAAAATGTTCATTCATAGACCCTAATCCCTTACCTGTGAATGTCTCAGTGCTTGGGCTGATCCCAGCCAGCCTTTTGGAAGTGCCGAAGTCTGAAATTTTTAATACTCCACTATAAGTGTTGATCAAGACGTTATCTCCCTGTCAATCACAGAAACTGTTGCTTTAGAGAACCAGGAAGGGTCCAAGATCTCCAGAGCAGAAAACATGGGGTCGCAATATCAAGCCATCCCCAATGTGGTTTGGTTCCTCACCTTGATATCTCGGTGGATAATCTGGTTATCATGGAGGTAACGTAAACCTTCCAGAATTTGCTTAGTGTAGAATACAATGGTTGGTTCGTTGTCCTTCAGCGGACCCCACATTGACCGCAAGAGGGAAGAGAGGCTTCCTATATGGAGAGATGGGAGGGGAGGAAGAACCATGGGGATTAAAGAGAGGCTATTTTGCACCAGAAATAAATCTTTGAGAAGCAATTGCCCACAAACCACACGGATAACCAGGGCTGGACTTCAGATCCTTTAACAACGGGTTTGCTGCCCCATTGGTGGGTGGGCGTGGCCATGGTGGGCGTGGCCTAGTCAGCCGCCTGCACCACGGTGGTGGTGGGGTGTTTTTTGCCCTCCCCAGGCTCCAGAGGCTTTCCTCGAGCCTCCAGGAAGGCGAAAACGCCCCCCCTGGACTTGGGTGGTCCTCCGGAGGGCGGAAACAGGCCCATTTCCACACTTCCGGAACCTCCGGTAGGCCTGGTTTTTGCCATCCCAGACCTTCTGCGCGGCCCCTGCACTTACCTAGAATGATGAACAGGCCACATGGAGACTCCTGGGAGGGGAGGGGCGGGATGGGCGTGGCCAGCCAAGGGTGGCATTTGGGGGTTTGCCAAACCCCAGCAATCCTTGGCTAGAGGATCGCCCGAACCTTGCCGAACCCCCAGGAGCCCACCCCTACGGATAACATGACTTTTGGTGGCTGGAAGAGCATACAGGTGCACCTTGACTTACAACAGTTCATTTAATGACCATTGAAAGCTACAATGGCACTGAAAAAAGTGACTTACAACCCTTTTTCACATAACCGTCTCAGCATCCCCATGACCGTGGGATCAAAATTCAGATGCATGGCAACTGACTCACACTTACGACAGTTGCAGTGTCCCAGGGTCATGTCATGGGATCCCGTTTTGCGACCATCTGACAAGCAAAGTCAATGGGGAAGCCAAGATTCACTTACTTAACAGCCGTGTTATTAACTTACCCGCAGTGATTCACTCTAACAACCGTGACAAGAACGGTTATAAACTGGGGCAAAAGTCACTTGACAGCTGTCCCCCTTAGCGACAGAAATTTTGGGCGAAATTGTGGTCATACGTCGAGGACTATCTGTATTCACTATGCCACAGGGAAAGGAAGTGAGTGCGGGGCGGGCATGTCACAAAGGTGGAGCCAGAGTTTTCTGTTGGGTTTTGCAGAAAGAGTTTTGTAGCAGTATGTGAAACAGTCTGACATGTTTTGCATCTCTCTTAAGAGTTTGGAGGCTTTTTCTTCATTTTATAACCCACATTAAATACAAGTCAAGGTCTAAACTTCAACGTTCATCTGTTTTTTTTCTCATAGCCGAATAGCTAGAAAATGCACTGCTTGCTTTGGCAATTAGATCTGGAAGGGGTTCCAGGAGGCAGAACAAAGAGCTCACGATGCTTACGCAGAGTGAACAAGAAGCATTTACTTCCTGATCCTTAGCATAATTGATCCATGCATGCAGTGTCTTCCTGAAGGCCCTCATTTTAATACTCGCAGTAAGATGGTGAAGGATGATCCGTTGGCATCTGAGCACGCATTTTTTTATGAAAGCTAATTTCCCCCAACAGGTATCAGGGAATCAGACCTCGGTTTATGCAACCTGCTTTTTCTTAGCACGTTCACAAATTTTACGGTGCAATTCTCAGCTCAAAAAAGGTGCATATGAAAACATGCAGGGAAAATACAACGGACGCAAACTCAGCCCGTCAGAACCAAAGGTAAAGGTAAAGGTTCCCCTCGCACATATGTGCTAGTCGTTCCCAGCTCTAGGGGGCGGTGCTCATCTCTGTTTCAAAGCCGAAGAGCCAGCGCTGTCCGAAGACGTCTCCGTGGTCATGTGGTCGGCATGACTAAACGCCGAAGGCACACAGAACGCTGTTACCTTCCCACCAAAGGTGGTCCCTATTTTTCTACTTGCATTTTTTACGTGCTTTCGAACTGCTAGGTTGGCAGAAGCTGGGACAAGTAACGGGAGCTCACTCTATTACGCGGTGCTAGGGATTCGAACCGCTGAACTGCCGACCTTTCGATCAACAAGCTCAGCGTCTTAGCCACAGAGCCACCGTGTCAGAACCAAAACAAGCGGTTTAAGAATACGAAGTGCAAAAAAGAAAGTGTCCCGGGAGAGAAATGCTCACCAAAACCGGCAGAGATTTTCACATGGATTTTTGCAGAGAGATTTTGCAAAGGGGAAGGGGGGGAAAAATGCAGAAACGAGGTGGGAAATTTAAAAACTGAGCAAAATCCAATGATGGGTCCATACATCCCGACTGATGAAGTTTATGTCTAGTACTGACTGAAAATCATTGGCACAACTCCTCCTATCTATCACTTGTTTCTATTTCCACACACAACTCTCCTGTAGTGTGTTTCTATATTGCAACCCATCTCACCTTTATTTATAAGGAAAGATGGTGGGAGCCACTCCAAAAACCCAGAAACCCACAATATTAGCAAGTAAACAGCAAGGAAGTATTCCCATCCTCACCAGGGTTTCAGAATCGCATCTTCTGCTTACTCACCTCCAGGCACTTCCTCCATGAAGATTTTGAGGAAGCCATTTTGACTCACGGAACCCAGATAACGGACAATATTCCTGTGTTTCAGGCGCTTGTGCAGGGCAATCTCCTCATGCAGAGGCTGTGAATATCTGAGAAGTAAGACCAACAATGAAAGACCCAGGCAGTCACTCTTCCAAGAACAAAAGATCCCTGCCAAGGGATGGGATGGGATGGGAGGACAAAGCCAGCACCTCCCACTGAATGATCTGGAAATGTCTTCTCTGCCCACAGGTCCTACTGGGTCTAAAACAGGGGTGTCAAACTCGATTTAATTGAGGGTCGTATCAGGGTTGTGTTTGACCTCGAGGGGCTGGGCTGGGCATGGCCAGGGTAGCATTGTTAACTCCAATTTAACAGGCATGGCCAGTTTGACATCACTCATGTCGGGGGCGCCTGTGGTGGCCTGAGCGCTCTGCCAAGTGAAAATGGGCTCCTGAGGTCCGTTTTCTGCTGTGATGGTCTCCTGCAACCTTCTGCCAGTGAAAATGGAGCTCACGAGGGCCGCCTGCGGCTCTCCCGAGCTCAGTTTTCACTGGCAGAGGCACCGTGGGCCGGTCCTTTGTTATTTCCAGGGTGGCCCCGCGGGCCAGTTCTAAGCACCCCCGGGCCTTGAGTTTGACACCCCTGGTCTAAGAAAACTTGCTGCGGCCAACTCGGCATTGGACAATTCAATGCGGGATAACTCACTAGAGGGACAAGTGAATTGAAATGGCCCTTGTTTTGCTTTAGCTTGAACCTTGAACCTAAAACAAGACAAGACTCATTAAATTCACATGTCCTTCTCTTGAGTTATCCCGCATTAAATTGTCCCGTGGTGAGCTGTCTTATGACAAATTGTCCCATGGCGAATTGGACGTGGTGAGATAGCTGGGGTGAATCGGCTGGGGCACATTGGCCATGGCGAGTTTTCCCATTCCGGGTCCTACCTGCTATCCCGCTCCGGGATCTCTTTAATGGCAATGCGCACTTGGTTGCTGCGGTCTCGTCCGGCATAGACCACACCGTATGTCCCTTTTCCCAAAATCACCCTGTCGCCTGCTTCAGTGTATTCATAGTCATACTGTGAAAATGAAAGCATAGAAAGAATACTGTATAAGGAAGCGCAAAACCAGGTCAGATACACAAACAGCCCTATAACTAGAGTGAATTTTGAAGCCTAGGGCAGACAATCCAGGAAAATGTGGCAGATAATGAATCCTGGGTTCCTTAAATTAGCTTCCTGACCTCAAACATGGTAGAAGAAGTCACTGCTCAACTTTCAGCTGCCAATCCTGTCAGATTCCATAAATGGAATAGGGATGGTTACACTTATTTTTTTTTATGCAAGCAAGTTTGTACTGTGTTGAAGTTTGTCTCCAACATCCTATTTTTCTGACGTTGTAAAGCATTCTCAGATAGTTTAAGACCATTATTTTTTTTTAAAAAAAATATGGTGTTTGCAAACAATTTTGAAATTATTACACAAACACTTTTAAAGGCACCAAAGTTCCACCTTGTTTTTCCGTCAAAATAGCTTTGAGAAAAGTGGAGCTTCAGCACTCTTTACAACCAAGACTAAACACTGAAATGAGTGCAGCTAAAGACTTTAACAATTATTTCTCTAGATGCTGATTAAACATGCAAGCTCATGTACCCCATTAAATTTACAACCGAAGTATTACACTTAAGAGAAAATAGGTATGATTGGAACAGGTTTTCATTTAAATACTCATTATCTTTCACTTTTTATCTAAAAATTATATGCTCTTCCATACTCTGGAAAAACTGCACTGTTTTGGATTTCTTCCGGTGGCGTTCCTGAGATTGTTACAAGATGACAAAACAACGTGGCACGGTTGTGTTTTTCTACACTACCTCTCTTTATCCCTTTTCTTCTTTGGAAAACTGTGCCCAGGTGGGGTTTCCTCATAGTTGAATGGATGCGTAAAAAGCCAAGGAAATTGCAGGCCAGTGTAGGAAATGTACACAATAAACAGACTCACTCATTTGCCTTAGCAAATCTATTACAGAGATAAAGTGTAAGAAACTTGTATGCATTAGGGAGAATTTCACTAGTGTTCCCTAGTTCAAAAACACACGGAAAGCAAGATCTTTCTTATATAATATGAATGGTACAATAGAATAACCTTGGAGGTCTTCTAGTCCAACCCCCTGCTGAGACAGGCCTACACCACTTCAGACAAATGGCTATCCAACATCTTTTTTAAAAAACTTCCAGTGTTGGACCATTCACAACTTCTGGAGGCAAGCTGTTCCACTTGTACTTACTGTCAGGAAATTTCTCCTTAGTTCTAAGTTGTTTCTCTCCTTGATTAGTTTCCACCCATTGCTTCTTGTCCTGCCCTCAAGTGCTTTGGAAAATAGCTTGACTCCCTCTTCTTTGGGGCAGCCCCTGAGATAGTGGAACACTGCTATCATGTCTCCCCTAGTCCTTCTTTTCATTAAACTAGACATACCCAGTTCCTGCAACCGTTCTCTATATGTTTTAGCCTTTAGATCAGCGGTTCTCAACCGGGGGTTGCGACCCCTTGGGGGGGGGGTCGAACGACCCTTTCACAGGGGTTGGGAGACTTCGCCCGGACACCGCCATTTGGGTTCTTTTACCCTCTGTGCATGCGCTGAGGGTAAAAGAACCCAAATGGCGGCGGCGGGGCAGGGGTCACGGCGGCGGACGCAGCGGCGGGATGGATTGCGGTGGGGGCACAGGGGCAGGGCGCGGGTCGCGGCATTAGGAAGGTTGAGAACCACTGCTTTAGATTGTGGGAAAAGATTCAGAAGAAAATTTAAGCACAGTACTAAACGAGACCTCTGCATGGTAGCTATTTTTATACTGAGTCATCTCTAGGTTTGTTGTTTCCTTCTTCACTTGTTGTGAAATCCTTCCTAAGAAAACCAAGTTTTTCTTGATTCAGAGTGCCTTCCCCCCAAATCACCTCTAGTTCCACTGGAGAGCTGCACCAATTCCCTTCTTCGCCCATCTCTGCCATGAAAGAATGGACCAGTTCAAAAAACCTGAAATAAAAGAGGAAGAGGAAGGAAAATCTCAGGGAATAATATAAGCTCATGAAACACCTCCATAAAGATTGATACTGCTTTAAAGCAATCAAAGTGCCTGAGAAGCTTAGAGGAGTCCATCTCCAGAGGTGCTGGCCAACAGCTGTCATTGTCCCCCATCAGCTTTTGGTAGTTAAAAGTGATGGAAGATGTAGCCAACACATTAAGAGCGACATGAGTTGGGGAAGACTGCCTTAGAGAAGGGGGAAGTTGTGGTCCTCCAGGTACTTTACACCAAGGGTGTCCACCCATGGCAACTTTTAAGATTTTTGGACTTCAACTCCCAGAATTCCCCAGCTAGCCAGCCATGCAGGCAGGGGAATTCTGGGAGTTGAAGTCCACAAGTCTTAAAGTTGCCAAGTTTGGAGACTCCTGATTTAGACTATAATTTCTATCAGTCTCCATACTAGTTCTAGCTTTAAGCACCGGCATTTGGTGATCTGGTGGTCGACTCTGCGTGAAGCAACAATCTATATCTTTTTTTAAAAAAAATGTCATTAGCATCATAAACAGCATGCTTATATTTGATGGTCGTTTATTCCGGTAATTTGTTTCTGGTCAATTTTTTTTTAGTAAAAATAGAGCCAAAGTGCAATTCACCTTTCAAAACTGCTTTTCGAAATTGGCAATTCAAAGAGGAGTGGGTTTCAACTCCCAGAATTCCCCAGCCAACTGGCTGGAGAATTCTGGGTGCTGAAGACCACACCTCTTCGAGCTGCCAAGTTTGAAAAAACACTGCTTTAAAATTACTTACAATCCCACTGGAAATCAATGGGGAACTATTGGAGAATGTGATTTCCTTTCCGTTTATAGCCCTTGACTTTTCAAAAATATCTTCACCCACACATTTTCAAGCTTCACAGCAACCCTGAAGCTAGCTGTCATAGTTTTAATGCTCACCCTGAAATAATCAAAACAGTGGCAATTGGTTGCCAAGTACCGTTTGGGTGGTACATTATTTACATCTGGGCTATGCTAGTATCTCCCTTAATTAGGTTTTTGATCTTTGCAATTCACAGCTAATTCCTCCCATTAGGCTTTGATTGACTCGTGACATATTGTATAGCTAGCCAAACTGTAGCCTCTGTAATGCAAACACAGTTCTTCCTCCCAAGATGCCACAGCCCTGCCTTTCCTTTACAAAACATGCATCAGGGAAGGAGCAGATGACAAATGAAATGTACCATATTTTTCGCACTATAAGACACACCGGACCATAAGACGCACATTAACTTTAGAGGAGGAAAACAGGGTGGGGGGAAATCTGCCTCTGCCTCCCAGCATCCATCCAGTATTCATCTGACTAGTGTACTTGCAGCAAACAGCCTGCCTTCTCTGTTTCTGGTGGAGAACGCTGGAACGCTGGAGCTTTCGCTGCCGATCAGCTGATCGGCGGTTGGATCGGCCTCCTGGAATACCGCCGATCAGCTGTTCTATCACTGCTGCTGCTCACCGCCACCGCTCGCTGCCTAGAACAGCTGATCGGCGGTATTCCCGGATGCCGATCCAACTGCCAATCAGCTGCTCAGCAGTGAAGGCTCCAGCGTCCCCCGGTGGTGGCAAATGGCGGCAGTGGTGACAGGTGGAGGTGGCAAATGCTGCCGTCGCACCAACCCTCCGCCCCCCACCGCAATATTCAATCTATAAGACGCACAGACATTTCCACCCATTTTTGGGGGTAAGTGCGTCTTATAGTGAGAAAAATACGGTATATTTCTACCGAGGCCATCTTTATAATTTTACAACAATGCCCATTTCTTGAAATTGTTATTTCTGAAGCAGATCACCCAACAAATGCTGGATCTGCTCTTAAATAAGACAGTAAAAAAAGGAGCCTCTTTCAAATGCAGACCATGGAATGAATCATAGGGCTGGAAGGGACCTCAGAGGTCTTCTAATCCAACCTCCTGCTGAAGGTGGGAGACCTTACACCATTCCAGTCAAATGGTTGTACAGTCTATTTTTGAAAACACCCAGTTATGGAGCACCCACTATTCCAGGACACAAGCTATTCCACTAATTCATTGTTCTGTCAGAATATTTCTCCTTACATCTAGATTGGATCTCTCTTTAATAAGCTTCCACCCATTACTTCTTGTCCTGCCCTCTGGTTCCTTTGGGAATAAATCAAACTCCTCTTCTCTGTGACAGCCCCACAATAACTTGAAGACAGTTATCATGTCTTCCCCTCCCTTCGATTGGCTGGACACATCTAGCTCCCTCAACTGTTCATCATACAGTTTAGTCTCCAGACCCTTCATCGTCTTTGTTGCTCTTCTGTGCATACTTTCTAGGCCAGGGGTGTCAAACTCAAGGCCCGGGGGCCAGATCCGGATCGCGGGATGCTTAGACCTGGCCTGCGGGGCTGCCCTGGAAACAGCAAAGGACTGGCTTGCGGTGCTTCTGCCAGCGAAAACAGAGATTGGGAGGGCCGCACACGGCCCTCCTGAGCTCCGTTTATGCTGGCAGAGGGTTGCAGGAGGCCGTTGCAGCCAAAAACAGAGCTCGCAAGGGCCGCATGCGGCTCTCCTGAGCTTCGTTTTCACTGGCAGAGGGTTGCAGAAGACCGTCGCAGCCGAAAACGGAGCTCGGGCGCCCGTTTTCGCTGGCAGAGCTCTGGGGTCACCACAGGCGCCCCCGACATGAGTGACGTTGAACTGACCACGCCCACCCTGGCCCCCTGATGTCAAACACAACCCTGATGTGGCCCTCAATGAAATCGAGTTTGACACCCTGTTCTAGGCTCTCGACACTTTTTTTGTGTATCGTGGTGACCAGAATTATACACCGTGTTCCAAATGTGGCCTCACTAGTGCAGTATAGAACCGTATTATCACTTCTCGTGATCTTGATGTTCTTCCTCTGTTGGTAACAGCCCAGGACTGCACTGGCTTTCTTTCTTTCTCTTTCTTTGGGTCTTGGCTTCTGTTGGTGCCCTCACCTCACCCCAACTCACCAGCGGCAGTGATTTTGGGTAGGGAAGTATAACTGGAAATCTTCAACTGTATGCCGCACATAAAGAAAACAGCATCGTTCGTCGCACTTAGAAATACTGGTGCAAAAAAGAAAGAGAGAGAAGAAAAGAATTCAGGCTGGCACGTAGAAAAAAGACCTTCAGGGAGAAGAAGGCTTGGTCCACAGGAAGAGAACTTCAGTTTGGCAGGAATATCCATTCCTTCTTCTCACCAGTAAACCTCCCCCCCAGAAACTTGACTTATCCTTCAAGATCCTTCATCCCTTTTGTCTATGCTAACCTCAAAAGCTTCCTGATCAGATACTATCTTTCTCTGTGCAGAGAATGTTGTATGAGCTGTTGATTTACTTTGCATGAAAGTATTTTCTTATCATTATTTGACAATGCTGGTTTAAAAAACTTTGAGATGTGAACGCCACTTACAGACTGAACACCCCTTGGACAACCTGTTAAAATTAAGCTTAGGAGATTCATTTGAAGGTTTAAAAAGGATGAGGAGTGTTGTGGTCCGCCAGCAACCAGCAGAGCTGGCAGCAGATTCGGACAGTGAGGAGGTTGGGGAGGAACATGGGCCAGTCCTGGAGTCGGGGGAAGGCTCTGATGAGTGCTCTGCGTCGGAGGCAGAGATGAGGCCAGGGCCGTCTGACAGTTATCAGCTACCTTCGGAGTCAGACATCAGTGAGGCAGATGAACAGCTGGAGCCTGTTCCCAGTGTGAGCATGCGCAGAGCTGCCAGACGAAGGGAACAGCTAAGGAACAAGGGTCGACTTGGGAGTAAGGCCACAGGTGGACGATGAATGCCCCCTCCCATAGGGAATAAAAGAGGAGCGAAAGGGGATGGGAGTTTGCAGGAGACAATTAGTTCGCTTAATTGGTTCGTGACTCTCAGAGACTCCTTGCCAAGTTTTGAAGATATCGGGCCTGGCAGCTCTCCAAGCCAGATAAGGTCTGTGACTGTAAATTTACCCTTGAAAGACTTTGCTGGATGTGAATGAGAAGAATTCACAGTAACTTAATAAAAAAGGGGTTTTTGTCGGGACAAGGAGTCTGCTTCGTGGTTTGTGGAATCCTAGGTCAGAACAAGGAGATCCCTTTTCTTTGCAAGAAAGATAAGCCAATGCCTCTGACTTCCAGAAGGAAGCTAAGGAAATAATCTTATATTAAGTTTTTGCAACTGACCATATTGTCTGTGATTGCCATTTTGTTCAAGTGCCCTTGATATATTCTCAAACATCCAAATACGTCCACTAGGGCCAAAAGCACAGATAATGCTGTGTTAGACAGGCATTAATTCCATTTGCACAATGACTAAACCTGGTTGCTGAATTAAACAATTTTCTGGATTCGTGCAATATAGTGAACCATACGTTCAACAACTCGGCTGAGTTTCCAGAATACGAAAAGTCACAAAAAACTGATCAAGATGAATCCTAACCAATCTTAGCAAGTTGGCAAAATGTGTGGCTTTAAGTGTCACGTGTGCACAGTAAACACAATTCAGAAATCTGCTGGATGTTAAGCAGAAAGCCAGAATTGAAATGCCCTCTTCAAAAGTGTGCGAAGATGATCGTTACCTGATTCCACGGATGGAGGATGCGAGAAAGGTCCAGGTGGAAATTCCTTCCTATAGAAGCCAAGAAAAACAACCAATAAGCAAATAACCCTAGAGGCAAAATTCCCAATCACTGGAAAATTGTAAGAATGGGTAATCCTCGCTTAATGACCGCAACTGGAACTGGCAACATCATCGCTAAGGGAAATATCCCATGACCTCGTGGATGTAAGACTTCACTTCCACTGTGGTCATTAAGCAAATCAGCCAGAATCATTGAGACACCATGTGACCATGACTTGCAATTTCACTGCCGGCTTCTCCATCAACTCTGCTTGTCAGAAGCCAGCTGTGATCACGTGAACACGGGGCGCTGCAACAGTCATAAACACCCACCGGTTACAAAATGCCTGAATCCTGATCACGTGACCACTGGGGACCCTGCAACGGTTGTAAATGCAAAGGCTTGCTTTACAGCGGCTTTTCCAATGCCGTTGTAACTTTGTATGGTTGCTAAACAGCGGAGTCATTAAGCGAGGGCTAGCAGGCAGCAAGCAAAAAAGGAAAAGGAAGCGACGTCTCTGAAAGTACCTCTTCCAGCGAACCGATGTAGCTTAGTGTCACTGATTTTCTGATCTCCTGGCTGCACACAGAGAGCTGAGACGGTTGCAGCAGCTTGCTCAGGTCGAGAATCAACACCTGTCAAGAAAAGCAGCAGCCCTCAACTCTGATGATTTAAACAGGAGAAGATTCAATGAATTGCTCGAAACGAGGAGGAGAATGTGAAATCTCCAGAGGGACAATATTTGGTTATGGGAAGGCTGGACAAGAAGGGTACCAAGAAGGAGAGCCTGGCCAGATGGTAACACAATTGGGGTGAGGGTGGAACTGGCAACACAATTGGGGTGAGGGTTGAACTGGTAACACAATTGGGGTGAGGGTGGTAACACAATTGGGGTGAGGGTTGAACTGGTAACACAATTGGGGTGAGGGTTGAACTGGCAACACAATTGAGGTGAGGGATGAACTGGTAACACAATTGGGGTGAGGGCTGGTAACACAATTGGGGTGAGGGCTGAACTGGTAACACAATTGGGGTGAGGGTTGAATTGGTAACACAATTGGGGTGAGGGTTGAACTGGTAACACAATTGAGGTGAGGGCTGAACTGGTAACACAATTGGGGTGAGGGTTGAACTGGTAACACAATTGGGGTGAGGGCTGAATTGGTAACACAATTGGGGTGAGGGTTGAACTGGTAACACAATTGGGGTGAGGGTTGAACTGGTAACACAATTGGGGTGAGGGCTGAATTGGTAACACAATTGGGGTGAGGGTTGAACTGGTAACACAATTGGGGTGAGGGTTGAACTGGCAACACAATTGAGGTGAGGGCTAAACTGGTAACACAATTGGGGTGAGGGCTGGTAACACAATTGGGATGAGGGCTGAACTGGTAACACAATTGGGGTGAGAGCTGGTAACACAATTGGGGTGAGGGTTGAACTTGAGAATCACTGCCTCTATAAGGCTACCCGCGTGCATGATTCTTTAAGGTATTCTGAAAAAAAGGGGGTGTCCCTTCCCAAAAGCAATTACAGCCCCCATTTCTGCAAGTGACAAAAAGAAGGGGACCGTGAAGAAAGCAAAGCTAACAAGCAATGCATTTGTAAGGAAAGAAAGAAAGTGACTTGGACTATTGCTACATGCAGAAGCAAAGGCAGGAGAAGAGCAAGACAGAGGTCCATGCGCCAAAGAAACATTCAGTCAGGGTTTCTACAACTTACGCTGGGACAACAGAAAAGGGAGAAACGCAGATAGGAAAGAGAAACTGAGACAAACCGTAACAAGAGGCAAAGGTTACCTGGACTATAACTTATTTCAGCAATAACAAAGCTGTGCTCCTCCAGATGTTGTTAAACTCCAACTACCATCAGCCCCAGCCTACAGGGCCAGTGTTCAGGGATGATGACGACCCATGCTGGACTCTAACATCATGCAGAGGAGCCATGGCTTAATCAACCCTGACCATTAAGGAGAGTACTAAGAATCAACGCAAAAGGAAACTTCTGGCAGAAGAGAGAATCCCACCGCAGTTCTTGCACTCTGCAAACATCCCTTCTGCAAAGCTTGCCCTGAATTCGCTTCAGTTTGACGGAAGGAACATGAAACAACAAAGGAAGTGGAAATTTCCAAATATCTGAAGTCAAGCTGGGTTAAAGCTTTGCATCATCTACCAAAAAAAAAAAAGTCTCGGGTTGAATTCAAGGTACTTCGCGTTAAAACGAATCTTGAAAGGAGGGTGGTGAAAGAGCTGCCTGCAACTGGCATTGTTTTTAGCAAGCACAAACCTCTCTCTGAATAAATGAATTCTGATACATAGACCTTAAAGTTGCCAAGTTTGGGGACCCCTGACTTAGATATTTGGCATGATAGTCCCAACCGCCACCCCATCGCGTGTTTTTTTGCAAGGGCAAAATTGAGATATATATATATATATATATAAAAAGACAAATGCTGGTGAGACCAGAAAGCCCAAGTTAAGATTTGCTCATATTCAAATGTGATCCAGCTCAGGAGGACAATCTAAGTTCAAGAATGGCATTGCTTTAAACAAGCAGGATTCTCAGCTTCCTTACCAAACAGCTCTCCGTGGAGACAAAGGGCTGGCAGGACTCCATTAAAAACCCCAGCCAGAAATCAACCAGCTCTTGTTTGGGTGACCACGTGTCAGGGACCGTGTTGAAATGATTGTAGATTGTGTAAGTCTCCTTGATGGAAGTCAAGTACCTGGCACAATTATAGAGAAAAGGTGAGACAAGTGGTGGAGAAAAGAAAAAGGCCAACATGTTTATTTATTTATCTTATTAGCTGATAACCCAGCGTTTATTTATTCCAATCCTGTATTGGGGGGAAAGAAGCACAGGGAGCCATTGAGAGGGGCCTTTCTTCCCCCTACTCCCATGCCCATCATACCTGCCCTCTCCCTTCCCCCTCCCATGCGCTCCTCTTTCCTGCCCTTTCTACGATCCTGGCACCAAATCCACTGGGGGCGCCTTCTGCCAAGAGAAGGGAACATCAGGCGCTTCCCCATTGGTCCGCTGGAGGGCGAACGTCACGGCTAGCTTTCCAGAGAAAGCTGCGAAGGAAGTGACATCACAAACAATTGCCATGCTAGGACGATGCATTCGCTCTCCTTAACGGCCCAGGCGTTCCAGCATTATGCTAGAACACACAGACACAGACACACCCAAGGGGTGCTAGAGGTGTCTCCCCCCCCCCCCCAGTATTTGTTTCCAGGGGGTAAGTCATCTGTGTACCAAGTTTGGTCGAAATTGCTCGAGGCGTTCCAGAGTTATGCTGGAACATACATACACACACACATCCAACTATAGATAGATAGATAGATAGATAGATAGATAGATAGATAGATAGATAGATAGATAGATAGATAGATAGATAGATAGATAGATAGATAGATATAGATAGATAGATAGATAGATAGATAGATAGATAGATAGATAGATAGATAGATAGATAGATATAGATATAGATATATATAGATTTGCGTATACCCAGAACAATAGAGCGACAATAGACCCTTCAAACTATCACTCCCCAAACTGCACCAAACTTAAGGTTTCAAGTCCAAAGCACCAGCAGCACTTCCAAGGTGGGGGGAAAATGGTTTTGTACTAAACTGTGGATTTATTATTTCAATCCCTTTTTCAAACTCTTGCCAGAAATCACTATAGAATTACATTTTCCAAAAAGATCAATGCATTTGTTTCTGCCAACTGTGTAAGAGTGTTGCACCAAAGGACATACGAAAATGAACATGACCTGTTGTAGGAATTCAACCATTGTTGGAAGTGTGTCGCATAGATCAGGCTATTACACTGAGCCACGTTAGTGACGTAAACCCAGGAAATGTGCTTGGTTACCATAGATTCGTGATTTCTTCTGTTGTGTGGATCCAACCATAAGGGTTCAAGAGGTCCAGTTTTGCTCTAAGACTACAGATATGAAGTTAATGTCAAGAACTTAGCAGACTTGACAATGTAGCAGCAAAGGCAGGAAAAATGTTACCCTTAATCCAGTTCTCCAATTTCAAAAAAATCCATTCCAATTCCAGATGTTGAAAAACAATTCCCAGATCTACATGATAAGATGATTAAGGGCCTGGAGACTAAAACATATGAGGAAAAGTTGCAGGAACTGGATATGGCTAATCTAGAGGAAAAAAAGGACTAGGGGCGACATGATACCAATGTTCCAGTATTTGAGGGGCTGCCACAAAGAAGAGGGTGTCAACCTATTCTCCAAAGCACCTGAAGACAGGACAAAAAGCAATGGATAGAAACTAATCAAGGAGAGAAGCTACCTAGAATTAAAGAGAAACTTCCTAACAGTGAGAAAAATTAACCAGTCGAACAGTTTGCCTTCAGAAAGTTGTGAGTGCTTCATCACTGGATGTTTTTGAAAAAAGACTGGACAGCCAACTTATCTAAAATAGTATAGATTCTCCTGCTTGAGCAGGGGGTTGGACTAGAAGACCTCCAAGGTCCCTTCCAACCCTAATCTGCAAATTGTAACAGAATGCATCCAGGTACCCAGTCTGCCTTCTGACTGGATCAATTTTTCCTCTTGAATAACTGAAATGGCTTATTCAGTAGCTCACTTCACACTTTCCAACTATGCCACAATTAGTTGTAACCACCTTTGCCTTGAATGAGCCACAATCTTTATGTTCATCACACAACACAATAAACGAAACTGAAGCTGAGCATATATTATGGTTTAGTGGTTCCATCTGAAATGTCTTCTGCAAGATTTTCTCGCTTCAGAAAATGAAAGGAGGTCAGGCTTACTGATTTCAGAGTGATGCCTGCCCCAGTGCCCACTTTGACAATTTCCTCCTGGTTACATCAAAGTATTAGCGAGTCTGACATCCCTTTCCCGCACTTTCAGAAGATGAAAAGTCACCACTACATACCACACAGGAGCATTCAGCTTGTACAGCTTCTCAGAGGCTTGAATGATTTTGTCGAAGTCGCCTGTTAAGATGCTTGCACCAAAATAAAAACCTACGTCCCAATAGTGCTGCATTTTTTCCAGGCTTCCCTTCCTCCCCAAAACGCAGCTCACCTTCATCCCTGCCAGAAAAGAGGGAGGTTATTTCATGAGAAGGATAGGAATTTTTTTTTTTAGAAAACTCCCGTTTGGTTCCAGCCTTTGCATTTAGCCAGGGCTGTGAAACTCAAGGCCCGGGGACCGGATGCTTAGATCTGGCACCTCTGCGCGGCCCTCCTGAGCTCCGTTTTTGGCCGCAACGGCCTCCTGCAGCCCTCTGCCAGTGAAAACAGAGCTTGGGGAGGCCATGTGCACCCCCCGCCCCCTGAGCTCCGTTTGCTGGCAGAACTGCAGGAGGCCGTCGCGGCTGAAAACGGAGCCTCCAGTGGCGCTGAGCTGGCCACGCCCACCCCAGCCACGCCCATCCCCAGCCCCCCAAGGTCAAACACAACCCTGACGTGGCCCTCAATGAAATTGAGTTTGACACCCCTGGGCTAAGCCAGCCTTGTCAACTTTAAGAGGTGTGGACTTCAACTCCCAGAATACCCCATCTTAAAGTGGATAAGGTTGAACAATATAACCACGCTGGATTTGCCGTTGGATTTCTGTTCAAACGCCACTCATTCGATTTCCTGTGTAGAATATTGCATTTGGCATCGCCTGATTCTTAACTTTAGGGATGTGCAAAATTCACTGATTCAGAATAAACATGTCGGGAATGCTTAGAACCATTTCAGCTTCGGTGAATTTTCTTAGGTTAAATGCTCCACCGGCCCTGAGGCAGTGTGCGTTCTTCAGGTTGTTCCATTCCAGAATCACTGAGTTTTGCACCTCTTTTTCATACTCGGTTAAAACAATCAATCAAGAAGAACTGAATTGCTAAAATAAAGCAACCTTTGACAAAACTCCAGGACCAACCATTTTATTGTACAGTCAAGTTTAATGGAATTTTGCAGTATAATATTCAGTCGGGCCTTTTAAAACCAGCTACTATTTTAATTGTTTTTACTCGGCTTTTCATTTACTTAGATTTAGTTTTGGATCAGGGATGTCCAAAAATTAAAACGGGGGAAGTGATCATGCAAATGAAGCTTCATCCCTTTTGTTTTACACTTGTCACAAATAAAAAGGTTTTGATTGTGTAGACATGGTTGTGACATAGACTCCCCCCACATTTCCTGTGGACGTCCCCACCGTAAATTACAATCCTTAAGTGTCCACTGGGAAGAAAGGCAGGATCTGAACTGAATAAGGAAAGAAATACAAATAATCCTCACTTAAGGACCCCAATTGTTTCCAGCAATTCTGTGGCTAAGCAGACACCTTCGTTAAGTGAACCATCACATGACCGTGACGGACTTAAGACATCCGTTCCACTGTGGTCGTTAAGCAAATCACCCACGGTCATTAAGGGCAACATCATGTGATCACGACTTGCAACTTATGGCCACTTTTTCCACTGACTTGTTGTAAGCTGACTTGACACTTGCAAATGGTGATCATTTGAATGGTCGCCAATAAAGACAGTTGTTAACCGAGGACCAGCTGTACTCAAGGATTACATTTTAGCAAGGGGTTCTCTGCCCGGTTGCTGGGTGGGTGTGGCCATGGTGGGCATGGCCTAGTTGGCCTCCTGCACCACGGTGGGGGGAAGGGGTGTTTTTGCCCTCCCCAGGCTCCGGAGGCTTTCCTTGAGTCTCCGGGAGGGTGAAAATGGCCTCCCCAGGCCTCGGAGGCCGGAAACGTGCCCATTTCCAGCCTTCCCAAACTTATGATAGGCCCATTTTTGCCCTCCCGAGCCTCCGCATGCGCCCTGCACTTACCTGCATCCAAAACGGGCCACATGGGGACTCCTGGGAGGGGCAGGGTGGGGTGGGTGGGGCCAGCCAGGAGTGGGATTTGGGGGTTCTCTGAACTGCACATAATCTTAGCTAGAGGTTCTCCCGAACCCCTGCGAACCCCCAGCAGCCCACCCCTGGCTGAACTGCACATAAAGAAACCCATAAACATTCATGACAGCGTATGCGCCAATAAGCATTGTTCGGTTTTGTCCCCAATGACTAACATGCTGACCCCTCTTTCAAGCCTGATGAAACTTCCCTCCTTTCCCGTCTGCCCAAATGAATTTAGTAAGTTACAAAAGAGAACAATCTCACACCGATCTGCCGAAGTTGCATAGAGGCTTCAAAACTATGGCCTGCAGCGATGAGCAACACAACCGAATTAATTCCAGCATGAAGACTTGGCTCCGTCAGAAAGGCCTTGTGGTACCTGGGGAATGAAAGCACAAGGATGAAAAGTAACCCTTTCAATGTCAAACATTTGGTGATTGGCAGGTTCACTGCATATTTTGGGGAGGGGTAACACAACAACAGAGTTGGAAGGGATCTTGGAGGTCTTCTAGTCCAACCCCCTGCTCAAGCAGGAGACCCTATAGTACCAGTGATGGCGAACCTTTTTTGGTTCGCGTGCCAAAAAGGGGGGGGGGATGCGGAGGATCACGTGTGTGCGTGCCCACACCCATAATTCCATGCACATCCGTGCATGACCCCCTCACTCCCAGCATGCAATGGCACGCCTATTTTTTGCTCTCTCCAGGCTCCAGAGCCTTTCTAAGAGCCTGGGAAGGGCGAAAACGGCCTTCCCCACCCCCTCTGGAGGCTGGAAACAGCCTGTTTCCTGACTCCCAGTGGGCCCAGAAGGCCCAAAAATCAGCCGGCCGGTACGCACATGCGTGCCGGACCTGAGCTCGCGTGCCCACCGATATGGCTCCGCGTGCCACTTGTGGCACCCGTGCCATAGGTTCGCCATCACGGCCCTATACCATTTCAGACAAATGGTCATCCAATATTCCAGTATGGAGCACCCACAACTTCTGGAGGTAAGCCGTTCCACTGATTAATTATTTTAACTGTCAGGAAATTCCTCCTTAGTTTCCATCCATTGCTTCTTGTTCCACTTTCAGAAGCTTTGACCCCCTTCTTCTTTGTGGCTTCCCCTGAGATATTGAAACACTGCTATCACATCACTCCTGGTCCTTCTTTTCACTAGACTAGACATACTCAATTCGTGCAACCATTCTTCATATGTTTTAGCCTCCTATCCCCTAATCATCTTTGTTGCTGCTTCCTTCTGGCTAATCATTCTGGTCAATGAAGAAATCTTTTGTGTTGGAGAAATGGAGTAGTCCTTTGGCAACTCTCAGAATTCTCCACCTGTGCTGGCTGGGGAATTCTGGGAGTTGAAGTGCACGCATCTTAAAGCCGCCAAGTTTGAGAAAACATTGACTTACGTGGTCATTACAGATCCCTTAAAAGGATAACTTTTTCACTTATGGGATGCACAAATCAGATCCCAACCCATCTTCCAATTTCCAGTTTGCCTCAAAAATCCATATTTTTTTCCCTCCTGGTTGCCCCCAGGACCCATCTTGCTGTCAATTACAGCTTTCACGAGCTGCTGAGGACTACGTGTTTCAAAGCTTCAAATCGATATCACCTGTGGCGGGCTGCCAGGAAAAAGGTGCGCGTTACTCTCATAAGCCAAGAAAATTAAGTCTGGGAGGTTTTATTGGGATTGCAAAAGTGAATATAGAGAACTCCATTGAGCAGAATGATTAGCAAGGAGGTCAGCGACCTCAGTTGGTTTATTTATTTATTTATTTATTTTGTCAAGTACGTATTTGATAATATACATAAGTATAACATTATTTGAATACATGCAATGGGTACAAATAAAAGGGAACATTAGGACAGGGACGGTAGGCACGCTGGTGCCCTTATACACGCCCCTTACAGACCTCTTAGGAATGGGGTGAGGTCCACGGTAGACAGTTTAAGGTTGAAGCTATGGGGGTTATGAAGTTATGGGGGTTATGAGGGTTTTCAGGACTGAATCCAGTCAAATTCTCATTCAGCAGCTCCAAACCCTGATTTTGACTTTCCTTGCAAAAATGTGATTTTATTTTATTTATTTATTTTATTTTATTTATTGGTTTGTCAAACATGTACAAGATAGTAGGTGTTTGTATAAACATAACATAAGCAAAGAAGTACAGATAAATGAGGACAATAGGACAGTAAGACAGGGACAGTAGGCACGCTGGTGCGCTTATGCACGGCCCTTATGTCCTTGTTCTACTCTCCTTTTGTTCAGGAGAACAAAACATTCTTTCGCTGCTAGCTAAATGTTGTCATTTGGAAACGCCTGTTGTATGCCTGTTTCACCAAAGATCTTGGGGTTGACTGCTTGTGACTATCATAAACAGAAAGTAGAAAGGCATTGTGAGCAGGAGACCACCAAGCGTTGTCACCTGGCCTCATCTATGATGATGGCAGATTTCCCAACAGTCTTGAGAGGCAGTGATGGTTTTTAGTTTTATTTATTTATTTTCGTCAAGCATGTATTAGAAAACAGAAGTATAAACATGATTAAGTATACATGAAATGGATACGAATAAAAGGGAACATTTGGACAGGGACGGTAGGCACGCTGGTGCGCTTGCTTATTTATTTATTTATTTATTTATTTATTTATTTATTTATTTATTTATTTATTTATTTATTTATTTATTTATTTATTTATTTATTAATGAGACTTATATACCGCCTTATAGTGCAAGCACTCTCTAAGCGGTTTACACCAGTAAGCAATGTATATTTATATTGCCCCCCAACAATCTGGGGCCTCATTTTACCTACCTCGGAAGGATGGAAGGCTGAGTCAACCCTGAGCAGGTGAGATTTGAACACCTGAACTGTTGATCACAGTCAGCTAAAGTAACCTGCAGTACTGCACTCTAACTGCTGCGCCACCTCTGCTTATGCACGCCCCTTACAGACCTCTTAGGAATGGGGTTTACAAACGGGTTTGCTGGCAACACACCAAAGAGCCACTCCCTCCTTTCACAGCTCCACCACTGCAGCCCTTACCCCTCTCAAAAATATGTAGTGTATCTGCTCGTCACCAAATCTTCTGATTCTTCATCAAACAATTCAGCAGTGACTCCAGTACAGTGCTGGACAGACACGGTTTCCTGCCCCAAAGTTAAGGGCGAGAGGATATTCCTTCCGCATACTGGCTTTTTAGTATATCTAGCTACAACCCTGGCGCAGTTAGAATGATTTGGGAATCGAGGTGAGCGTGGGAGGATTCCCTTCCGTTACTCACCAAAAGAAGGCCTTGTCTCTCTTTTCGGGATCCGTGAACCCAGAGTCAATGAACATGTCTTTGTAGATGCGGCCACACATGCAGTACAGGTCAGGTGCCACCTCTTCGGGCTTCTCCACCAGAGGCAGGAGAACAGAGAGAGCCTTCTCACGGTCCCCAGGTCGGTTCCGCCTGCAGAGACATCACATACAGATTAACAGAGTTGGAAGGGACCTTGTAGACCATCTAGACCAGTGGTTCCCAACCTTTCTAATGCTGCGACCCCTTAATATAGTTCCTCATGTTGTGGTGACCCCCAACCATAAAATTATTTTGGAGACCCAGCGAACAAAGAGGCAAACAGGGAGGGAGGGAAGAGAGAGACTAAGAGATATTAGCACAGGGCTAGCCTGTTCATATGGAGCAGGGTGGCGGCGATGGACCATGCTCCGGCACCACCTCCTTCTCCAGTTCCTTCAAGCTTAGCTCCTCCTGCCCCTGGCAGTGGTGCCCTCAGCACCAAGGCTGTATGATCAGCCTAGCCCTGTGCTAATATCTCTCAGTCTCTCTCTTCCCTCCCTCCCTGTTCGCCTCTTTGTTCGCTGGGTCTCCGCGCCAGCCGAGGGCGAGAGGGCAGACAGACGATTCCAACCCAGCTGTCCTCCTTCCCACTGTCATGCGCTGTGAAACTTAAGTGGTTGTTGGCTGGCCGTTCCCTCCTGTGACTCTCTTTCCCTTCGACACCAGTGGGAAGAAATTGCCGCTGCGGGGCAGGAGACAGGGGCGGCCACAGATGTCTTAAGCACCGCCTTGTACTCTCCAGTGCGCAATCTTGCGACGCCCCACCCCTTAGCTCGGCCGCCAGGCATAACAAATGCCTCTCACCGAATGGCACCTCTCCTGACCAATCGGAGGGCTCGGGCGAGTTGAGCCGATATGGCCAGGCTTGTGGCAGTGGGGGGGGGGAGCTGAGGATGCTGGGGTGACCCCTGGGAAATGGTCATTTGACCCCCAAAGGGGTCCCGACCCCCAGGTTGGGAACCACTGATCTAGACCAAACCCCCACCCAAGCAGGAGACCCGACACAATTTCTGACAGATGGCAGTCCAGTCTCTTCTTGAAAGCTTCCACCGATGAAGCTCCCACAACTTCCAAAGGCGAGCTGTTCCATTGGTTGGTTGTTCTCACTGTCAGAAAATTTCTCCTTATTTCCAGGTTGAATCTCTCCTTGGTCAGTTTCTATCCATTATTCCTTGTCTGGCCTTCGGATGCCTTGGGAAATAGCTTGACCCCCTCCTCTCTGTGGCAGCCCCCCAAATATTGGAACACTGCTATCATGTCTCCCCTGGTCCTTCTCTTCACTAGACTAGTCATGCCCAATTCCTGTTACCGTTCATCGTATGTTTTAGTTTCCAGTCCCCTAATCACCTTGGTTGCTCTTCTCTGCACTTTTTCTAGAGTCTCAACAGCTTTTTTATAGTGTGGTGACCAAAACTGGATGCAGTACTCTAGGTGTGATCTTACTATGGCTTTATAGTGTAGTATTAGTACCTCCCTTGATCATGCTCAATTACTTAACACTAACAAAGAACAGGTTCACTAACAGAGAAGAATATACTCAAAAGAGAACATTTTCCTTACGTTTACTAAATAGAGAGACACAATTTTTTTGTAGATGAGATGCTTATTTCCAACGTATCATTGGGGACTTTCTCCGCCACAGTCCTGCCTCTCAACAGTAGTCAAAAGTCAGGAAGCTATTTGACTAGTTGTTGTGGCTTATTCTTTTCCAGTCTTGGCTACTGTATAATAAAGTTTGGTGGTCACGTCTTTTGAACGAAGATTGAGGAAAGGGATGGTTTCGTTTTTATTATTAGGTAAGCCATTATAGGTAATCCTTGACTTACAATCATTATTGGAATCAGAATTTCCAATTGTGACACTGATGACAACTGGTCATAAGGAGGGATGAAATGCTCCCAGTTCGGGCGGGCCGGTTGGTCGTCATAGAGCCGATAGAGCCGATAGCGATCGCAGCGCGAGGCTTCCCCCACCCGCTTCCCCTAACCGCCTGGACGCCGCAATTTAGGTTCTTTTACTCTCTGCGCATGTGCAAAGCGTTCTGCGCATGCACAGAGAGTAAAAGAACCCAAATGGCGGCGTCCAGGTGGGTGGGGGAAGCGGGTGGGGGAAGCCTTGCGCTGCAATCGCTATCGGCTCTATGACGACCGACCGGCCTACCCGAACCGGGAGCATTTCACCCCTGGATAAGTCACTTTTTTCAGTGTCATTGTAACAGTTGCTAAACAGATGTTATAAGTTGAGGACTCCCTGTATGGGAGGAAAAATCCATCCACCCAGCGATGAAATCTACTTAACTTTGCGCACACTTTTTCACCCTCTGCGCATGCGCAGAAGGCTTTGGGCATGCGCAGAGGGTTAAAAAATGAAAATGGCGGCATCCGGGCAGATGGGTGGAGCCTCGCGCTGCAGCCACTACTGGTACACTACTGGTTCTGGAGAGTCTCCACGAGTCTCTGAAGCACCGGCAGCCGCCACTACCGGTACACCCGAACCGGGCTGAATCAGTAGCATTTCACCCCTGAAGCCCCCTGGTTATTGCTGCTTTGGATAAAGTTAATTAGCAGGAGGAAATTTGGAAGTGCAGGAACTTCTGAGATCTCCTGGAGCCTCTTCCCAGGAGGAATCTACAGCAACATGCAATTTGTGTTCTAAAAACTTTCTGGAGCTGTGCTTTCCTTCAATTATATTACACCTCTCTCTCTCTGCAGCCATATAAAGACATTCTGGTTGCCCAAGAGAGTTCCAGTGGCCGTGGGCATTGAAACAAGAAACCTGTCCTTATTCACAGAAGAATCTCACCTGTCAAGAGCAAAGGCGTAGTGGAAACAGATGTTGTGCTGCTCAGCCACACTGCAGGTTGGTAGGTTCTGGAGAGTCTCCACGAGGGTGATGATAGCATCACAGTCCTGCAGAAGATAACACCGAGTGACCATTCTCTATGAGGACTTAGAGCAAGGAGTCCCCAAACTTGGCAACTTTAAGACTTGTGGACTTCAACTCCCAGAATTCTCCAGCCAGCCAAGCTGGCTGGAGAATTCTAGGAGTTGAAGTCCACAAGTCTTAAAGTTGCCAAGTTTGAAGACCTCTGACTTAGAGTGACAAATGCTGTAGACCAGGAGTGTCAAACTCAATTTCATTGAGGTCTGGGATGGGCGTGGCCAGGGTGGGCGTGGCCAGCATGATGTCACTCATGCCAGAGGGGCACCTGTGGTGGCCCGAGCACACTGCCAGTGAAAATGGGCTCCCAAGCTCCGTTTTCAGCTCTGACGGCATCCTGCAACCCTCTGCCAGCAAAAACAGAACTCGGGAGGCCACGCACACAGCCCTCCCAAGCTCCGTTTTCGCTGGCAGAGGCACTGCGGGCTGGTTCTTTCACTGTTTCCCTGCGGGCCAGATCTAAGCACCCCACAGGCCAGCTCCGGCTCCTGGGCCTTGAGTTTGACACCCCTGCTGTAGACTAAGGAATCCCAAATTTTAACAAACCTGGAACTAAACACAAAACCAAGTCTACCCAAGTCACATTTTATCAAATCCTTAGTATGAAGTCAACCAAACTCAGAAATGCCCTGAGGTCCATCTACATATATAAAAGCCAAATACCACTCACTCATCACAAAATCTCCAGAACTGTAAAGCCTACAAACTTGAAACTTGGCACGTATGTTCCTCTTGGCTTCTAGGTGCTTGTTAAGAAAGGATTTTTCGAAATGACCATCAGATCATTAGTATTTCTTATACAGTATTATATTAACACACACTGATGCTAAGGAGTTAAGACGTTCTACTCCCCCTCCCCACCTGAAAAGAACTCTGTTCCAACTGCCAGTTGCCCTATATTAACACGCTCTGATGCTAAGGAGTTAGACATTCTACATAAATTTTCAAGCTTTAAGTGACAATGTATCAAGCCCAATCGTAACTACTCATTAATTTTCAAGCTTTAACTGTCACTTTATCAAGCCCGATCACATAGTTTCGTAGCGAAGCACGGGTATCCAGCTATTAGTACAATATATCGGCCATATCCTATGTAGAAGACTGCCTATTCAATTCTTTTCCATTCCCCTTGCTGACATGCTTCAAAACCTCTGAATTTTTTGTCTTTTCTGGGGCCACAGAACAAAAATGGCCCTAGGAAAATTTCAAATTCCAAAGAAGCTGCTTAATGGCCACCACAACTTATAACTGTACAGGTAGTCCTCGACTTACAACCACAATTGAGCCCCAAATTTATGTTGTTAAGGGAGACATTGGTTAAGTGAATTTTGCCCCATTTTACGATCTTTCTTGCCACAGCTGTTAAATGAATCACTACAGTTGACAAGTTAGCAACCCGGTTGTTAAGTGAATCTGGCTTTCCCATTGACTTTGCTTGTGAGAAGATCACAAAAGGGGATCTCATGACATTGGGACACAACAACGGTCATAAATATGAACCAGTGGCCAAGCATTTCAATTTTGATCACACGATCACGGGGAGGCTACAAAGGTCGTAACTGTGAAAAAACGGTCATAAGCCACATTTTTCACTGCCATTGTAACTTTGAACGGTCGCTAAACGAACTGTGGTTTTAAGTCAAGGACTACCTGCAATTTTGGGCTGAATTACAGCTATACGTTGAGGACTATCTGTATCCTTTCCTTTCTATTGGACCAAGCCCCACTGATCTGCAGTGAAATACCTGTTTTGGGTGGTATGTTGAATGGTGGGAAAGCAGAGGGGGCAGGAAGTGGGGAGAAAGTTGGATTTTATGCTGTGGTGAAATCCATTTTTTTTACTACCGGTTCTGTGGGTGTGGCTTGGTGGCAGTGGCTTGGTGAGCGTGGCAGGGGAAGGATACTGCAAAATCCCCATTCCCTCCCCACTCCCGGGGGAAGGATACTGCAAAATCCCCATTCCCTCCCCACTCCAGGGGAAGATATTGCAAAATCCCCATTCCCTCCCCACTCCAGGGGAAGATATTGCAAAATCCCCATTCCTTCCCCACTCTGGGGCCAGCTAGAGGTGGTATTTGCAGGTTCTCCGAACTACTCAACATTTCCGCTACCGGTTCTCCAGCACCTGTCAGAACCTGCTGGATTTCACCCCGGATTTTATGCTAAGAAAGCATTTTTTATTGTTTCAGGAAGCCCAAAGTTTCAACCGCAATTTGTATTCTTTAATAGAACAGAAACCCCAGCACATAAGCAAGTTTTTCTTTCTTTTTTTTTGGTTCAGCAGAATTAATCGAGAAGTTGCTTATCATCTTGACTGGTACTTCCCAAATCTGAGTAAATTACTCAGAATAGGATAAGAGTGGTTTTTCTTTGGGTAACAACATAGAAACCCATTAAGAAATGAAACAGGCACCGTTTAAATTGACTTAAAGTGCTTTATCTTCGTTGGGTTAAAAAAGGACTTTCTGATAAACAGTTTTGGGAAAGGAACGAAAAAATTTGGAAAGTGCTGATCTTGATCCTTTTACTTGATCCTTAATAAAAGGACTTCCCTCAAGGCTTTTTAGTTATCTTCTGAAGGAACACTACTGCTATCCATGTCAATCTTTGCAGATGCCATTTGCTGCCTAAAAAGATTTAAAGTTTGCAGAAATGAGAAAATGGGGGATTTTGGAAAGATAATTTATCGGCTAGAATTAACAGACGCTGTCTAAGATTGTTGGGCACTCCCAGGTGGAACACTGCAAACACCTGGTTCCTAACAAATCTAACCACAAAGGCAGGAATAGTTTGACCTTTATTATTGCCCCAAATTCTCTCTGACTAGTAACTAAAATCAGTGGGGGTAAGGGTCTGGACCCCATAACATCCTTAATCCACGTCGTTGGAGGGGGGGATTATGGACAATTGTGGGGAGCATGAGAGAATACTTTAATTTCAACCACAATAACACTAGGGCAGTGATGGCGAACCTATGGCACGCGTGCCACAGGTGGCACGCGGAGCCATATCAGAGGGCACGCGAGGCGTTGCCCTGTCAGCTCCATGGGCAAACAGGAAGTTTGGAAAAATGCACTTCCGGTCTGCCGTTGGGCTGTTTTTCGCACTCTGGGAGGGTTTAGGGAAGCTTCCTGAAGCCCCAGAATGCGAAAAATGTCAAAACAGGCAAACCGGAAGTTCGGAAAACGCACTTCCGGTTTGCCGTTGGGCTGTTTTTAGCACTCCGGAGGGTTCAGGGAAGCTTCCTGAAGCCCCGGAGTGCAAAAAGCAGCCCAACGGGCAAACCGGAAGTGCGTTTTCCCAAACTTCCGGTTTGCCCGTTTTGCCGTTTTTCACTGTCCCAGTCTTCGGTAAGGCCTTTGCGGGGGTGGGGTGGAGTGGGGGTGCGCATGCGCAGGGGGCAATGTGGGGGGGTTGTACGCATGCGTGGGGGGAGAGGGAATGGGTGTGGGCATGTGTGCGTGCGCTAGCGCGCGCACACACACCCTTTTGGCACGCGAACCAAAAAAGGTTCGCCATCACTGCACTAGGGCTATCAATAGTTACAAACAAAATGTATTCCGCTCTAATCTTGATTGCAGAAAATACGACTTCTGCAATAGAGTAGTAAATGTCTGGAACACTTTACCTGATCCTGTTGTTAGTTTCTCTAACCCCCATACCTTTTACCCTAAACTGTCTACCATGGACCTTACACGTTTCTTAAGAGGTCCCTAAGGGGGCGTGCATAAGCGCACCAGCCTGCCTACCGTCCCTGTCCTACCGTCCCCATTTGTATGTAATCATTTTATGTGTTTATGGCTATGTTTTGCTTCTTTATATCCATTTATTTGTGCCATTTTTTCCCATGTGTCCTGTTTCCTTGCACCCGTTGACAAATAAATAAATAAATAAATGAATGAATGAATGAATGAATGAATGAATGAATGAATGAATGAATGAATGAATGAATGAATGAATGAATGAATAAATAAATAAATAAATAACAGGAGGTGGGTTAATGGGCAAATTATCTCATAAACAGCAAGTCAGCTCGCCTTGAGCAACATCTAGGAAAAAGCATTTCAAAGAGACTCCACCTTAGCAAAAGAGGCTGGGAAATCCAGTTTCCAGTTTCCCAGATTCTGCATTGATGCCAGGTGAGTTTCAAAGAGATCTTCCTGAAATCTCTGTAGGTCTTGCTTGTTTGGTTTTGCCAACTACATGGAACTTCACAAGTTTTGGCCTCGTTAAGGAAGCACAGGCCTCACTGCAACAGTTCATTTAGTGACCATTCGAAGTTATGACATCATTGAAAAAAGTGACTTTTTCACACTTATGACGGTTGCAGCATCCCCATGGTCACGTGATCAAAATTTGGACGCTGGACAACGGACTCATATTTATGACGGTTGCAGTGTCTCAGGGTCATGTGATCTCCTCTTGCGACTTTCTGACAAGCAAAGTCAATAGGGGAAGCCAGATTCGCTTAGCAACTGGGTTCCTAACTTAACTGCAGTGATTCACTTAATAGCTGTGGCACGAAAAGTCATAAAATGGGGCAAAATTCACTTCACAAATGTTTCATTTAGCAATCAAAAATTTGAGCTCAATTGTGGTCCTGCACATTTCTGATGTCAGTCATGACACAAGGAAGCAACTGAGGACACAACCACAAAGGGCTGCTGTGTTTGGGAGTACAGATAGTCCTCGAGTTACGACCACAATTGAGTCCAAAATTTCTGTTCCGTAGCGAGACAGTGGTTGAGCGAATTTTGTTCCATTTTATGATCTTTCTTGCCACCGTTGTTAAGTGAATCACTGCAGTTGTTAAATTATTAACATGGTGGTGAAGTGAATCTGGTTTCCTGATTGACTTTGCCTGTGAGAAGGTCACAAAAGGGGATCAGGTGACTGTAACCATCATAAATGTGAGCCAGTTGCCAAGCACCTGAGTTTTGATCACATGACCCTAGGGATTCTGCAATGGTCACTAAGTGTGAAAAACAGTCAAAAGTCACTTTTTTTCAGTGCCATTGCAACTTCGTCACTAAATGAATGATTGCAAGACTACCTGTACAACAACCTTCACAGTAGCAAGGTAAGAGAGGTACCAGAGGTGGGATTCAGCAGGTTCTGACCAGTTCTGGAGAACCGGTAGCAGAAATTTTGTGTAGTTCAAAGAACCGGTAAATACCACCTCTGACTGGCCCGGCCCCCATCTATTCTCTGCCTCCTGAGTCCCAGCTGATTGGGAGGAAATGGGGATTTTGCAGTAACCTTCCCCTGGAGTGGGGAGGGAATAGAGATTTTACAGTATCCTTCCCCTGCCACGCCCCCAAAGCCACGCCCACCAAGCCACACCTACAGAACAGGTAGTAAAAAAATTTGAATCCCACCACTGAGAGGTACCCTATTAAAGAACAAAATAGTGAAGAAACTATTGCTATAGTGGTGTTGTGACAACCAATCAGGGGTGAAATCCTACCGGTTCGGCCCAGTTCGGGCGTACTGGTAGCTGTGGCGTCCGGTGGTTCGGAGAACTGGTAGCAGCGGCAGCACGAGGCTCTGCCCACCTGGCCAGACGTCGCCATTTTCTTTTTTTTACCCTCTGCGCATGTGCAAAGCGTTCTGGGCATGTGCAGAGGGTGAAAAAGCGTGCATGTGAACGGAGCGTGGGTCAAAAATCTCGCTCTGCTCGCATGCGCACACAAAGCATGCACTTCCGAACCGGTAGGGAAGGTAAGTAGATTTCACCGCTGCAACCAATCCTACTAGTTTTCAGTTACCTGTGGAGAGGCGAAGCCCAAACAGCACCAAGAGGTGAGCTCACCTGAGCATCTCGGTAGGAGAGAAGGAAGTTCATGACAATGTCTAGGCTCAGGCACTCCACGCTGTCCAGGCGCTGTAGAATGCTCGTCAGTTCACGGCTTAGTTGTTCCCCGTGGTACATTTCACGAGCCTTCCGGATGTCACGCCGGATCATCTCCCGGAAGTAGCCACTGGAGAAAGCACATATACATTGGACTTTAAATAATGCTCCAATCTTGTCCAGAGGGGGTGAGTGGGTTTGCTCAGGGCTCCTCTTCTCCCCTGTGACTCATCAGTGTTCGAGAGCCATTCCCAGGACGAGCAGAGAAAGAACAAAAACTAAATTTGGATCAAATGTAATTAAAGACATATTTAATTAAATGCACATCTTTTTTTTCTCCCTAGCTTTTCCCCTCCAGATCAGTTCAAGCGTTGATCCATTGGTTGCAACAGGAATTGACTGACCAGCTTGTCATCTCAGCCTGATATTATAGGCTGAGAGACAGTGATTGGCCCAAACCGCTCGAAACTCGACTGCAGAAAATACGACTTCAGCAACAGAGTAATCAATGCCTGGAATGCACTACCTGACTCTGTGGTTTCTTCCCCAAACCCAAAAAACTTTAGACTGTCTACCGTGGACCTAACCCCATTCCTAAGAGGTCTGTAAGGGGCGTGCATGAGCTCACCATCGTGCCTACCATCCCTGTCCTTCTGTCCTATTGTCTAAATTTACCTATACATATTTTACTTTTGTTTATGTTTTATATCATACCTGTTATCTTGTACAGGTGTTGATAAAATAAATTAAATAAATAAATAAATAAAATAAAAATAACCCAGCTGGCTTTCATGTCATGCCTAAGGTGGGACAAATAACCCCCAGTCTGCTGGTGATTGGCCCAAAGTCACCCAACCAGCTTTCATGCCATGCCTAAGGCGGGACAAATAACCCCCAGTCTGCTGGTGATTGGCCCAAAGTCACCCAACCAGCTTTCATGCCATGTCTAAGGCGGGACTAGAACTCCCCGTTTCCTGATGATTAGCCCAAAGTCACCCAGCTGGCTTTCATGCCTAAGGTGGGACTAGAACTCACTCAACCACTAGACCACACTGGCTCTCAAATGCAGGCAATATGGTTGTTAAAAAGATGAGGAGTAATATGCTACATAAAATCACAACACAATGGCAACTTTTGCAGGGGCACTCTGGCCTCAAAGCAACTACAGAGGTGAGGGTATTTTTTATGGACGGAGGAGTACAGATTCTCCAAAGAGTTGTTCCTAACAAATATTTTCTTAAATAAAAGGGAGCAGAAGGCATGCCCACTTTTCTAGACATTATGTCTATGACAAGAACACAGCATTTGAAGCAAATCTCTGGCAACACATAATGCTTTGTTGTGGTGACAATGGTGAGGTTTACCACAACTTCCTGCCATCTTGACTCCAGGACATTTTTGAGAACAGGAACTAGGATCAGAAGACCAAAAAAAGAGGTCCTTCTGTTTTATTTTCGTTGCTTCCATTTCATATTTTACTGTCCATATGAGCGACATCAAAGCGACTAACAATTTAGTATGACCCAACTATAGGTGGGTTGCTCCCGGTTCGGACCGGTTCTATAGAACCGGTAGCGGGAATTTCCCCCCACTTGCCGAACCAGGAGCGATCGCCGGCTGGCTACGCCCCTGAACCGACGCTCTTGGCGGCGCCATAGGCGGCTCCATCTTGGTTTTGGCTTCTGCGCACGCACACACGCAGAAGCTGGTTTTGGCTTCTGCGCATGCACAGAAGCCGGGTTTTCGCCACCGTGCATGTGCATGCAGCGCGGGATGAAGCGAACAGTGGCGAGGTAAGTTACAACCCACCCCTGGACACAATCTTGGGAGCTAAAGGACCAATCTTCAGGAATGAATAAAACATGGAACTGGGAATAACACCATCACTCAGTCTCCATTTTTCACAGGTAAAGGAGGAATGCCTGATCTATCACCAAAGAGATGATGACAGTGCTTTGCAATTAGGAGAAAGGTGGCTTCCAACCCATTTCCCCATTTGACTTCTGCAGACGTGGCACCACTCTTAGCGGACGTTTGGTTTTAAAAAAAATAAAAATGAGAAGTTTGACACAAGTGGAAACGTTACACTGTGGGGAAAGTCTAGATTTTGAGGAAACGTGAGAAGGCTTTGTGGCAGTTTCCTAAGAAAGCCTAACTAAGTCCTCAAATTACTCCAGAAACTGAGATCAAAGAGTTCAAAAGCTCTTGCTCTGATTGAAGTTCAGGTTTGGGAGGTACACATACCTCCAAAAATAGAAGGCTGCTCATCTTGTTTGTCAGAGGAGATTCCAAAGAATTTTGCATACAATTTCCCTGCTTTCAACCACCAGCCTTCCTGCTTAATTCAGGCAGAATTGAGTGTAGGCAGTAGAGTCTACTCTACTCCCTAGCTACTATCGGTATCTCAGAATGGCTTCTTTGGGCTCGTTCCCTCTTTAATGTTATACAGTTAATTTTTAACTCTATTTAAATCTCTTTTGCTCACTTCTGTCTTCTTTGCTATCTACAAATACACATAACTATTCTTCAGTCAGATTAAAGATCTGTTTGTATGTTTTCTTTCCAGAGTAGGCAATAAAGGACCAGGGGAAACTCAACCGCTTCTGTCTGTTGACGTTCCCAGCGATAAGTATTGAGCTAGATAATGCCATCAATACCGAAAATAATACAGGAATCAAAGACATATTTTTGAAAGTATATCTAATCACTCTGAAAGATTTACAAGCGTTCTGCCACAATGATCTTATTTACAAAGTCGTGCTCCGCGTTCCTGGTGAGTCAGCTCACCTATCAAGCAAATCGTTACACATGTACATTTGCACAGCCCAAAGCATCCAAAAGTTGCTTTTGTCCCTGCCTGAGTTATGGTTTTCAGGTTCTCACCTCTGAAGGACTGAGTTTGGAAAGGTTCCCCTTGCCACTCATATCAAATTCCTGATCTGAAGTGAAAAGGAGGACGGGAGCATTACCTGGAGCTCACAGAAGTGCCCTCGAGGAGTTTAGCAAGTTGCGTCGTGAGTGGATTGAAGACGGCTTCCATGTTGAAGTTGGACTGGTAAAGCTCAGTCAAGCACATCATGGTGCCGACATCGCAACAGAAGACTTTCTTCTGGTTTGTCACCACATAAGGGATGAAGGTATAGCTCCCGTTGCTGTCCTGGAAAAGATACAAGAAGTGCCGGTACAGAAATCCCATCCACCTCCCATTCTTCACTCTGAAAATGTCTCTTCTATTACAATTCCTTTGTTTGTGGTTTCCCAACCATGGCAACTTCCAGGTGTATGGACTTCAAATCCCAGAACTCTCATCAATGGCCATTCTGGTTGTGGATTTCTGGGATTTGAAGTCCACACTGGACATTGCCAAAGTTGGGAAACAGGGCTCCTAGCGACTAAACATTTCTTTATTTTTTCCTCCACCACTTATACAATTCAATACACATATACCTTAAAATATTACAATAAAATACATAGTTTTGCACAATAATCCATCTTTCCAAAAAGCAATATCTTATACAACACTTACATCATCGATCATCAGTCTGTTCTACTTTTCCATTGCACTCCTCTCTCTCTATCTCCATCATCTCCTCCTACTTTCTTACTCCTTCATTCCTCCTCTACCTCTCTCTACTCCTTCTCTTCCTCCCCTTCTACTTCCTCTTTCACCCTCTTTGCCTTCCCCTGAGTACTCTTTAATACTAACTCCTCTTATATTTGACAGACTGATGATAAACTCTCAAATTTAAACTCATCGTGTCTCTTCTAAGAAGAAAAAATTATTATTATTATATCATTTCTTTATGTATAGTACTTTATTCTAGGTATATGCTGCTAATTCCATCTTACCTCCAAAGAAAAAAGAAAAAAAAAGAAAAAAAAGAAAGTCTAATTTTGTCATCTGGGATATTCACCAGTGAATTTTCAAATTCTCCTTCCAAATTAAACGCTATTAATTTAATTTCCAAGATAGATACTATTTCTCCTGCTTCTTAATTTTAAGCCATATTGACTAAACATTTTTGCTGCATAAACAATGGAACTGGGATTGGGTGAGTCCTCTCTTCACTTCACTTTGGCAATAACGTATTACAAATTTTTTTGGTGAATTTAACATGGATTGAAGGTTGAAAACATTCCACCAGTCCCTCATTTCCCCTCTACACCATCAGCTCCCAATTTTTCACTTTCTGTGGCCTATGAATTCACCAGAAGTTGACTTTCACACAGCCAATCCCCTTCCAGTGTTTTTTTTTAAACTTATCTTGCAATTTACACACTGAAGAATTTTTAAAGCACTGCTATTTCTAAGATTTTCTTATAGTCTTTCCCTTAACTCCAGGTGCCTGTATTTTATGATGTAATTTCTAACCAATATTTGACAAAGAACTTCTGTATTTGAAAGCTGATCAACAACAGACCATTGGCTGTTATACCCATTTTACCCAGATAGTAGAAATTTAGGAGTAGGAGTAGGAGTAGTAGGAGAGAAGAAGGAGAAGGAGAGACAACCTTTTGAATAGGCAATCCCAAAAATAGAAAATAGAAAAAATAACATCATGAAGAACAGATAATAAGCTAGACTTACTGAATTCTTCTGAAAGATCACTTCCTAGAAAAAAAAAGAAAACCAGGAAAACATATCAGAAAGTTGCTCACTGCAAAATATGCCCGGAGGTAAATGTTTGTAAAAGAGATGATTCCAGCAGCTGTAAACCTATTATACTTAAGGACCCTTTACTGAAATCGATTCCTCTTACCAACAGTTACAAGTGCAGGATGCTCATTTTTAACAACTTAGCCAAACTGGAGGTATAAAGGTAAAAGTTCCCCTCGCACATAGGTGCTAGTTGTTCCCGACTCTAGGGGGCGGTGCTCATCTCATTTCAAAACTGAAGAGCCAGCGCTGTCCGAAGACGACGTCTCCGTGGTCATGTGGCCGGCATGACTAAACGCCGAAGGCGCACGGAGCACTGTTACCTTCCCACCAAAGGTGGTCCCTATTTTTCTACTTGCATTTTTTACGTGCTTTCAAACTGCTAGGTTGGCAGAAGCTGGGACAAGTAACGGGAGCTCACCCCGTTACGCGGCGCTAGGGATTCGAACCGCTGAACTGCCGACCTTTCGATCGACAAGCTCGGCGTCTTAGCCACTGAGCCACTGCGTCCTTTCTGGAGGTATAACACCACCTAAATAAGAAAAGTGTATCCTGCCCGAGAAGAAAGGGATGCAATGACTATCTTATTGGGCAGAGTACTCTGCAATTGACCAAACCTAGCCTTTTTCATGCATTTAAACCAAAAGGCCCAAAGCTTGAATTAGCTGTATTCTTGCAATATGCTGAACCCATAAACCAAGTGGCCGCATTGGAGCCTAGCGGCTAGCCCTTTGTGCCAACAGAATCTGCATGGCTAATATACGTTCGACCAAATCATCCCATCTAGAAAATGAAACGAAGCAGAGTTAAGCAAGGGGAAATCTGTTATGCAAATACAGCTACAGAGAGTTGAAAGAACAAGGGCTACAAACCACAGCCTTAGAACAATTGAAGAGTCACTGGCAAACAATTGCATATCATCCTTTCTTAACCTAATGCCCCACCCCAGATGTGTTGGACTCCAATTTCAATAAATATGCAGAGAGAGGAATTGCATTGTAACCTGTCAACATCTGGAAGGTTCAAGTTTTCATTCTTTGCGTTGAGAGTAGTGTTTTTCAATCTTATTTATTTATTTATTTATTTGTGACATTTATACACCGCCTCAGAGTGCAAGCACTCTCTAAGCGGTTTACACCAGTAAGCAATGTATATTTATATTGCCCCCAACAATCTGGGTCCTCATTTTACCTACCTCAGAAGGATGGAAGGCTGAGTCAACCCTGAGCCGGTGAGATTTGAACCGCTGACCTGCGGATCACAGTCAGCTGAAGTGGCCTGCAGTACTCCACTCTAACCTCTGTGCCACCTCGGCTCGTAAAATCTTTTTTTTTCAAATTTCAAATTTTATTTATTAGTTTGTCAAACATGTACAAGATAGCAGGTATGAATATGAACATGGACATGAACGAAGGAAATGAATACAAATAAATGGGGACAGTAGGACAGGGACAGTAGGCACGCTGGTGCGCTTATGGACGCCACCTTTACGGACCTCTTAGGAATGGGGTGAGGTCCACAGTAGATAGTTTAAGGTTGAAGCTGTGAGGGTTTGAGGATGTAACAACGGAGTCAGGTAGAGCATTCCAGGCGTTGACCACTCTGTTGCTGAAGTCATATTTTCTGCAATTGACTTTGGAGCGGTTTACCTTGAGTTTGTATCGATTGTTTGCCCGTGTATTATTGAGGTTGAAGCTGAAGAAGTCGTTGACAGGTAAGTCGTTTTAGCGGACAATTTTGTGTACTACGCTTAGATCGGACCGCAGGTGGTGCAGTTCCAGATTGTCCAAGCCCAACATTTCAAGCCTGGTGGCATAAGGGACATCTGGACAACTTTAAGAGATCTCAACGTCAATTCCCCAAATTTATCAGCTAGTGTTTTGTACACCGCACAGAGTTGCTTTTGGCGAAATGGGCAGCTATATAAATTAGATGGATGAATAAATGTCATCATTCGTTTCCTGATTTCTTTGCCCAAATTATTTTTCTGGAAGCTTCTGATGCCTTTAATCTTAATAGGGAGGCACACCTTCCTAAACTTCCTTGTGATGTAGGAGATTTAATCTAGTTTTAAGTCTGTACGTCCTAAAGGGTATACAGGTAGTCCTCGACTTACGACCATAATTGAGCCCAAAATTTATGTTGTTAAGTGAGACACTTGTTCAGCCCCGGAAAGGTTATGACCTTTCCTGCCACAGCCATTAAGCGAATCACTGCAGGCATTAAATTAGTAACACGGTTGTTAAATGAATCCGGCTTCCCCATTGATTTTGCTTGTCAGAAGGTCGCAAAAGTGAATCATGTGATCCTGGGACACTGCAACCGTCATAAATGTGAGTCAGTTGCCAAGCGTCCGATTTTTGGTCACATGATCATGGGGCGGCTGCAAATGATCGTAAGTGTGAAAAACGGTCATGAGTCACTTTTTTTCATGCCGTTGTAACTTGGAACGGTCACTAAATGAACTGCTGTAAGTTGAGGACTACCTGTGTTTAGCACTACATAACATATTAGACATACCGTATTTTTTGGAGTATAAGACGCACCTTTTTCCTCCCTAAAAGTGGCTGAAAATTTGGGTGAGTCTTATACTCCGAATGTAGCTTTTTTGGAGCTTTTTTCCCAGCCCTAACGAGGTGCTAACGATCTTCCCAGCTCTTACCTTGCAGGCTCTTTCATTGTTACTCTCTCCAAAGAATGTTTTTCCAGCCCTAAGTCTTTGCAGGGTTTTTTTTCATTGCTCTACTTGCTCCAAAGAAGGTTTTTTCCAGCCCTAACCAGGTGCTAACGATCTTCCCAGCTGTTACTGGCTTGCAGGCTCTTTCATTGTTACTCTCTCAGAAGAAGGTTTTTTTAAGTCCTAACCAGGAGATAAAATAATGTGCTGAAGCTGACCAGACTAAGGACGCTAGCCAGATGAATACCTGGTAGGCAGATTTTTTTCCCCTATTTTCCTCCCCCAAAACTAAGGTGCGTCTTATACCCCGGTGCGTCTTATACTCCGAAAAATACAGTAATTAAGAAAAGATCTTTCAAAATGCTTGGAAACGCTCCAAAACTCCTTTTCGGAATTCTTCCCAAAGTATTTATTGCACGGCAGTTGCTGTTATTGTTCACATATGACACCAAGGGCAGAATTTTCATCCCGTGGAGTTTATCTTGGAAAAATAACCTATTACAGCACTGGATGGAGGAGACGATCTGAAATTTTATGACATCTTGGTCAATGAATGGTTATTTTTATCTATTTAAGAGGCACACGGCTGTTTAAACTCAAACACTAGCAAAACGATCTGTATCCCATATGTCAATTCTAAATAGCAACAGCTTGGTGGTATAGGGTTCAACCCAAGATTACTCACACTGAAAGCCGGCTGATAGAAATCAATGGAAACCGATTCGGTCCTGATTTATTTCAGCTTCACTCATTTCAGTGGGTCTGGCTAAGTGTGGATCTAATCAATTATTAACCACACCGAGTTGCAAAATTGGTCAGCAGCAACCAAAGAGCAGCAACCAACAATATTTTTTGCAAACTCGCTTCTGAAGATTTCCACATGTGCTTCTGGAATCTATTTGTACTTCTGATTCCAAGATACAACACTGTCTGTACGTGGGGTGTGTGTGTGTGTGTATGGGTGTGTAATTCTTTCTAATTAAAAGAAGTGGGGACAATAAAAGACGCAGATAACATCACACCAAGCTGCAATTTGCAATTGCATGGAAACAGTTACAGCCACAGGATGCCCTGGTTAGCACAAAAGATAATAACACAAGACAGCAGCAACAGAGACAATATAGGTCAGTGGTGGCGAACCTTTTTTTCCTCAGGTGCCAAAAGTGCGTGCGCGCGTGCTATCGCACATGCACGAGTGCCCATACCCATAATTGAATGCCTGGGGAGGGTGAAAACGGCTCTCTGAAGGCTGGAAATGGCCAGTTTCTCAATTTCTGGTGGGCCTGGTAGGCCCATTTTTCGCCCTCCCCAGGCTCCAGAGGCTTCCCTGGAGCCTGGGGAGGGCAAAAATGCCCTCCCCTGTCCCCCCGGAGGCCCTCCAGAAACCGAAAACGCCCTCCCAGAGCCTCCGTGCAAGCCAAAAGTCAGCTGGCCGGCGCGCACATGCGCGCTGGAGCTGAGCTAGGCAATGGCTCGCGTGCCGGCAGATATGGCTCCGCGTGCCACCTGTGGCACGCGTACCATAGGTTCGCCATCACTGATATAGGTATTCCTTGACTTATGACTACAATTGTGGCCAAAATGGATGCTGCTAAGCGAGAGAGTTGTTAAGTGAGTCTTGCCCTATTTTACGATATTTCTTGCCGCAACTGTTACGTGAATCATTGGCAAGTTGTTATGTTAGTAAGACGGTTGTTAAGTGAATCCGGCTTCCCCATTGACTTTGCTTGTCAGGAGGTGGGAAAAGGGGATCACGTCACCCAGGGACACTGCAACCGTCATAAATATGAGTCAGTTGCCAAGTGTCTGAATTTTGATCGCATGACCATGGGGCTGCTGCAACAGTCATAAGTGTGTAAAACGGTCATACATCACATTTTTCAGTGTTGTTGTAACTTCGAATGTTCACTAAATGAACTATTGTAACTCAAGGACTACCTGTAAACTATTCCAGCCTCTACTACACTTCTGGGTTATCCAGTGTCCCTAAAAACATCTGCCCATGAACCCAAAGGTGTTTTTTCAAGAGGCAACTGGACTTTCTTGGGTTTTTTTTGAAGACGTTTCGCTTCTCATCCAAGAAGCTTCTTCAGCTCTGACTGGATGGTGGGGAATGGAAGGATTGATACTCCTTGCAGACAGCTGGTCATTTGCATCCTTTTAGAGAGTCGTTGAGGCCACTTGGAGGTTTATCTGTGTCCTCAGGGTCACCTGAGTGGTGCAAATGGGTGTGGAGCCTTCTTGGAACTGTTGAAAGGACTGTGTTGTAGACTGAAGATGAATGATGATGTATCCCTCCCCCTCTGTTGAGAGAGGGCTGTTCAATTTTGACATAGATGGACCTTCTGTCAAACCGGTGATCCTCTCTGTCCAAAACGTGGACTTTGCTGTCTTCCAATGAGTGGCTTTTGTCTTTTAAATGCAGATGGACCGCTGAATCTAGTCCTGATGCGTTTGTTCTCCCATGTTAACAACTAGGATGCAAATGACCAGCTGTCTGCAAGGAGTATAGATCCTTCCGTTCCCCACCATCCAGTCAGAGCTGAAGAAGCTTCTTGGATGAGAAGCGAAACGTCTTCAAAGAAAAACCAGAAAGTCCAGTTGCCTCTTGAAAAAGCACCTTTGGGGCAACCATGACCTGGATGACTGAGAATCTCCATAGACATCTGCCCATTAAGGTGTGTTGGGAAGAGGTTGCTGAAATTACTGCCTGGGGTGGGGTTGACACAGAACTCTCAAGAGCATGACTCAGTGGAAAGCAGTTTCCTATATTCTTAGAATACCTATGTCCCTTCCCTCTATGGAAATATGTTGAGAAATCACTTGGAAAAACCCACTCTGGGACAGGAAGGCAATATTCCCCTCCCTGCCACAGTCCTGTTATTAAATACACTGCATGGATGGAGGGAGACAGGTGTGCTAAAATTCTCTGATTGTGAATCCATTCTTGGAAAAAGGAAATGGAATTTCTCTTACCCCTTAGGCCAGGGATGGCGAACCTATGGCACGCGTGCCACAGGTGGCACGCGGAGCCATATCGGAGGGCACGCGAGGCGTTGCCCTGTCAGTTCCACGGCAAACCGGAAGTTCGGAAAAACGCACTTCCGGTTTGCCATTGTGCTGTTTTTAGCACTCCGGAGGGTTCAGGGAAGCTTCCTGAAGCCCCGGAATGCAAAAAACGACGAAACGGACAAACCGGAAGTGCGTTTTCTGAACTTCCGGTTTGCCCGTTTCGTCGTTTTTCACCGTCCCAGGCTCCGGTAAGGCCTTTGCGCGGGGGTGGGGGTGTGTGTACATGCGCAGGGGGCAGCATGGGGGGGGTTGTGCGCATGCATGGGGGGAGGAAATGGGTGCGGGTTATGTGTGCGCGCGCTAGCGCATGCACCCCCCCCTTTTGGCACGCGAACCAAAAAAGGTTCGCCATCACTGCCTTAGGCCAATGATGGCGAACCTTTTTGGTGCTGAGTGTTCAAAGTGCGCGTGTGCGCACCTCCAAAATGCAATGCGAGCCCCCCTGTGCATGCGCTCCACCCCGTGCATGTGCATGTGTCCCCCACACATGCGCCCCACCTCCCCTTGCCCATTTTTGGCTTCCAGGTTGGTGCAGGAGGCCTTTCAGGCCCAAAATGGGGTGCAGGGGGGCACGTGCACATGCATGAACCCCCAAAATGCAATGTGAGCACACACCCTGCACATGCACCTTGCCCCACGCAAATGCGCGGCAGAGACCTGAAGACCAGCTGGCCGGCAGGAGATGCGTGCACATGCGTGGTTGAGCTGGGCTGGGGCGACGGCTGACGTGCCCGCAGAGAAGACTCTACATGCCACTTGTGGCACGCGTGCCATAGGTTCGCCATCATGGCCTTGGGTAGTCTTACATGAAAAATTTCACATTTCTAGTTCGGCCTTCCCCCTACAGATATGTCAAAATGATGATTCTCCACATGCCTATGGAGATTCTCAGTCATCCAGGTCATGGCTGTCCCAAAGATGCTTTTTCAAAAGGCAACTGGACTTTGTTTTTCCTTAAAGATGTTTCGCTTCGCTTCCAAGAAGCTTCTTGGATGAGAAGCAAAACATCTTCAAGGAAAAACAAAAGTCCAGTTGCCTTTTGAAAAAGCGTCTTGGGGATGACTCTACTTCAAATTTTTTTTAGGAATGTGGAAAACACAAACATAAATCCTCATCAGAAACTGCTGGACTGAAAATAATTTTGCAACAACAAAAGGACAAATTTAGAAATGTGTTGGACATTTTGGAGAATTTGAAGCAACGTTTTTGAAAAACAACAAGAAGAGAAGGCCTTTGACAATTTAAATTGGGATTTCCTGTTCAAGGTTTTGGAAGATATGAATTTTGGACAGAACAGATCGATTTACACTTCACAGAAAGCACAAATAATTGTTAACGGAGATCTAATAAAGCCATGAGTGATACAAAAAGGAACAAGGCAGGGCTCCAAGCATCCTCTCTTTTGTTTATTTTGGGTCCTGAAGTATTGAATAGAGACCAGGGGTGGGTTCTAACTTACCTCGCCGCTGGTTTGTTTCCTCCCGTGCCATGTGGCTCTATGCGCATTGCGTGCCACGTGGCCTTGCCGTGCGGGCGCACGCACATGTGCAGTGCCAAAAATTTGGCTTCTGCACATGCGCATGCGCATAAGCAAAACAAGCAAAAAATAGTAAAAAAGAGGCAAAAACCAAGATGGCGGCGCACGTGCAGTGCCGAAAACTCAGCATCTCCACATGCACAGAAGCAAAAACCAGCAAAAAAATTCCAACCTCCCCCTCCAAAAAAAATATCCCAAAAAAAGATGGTGGCATCCAAAGACTGGCACCGACAGAACCGGCTCTGTGATGTCACCACCGGTTTACTACCGGTTCTATAGAACCAGTGAGAACCAGGAGGAACCCACCTCTGATGGAGACATAAAACAAGATGAGAGGATTGTTGGAATAAAGATTTTAAAAAGAGCTATAAGTTAAGAGCTTTTGCAGATCACTTGGTATTTGTTCTGGAAGATCCTTTAAAGGGAATTGAAACATTAATGGGCAAATTAAAATAATTTGATATAAAGGTAAAAGCAAAGATTACCCCTGTCCAGTCATGTCTGATTCTAGGGGTGTGTATGTGTGCTCAGCTCCGTTTCTTAACTGAAGGAGTCAGCATTTCCAAAGACAGTTCCATGGTCATGTGGCGAGAATGACTATATGCCAAGGCACACAGAACACTGTTACCTTCCCACTGAAGTGGTACTCATTTATCTACTCGCATTTGCATGCTTTTGAACTGCTAGGTGGGCAGGAGCCGGAGCAAGTAACGGGAGCACACCCCATCACACGAGTTTCAAACCCAGAATGTCAGCTTTCCAGTTGACAAGCTCAGCATCTTTAACCATCATGCCGAGCCGAGGTGGCGCAGCGGTTAGAAGCAGGTACTGCAGGCCACTTTAGCTGACACTGATCCGCAGGTCAGCGGTTCAAATCTCACCGGCTCAAGGTTGACTCAGCCTTCCATTCTTCCGAGGTAGGTAAAATGAGGACCCAGATTGTTGGGGGCAATATAAATATACATCGCTTAATGGTGTAAACCGCTTAGAGAGTGCTTGCACTGTGAGGCAGTATATAAATCTCACAAAAATAAAAATAAAATAAAAATAAAAAATGCCCCCTGCAATTTTTTTGATATACGAGCAGGCTTTAAGACTGATAAACAGAAGATGAAGATGTTAACAAAACAATTTGAAAATAGAAGATCAAATAGAATTGATGGATAACACGGATTTGAGATTAAGACCAGATTATTTGGTTTTTGGGACTGCTAGACAGCCAGTTGGAAAAAGTTAGGGAACTTTATTTTGGTACGTGATAACTTCAGCCAGATTATTGAATGCACAATGATGGACAGATTTGACATTACCCACAATGGAGGAATGGTTGTTCATGAAGATGGAACTTCCTGAAATGGTCAGGAAATCGACTTTTGTGCAGAGAAAAGATAATATCTACATTTATTGCTTACTGGAAATCCCTTATTAGACTTTTTTTGCATGAAACAGAACAAAAACTAAACTTACGATTTATGGTTTTGATGATTAGATAGGGTAGATTACAGATAGAAGCGAGTTACGTTGTAACCATAGTTACATAAATAAAGGGGTAAATTTATAAATGTACTTCTAACTGCTGTAAAGAAGAGCAGAAGCTACTTTGTATCTTCTTTCTTTTCTATTTCTCTTTTATTTTTCCCCCTTCTCTTGCACGTTTAGATTTTTCTTTTAATTCTTCCTTATGCTTTTCTTTTTCTTACTTTATATTAATTTGTATTCGTTTTTTAATCTTAAAAAAAATCTTTAATAAAAATGTTAAGAGGTCCTTGAAAAATAGGTACCAGACATTTGATACCTGCTTCCTTCTGCCTTAGAAACAGTTGATTCGCAGAGGTCTTCAAACTTGGCACCTTTAAGACTTGTGGACTTCAACTCCCAGAATTCTCCAGCCAGCATAGCTGGGAGTTGAAGTCCACAAGTCTTAAAGGTGCCAAGTTTGGGGACCCCTGATTCAAAGCAACCTAGTCTGAACTTCTCAGTATGGTTGAACCTGCAAATTTTATTTATTTATTTATTTATTTATTTATTTATTTATTTATTTATTTATTTATTTATTTATTTATTTATTTATTCATTCATTCATTCATTCATTCATTCATTCATTCATTCATTCATTCATTCATTCATTTATTTATTTATTTATTTATTTATTTATTTATTTATTTATTTGTGAGATTTATATACTGCCTCACAGTGCAAGCACTCTCTAAGCGGTTTACACCATTAAGCAATGTATATATTTACATTGCCCCCAACAATCTGGGTCCTCATTTTACCTACCTCGGAAGGATGGAAGGCTGAGTCAACCTTGAGCCGGTGAGATTTGAACCGCTGACCTGTGGATCACAGACAGCTAAAGTGGCCTGCAGTACTGCCTCTAACCGCTGCGCCACCTTACCTCAGCTCAAAATGTGACTCCTAATTGCACTGTGGAGTTCTTGGGGCTGTCTGAGCTTGGTTGTTTGCTTGCAAAGGTTTCATTACCCAACTAGGTAACAACATCAAGTGCTGTGGATAGCACTGATGTATTATCAGAGCACTGATGGTGTTACTTAGTTGGGTAATGAAACGTCTGTAAGCAAACAACCAAGCTCAGAGAGCATCACTGTACTGTACAGTTCAACCCCGTGACTACGTATATTCCCTTTTGTTGGAACTGCACTGTGACCATACTCACACGGAGAGCTTGCAATTCTGGAAGATCGGTATAGCAGCAAAGGAGAATATTGTTGGTCATACTGAAGCTCTCGCGCACTCCCAGGTGATAGAAAAGTGAAGGCTGACACAAGCTGTTGCTCATCTCCACAACCACCACATCTGCAAAGGTAGAAAGGGCAGATATCAACCATAAAATAGCAGCTCTTCAACGTTTCCACACTGCCCTCATCCGGCTGGTAGCCAAGGGCAGGTTATTGAGGCCAATCTCATTCATCTTGAGCCACCTCTTGCACAAACAGAGAAGAAAGCATTCTAGCCATCAGGGACATAATGTCCCACAAAAACATAACAATCCCCGGTATTTTAACGTCTTTAAAGACCACACCCTGCTGCTTGTTCGTTGTCCACCAAGAAGTTTTGAAGTTCCATGCAGCTTTGCAGCTAGCACCCAAACCCTCCCGTGCAAATCAAGAGGTTGGAGATCTTTCTTGGAGAGAAAGAAAAGGGATCAGATCAGGGGCGTCAAACGCGATTTCATTGAGGGCCACATCAGGGTTGTGTTTGACCTCGGCGGGCCAGGGTGGGCGTGGCCAGGGTGGGCGTGGCCAGCTCAACATCACTCGTGTCGGGGGCGCCTGTGGTGGCCCAAGCGCTCTGCCAGCGAAAACGGGCTCCTGAGCTCTGTTTTGACCCAAGATGGCCTCCTGCCACTCTCTGCTAGCAAAAACGGAGCTCGGGAGGGCTGCCTGCAGCCCTCGCAGGCTCCGTTTTCGCTGGCAGAGGCACCATGGGCTGGTCCTTCATTGTTTCCAGGGCAGCCCCATGGGCCAGATCTAAGCACCCCGTGGGTCGAATCCTGCCCCTGGGCCTTGAGTTTGACACCCCTGGATCAGATTGTTCTGAGGACAACGAGCAAAACAAAAGGCTGCCATACGTATTAGGCAGAATTTCCCAGGATATCCTAGGCCAGTGATGGCGAACCTTTTTTTGCTCTGGTGCCAAAAGGGCATGTGCGTGTGTGATAGAACGCGCACATGTGCCCACACCCATAATGCAATGCCCTCCCCCCTGTGCATGCACACACAACCCCCCTGTGCTGCCCCCCCCGGCACATGCGTGCAGACCTCACTGAAGCAGAGGTGGGTTTCTCCTGGTTTGGACCAGTTTGCCCGAACTGGTAGCAAACCGCTGGTGATGTCACAATGACATCACGGAACCGGTTCGGTCGGTGCCGGTCCGTGGATGCTGCCATCTTTTTGGGGATTTTTTTGGGATTTTTTGGGGGGATTTTTTTTCGGTTTTTTTTTCTTCTGTGCATGCACAGAAGCTGAGTTTCTGGCACTATATATGCATCGCCATCTTGTTTTTGGCTTTTTTTTTTAATGGGATTTTTAAAAATTTTTTGGCAGGAAAGCCTCCTGAAGCCTGGGGAGGGTGAAAAATGGCCCAATGGGCCTACCGGAAGTTCATTTCTGAACTTCCGGTAGCCCGCTGGTTCCATTTTTTGCCATCTACAGGCTCCGGATTTAATTTAATTTAATTTAATTTAATAGATTTGTATGCTGCCCAACTCCTGAGGGACTCTGGGCGGCTAACAACATATAAAATCATTGTTACATAGAAACATATAATTAAAAAATTATAAAAATTAAAAACACATCTGACATTCATAAACCAAGGGGGGAGACCCAAATGTAATCTAATTGGTCTCACTTTCACCCCGCCTGCCGGAAGAGCCAAGTTTTTATTGCTTTACAGAAGGCCAGCAGGGTGGGGATAGTCCTAATCTCTGGAGGAAGTTGGTTCCAAAGGGAGGGGGCTCCCACAGAGAAGGCTCTCCCCCTCGGCCCCACCAACCGGCATTGCTTGGTCGATGGGGCCTGGAGGAGGCCAACTCTGTGGGCCCTAACCGGTAGTAGGGAGGTATGCGGCAGGATGCGGTCCCGAAGGTACCCTGGCCCTGAGCCATGTAGGGCTTTAAAGGTCAAAACCAACACCTTAAATTGGATCCGGAGACTAATGGGCAGCCAATGCAGCTGGTGGAGAATGGGTGTTACGTGGGTGTATCTAGGCACACCCACCAAGCTCGCGCAGTTGCATTTTGCACCAATTGTAGTCTCCGGATGCTTTCATGACGCCTAGGGAGGGTGAAAACGGCCTCCCCCACCCTCTGGAAGGCCGAAAATCAACTGGCCAGCGCGTACATGTGTGCTGGAGCTGATATAGGGCAACAACTCGCATGCCCTCAGATATGGCTCCGCGTGCCACCTGTGGCACACGTGCCATAGGTTCGCCATCACGGTCCTAGGCAGAACTAAGAACCCAGGCTAAAATCTTGCAAAACCACTGTTGGTCCATTCAAACCATACCGAAACAAATAAGCTAAACAGCCTTAGGGCCACTTATACTGATCCATTCCATTCCATTCCTTGCATTTTTTTTTTTCTTGCTGCTTTTTAAGTGTGTGTATAATTGCTTGCAGGAATTGTTTCTAACGTTCTTGTTCTTGAAGATTGTTGCTACGCTTATCTATTAGATGATCAGATATGTGTGTGAGTGTGCGTATAAATATATGCATAAAGGGAGAAAATTGCAAGAGAAGGACTTGTAAAAACAAAACAAAACACCTCCCAGCACCCTTTTTCTCTTTCTAACAGGAATACTCCTATTTAATGTTCTGGCCAAGTTGCTCTGCCCTTTTCCTAAGGCGATCTGGCCTACTTTATAAAATAACATTTTTGAAAAGTTGTCCAGTTCAATTTAAAGATAAAAGAAGCACAAGGGGGAGATTTATAATCAGACGCTGCTCATTAAGCTGATCATAATCTTTCTCAGAATTGTAAGCAGGGTCTACAGCATTGTTTTTTAATCGCAGCAATTATTTTATCTAAGGGGATTAACGTTTGTCTATTTTATCTATACCCATCACTGCTTTTTCCTGTTTGAGAGGGGTGTACAAAAGGTCAGCTAATCTTGGGCTGTGTTTCTTCTTAGATTCTTCTGAGATGACAACTGTACATATCGGTTGAAGGTGGAAATGGTTGTTCTGACCCAGCCTTAGCAGAAACAGACTCCTTGTCCCGAAAAAACCCCTCTTTATTTATCTCCTGTGAATTAATGGCATTCACACACCGAAAAGTCCAGGCAATAGTCCTTCAAAGAGTTAATGGCAGTAACAGACTTTATCAGTCCCTTGCAATAATTGCCAGGCCGATGAATTGCCAGGCCATGAGCTCCCAGATGCCAAGCTGCAAATTAAGTTCTGGCAAGCAGTCTCTGAGGCATGAAACACGGTGAGCCAAATCTTCAGAAATCCGAACTGTTGTCTCCTACGACCACCACTCCCCTTTCCTTCTATTTATTCCCCAGCCAGGGAGGGGCTATTTAGCGTCCACGTGTGCCTTGCTTCCCGAGTTGACTCCTTGTGCTCAGTTGTTCTCCTCTCCTAACAGCTCTGTGCATTCGTGCAGAGGCCCCAGCTGTTCTGGAACAGGCCCCAGCTGTTCTTCCTCCCCACTTATCTCAGCCTCCAAAGGCAGCTGCCTCTCCGGTGGCTGGGAAATGTCGGACGGCCCTGGCTCTATCTCTGCGCCCAACGCAGAGCATCCATCAGAGCCTTCCCCAGACTCCAGAGCTGGCCCAAGTTCCTCCCCAACCTCCTCATCGTCACAACCATGGTAAATTCTGTTTTCCTCCCAGAAATCAGGCTTCTAGAGAAGGAGGAAGCCAAAATCTAGGGATGGCCAAACTCAATCAGGGCTCACCAACAATGACGGAAACATGTTATTTGCAAGTGACAACAGGTGAAGAATGACTGGTTAGAAATAGACTTCAAGTAACCTGCCTCACAGGGTAGTTGTTGCAGGGAAAACAGGAGGAGGAAGGTGTGTTGGATATGTTTGCCGCCTTGCATTACAGGTAGTCCTCGACTTACAACAGTTCGTTTAGTGACCGTTCCAAGTTACGCCAGAACTGAAAAAAGTGACTCAGGACCGTTTTTCACACTAGCAACCGTTGCAGCAGCTCCATGGTCACGTGAACAAAATTCAGCCGCTTAGCAACTGACTCGTATTTATGACAGCTGCAGTGTCATGTGGGTCATGTGATCCAGTTTTGCAACTTTCTGACCAGCACAGAGTCAATGGAGAAACCACATTCACTGAACGTCCGTGTTACTAACTTAACAAGTGCAGTGATCCACTTATCAAATGTGGCAAGAAAGGTCGTAAAATGGCAAAATGCAGTTAACAAATGTCTCACTTCGCAACAAATATTTTGGGCTCCATTGTGGTCGTAAGTCAAGGACTACCTGTATTTGTAAGAATAATGAAGGCAGGACGATAAACAAACAAACTAACTAACTAACTAACTAACTAATTAACTAACAAACACACAAACAAACAAACAAATTCCTATAGTACAGGGGTGTCAAACTCAAGGCCGTGGGCCGGATTCAGGTGCTTAAATCTGGCCCATGGGGCCACCCTGGAAATAGCGAAGGACCAGCCCATGGTGCCTCTGCCAGCAAAAACGGAGCTCGGGAGGGCCCAGTTTTCACCCCTGGACCCAGTTTTCAGCCATGACGGCCTCCTTCATCCCTCTACCAGCCAAAATGGAGGTCGGGGGGCCACGTGACCACCTGAGCTCTGTTTTCACTGGCAGAGGGCTGCACGAGGCCAGCTATGCCCCCCCCCAGGTCAAACACAACCCTGATGTGGCCCTCAATGAAATCGAATTTGACACCCCTGCTATAGTAGTTCTTGACGTACAACTATTTATTTAGTGACCGATGGAAGTTATAATGGCACTGAAAAAAAAGTAGCCTACAACTGGTCCTCTCATTTACAACCATTGCCACATCCCCCACAGTGATCAAAATTCAGGCAACTTGGCAACTGGCATGTATTCATGAAGGCTGCAGCATATGGGGTTCATGTAATCGCCATTGGCAACTTTCCCGTCTGGCTTCCTGCAAGCAACGTCAATGAGGAAAGCCGGATTTGCTTAACAATGGTGCGATTCCCTTAACAACCGCAGTAATTCGCTTAATGACCGTGGCAAAAAAGGTCATTAAAGTCGGGACCAACTCACAACCACCTTGCTTAGCAGCAGCAATTCTGGTCCCAATTGTGGTTGTAAGTTGAGGACTACTTGTATTAAGGGTGGGTCTATGACAACTCACCACAGCCAACTCGCGGCGGCCAACTCGCCGCAGCGCAGTTGCGACAGCCAACTAGCCGCAGGACAAGAGTTACACTAATATCGCAGAAATAGTGAAACAGAATCATGAAAGAAAGGAGGCCAAAGGAGGGACAAAATGAAATGTGGATGACAAAAAAATAAAATATTTTTAAATTATTATAAATAAATTGAATTGTTGAATTGTCCTGCAGCTATTTGCCCCATGGTGAGTTGGCTGCGACGAGTTGTCCATTCCGGTCAGGCAGGGTTACCTCTAGTCTGGAAGGGACTCCAGGCAAAGGATGCTCTGGGGAGTTTCCTCTCTCCTCGCTGGCCGTGTGAGCGTTAATAATGCATCAGCAGTGCTCCAAATCCATTCACTAATCTGCCACCTACATTTCCTGCAACGCTTACAGCAAGGCTACTGGCACATCAGGCATGCTTCAGGAAATGAACACTGTAGAGAAATCCAGCGGAATAATAATGGTGGTTGCACCTGGAAGGCAAACTTTAATTAAAGGAGGAGGTCCACGGAAGGTGTGTGCGAAGCTCGGTGCCAGGTGCTGATGTTGAGTCTCTTGGGACACATTGGATTGTTGTGTGGCACTTTGACAAGCGGCTGTCCAGGTTTTAACTTGCTCAGCCTGCCAGACAAGATGCTGATTAAGAGGATGTTCGCTCTCACATCCTTTGTGGCTGCCCTAGTAATTACATTGCTTCTGTCCTGGCCCCACTACTAATTTCATTCATTTGCATAGATTCCCCTTTTTCTACACTGCACTACCTTTCCTTTCTTGGGAAGATCCGTTCTGCACACAGCAGAATGATGCGGCCGATCCAGACAACAAATGATTTTCCCCCCTCCAAATCTTCCTTGCGGATAGAATATCAGCTTAGCATAAATCAACTATATAGAGCACTGAACACCAAGACAACTAGACACAAGAACACTTTTTTTCCAGAACGCCATCACTCTGCTAAACAAATAATTCCTTCAACACTGTCAAACTATTCACTAAGGCTGCATTACTATTACTATTAATCTTCTCATCGTTCCTATCACCCATCTCCTCCCACTTATGACTGCATGACTGTAACTTGTTGCTTGTATCCTTACGATTTATATTAATATTGATTGTTTCCTGATTGCTTATTTGTACCCTATGACAATCATTAAGTGTTGTACTTCATGATTCTTGATGAAAGTATCTTTTCTTTTATGTACACTGAGAGCATATGCACCAAAGACAAATTCCTTGTGTGTCCAATCACACTTGGCCAATAAAGAATTAAATAATTCAATTCTAGATTCTAGATTCTAGATTCTAGATTCTAGATTCTAGATTCTAGATTCTATTCTCTCTTCCCTCTTCTCTTCTCTTCTCTTTTCTCTTCTCTTCTATCTCCTCTCCTCTCCTCTCCTCTCCTCTCCTCTCTTCTCTTCTCTTCTCTTCTCTCAACTACTTTTTCCACTCTGCCGGAATTCAGATCACCAGGGTTAAAGTGGGGGGATCTTAAAAGGTACCTCAGAGCATGCACAAGTAAATACATAACCACCACTCTTTAAAGTAGCTGCATCTTTTCTCAGGACTGTATAATTTTCATCACTGACTGTGCAATCCAAGAAAAAAGACACAGCAGCTTTGAAGATGTGCAGACAGATGCTGCAAACGCTGAGGCATCTTTCTGGAATCAAATCCGATGCGTTATGCAGCTCTAACAGGAAATGCAAACCTAAGATTCTGTCTGATGATGGAAGCCAGGAGTATTTTGCATACTTAACACCTCCAGCAATCTACTACATTATTGAATGACAATCTACCAGGGAATCCTTCCATGTCTGAAAGCAACTTGTCTTCCATTGCCTACCTTGCCTACCTTGCCTATAATATTAATTCATAATGTAGATAGGTTCTGGCCAATGGTGGCCTAGAATTATATGCAAATCAGTTTAGCAGTCTTGAATTAGCATCATGTTATCTATATTCACACACTTCGTTAAGCCACATCAGGGTTTTCTTGTATATTGCATGGATTAGCATGTATGAACTGGACATTGTACTTTGCCATCCATGGCTTAGAACAGGGGTGTCAAACTCAAGGCCCGGAGGACAGATCCGGCCCACGGGGTGCTTAGATCTGGCCTGTGGGGCCACCCTGGAAACAGGATCAATTCGCGGTGCCTCTGCCAGGGAAAAGGAATCTCAGGAGGGCTGCACGCGGCCCTCCCGAGCTCCGTTTTTGCAGGCAGAGGGCCCCGGCCCTGCCAGGGCCACCACAGGTGCCCCCGGCATGAGTGACAATGAGCTGGCCACGCCCCCTGCCCCTCCCAAGGTCAAACACAACCCTGATGCAGCCCTCAATGAAATCGAGTTTGACACCCCGGCTTAGAACAAGTGTAAAATTATGTTTAAATGAATGATAGTTTGTGAAGTTAAGTGAGTGATTGTTCAAGCAGTACACTCAACCACAAGTTGGCTACCCACATTTGTTAACCTAGCACAGGGATGGCGAACCTTTTCGGCACCGAGTGCCCAAACTGGAATGCACGCACGCATGCACATGCACGCACTGGAGCGCCAGAAATCTGAAGACCAGCTGGCCGGCACGCACCTGGTCTTTGGGTTTCCAGCGTGTATGTCTTCGCGCGCGCCAAAACGCCGGAAACCCAAAGACCAGGTGGCCAGCATGCATGCACGTGCCGGAAACCAGAAGAGCAGCTGGCGATGGCGCAGGTGCCAACAGAAAGGGCTCCACGTCCCACCCGGACCTAGCATATTGCTGAAACCTAGCTTATTTTGATCAGTTTGTGTTTCAATGTGTTGGGTGAAGATCCAGAAAATTGGGTGAATAAACTGAATAAACTATGAGTAAATCTGTGTTGTTCCCTCAACAGCGGTGTTGAGGTGTTCTTATGAGAAATGAGCAAAGAGTTTTGGAAGCATACAAGAAGAGTTGTTTAAAGCAGGGGTCTCCAACCTTGGCAACTTTAAGCCTGGAGGACTTCAACTCCCAGAATTCTGGGAGTTGAAGTTCTCCAGGCTTAAAGTTGCCAAGGTTGGAGACCCCTGCTTTAAAGCATCAGATTAGAAACTAGGAGACCATGAGTTTTAGTCCTGTCTTGGTCATGAAGTCAACTGGTTAACCTTGGGCCAGTCATCTCAAAAGTGCTTTTTTTCTTCAGATGGCAACTGGACTGTTTTTTCCTTGAAGAGGAAGAAGTAGAAAATGTTTCGCTTCTCACCCAAGAAGCTTTATCAGTTCTGATGGGGGTGGGAGGAGTAGGGGGGTGGGGGGAATGGAAGGATGGATACTGATAGGATGGTGAAGGAGATGGAAAGATTATATGTATTTGCAGAACCTATCCTTCCACTCCTACCCTCCATCCATCTCAACTGTCAGTACCTATCCTTCCATTCCCCCCTACCACCAACGCAGGGGCGGGTTGGTCCTCCGTTGCTACTGGTGCACTGCACGTGCATCACCATGTTGTGGGCATGGGCGCGCTCGCTACGTGCGCTACGTGCATGCGCCCCCTCGGGAGATTTTATAGCAATAGCAATAGCACTTAGACTTATATACCACTTCATAGTGCTTTACAGCCCTCTCTAAGCAGTTTACAGAGTTCAGCATATTGTCCCCAACAATCTGGGTCCTCATTTTACCGACCTCAGAAGGATGGAAGGCTGAGTCAACCTTGAGCCGGTGAGATTTGAACAGCTGAACTGCTGAACTGCAGTGCTGCACTTTAACCACTGCACCACCTCGGCATGCGCAAGAAGCAAAAAAAGCCGAAAAATTGCCCAAAAAAGATGGCGGACCGGCAAAGACAGCACCGGAGCTGCCGCGCGCCAATTGCGCAATCGGCGGCTCCCTAGCAGAGCTGCGCACTGGACCACACTGGTAGGAACCCACCCCTGCACCAACGCCATCAGAACTGATGAAGCTTCTTGGATGAGAAGCGAAACGTTTTCTTCCTCTTCCTCCTCAAGGGAAAAATAAAAACAGTCCGTTTGCCTTGTGAAGGAAAAAAACGCACCTTTGAGACAACTGCCACCTGGATGACTGAGAATCTCCACAAACAGCAGGGCCAGTCCCTCTTTCTTAGACCTAAAGAAAAAGACACAAAGGGCAAACTAACTTGCGAAATCTTGCCAAGAAAACCGCAGGGACTTGTTCAGGCAGATGCCACGAGTCCCAAAAAAACAAAACAAACCCTGACTCAAAGCCACAAGCACACAACAAAAGTATATACCCACAGCAGAGAGACCCAAGGTGGAAGCTTATCCCAGCCACCCAGGTAAAGCAAACAGATCTCTACTTAGGAATCTGATGGAGGCAAATGATCAAGTTAGTGACAGTAGAAAGGTATAATTAAGGTATAATTTAACACTTCATGGGAGAAAGCAATGGTAAATCACTTCTACGCTATACTATATAGATCAGTGTTTCTCAAGCCTTCCATCCAGGGGTGGGCTGCTACGGGTTCGCCCGGGTTCAGGAGAAGCCATAGCTAATGTTATGGCCGGTTCGGAGAACCTCCAAAACCCATCCCTGACTGGCCCCTCCCACCCCACCCATCCCCTCGCAGGAGTCTCCACACGGCCTGTTTTGGACGCGAGGTAAGTGCAGGGCCTGCGCGGAGGCTCGGAGAGTGGGAAAAACAGGCCTCCTGGAAGCTCCGGAGGACCTCCGGAGTCAGGGGGAGGCAGTTTTCACCCTCCCAGAGGCTCGAGGAAAGCCTCCGGAGCCTGGGGAAGGTGAAAACGCCCCCCACCGTGGTGCAGGAGGCCAACTAGGTCACACCAACGCCTACCCAGCAACCGGGCAGAGAACCCGTTGCTGACATTTTTGAAGCCCACCCCTGCTTCCATTCTTCCGAGGTGGGTAAAATGAGGACCTAGATTGTTGGGGGAAATATGCTGACTCTGTAAACCGCTTAGAGAGGGCTGTAAAAGAGCTGCGAAGCGGTATATAAGTCTAACTGCTATTGCTATTGCTATTCTCAACCTTGTGTGGACTTCAATGCATACTGGCTGGGGAATTCTGGGAGTTGAAGTCTGAAAATGGCCAAGCTGGAAAAACACCAGACTAGGAAAATAGAAATGAAGCAGGCAAACCTCTTGTCTAACCAAACAAGGGCAACAAATCTGGAGAGTGACCCAATGAACAACAGATTGGAAGAGGTCAGTCTATATACCGATTCCCAAAAAAGAAGAAGATTTATCAGTGTTTGCAAATACAGCACAATATCCTTAATTTTATCTGCTAGCAAAATAACCACCAGGATCATCCAGAGCAGATTAGAGCCTTATATGGGAGAGAGAGAGATAGCAAATGTTTCAAGCTGGCTTTAGAAAAACTGCCCTCTCTAACCGTGTTCCATATTTTTCTGCATCTGCTAAAAACAGAAGGATTCAGAGAGGCACTAGCTCAGTGAAAAAGAATGTGCTTTGCATGTTGACCGTTCCAAGATTAAGTTCCTGCCATTTCGGACTAAAATGATAAAGTAATAGACGTTGAGAAATAGCTCTTTGCCTCTGAACTCAGAAACCTATATAGCAGCGGTGGCGAACCTTTTTCTCTCGGCGTGCCAAAAATAGGCGCGCGCACACCCACCAGCGCTCCCGCGTGCCACTACCCAAAATGCAATGCGCACCCCCCCTGCGCATGCGCACCCACACCTACATGCACGCGCCTGCACCACGCACGCGCCCGCACCGCGCATGCGCACATCTACTGCGCACGTGTAACCGCCCCCTCCTCCTCCTGCTCCAAGCCTCGCACTCCGGGCACAAGCCGGAACGTGAGGCTGACAGCAGAAGGAGGAGGGAGCGGTTACGCGAGCTGCCCAGCCTGCGAAACCGCCCCCTTCTCCTGCTCCAAGCCTCGCACTCCGGGCACCAGCCGGAACGTGATGCTGGCAGGAGAAGGAGAAGGGGGCGGTTTCGCAGACTGGGCGGCTCGCGTAACCGCTCCCTCCTCCTTCTCCTGCCAGCATCACGTTCCGGCTGGTGCCCGGAGTGCGAGGCTTGGAGCAGGAGAAGGGAGCGGTTACGCGAGCCGCCCAGCCTGCGAAACCGCCCCCTTCTCCTTCTCCTGCCAGCATCGCGTTCCGGCTGGTGCCCAGAGTGCGAGGCTTGGAGCAGGAAGAAGGGAGCGGTTTCGCAGGCTGGGCGGCTCGCGTAACCGCTCCCTTCTCCTGCTCCAAGCCTTGCACTCCGGGCACCAGCCGGAACGCGATGCTGGCAGGAGAAGGAGAAGGGGGCGGTTACGCGAGCCGCCCAGCCTGTGAAACCGCCCCCTTCTCCTTCTCCTGCCAGCATCGCGTTCCGGCTGGTGCCCGGAGTGCGAGGCTTGGAGCAGGAGAAGGGAGCGGTTACGCGAGCCGCCCAGCCTGCGAAACCGCCCCTCCTCCTTCTGCTTCGGGTAGCTCTAGCAGCTCTGCGCATGCGCGCCAGAAACCCGGAAGTAGAATGTGCCGGACCCGTGGCGTGCCAGCCGAAATGGCTCCGCGTGCCACCTGTGGCACACGTGCCATAGGTTCGCCACCACGGCTATATAGGATTAGATTAGTGTTTCCCAACCTTGGCAACTTGAAGATGTCTGGACTTCAACTCCCAGAATTCCTCAGCCAGCATTCGCTGGCTGAGGAATTCTGGGAGTTGAAGTCCAGACATCTTCAAGTTGCCAAGGTTGGGAAACACTTAGATGCACTAAAAGCATTCAGCGGATCTTTTCTGCATAATACTCAATTCTATTTTATTAGATTACTGAATAATTAGTTTAGATTTCATTAACAAAGCTCTGGAATAACATATCCTCCAATATGAACAACAAAACAATGACTTTATTTTTTTTATTTTCTTGTGATCGCATGTTGCACTTATAATTATTTCTGCTGTCAATTTCATTTTAAATCCTGTGCACTTTGCCCAGTGTTGCTTTGACAAGAGGGGAAGTATTACGTCTTGAAACAAATAAGTGAAATTTAATGAAATTTAATTCTTTAATGTGTTCAGGAACTGGTATATTAATTTCCCATTAGCTCAGAGTAATTTAGTAATCGTTTTTAAAACTGCAGCAATTGCGATATAAGGCCGAAGAGTTTCTAAGAAACTGAAATTCGTGAAAGGTTTTTCAAGCAACTGAAAAACTGGTCTACGTAATTGAATTTTCCGCAGACTGCTGCAGCTGCAAAGTTTCTGCAAAAAACTCAGAGTTTCTATAGGAATGCATTTATTTATTTATTTCCCGCGTGTATTATTTTTATATAAATAACTCAAGGCAGCAAAACATATTTGATACCACTTCCGCCTAGTTTCCCTACAACAACAACAACCCTGTGAGGTAGGTTGGGCTGAGAGAGAGGGACTGGCCTCTCGCAGAGCAATAGGTAGAATTGATTTTCTACCTTTACTAAGGTATAATTTGATTCCTATATTTGGAAAGAAAGGCATGGTTTTACGGAAACCTCAAAGAATAGATTCAAACTTGCAACAAGTTCAGAAAATTTGCAGGAAACATTCTGGCTGGATCTACACAATATATTAGAAATTAGAAATCAGAAATTAGAAACAAAACCTTAGACTGTCTACAGTCGACCTCACCCCATTCCTAAGAGGTCTGTAAGGGGCGTGCATAAGCGCACCATTGTGCCTACCGTACCTGTCCTACTGTCCTATTGCCTAATTTACCTGTACCTACTTTGCTAATGTTTATGTTTATACCAATGCCTGCTATCTTGTACATGTTTGACAAACAAATCAATAAAATTAAATAAATAAATAAATAAATAAAAATAATAAATAAATAAAATAATAAATAAATAAATAAATAAATAAATAAATAAATAAATAAATAAATAAATAAATAAATAAATAAATAAATAAATAAATAATCCAGTGTATTTAACCAGGTGTTAAATGCAACCCTTAGGTTTGCTGGATTCACACAAAACACTCAGAACTAAGACTGATACATTATGGTTTATGGTAACCCAGTTTTTAACCTGCCTCCCTCCCACCCAACCAATTCTTGCTGAAATAAACAAACTAGATGTGTCAAAACTTCAAACCTCCCCTTGTGGGAGTCCAGCCATTACAATTACGAACCTGCCGTCTCCCAAATTGGGAGTCGAAGTCCAACACGCAGGACTGGACGGGAAAACCTGGTTTATGGTTTAGGGCAGAGGTCTTCAAACTTGGCAACTTTAAGACTTGTGGATTTCAACTTCCAGAATTCTCCAGCCAGCATAGCTGGCTGGAGAATTCTGAGAGTTGAAGTCCACAAGTCTTAAAGTTGCCAAGTTTGAAGACCCCTGGTTTAGGGGGGTTGCGCGGGAACCCAGTTAGGGTTAAAACCAAAGTCCAGTTGAGCAGAACTTAGCGCAGGATCCGGGCCAGGGCTAGCGCAGGGGACTCACCCGCGTTATAGAAACGATCCAGGCTGTCCGTGTCTCCCAGCATCAGGGTGCCAAACGGCACCGTGTCGAGCTCCGTGGCCGGGACCTCCCTGCAGGCTTCCTGCAGGCACAAGAAGGGCAGCGGTTTCTCCAGGTCCTCGGTGACGATATAAACCACGCGCAAGGCTCGGATCCTCCCGCCGCCTTCTCGGCAGCCCTGGCTGCCCGCCGGGGAGAGCGGCTTGCTGGGGGTCAGCGCCATGGCCAGCGTGTCCTGCCAGAGGCTGCCGGCGCTGCCCAACTTGGAGTCCGTCGCCTCCATCCCGCCGCGACGCCGGGCGGCCCCGGGTTCCGAACGCGCGTCTTCAGCCATCCGAGGGACCCATGGTCGCCCCAACTGACAGCAGATGGATGTCACAGCCAACCAGCCACAAACACTTTCTCCCTTCCTGCAACCGGCTGGAACTTTCGCCTTCTCTCTTATTAGGGGGGGGGGGGGGGGAAGGCTATTTACAAACTTCCAGGCTGCGCGATGCGACCCACGTGGCTCTGGGCAGCCCCGCCCGGGCGGGGGCGTTGGAAGGCAAGTGCCCAAGTGCGCGCCCTGGGCCGAGGAAGCGACTTCTAGGCAGCTGTTGCTGTCGGAAGCCTCTCGGGTATTTTCTCCTTCCTGTGCGCTCCTCGGGGCGAAGGGGCGGGAGGCGAGGCGAGGCGAGGCGAGGCAGGCAGGCAAGCGGGAAAACGCCCACGAGCTGCTGGCGCAATCCGGGGAAAGGCCCCAGCTGGAACGGCGGCGGCGGCTGGGTGTCTTTCCGCCGCCTTCCCTGGTGGTGCGAGGCCGCAGGGCGCCCCGATTGCGCAAAGAGGGAGGACGGCCAGGCAGGCAGGCAGGCAGCGGAGGGGAAGAGGCGAGCCCCGGCCAAGGCGAGGCTCCGTGGCTGGGGCTCCCTCCCGGCCCTGCCTCTTTTCCGCCTGCCGCCGTCCCGGCTTTCAGCTCCTGCCTGGCAATCGGCGCTCCTTCGGAATTCACTGGAGTTCCGGGAAAGTTGAGCGTCCGCCGCCAGATAAGAGGGCTGACCTGTTCGCGGGAAGAGCCGAGAACGACGGAAGGAACAACTGGATTGCTGCTGCTGCTGTTGGCTTTGATTCTAACCCCCCCCCCGATAGTAAACTTCCCTTTCTTGCTTCCTTCCTTCCTTTTCTCTTTTCCTCTTCTTCCTTCCTCCCTCCCTCCCTCCCTCCTCTTTTCTTTCTTTCTTTTTCTTCCTTCCTTCCTTCTCTTTTCTTTCTTTCTTTCTTTCTTTCTTCTATTTTCTTTCTTTCCTTCCTTCTTTCTTTCTTCCTTCCTTCCTTCTTTCTTCCTTCCTTCTTTTTCTTTCTTTTTCTTTCTTTCTTCCTTCTCTTTTCTTTCTTTCTTTTTCTCTCTCTCTTCCTTCCTTTCTTCCTTCCTTCTTTCTTTCTTTCTTTCTTTCTTTCTTTCTTTCTTTCTTTCTTTCTTTCTTTCTTTCTTCTCTTTCTCTCTCTCTCTCTTTCTTTCCTTTCTTCCTTCCTTCCTTTCTTTCTTCCCTCCCTCCCTCCCTCCTTCCCTCCCTTCTCTTTTTCTTCCTTCCTTTTTTCTTCCTTCCTTCTCTCTCCTTTCTTCCTTCCTTTTCTCTCCTTCCTTCCTTCTCTGTCCTTCCTTCCTTTTTTCTCTTTTTCTTCCTTCCTTCCTTTTCTCTCCTTCCGTCTCTTTCCCTTCCTCCCTTCCTTCCCCCTCCCTCCCAACTTAAAATATGCCCGCCATATATTTTCTCATGACTGCTGTCTACCTTTTATCTGCTGGGTCTTTGCAGCCACCATGGTAGCCCTAAGAGAATTCACGTTGAGTACCCTGTCATGGTACATTTGGTCATAAATAAATGCCCCACATTCATACAACATACAAGCCACCAAAATGAACCCTGGAGCCCGTCATACTTTAAGGTTGAACGTAACCAAGTGTGAATGGAGGCACTGTGTTTATAAATGATTTGGTTAAACTATGGGGTGAATGCAGTCTTCATTCTATTACAAAGACCTGGCATGTCTGTCATTGAGGAAATTATATGCTTGTTTCAGGAAAAAAAATATGTGAAAGGTCAGCATCCGTCTGTGCAATGTTTAATCTTAAATTCTTCACTCTGAGATGAGAATGGGAGTGAAAGATATGAAATGAAGCAAAAATGAGCTGCCAATTCTCCAGTTATTTTGGTCTGCATCTCTCATCACCAGCCAATATCACCAGTAATTAGGGAAGATAGAAGCTACAAGACCAGGGGTGAAATTCAGCAGGTTCTGACAGGTTCTGGAGAACCGGTAGCGGAAATTTTGAGTAGTTCGGAGAACCGGCAAATACCACCTCTGACTGGCCCTAGAGTGGGGTGGGAATGGGGATTTTGCAGTATCTTTCCCCTGCCATGCCCACCAAGCCACACCCACAGAACCGATAGGGGGAAATTTTTGAATTTCACCCCTGTGCAAGACATTGTATCACTAGAATAGTTCTGGCTCATTACCATATTATTTTCATTAGATGGGTTCACTTACTGCACTAAACAAAATCAGTTGCTCAAATTTTGATCACAGGACCACAGAAATGCCGAGACTGTTGTAAGTATGAGGACCAGTCATAAATGGCTTTTTTCAGTGGTGTAAGTTTGGGCACTCGGTGCCTAAAAGGTTCGCCATCACTGATCTAGAGGTTGTGTAGTTTTTTGTAGTCTATATCTCGTGGTATTTCTTCATTTTTCCAATATTGTGCAAATATAATCCTCACTGCTGTTAGTACATGCAATATTAAATATATATTTTGCTTATCAAATTTTTCTGGTGCTATACCTAATATAAAAAGTTCAGGTTTAAAAACTACATGTTTTGAGAATTGCAAAATAAATAAATTGCAAAATAAATAAATTGCAATAAATAAATAAAGAATTGATAAATAAATAAATAAATAAATAAATAAATAAATAAATAAATAAATAAATAAATAAATAAATAAATAAATAAATAAATGTTTTCCTATCATCTTTTTTAATCACTTATGTATTTTTGGCCAATTTTTTTTCTTTAACACAGGTCACATACGTGCTCGCTTTTTGATGACATTTCCAACATTTGCTAGACATGTTTTAAAACATTTTAGCAAACCTAGCAGGTGGTAAGTGCCATCTATAAAACATTTTGCATAAGTTTTCTTTATAAGAAGTTGCCATTGTTAATGTATAGTTTCTTTCCCATGAGTTTTGCCATTTCTCTAATTCTATATTATGTCCAAAGTTTTTTGCCCACTGTATCATTATGTCTTTTACTTGTTCATCCTCCATTTTCCAATTTAATAAGAAATTACATATTTTTTAAAGTTAGTTTTTCATCAGAATTCAACAATATCTGATCGAAAGCTGTTTGTCCTTTATAAAAGCCGTACATTCTCATGTCTTTATCATATCTAGATTGCATTTGCAATAGTTTTTTGTAGTCTAGTGTGGGTGTACCCAGTTGAGCCAAAATGTGTGTGTCTTGGAGGGCAGGGGACTTACTATGTGGAACTTGCTTTTGGGTGGGGACAGAGGACTTACTATGTCACAGTAAGTTGGATACTAACTCAGAATGTTGATGACTGCTCCATTCTAATCCCCCCTCCCTCTTTCTTGCCAGTCACAATGCACAGAAATCAGTTTTCTTTAAGTGAAGTTGCAGCTGCCATCTTGACTGTCCCTAAAAGTGAGCCAAGGTAAAAAAAAGAGACAAGAGAAACTGGAAGGATGAGCAAAATCTGTATTCCCTCCCCCCTCCCTCTAAACATCCGTTGTTTATAGTCTTGCCGAAAAAGAACCTTTTTGGAACGAATTTGTTGGCATCCATAGAGCGCTCTTTGCTTGGTTATTTAGGAATAATTGGCCATGAAAGCAGTCTGTCTGTTTTCAGCCACTTTGTACAAGCAGAGGGAATATACAGGCTAGGGCAGTGATGGCGTTTTGGTTCGCGTGCCAAAAGGGGGGGGGAATGTGGGGGATCACGTGTGTGCGTGCCCACACTCATAATTCCATGCACCCCCGCACATGCACGCATAACCCCCCCTGCTCCAGCATGCAATGGCACGCCCATTTTTCGCTCTCCCCAGGCTCCAGAGCCTTTCTAGGAGCCTGGGGAGGGCAAAAATGGCCTTCCCCACCCCCTCTGGAGGCTGGAAACAGCCTGTTTCCCGACTCCCAGTGGGCCCAGAAGGCCCGAAAATCAGCCGGCTGGTGCACACATGCACGCCGGACCTGAGCTCGCGTGCCCACCGATATGGCTCCATGTGCCACTTGTGGCACCCGTGCCATAGGTTCGCCATCACGGGGCTAGGGAGTAAGGTGTAAGGCTGTGCGGCGGGAGGCAGGCCATTCCAACACCGGCAGCACAGCAAGAGGCAAGATCTTTTTCTTTTGTGAGCTTCTGTTTCATCATTTGCAGTGAAACAGAAGCTCATGAAAGAAACGCCATGGAGATCTGACCTGGGGCGAGGGCGCACGTGCCAGCAGAGAGGGCTCTGCGGGCCACCTCTGGCACAAGTGCCATAGGTTCACCATCACGGCTCTAGATGTTTGCTAAGAGGGATTTCTGTAGCTTTTTTTTTAGCCAACTAATTGTTGTCTGGACTTTGGCAGCTCAAATATGGTGGCCCCAGTTTAGCCTTACATATGTCCCAAGCCAATGGATGGAACCCTCTCACGGAACCATAAAACCCGCAAAGGCTTTGATTCCTTCGCCAAGGATCAAAAAAGTGAAGGTGGCAGCTGCAACTTCACGGTCAAAGTCTCACTCCTTTTTAGGTGTGTCGGTGCGTATTAAAAACAGGAGGGGTTTCAAACACACAAGTGCAGCTATCATTTGACCTGCAGGAGGTGATCGGCTCATAGGAACATCTTGGATATATATATTTCTCAGTGTTTCCTCCATAGCTCCAGCTCATTTTTAACTCAATCAAGGAGTGGTCCCACCCACCCACCCCCGGTTTCTCCCTCAACATCACACTTTATGCTATTCTGTTCGATTTTCTGAGAATTATCCTGATAATGGGGTCCTGGGTCCCTTTTTTTTTCTTTCCTTCCAACATCCAACAGATTGGAAAGAATAAAAGCAAAGCAAATTCTATTTGATTAGCAATGCAAACTTGTTTTTGTTGAGCAAAGAATCCTGGCAGGAGGGTGTGCAACTGCTTTGCCTGTAAATATACTTAAGTGGTTTATGTTCCGGTGTCAGACTTTCGTCACATTAAAAATGACAATTTGGTAGCAACTTCGGCTAGTCTTGGCAGAGGGGTATAAAGCAGAGGTGGGTTGCTACCGGTTCACCCTGGTTTGGGCGAACCAGTAGTGGAGGCGGCAGGCTCCACCACCACCCCCCGGATGTCATCACAGATAATTTGCGCATGCGCAGAAGCATCACGTGCGAACGTTCACAGTTCCGAACTGGTAGCGAAGATAAGTGAACCCCACTACTGGTATAAAGTGTTTTCAAGTTGGGGGCTTCAGGTTGTGTATTTCTGGCTTAGTGTAATATGCAAGACGGGGATGGGTCTTCTGGGGCTAGTGCTGCCCACAGAAGATAAAATGGACTTTGACTGCAAGTAGGAGTACAGGTAATCCTCAACTTACAACTTGTTGTGATGCGCCAGTGACCTGCGGAGCTGGCAGCAGAGTCGGACAGCGAGGAGGCTGGGGAGGACCATGGGCCAGGCCTGGAGTCTGGAGAAGGCTCTGTGCCGGAGCCAGAGATGGGGCCCGGCCCATCTGGGAGTTCTGTGCTGACTCCAGAGCCTCTAGAGGCTGACATGAGCGAGGCAGAGGAACAGGGGGAGCTTGTTCCCAGTGCGTGCATGCGCAGAGCTGCCAGAAGGCAAGAACAGTTGAGGAAGAAAAGGGCTACTTGGGAGTAAGGCTTGGAGATGATTGGCCCCCTCCCATAGGACATAAAAGGGGCAAATGGATGTGCTTGTTGCAGGAAGCAACTTGGTTCAATTCTGATCGGTGTAACTCAGCGGCTGACTCTGTGTTCTGTTTGGCCTTTTAAAGCTCTTTGCCAATTAGGTCTTTGGCAGCATGTCAAGAGAGATAAAGGTTGGTGCTTATCAGCCTTCTTCCAAAAGACTGTGGCAGACTTCTGTCGGACTAATTAACATTGTTTGGGACTTATTACAGTTGGGAATGAACAGAATTCACAGCTGTTGAAATAAAAAGAGGGTTTCTAGGACTACGTTTGTGTTTTATGATTTATCAGGAAGCCTAGGTCAGAACACAACTACAATTGGGACCAGAATTTCTATTACTAAGCAACGAGGTTGATCAATGAGACATACCAGATTTTTTTTTGCTGCAGCTGTTAAGTGAATCACTGCAGTTGTTAAGTGAATCATGCAGTCGTTAAGCGAACCTGGCTTCCCCCATTGACTTTGCTTGTTGGAAGCTGGCTGGGAAGGTCACAAATGAAATCACATGGCCCTGGAAATCTGCAAGCATCATAAATACATACTGGTTGCCCGAATTTTGATTGTGTGGCATGGAGATGCTGTGACCATAAGTGGGAGAACCAGTTGTAAGGCATTTCTTTTAGGGTTGTTGTAACTTGGAATAATCACTAAACAAGTGATTGTAAGATGAGGATTACCTATATTTAAACCAGCCTCTGTTGTGCTGAGGTTGAACATTTGTAAATAAATGCAAAGGTTACAAGATGTTGGGATGCCTCCAGCAAAACTGAACAAGTGTGACTTTGCTACTTCTCTCCACCTGGAAAAATAATGGGTAGGCTTAGCTATTGGTTCACCTTCATCAACCAATCTGCTATTTCGAAGGGTCACCCAACCAGGGGCTGGTCTCAAATGTGGGTTTGGCTAGTCTAAAGAAAAGAAGAATTAGGGGTGACGTGATAACCGTATTTCAGTATTTGAGGGGCTGCCACAAAGAAGAGGGAGTCAAAATATTCTCCAAAGCCCCAGAAGGCAAGACAAGAAACAATGGGTGGAAACTAATCAAGGAGAGAAGCAACCTGGAATTAAGGAGGAACTTCCTAACAGTGAGGACAATTGACCAGTGGAACAGCTTTGCCTTCAGAAATTGTAGGCGCTCCATCACTGGATGTTTTTAAGAAGAGTCTAGACAGTCACTTATCTGAAATGGTATAGGTTCTCCTGCTTGAGCAGGGGGCTGGACTAGAAGACCTCCAAGGTCCCTTCCAGATTTCTTTTCTCTTTTCTTTTCTTTTCTTTTCTTTTCTTTTCTTTTCTTTTCTTTTCTTTTCTTTTCTTTTCTTTTCTTCTTTTTTCTTTTTTCTTCTTTTCTTTTCTTTTCTCTCTTCTCTTCTCTTCTCTTTCTTTTTTCACTCTACTCTACTCTACTCTACTCTACTCTACTCTACTCTACTCTACTCTACTCTACTCTACTCTACTCTACTCTACTCTATTCTACTCCACTCCACTCCACTCCACTCCACCCCACTCTATGATCTCCCTGGTGGATGTACTCCACTGCTTAAATCTCCCTTTTCTTAGAATTCATGGCTGTATCTTTCTACTTTTGATTAGCCCTCTCATGGTTTCTCACCACTGGGAAAGTTCCAAAGCTGTTGTTTGTTGTGCCATCCCCATAATTGTTAATTCGCTGAACGGTAAACCAGAGATGAGTAATTCAGAACCAAACAGGGTTACCTTCATCCCCCTTGTTCTCCTTTTGCTGCCCCAGAACAACCTTTGAATGTGATGCTGAACAATTTGCATTAAGGAAGACATAAATCTATTGCTTAAGATGATTATGAAACAAAGAGCAATTTTCAGGCTCCCTCACCTTGCAAACACCAGGAACAAAACGAATGTTATTTCTTCATTTGTTTCAAAAATGTACAGACAACCCTCAACTTACGACCACAATTAGGACCAGAAATTCTATTGTTAAGCAAGGTGGTTAAGTAAATCATGCTGAATTTTACGACCGTTTTGCCATGGTTGTTAAGCAAATCAGTGCAGTTATTAAGTGAATCACATGGTCATTAAATGAATCTAGCTTCCCCTATTGACTTTCTTTGTTGGAAGCCAACTGGGAAAGTTGCAAATGGCAGTCACATGATCTGGGACATTGCAACCATTGTTCACCAAACCTCTAAAACTTTACCCTTAGACTGGCCACTGTTGACCTCACTGGATTCCTAAGAGGTCAGTAAAGGGCGTGCATAAGCACACCAGCGTGCCTACCGTCCCTGTCCTACTGTTCCCTCTTATCAGTACCCATCTTATGTATATACACAATGTTATATCTATGTATATTACCAATAGGTACTTGACAAAATAAATAAATAAATAAAATAAATAAATACATGTTGGTTGCCTAGCACTAGTACCTTGATAAGATGTGGGGATGCTCCAATCATCATGTCCCTTTTTCCTGCCACTGTAACTTTGAATGGTCCCTAACAAATGGTTGTAAATCAAGGGCTACCTGTACAGTATATGGTTGCCTCTCTTATATATGATCACCCTAGGGGTGAAATCCAGCAGGTTCTAACAGGTTCTGGAGAACCGGGAGCAGAAATTTTGAGTAGTTCGGAGAACCGGTAGCAGAAATTTTGAGTAGTTCGGAGAACCAGCAAATACTACTACCGGCTGGCCCAAGGAGTGGGGAGGGAATTGGGATTTTGCAGTATCTTTCCCATGCCACGCCCACCAAGCCACACCCACCAAGCCACACCATGCCCACCAAGCCATGCCCACAGAACTGGTAATAAAAAAAGTTGGATTTCACCACTGGATCACCCTATGCAGCTCACAATAACATCCAATAAAAACCAAAATAAAATATGACCAACCAAAACCCACAACAGCCTGTATCTCAACCACTGCCCACAATATTTATTTATTTATTTATTTTATTAGTGAGACTTATATACCACCTCATAGTGCAAGCACTCTCTAAGCAGTTTACACCATTAAGTAATGTATATTTACATTGCCCCCAAACAATCTGGGTCCTCATTTTACCTACCTTGGAAGGATGGAAGGCTGAGTCAACCTTGAGCCGGTGAGATTTGAACAGCTGAACTCAAATGACCACAGTCAGCTAAAGTAGCCTGCAGTACTGCACTCTAACTGCTGCGCCACCTCGGCTCATATCCCACTAATTCTACATTTACACTTGCATTTTCTGGCCTATAGAGACACATGCGACATGCATCATGACATTAATACGACATGACTTATGTCTTCATCAGATATAATGTCTCAAGTACTGTTTTCTCAACCGTGGCAACTTGAAGATGTGTAGATTCAACACATTGTCAAGCTGCCAAGTCTGAGAAACACTCTTCTAAGCTGCATCTTTTGAGCAACAGCATCACAGCCCAAGCATCTCATTTTGATGGCACCGTGGCTTGTTTCAAACACTGCTTGTAGGAAATACCTACTCAGCCATCAAATGGCCTTTGTGGTCCCACTCTTCATCGAAATATAGCTATCTTAAGATGTAAATTTGGATTGTAAATGTGAAGCAGATGCTCCTGGAAGTGTGACACACAAGGTAGCTTGCTTAGGGTGGTTCTGGTCACCGCAACTTGGAAGCACCACAACAGGAATCGGAATAGCCTCGTGTGTCAATAACAAAGATCGACTAGTAGTCTGTTCAATTTGTCAGGTGCTCAGAGCCATCAACCACAGCAGTAACATTTGGAACTGCTGACTGCAGGATATGGTCTTGCCGGGAGCAAGTTTCTCTTACCTGGCTACCGGTGCACTGCGCGCGCATCATCATGTTTTGCGCGCACGCTCACTGCGTGTGCGCATCCCCTCGTGCGATTTTGCTTCCGTGCATGCGCAGGAAACAAAAATCACTGAAATCTTGCGAGGGGACGTGTGCGTGCAATTTCGGCGATTTTTTGCTTCCGCGCATGTGCGGAAGCAAAAAATTGTCGAAATATCGCACGCACGAACGTCCCCTCATGAGATTTTGCTTCCACACATGCGCAGGAAGCAAAAAAAGGCCCAAAATTTGGAAAAAAGATGGCACCGCGCGATGGACCGGCGAAGACGGCACTGGAGCCGTCGCGCGCAAATTGCGGAATCGGTGGGTCTCTACCGGAACGGCACACTGGACCGCACCGGTAGGAACCCTATATAGCTTAGAAGCCTTGCAAAAGTCAAAATGGTGGGTGGGAAAGCTGTCTGTGGTCTTACAGATTTTGTTGTGATGACTTGGTCATTTTAACTTACCTTGAGTTGAAGTAAGGTTTCTTGGAAGCAAGAATGAAAACACTGAGATGGAGACAACCTGATTAACAGGAAAACCAACCAACCAACCAATCTTTGCAGTAAACACATAGTGTGCAGATCATTGCCTCTGAATAACAGAACAACAGAATTGGAAGGGACCTTGGAGGTCTTCTAGTCCAACCCGCTGCTCCGGTGGGAAACCCTACATCATTTCAGACAAATGATTGTCAAATCTTTTATTTAAAAGCCTCCAATGTTGGAGCACCCACAACTTCTGAATGCAGGTTAGTCCACTGATTAATTGTTCTAACTGTCAGTTCACCTTAGTTCTAGGTTGCTTCTCTCCTTGGTTAATTTCCATCCATTGCTTCTTGTCTTGCCTTCCGGTGCTTTGGAGAATAGGTTGACCGCTTCTTCTTTGTGGCAGCCCCTGAGATATTGGAGTACTGCTATCCTGTCACCCCTAGTTTTTCTTTTCATTTCATTAGACATATCCAATTTCTGCAACCGTTCTTCATATGTTTTAGCCTCCAGTCCCCTAATCATCTTTGCTGCTCTCACCTGCAGGACTGAACAGAAAGGACACTTTGGTCGTTCTCATCACTTTCTTTGAGCTGGAAAAACTCCTAATGGGCAAAGGGTTTTGAATCATCAAAATCCATTAGTCCGCACAGAACCATACACTCCTGAGAATAATAAGATGCACTCTCAGCACAATTTCTGCATTCTTTTATCAGACTGTGAGTAACTAGGAATCCTTTGAGATCTTTGGACTCCAGCTCCCATCAGATCCAACCAACATAATCCATGGCACACGAATGTGTGTGTGTGTGTGTTATTGTCCAAAATATTTGAGGGCATTATTGATTGCCTGTTCTTAAGAGTGGTGCGGTGGGCTAGAGGTGGAGCTCTCGCCTCACAATTAGGAGGCTGTGAGTTCGATCCTAGGTTGAAGCAGATATTTATCTCTCTGGGCACAATGAGAATATATCTGCTGAACAAAGCTCCTCATTGGTGACAGGAAGGGCATCCGGCCATTAAACGCTCTGCTAGCTTCATTCAGTTGCCCAGACTCCACCCTGCAAGGAATTATGGGGTCGTTAAATGATGTTGGATTGCCTGTTCTTGCCTTAGCTTGTTTTGCTATGGAGGTACAACATGTTACAAGAATGTTGCATAATTATCACTGCAGAATGAATCTTTCAGTTCAGACATCCTGATTTCAATGCCAGCTAAAATTCCTAGGAATTGCTGTCTTGACAAATCTGGAAGACATCTGGTTAGGAATGCCCCATTCAATTGGGATGAGGTTAAATTGTTGTGTTTGCTCTCATTGGAACATACTTTCACTATCCTTCCAAAATCTGTTAAATTAAAACAATTTGAATAACGGAAATATCTAAAGCTCACTTATATTTATAAAATTGGCTTGCAAGTGTCTTTTCTTCCTTTCCCAAATATGATTTTAAAAGGAAGGAAAATCTTCACAGTAAAAAAAAAATAGGGTGACGTCATTAATCCATTTGCTTTTTGTTACTGGGGCTCTCATCTATTTCATTTTCTGAGTCTCTTTATTTGCACTGTTTTCATTATTCATTTGTTTACACTGCCTCTTTGCTTTTCCAGTGCTGTATCTGATTAGTTCAGGCCAAACATTTTCCTCCCGAATACTGTACTCTAAGCAGGGGTCCCCAACCTTCTGGACCTCAGGGACCACTACATTCATAATTTTAAATCCCGCGGACCACTAACACAAATCCAGAGAGCCGCTTGCTGAAGCGCCTGGACTCCCTGTGATGGGATGGGGTCCTTCAGGCATTCTCTCCCCTCTCTCTTTCTCTCTGCCCCCTCTCTCTCATCTCTCTCTCTCTCCCTCTCTGTCTCTCTCTCTCTCTCTCATCTCTCTCCCCCCTCTTTCTTTCTCTTCCCCCCTCTCTCCTCTCTCCTCCCTCTCTCTTTCTCTCTGCCCCCTCTCTCTCATCTCTCTCTCCCCCTCTCTGTCTGTCTCTCTCTCATCTCTCTCTCTCCCCCCTTTCTTTCTCTTCCCCTCTCTCTCTCCTCCCTCCTCCCTCTCTCTTTCTCTTTCTCATCTCTCCCCCCTCTCCTCCTCTCCCTCTCTCCTCTCTCTCCCCCTCTCTCTGTCTGTCTCTCATCTCATTCTCTCTCTCTCTCTCTGACATCTCTCTCTCTTTCTCTCCCCCCTTTCTCCCCCCCATCATCTCTCTCCTCCCCCTCTCTCTCTCCTCTCTCCCCGTCTGTCTCTCTCATCTCATTCTCTCTCTCTCTCTGACATCTCTTTCTCTCCCCCCATCATCTCTCTCTCTCTCTCTCTCTCTCTCTCTCTCTCTCTCTCTCTCTCTCTCTCTCTCTCTCTCTCTCTCTCTCTCTCTCTCTCTCTCTCTCTCTCTCTCTCTCTCTCTCTCTCTCTCTCTCTCTCTCTCTCTCTCATTCTGATTCTCCGGTGTCTCCCTGAGAGACCAATGTGCGCAGAGCACCAACGAGGCCAGGAAGAAATGTCCACGAGACCCAGCAAGAGATGAAGCTTCGCTCCCGCTCTGGAATTTGGAGCAAATCTCCATCCCCAGCCCTTCCCTTCTCAGGCCAGGCGAGGAGTGACTGGGAGGGGAGGGCGAGGGGTGGGCCAGCCACTGGTGTGTTCAGCCGACAGGAAGCCATAGCAGGGGGAAGAATGAGCCGCAGGTTGCCAACACCGGTTGCTTCGACCCGCCTGTGCCGCCCCCACTTGCAGCATTACCTCGTTCCGGCTGGCGAGGGCTGCGCTGCAAAGTTGCAAACCCCACCAAGAGCTGCCTTGCCGGTCCCATATTCCAGAGCTCTAGTCACAGGACTGGTCATTAGTCATCCCGGAGCAGTTCCTCCATCCGGGTGCGCCACGGACCACCAAAATTTTCTCACGGACCCCCAGTGGTCCACGGACCACCACCGGTTGGTGACCTGTACTCTAAAGCTTTTCATGTTTTCACGAGACATGTGGAAGATGGCATCAATCTTAAAATCAACCTCTTACATGCATTCAGTGACTGTTTGCAGTTACAATGGCACTGAACACGAGGTAGTTACAGCCGGTCCTAAAAGTTCTGGCTATCCCAGCATCCCGGTGGTCATGTGATCGCCATTTGGGTGCTTGGCAACCAGCTTGTGTTAATTGCAGCATCCCATGGTCACCTGATCACGATTTGCAGCCTTCCCTCTTGGCTTCCCATGAGCAAAGTCAATGGGGAAAGCAGCAGGAAAGCCTGCATGCTGCAGGGCAGGACAAGAAACCGTGGGTAGAAACTAATCAAGGAGAGAAGCAACCTGGAATTAAGGAGAAACTTCCTAACAGTGAGGACAACTAACCAGTGGAACAGCTTTGCCTTTGGAAATCATGGGGACTCCATCACTGGAAGTTTTTAAGAAGAGACTAGACAGTCACTTGACTGAAATGGTATAGGTCAGTGATGGTGAACCTTTTTTCCCTGCTGAAAGTATGTGCCCACACCCATAATTCAATGCGCCCCCGCGCCCCATGCCCCTGCGCGTGACCCCCTGTGCGCTGCCCCCTGCGCATGCGCGCATGACCCCCTGCGCCCCGTTTTGGGCATAGTAGACCTCCCTGAAGCCTCCAGAGGGCGAAAACGGCTTCCCCCGTCACCCCGGAGGCCCTCCAGAGGCCAGAAACAGCCTGTTTCCCGACTTCTGGTGGGCCCGGTAGGCCTGTTTTTCACCCTCCCCAGGCTCCAGAGGCTTTCTTGGAGCCTGGGGAAGGCGAAAATGGCCTCCCCTGCCCCCCGGAGGCCCCCTGGAGGCCAAAAACACCTTACCAGAGCCTCCATGCGAGCCCTGTACTCACCTGGCATACAAAATGGGCTGCGTGGAGACTGCTGGGAGAGGAGGGGTGGCATGGGCGGGGTCAGCTGAAAATCAGCTCACCGGCGCGCGCATGCGCGCTGGAGCTAAGCTAGGGCAATGGCTCGCATGCCCACAGATATGGCTCCGTGTGCCACCAGTGGCACGTATGCCATAGGTTCGCCATCACGGGTATAGGTTTTCCTGCTTGTGCAAGGGGCTGGACTAGAAGACCTCCAAGGTCCCTTCCAGCTCTATTATTCTATTCTATTCTATTCTATTCTATTCTATTCTATTCTATTCTATTCTATTCTATTCTATTCTATTCTATTCTATTCTATTCTATTCTATTCTTCTTCCATGCCATGCCATGCCATTCTATTCTATTCTTCTTTCTCCTCTCCTCTCCTCTCCTCTCCCCTCCTCTCCTATTCCTACTCCATCCACACATCCATGCACTCGTGCACCCTCCCCCCTAGCCCCTTGGCCCTCCTGCCCCCCTTCCCCTGCCAGCCACCCACACCCTTGCTCTTTCTCCCACTAGGTTGCAGTCACTTATCTGCCAGCTTGCAAGCTGTCTTGGACTTGCAACTTCCTACCAGTTTCTCCACAGACTTGCTTGTGGGCAGCCAGCAGGAAGTCGTGAGGAGGTGCCCATGGAGTAATAACCCATGAAGACTGCAGGGATTACCGTCACTAAGTGATGCGGTCACCTGAGGTCGTGCTTTAGGACCACTTTGCTTAGCAACGGAAATTCTGGTTTCAGAAGATTTTAAAGATTTATTTACAATTGAGGTCCTCCTTTTGGGACGGGTGGAAGAAAGTCATGGAACTTTGGCTTTGCATACAGTAACTGCAGCAAGATGGTTGTATGGACAAATTTGGAAAGATTTGGCATTACCCACCATGGAGGAATGGTTGGTGAAGATGCTGGAACTTACTGAGATGGCCAGATGGATTTATTCAATTAGAGACAAGACGGATATCTATGTTTATTTCTAACTGAAAACTCCTTACGGACTGTGTGTGTTACATTCTCAGACTGAAGCGCATGGGCTTCAGTCAGGTCCTCCATTCTGGAGGGAAAATACTGACTGCTGATTGGCTAGACCAGTAGTTCCTAATCTTCCTAATGCCGCGACCCACACCCCGCCCCTGCGCCCCCATCGCGACCCACCCCGCCCCCGCCATTTGGGTTCTTTTACCCTCTGCGTATGCACAAAGCGTTCTGCGCATGCGCAGAGGGTAAAAGAACCCAAATGGCAGTGTCTGGGCGAAGTCTCCAGATCCGGGCGAGGTCTCCGCTCGCTTCACATGTTGCCTCTGGGAGCTTTTTGAGCCCCGCTGCGAAAGGCATGCGCGACTTCAGCGGGGCCGGGACAGGCGGCTGCCCGGAGAGAGCCATCCCCTTCACAGAGTCTCTCCCGTCTACCTGTAGCGTTCGGGGTGGGGGCGCGGGTTGTGGGGTGCGATATGGCCAGGCTTGTGGCAGTGGGGGGGGGGAGCTGAGGATGCCGGGGCGACCCCTGGGAAATGGTCGTTCGACCCCCAAAGGGATCGCGACCCCCAGGTTGGGAACTGCTGGGCTAAATTGTCTGGCAGCTCCCTATAAAAGGGCTGTCTGTCAGACGGAGCCTTTGCTGGATTGTAAATAGTTGCCAAATAAAGAGCTGTTGTTTTGAAGCCACTTCTGTCTGCCTCTTCCATTCACCCTATTTAACAGTGTGGAAAACAAAAAAAGTGAACTTCTGATTTAGGGTTTTGACAATTAGGCAGGATATATAGTAGACGAGAGACATGTACTGCTAATCCTTGACTTACAAGAGTTCATTTAGTGAGCCTTCAAAGTTACGATGGCACTGGAAAAAAGAGACTTATTGTCATTTTTTACACTTGCGACTATTTCAGCATTCCCCCCCTGGTCACGTGATCAAAAATAGGATGCTTGGCAAGTGACTCACATTTATGACGGTTGCAGTGTCCCGAGGTCACGTGATCCCTTTTTGTGACCTTCTGACAAGCAAAGTCAATGGGGAAGCCAGATTCACTTAACAACTGTGTTACTAACTTATCAACTGCAGTGCTTGACTTAACAACTGCAGCAAGAAAGGTCGTAAAATGGGACAAAATTCGCTTAAACAAATGTTTCGCTTAGCAACAGAAAATTTGGGCTCAATTCCGGTCAGAATTCGAGGACTACCTGTAACTATCAAGAGGTAAATTTATAATTGTACTTATAACTGCTGTAAAAAAGATTGTAAGCCACTTTCTTTTTCTTTCTTTTCTGTTTTTCTCCTTTCTTACACTTGGAACTTTCTTCTTTTTTTTCTTTTTTTTCTTTTTCTTTTTCTTTTTCTTTTTCTTTTTCTTTTTCTTTTTCTTTTTCTTTTTCTTTTTTTTCTTTTTCTTTTTCTTCTTTTTCTTCTTCTTCTTCTTCTTCTTCTTCTTCTTCTTCTTCTTCTTCTTCTTCTTCTTCTTCTTCTCCTTCTCTTTCTCCTTCTCCTTCTCCTTCTCCTTCTCCTTCTCCTTCTCCTTCTTCTTCTTCTTTCCTTCCTTCCTTCCTTCCTTCCTTCCTTCCTTCCTTCCTTCCTTCCTTCCTTCCTTCCTTCCTTCTTTCTTTCTTTCTTTCTTTCTTTCCCTTATTTTACATTTGTTTTTATCTTCCTTTTTATCTGGAAAGAAAATGTTATATACCAAGAGTTCCGTAGCTGCTCAGCTGTTATTTGGCTTCCAACCAGATTAATCCTCTTCAAATGATACTGTGATAGCTGTGGAAAACCATCTTAAAGATATAAATCTGTATTAATCAGAGCCTCACACAATATGCTATTCATAGCCATACATTCCTCCTCTTTCCATTCATTTCGAAATTAATTTAAAACGGGAAAAAAGTCAGTACCAGGGCGATTAGAACTAGATGGCATGGAGTTCCTGGGGGCATTGAGCAACTACAGGAAGATCCTTTTGGTTCATGCCCAAAAGATGCCAACACTTTTAGAAATACAACATTTCTTTAAAAAAAAGATCTAAAATATTTTTAGGGCAGGACTTAAATAGGACCTCTGTTTCCAGGAAGAGAACGAGGAGGAGGGATATGTTGCAACAGGTTATATTTGTTTTGTTTTTATTAGTCCAGATAGAACATACAGCCTTCAGTGTGAGACATGACAACTCTACACTCTGTACATTACTCAGCTTCTGGCAAGCTAAAGCTTTCCAAAGATCTTAGATGGTAACTGCCTTCATATCCAGATACTAACTTAGATGGAAATAGGTATGCAGCAAACCAGAGGTGGGTTCCTACTGGTTCGGACCGGTTCTATAGAACCGTTAGTAACTTGGCGGCCTGGGTCGCTGGAACCGGCAGTGACCCAGGCTTGCCAAGCCAGTTCTCTTGGCGGCGCCATAAGTGGCACCATCTTTTTTGCACATGCACAGCTTTCTTTTAGTACTGCACATGCATGTGCGCGCAATCCGCGCCCGCCTGCACATCGCGTCCCTGAGCGAACCGGCAGTAGCAGAATCCGGAACCCACCCTGCAGCAGACCCCAGCATATAAATTTGGAAGTGGGGCTGCCCACAGGAGGAATTTCCAAATGCAATAGGGGGCAGGAGAATAGTTATGCTTGGGCTCCATAGGGTGCACCATAACTGAGGGGTCCTTGGTGCTCTCTGAGCTTGGTGGTTTCCTGCAGACGTTTCATTACCCAAACTGGATATCATCAGTGCTAGTAAGGAGTGGGGTTTGCTCTCAGTTTATATCTTTCTTATATCTTATAGCTTTATAGCTTTCCCTGTGTGTTGGTGTGAGTGGTCTTGGCAGATTCTTTGATTGGCTGTTTACTATTGGCTTGCTTGACAGTTCCTTGATTAGGATGTTGTTTACTTCTTGATTGTTGGTCCGATGTTAATCTATGCTTGGTGTTGATTGCTGGTGGGGAAGTGTTTTGCTGTTTTTTTGTTCCCTTTTTGACTTGTTTATTGTCTCCTTGCACAGTATGTACATGTTATTTATGTCTATGTGTCTATTGATGGTCAATTTGTCAGAGAGCCAGAAATTCTCAGAGTTTTTGGACTTGGCTTGATCTAGGATGGTCAGAGTTTTCCGGTTGAAACTATCATTAATCCTGTCAATATGTTGTCAAGTTTAAGAGTTTTCGTGTCTTCTGACTGCTAGTTGGCGTTCATTCTGCCAATCTTCTGCCTGTTTGTCCTACCTAGTAGCTGTTGCAGAGTTTCCACCGAGTGCGCCTTCCACTGGAATTGTTTTTATGTTGATGCATAACTCTTGATCGCCTCCTGCAGGTTTAAATATGCAGAGCAGGCTTTGCATACCATAGGTTCGCCATCAAGGCCCTATACCAGTGATGGCGAACCTTTTTTCCCTCGGGTGCCAAAATAGTGCGCGCACGCGCTATCGCACGCTCGTGCGTGCCCACACCCATAATTCAAAGCCCCCCACTTGACCCACCCCCCTGTGCATGCGTGCGTGACCCCCCACCCCCCATTTCTCGACTTCCAGTGGGCCCATTTTTTGCCCTCCCCAGGCTCCAGAGGCTTTCTTGGAACTTGGGGAGGGTGAAAACGCTCCCCCCGCCACCCCAGAGGACCGCTGGAGGCCAAAATCGTCCTCCCAGAGCCTCCGCACGAGCCAAAAATCAGCTGGCGTGCACGCACATGCGCACTGGAGCTGAGTTAGGGCAATGGCTCGCGTGCCGGCAGATATGGCTCCGCGTGCCACCTGTGGCACCTGTGCCATAGGTTCGCCATCACTGCCCTATACCATTGCAGAAAAATGTCTGTCCAATCTCTTCTTAAAAAACCTCCAGTGATGGAGCATTCCCAACTTCTGGAGGCAAGTTGTTCCACTGATTAATTGTTCTAACTGTCAGGAAATGCTTCCTGTTCTGCCCTCAGGTGCTTTGGAGAATAGGTTGACTCCCTCTTCTTTGTGGCAGCCCCTGAGATATTGGAACACTGCTATCATGTCTCCCCTAGTCCTTCTTTTCACTAGACTAAACATACCCAGTTCCTGCAAACATTCTTCATATGTTTTAGCCTCCAGTCCCTTAATCATCTTTGTTGCTCTTCTCTGCACTCTTTCTAGAGTCTCCACATCCTTTTGCATCGTGGCGACCAAAACTGGATGAAATTTTCCAAGCATGGCCTTACCAAAGTATTATCAAGTGGCAATAACATAATGGGCAGAATGTTTTCTGGGAAGCCCTTTCCTTTCTTGGTGGGCTCCAGCAAGCAGCGAGGAAAGCAAAATTGATCTAAATAGCACCAGATAGGTAGGCTCATGTTTCTGATGCAGTCCTCTTGGAGGAATTGTGGGAAATTGAAATGGCCCCAATGGCATTGTGGGTAATTAACATGCTTCTAGATACTAGGCCAGGAACAAAAAAAGAAATTAAGGGGAGGCATGGCAGGTAATAGCAATTAGCTAAGCAGACAGCTTCCCAAGGATGTCAGAAGCTGACCTTGAGTCTACTTGGAAGTTCAGTCCATTAGATAATGTATGCATCCATCCTTAATAGTTAATAATCTTCTCCACAGGCTTTCAAATGCTCTAGATGCCCATCTGAATGTCATAACCTCTTTTCCACTTAATTAGTAATATTCCTGCATTTTAATTATGTGGCATTTTACTTTTTCTGCTTCCCCCCCCCTTTTTTTTTCCTTTCCAAATTTAGGCTGCTATAAAATCAAGAGCCAATTTGGTGGAGCGGTGAAAAGCATCTGGCTAGAAACCAGGAGACTGCGAGTTCTAGTCTCACCTCAGGCACAGAGCCAGCTGGGTGACCTCGGGCCAGTCCCATTCTCTCAGCCCTAGGAAGGAGGCGATGCCAAACCACTTCTGAAAAACCTTGCCAAGGAAACTGCAGGGACTTGTCCAGGCAGATGCCGGGAGTCAGCGCTGACTTGAAGGCACAAAAGCAACCGCAAGGAAACAATGCAGATAGAAAACGGAACTTTTGCCTTTCTTAACTGGATTTATCCTGACTATGTTCTGATACTTTAACTTAAAGGGCAGGCAGAATTCCCACATCAGCCCTGATTACAGGACTGCTGAATGTGTCCTGAGACATGGTGGCAAACCATCACTGCAAATTTATGGGCAGGACAAGATGGATTAAAGGAAGTAAGGACATTCCTCCCGTTAGGTTCACTGTTTGCTTCCATTATGCTCCATCGTGTCATCTTCCAGAGGTGGCTTGGCTCCTTTGGATCATTATTGATATTTAATAACCATTTTATTCAGGTACGTGTATCTGTCAGTCTTCCCAAGTAGACCAGACAGAATAGCACTTAGACTTATATACCGCTTCATAGTGCTTTACAGCCCTCTCTAAGCGGTTTGCAGAGTTCAGCATATTGCCCCCAACAATCTGGGTCCTCATTTTACCCACCTCAGAAGGACGGAAGGCTGAGTCAACCTTGAGCCTGGTGAGATTTGAACAGTTGAACTGCTGAACTAGCAGTAGCCTGCAGTGCTGCATTTAACCACTGCACCATCTCGGCTCTCGTCTGAAAACAGACCAGATGAACCCATTCTACTTTATTATAAGGTTACATTAACACAGTGCTTCTCAATTATTTTCTGTTACGCCCCCCCCCCTAGGAAGAAGTAAACATTTCACGCCCCCCCTAACTCTCCGATCTGGGCCCCAATGGAATTTTAGTGTTAATATTTATTATTTTACTTATTATAAGCTGCAAGCAAACTATTGGCTGGGGAAGGCTGCTCTACCCACTTACCTGGGAGTAAGTCACACTGAACTCAGTGGAGCCTGTTTTCGGTTAGGCAGGCATAGGCTACCATGGTTAGGGCCCTCTTTTGACACGGGGCCAGGCCAGCTTAATCAAGCCGATGTTTTGGGGTCGCCGGCCTGGCCCATAAGCTCCGCCTCTGCCGGGCACTCACAGCGAATGGTGTGGAAGGAGGCTTTAGGGTGCCATTCGAAGCTTTCGCCCAGCTGCAGAGGATGCTCCTCCTTGTCCAGCAGCAGGTTCACCATGCCATTCATGGCTACCGCGGCATACCACCAAGAACAACAACAACCCATGCAGCCGCCCCACCTGGCCGCCTTCTCTTCCGGGCTCGGAGCAGTGTGCAACTGGGAAAACACTCCCCGTCCAGGGAAATCAATCAAGAGGGACACGCATGTTTCCCGGGGTCACACGCGCCCCCTGGCATTGCTCCGTGATCCCCAGGGGGGCGTGCCCCACTATTTAAGAAACACTGCATTAACAGAACCTTGCAAGTCTGAAAGCACGGGTTTGCCGCTTTCTCTTTTTACAGCCTGATAAATTAGGGAGGGTCCTTTCTGAGTTTTTTTATCTTTGCCCTCCCTCCCCCTCTTATCTGATTGTTCCCTAGACCGGGGGTCCCCAACCCCCAGTCTGTGGACCGGCACTAGGCCACAGCATGCCAGAAAAGGGGCTGCTCAAACAAGCGAAGCCCCATCCGCGGGATGCAGGCAGCACACGAAACCATGGCCCCTCCGGTCCGTGGAAAAATCTCTCTCCACGGAACCAGTCCCTGGTGCTCAAAAGGTTGGGGGCCCCTGCCCTAGACAGCATCTCTTCCCCCATCTCCCAAACTCATTCCTGCTCATCAAACTCATCACACATGAGCATGGTCCATCACAATAGGCTACCTTACCCAAAAGGAAATTTAAGCAATTGTTTTTTTGCTTGGAATCTTTGATGACACACACACACACACACACACACACACATACACACACACACACACACGGTTTTTATCCTACATTTTAAGCCAAGGAGACCACGTGCCCCTTCTCTTCTGGCAAGCCAGGGCATCCTTTCAGGAGGGCAAGTAACTCCTCGCCAGAAACACCTACAATCTTCACCTCTGCAGAAAGACAAAAACTGTAGCAGGAAACTGCCTGCTCCTTCCAAACCCTGAGCCGCGAACATTTTCAGCTCTGTCACCAAGAGAAGTTTTTTCCAGCTTGTCAACCATCGCTCTATCACAATCAGTGACATTTTCACCAGATTCCATTATAGCTGACGCCGAGCAATTAGGCACTGAAGCACTGAATCTCATGCCGGTCCTGTTCAGAACCCACATGGGGTGAGGAAAAGATATACTATATTTAATGGAGGGAGGAAAATCGACTCATGCATACAGTAGTAGTCTTTTTTCCCCCCTTTTAAAAAGGTGAGTCAATAGATAGTCCCAAATTTCTCTCTCTAATGGAGTCTTCTGAGAATTTGAAAGCCCTACTGGGCTCCTGCCAGCAGAGGGGAAGTGAGAAGGAAGAGGCATTTACGAGTATCCTAGGAGGGTGTTGGTGATGAGGATGTTGACGATAAATCAGATTCACTTTTTTTCCTCAAGAGTTCAAGGCAGCTCACATGGGAATTTCTCCACACATTTTTATTTCCACCAAAAATGACCCTGTGAATGTGCATTCAGTGAGAATACCGTCTATGGCAGGGGTCAGCAACCCGTGGCTCTGGAGCCGCATGTGGCTCTTTCATCCCTCTGCTGCGGCTCCCTGTCGCCGGTTGGGTCCACAATTGATAGGGCTTTCGGTTAGGACAGGTAGAGGAAAAAGGACGCCGCGCTAGGAGGAGACTCTATGGTGGGGGAACCGGACTTCCGGTCGGCAGTGGAAAAAGTACGCCGTGCTAGGAGACTCTATGATGGGGGAGCTGGACTTCCGGTCGGCTCCAGAATTGAATGGGGGGCTTCCAGTTAGGACTTTGTGGCTCTTTGAGTGTTTAAGGTTGCTGACCCCTGGTCTATTCGACGCAGCCAACTTGCCATGGCCAACTTGGCATGGCCAACTCACCGTGAGACAACTTGCTGTGGGACAAGAGTTACAGTAAAATTCAAAGAAATGGTGGAATAGAATCGTTAAAGAAAGGATGCAGAAGGAGGGACCATGAATGACAAATGAATGAAATGCGAATGACAAAAATTAAAATATTTTAAAATTTATTTCAAATAATTAAATTCCACAGCAAGTTGTCCTGCGATGAGTTGACCATGGTGAGTTGGCTGTGGTGACTTGTCCCATTCTGTCTTGAGAGCTTCCACAATTGAGGGACACACTTGTGTTGGAAGAAATATCCATCTGATTCGGTTCCAAGCAGGGAGGAAGACACTGGAAACATGGAGGTTGACTGGAAAGATGGTGTAATGAAGCAGAACCATCAAGCACATGATCCTGGTGCAGCTGACCACATGGAGTGGAGAGTGAGGGTTATTTATACCCTCTCTTGGGCCTTGCCCTTGAGCTTCCTGTTCCTGTGGCAAGAGCATGTATTCTATTGATTGCTGTCAAGACTCCCATGGGGCTATGCAGGGGTCATAGCTGAGGTTGTCTGAGCTCCCAGGTTTGGTTGAAACTTGGAGGGTGATGATGTAATGAAGAGGCTTGTGTTCTGAAAGGGTGTTGGGCAATCCCTATTGTGTCTTAATGGCTTTGTCCTGGTTTGGATCTTGAGTGAGGGCTAATCCCATCATCCTGAGGCTGAAGGCCCTTTGTCTTGTAGATAGGCTGGCCCCGTCCTTCTTAATGGGCACCAAATACCTGCTGGGGGCAGGGAACTGAAGCTTTGAGTTTCTGCCTCCCTTAAGATTTCTATTTCTCTTTTAGGGGAAATTTAACGTTCTTCCTTTTAAATATTTCTCAAAATATTTCATTCTTCTAGGACAGGGGTAGGCAAAGTTGGCTCTTCTATGACTCATGGACTTCAACTCCCAGAATTTCTGAGCCAATCATGCTAGCTTAGGAATTCTGGGAGTTGAAGTCCATGAGTCATAGAGGAGCCAACTTTGCCTACCCCTGTTCTAGGAGAGAGGTGGGTGCTAACTTTCTACACTTGCAACTGATTTCTGCAGTTGTAGTCCAGCAGAAACTCCCTTGTCTCGCAAGCAGAAATCTACACCAGCTATAAGCAATGCAAGACTGCCAAAAGCTAGCGATACTCATATTGAGAAGCATTCAGGCTTCTCTGACTTGATTTACCTGCCAAGGGAGAATATTGGTTGGGAATTTGTGGAGCATCGAGTCCCAGTGTAGCTGGGGACCAGTAGGCTGAGAAAGATAAAATACCAAGCAGAGAATTTCCAAATGCAGACATCCGCTATCAGTCCACTTGGTCTTAAGAGCCGCGGTGGCGCAGTGGTTAGAGTGCAGTACTGCAGGCTACTTCTGCTGCCTGCCGGCTGCCCGCAATTTGGCAGTTCAAATCTCACCAAGCTCAAGGTTGACTCAGCCTTCCATCCTTCCGAGGTGGGTAAAATGAGGACCCAGATTGTTGGAGGCAGTAGGCTGACTCTGTAAAACTGCTTAGAGAGGGCTGTAAAGCCCTGTGAAGCTGTATATAAGTCTAAGTGCTATTGCTATTGCTAAGTGCAAGGCTTTGCATTTTCAGGTATGGTTGGGGAAAACCCTGGCTTGAAATTTGGCCATCACTCAGGTTTGAAGAGGACTGAATCACCGGTCTGACCTGATGGAAGGCAACACCTCACGTCCAATCACTGTCTAAACAATGAACAGGCTCCTAAACAATGAACAGCCTCCTTGTTTTTAGATAACCAATGGCCCCCCCTCCCAGTGGAACACCAGATCAAGACTGCAAAAACCCTTGATATCTGGTCTGAATTCGTAGTCTTCATCCCAGAATAGTTCATTCTCCTCCCCTCCCTTCGTCTTCGCTCTTCATATTTGTTGGGAACAATGACATTTCAGAACAATTACCTTGGGAAGTAAACAGATTTCTCACCATTGTTCAAATTGCCCCAAGTAACAACAATCTTTAAAGATATGGATCTCCTACTTCCTGAAAAGGGCAAGAGCAGACTGAAGTCAAACATTTGTCTCAACCGTTCAACATTCCTCAAATTTTAGACTAAGAGCAGTTCCATTCCAGTAGTCTGTAGAGATGCTCAGTCATCCAAGGTCGTGGTTGTCCCAAAGGTTTTTTTTCAGGAGGCAACTGGACTTTGTTTTTTCTTTGAAGACGTTTCACTTCTCATCCAAGAAGCTTCTTCAGCTCTGATCGAATGGTGGGGAATGGAAGGATTTATATTCCTTGCAGACAGCTGGTCATTTGTATACTTTTAGAGCAGGGGTGTCAAACTCGTGAGGTCACATTGTCATCACATGATGTATCATGACTTTACCCCCCTTCGCTAAATGGCGTGGGCGTGGCCAGCGCGTGATGCATCCGGCCCGCGGCCTATGAGTTTGACACCCCTGTTTTGGAGGGTCGTTGAAGCACTTGGAAGTTTATCTGTGTCCTCGGGGTCACCTGAGTAGTGCGAATGTTCCTTTAGTCTGCAATTTTTCCTCTGGAAATCCGTTCATACTCCCACACCATTCGAAGGGTGTTCATCCCAAATTGCACAGCTCAAAGTCTGTAGAGATTTCCTTCCAATCAATTGGAAATCCTGTAGTCCTTGCATTACCCCAGGGTGTAATACGATTTCTAGTTCATCCTATTTCTCTCCGCTTGTCCAATGCAGGGCTATTGAACTGGGATGCAAACAATCCTGATGACCACTAGATGGCAGCCAGAAGATCTTTGCTGCCACCCAGTGGTTGCTCGGTGTATGTGTGTGTGAGCAAGGGGAGGAGGGGAAGGGATGTTGCAGCCTAAGAAGGGAATCCAGAAGCAAATTCAGTTGAAAAGCTTTTTTGCCACTGCTGAGCTGAACTGCTCCAGTCTCCACCCGACCTTGAGGCAGCTGAAAAATATACTGGCATGACATTTGCTGTTCACAGCCTTTGCTCCCTATCCTGCTTTTATTGTCTTGGTTCCCATTCACGGCTGTTGCCAGCTTTTCCTCCCAAGTAATGGGTGATTAAGCCTAACAGCTTTCACATGCCTGGAGGCTGTCCTTGGATGGTGTCAGAGTAAGGGGGTGAGTGGGATGCTTCTCTGACACTTGTACAATTAATGAAGACTTCAGCTCCTCTCCTTTGGAAGCTGGAGGCAAAAATTGAGGAAAACAGGAGGGGAACCCAGCCGGGGAGGGGGGGGAGAGGGAAAGACATTGGCAGGAGATACTGGTCCAATAGTTGGGTGCAAGTTGGGTGCTAAAAGAGTTCTTTCCCATTGGGGTTGCTTAGGGTCTTGTCTGTTGAAGCCAGAGGGCACAGATAGCATTTTGAGAGTGTAAGAGCTAAGGCAGGGGTAAAATGCTACCGGTTCGGGCCGGTTCGCCTGAACCGTTAGTAACAAATACTTCCAGTTCTCCGAACCGGTAGTAAAAATGCTTTTAAAAAGTAAAAAAAAAAAAGTTTTCCATGATTGGGTGGCACAGCTGATTGTCACAGCTGTTGAACCTATTTTTTACTTTTTAAAAAGCATTTTTACTACCTATTCCCCGGAGCTGGTAGTAAAAAAATGCTTTAAAAAGTAAAAAAAAAAAAGTCCCGACTCTCAGCTGTTTGACAATCAGCTAAGAGGGGGATCATGAACCTTTTAAAAAAAACTTTTTAAAAGCATTTTTTAAAAACTACCTATTCACTGGAACTGTGACTCTGTGGGGTTCCTGCTTTGTTGGAGGGGCCATTTTGTGTGAAGTCCAGCTGCTTCTGCATTGTGTAGGAGTCAGTTGTGTAGCTTTTGTGTTATTTTTGTGTAAAGTATGAAAGTTGGTTTTTGAGCTCTTTGTGACTCTGTGAGGTTCCTGCTTGTTGTTGCAGGGGCCATTTTGTGTGCTTTTGCATTGTGTGCGAGTCAGTTGTGTAGCTTTTGTGTTATGTTTTGTGCAAAGTGTGATAGTACATTTTTGAGCTCTCTGTGACTCTGTGAGGTTCCTGCTTGTTGCAGGGGCCATTTTGTATGAAGTCAGCTGCTTTTGCATTGTGTGTGAGTCCGTTGTGTGGCTTTTGTGTTGTGTGTGAAGTGTGAAAGTTGGTTTTTGAGCTCAGCTGGTCACATGACCATGACCACCAAGCCACGCCCACCCAGTCACATGAGCACCAAGCCACGCCCACAGAACTGGTAGGGAAAATTTTTAGATTTCACCACTAAGCTAAGGGGACGGATTGTGTTGGTGAGGACGGTTTGCCCTCACCCAATGTGCCTGCCTAATGGAGTGCCAATCCCGAAATTAAAAAGGCAAAAGGCAACAGTGGCACTCTTAAGAGCATCAAGCCTTACCCAACATCCCAGGGTCAAGAGTGTCTGAAGGGTATCGAGATGGTGGAACTGTGAAAGTGCAACAGAAGCTTTGCCCATTTTTATGTGCACCGCACACAAAACCTGCATTTAAAAAATGGACAAAGCTTCCATTGCCCCCTGGGGCCTGCTATCTTGACTCTTTAAATTACACCAAAAGGTCACCTCTATCCAGGGCTCCAAGCTGTAAGCAGAAGCAAACCCTGCAAAATCAAATGAAGTTCTCATTATATTCCAACATAACAAACTATTCTTTCAAGGATAAAAAAAAACCCGGAAGATCTTCCAGCTGTTGAATTGTATCTCCCTGTATCATTGACCATGTTTAGCAGAGGCTGCAAATAGCTGTCAGCATCAACTGGAGGTGTGTGTGTGTGTATGTCTACTTTGAATTGATCTTGACTCCTGATGATTGTCTGAACTAGTCTGTAGTTTCCTTGCCAAGATTTCAAAAGCGGGTTGCCATTGTCTGCTTTTTTCTAGGGCTGAGTGTGTGTGACTGGCCCCAGGTCACCCAGCTGGCTCTGTGCCTCAGGCAGGATTAGAATTCAGTGTCTCCTGGTTTCTAGCCTGGTTCCTTAACCACTCCACCAGATTGGTTCTCAGCAACTGGGATAGAGGCAGGGGTGGGTTCTAACTTACCTTGCTGCCGGTTCACTTCCTCCTGCGCCATGTGGGCATGCCTCGTGTGTACGCGCATGCGCAGTACCGAAAAAAAGCCAAAAACAAGATGGCGACCGCATGCACAGTGCCAGAAACTCGGCTTCTGTGCATGCTCAGAAGAAGAAAAAATAAATAAAATAAATAAATAAAAATTCAAAAAAAAGATGGCGGCACCCACGGACCGGCACCGACTGTCAGGTGTGCTTCCGTTCAAAGTCCAGGAAAGAAAGACCCCAACTCCATGATGATAGAGTACTTTTACTAGACAAGAACTGATAGCGACAAAATGAAAGCAAGATCTGAGGCAAAAGGCGAGTAAATTGCATATAGAAATAATCCCAAATCCCTCCCCACATAACCCCCCCCGGGCAAGTCATCCAATCCTGGCACCCCAAGATGTCATGTGGGCACAGGTCCAGGTGGAGCCTCCACATCTTGAAGCCGTTGACCTTGAGCAGGCTGTAAACATGTCCCTGCAGCCTGGCTGTAGGTGATGAGAACTTTCCTCCCTAAACTCCTAATCAGACATATGAAGAGACATCTCCAGCACAGCTTCCCCTCCTCCCAAATACCTAACCTTCCCTCCTCCCCGTTTCTATGGCAGCCGAAGCAAGCAGGCAGCGTGGAGGCTGACACCGACCGAACCGCGTCTGTGATGTCATCGTGATGTCACCAGCAGGTCGCTATCGGTTTGGCGAACCGTTCCTAACCGGGAGGAACCCACCCCTGGATAGAGGGCAGAATTCTCCTGCCCCCAAAGTGTAATAGCAAGCTCAGTTATATCGTCATGTAAATACTGAGGACAGAGGACTCATCAGGACAAGATGGACAGCATCCCCAGCTTCAAACAAACTGAGAAAATATATGAAGGGACCAGCAACAACCCCTGGCAATGGTGATCAATCTAATAAAGACCGATTATGTTTAATTAAGCACTTAATCCCAGCATCCGTCTTCCCAGTGGCAATCAAGATGACCTTGAGGCTGCCGAAATGAACTGGGGGAGACAAAAGTTGGTCACCTTCCTAAAGGAACATTTTTTTTTAACTGGGAGGACCTCATGTGTTGTGGATAAAACACACCACAAGAATGCCTGCATCTGTTTGTTCTATGCTGCAAAACGTGTGCGTGCAGACTCTACGTTGGACTGACGTGCAAAAGAATGCAAGTGACCAACTGCAAGGAGTATAAACCCTTCCGTTCCCCACCATCCAGTCAGAGCTGAAGAAGCTTCTTGGATGAGAAGGGAAATGTCTTCAAAGAAAAACCCGAAAGTCCAGTTGCCTCTTGAAAAAAGCACCTTTGGGACAACCATGGCTGAGAATCTCCATAGACATTTAGCTATGCACTTTGGGATGAGCCCCTTTGAATGGTATGGGAGTATGAACGGATTTCCGAAAAAAAATTGCAGGTTGCAGGAACCATTTGCGCTTCAGTTTGAGATGCAGACAACAGAGATTCATCCCCAACAGACTGCGGCTGTCTTCAACAGTGAAGGGAGGTAGGGCAGGAAAAACATCCTGCAGAAAGCACAGCTCCACAACACAGTCCTATCAGCAGTTGCAAGAAAGCTCCACACCCATTTGCACCACTCAGGTGACCCTGAGGACCCAGACAAACCCCCAAGTGGCCTTAACGACTCTGTAAAACAGGGGTCTCCAACCTTGGCAACTTTAAGACTTGTGGACTTCAACTCCCAGAATTCCTCAGCCAGTTGGAGACCTCTGCAAAACAGGGGTTCCCACCCGGGGGTGAGAGATGATATTCCAGGGGGTGCGAAAACCTGGGTTTAGAACTTTCAAAATTATAGTGTATATATACAATTATATGCACATCATTATTTATTTTTTTAACGGGTGGGAGAATCTATCAGAAGCGTTCTAGGAGTGTGGGGTATAGAAAAGGTTGGGAACCCCGGCTCTCAAAAGGATGCAAATAACCAGCTGTCTGCAAGGAGTATAAATCCTTCCATCCCCCACCATCCAGTCAGAGCTGAAGAGGCTTCTTGGATGAGAAGCGAAATGTCTTCAAAGAAAAAACAAGAAAGTCCAGTTGCCTCTTGAAAAAAAGCACCTTTGGGACAACCATGACCTGGATGACTGAGAATCTTCATAGACAAAGTGGAATCTTCTCCCCCCCCCCCCATTCAGCATTTTGAACACAAGGTGGCAGTGAAAGGCAACCCAATTCTTCCATTAGGAGGTTTAGAGGGAAGGGAAGATTTGTGTGTGCGCGTGTTGTGTGTGTGTGTGGGGAGGGGTCAGTTTGCTGAAAGGTAAGTTTCTCACTCATCACTTTATGGCAGGGCCATTAGCCGCGCTCATGCTGAGCAGGCCTCAGCGCGTAGCAATTGAGATCTTCCTTTTAAAGGAGGATAAGTAATCTTCTACCTGCTTTTATCCTTCCCTGAGCTTTTAGTACAGCCTCAGAATCTGTCTACCCATTTGCCAGTCCGGAGATGTGGCATTCAGGGGCAACCCGCTCAGCCAAGGACTCTCCCTGTTCCGTTAGTTATGCAAGTTCGTTAAAAGGAAACCCTCAGGGGGGAATAAAAATGACCCACAACATGATACAAATTCATTTCTTAGAGATGAACGTTAATAGCGAGGCAATCTTCAAGATCACTTTGGACCAGAGCTTACTCTTTTAAGCGGCATCTTTTTTGTTTTTCCTGAGGTTCCTATTGATGACCCAACGCAATGTTTCTCTGTGTGTGTATGTATGTATGTATGTATGTATGTATGTATGTAGATAGATAGATAGATAGATAGATAGATAGATAGATAGATAGATACATACATACATACATACATACATACATAACATTTTTTGCTGATAAATGAAAATAAAGGGAGACTATATATATATGTGTGTGTGTGTGTGTGTGTGTGTGTATATATATATACTGTGCATATATACAGTATATACTGTGTGTATATGTATGTATAATATATATATATGTATATGTATATGTATATGTATATATATACATATACATATATTATATACATACACACACAGTATATACTGTATATATACACAGTATATAATATATATATATATATATATATATATATATATATATATATATATATATATATATATATATATATATATATATATATATTCTCCCTTTATTTTCATTTATCAGCAAAAAATGTTACATACACACACACACACGTGTGTGTGTGTGTGTGTGTGTGTAACATTTTTTGCTGATTTGCTGATTTTTGCTGATTTGCTATATATATATATATATATATATATATATATAGAGAGAGAGAGAGAGAGAGAGAGAGAGAGAGAGAGAGAGAGAGAGAGAGAGAGAGAGAGAGAGAGAGAGATGAGCACGCACAGTCTTCATAAATATTGCATTTTATTTGAAAAAGCCTCTTGTTTTTCCCCCCTCCTGCTTTCACTTCTGGTATGTAGCAAAGGATCTCTCCGCTTCTCGAAAAGGACTAAAGGAAATGTGCTTTCAAGGATTCTGAAATAAGCAGGCAATTTCAGAGAAGCTCAACTGAAGCTGAACGTCCGTTCGGTTTCACAAACCCTTGCTGGGTTTCTGCTCCCCGTGGCCTGCAATTCCCTCCATCAGATAACAGGATATGTGTGAAGGAGAACCCCTTGCCTTTCGTGCAATCAATTTAACATCAGGAACCAAGCATTTTAACCTCTGAATAAGGTACCAATATCGAAAAGGCATCTGGCTAAATTGAAATGTATCGAAGCAGTTCAGGTTGCACAACTATTCCACATTTGCTGTTAAATTTGAAAAACAAATAAACATTTGAGTAATCAGGGGAGAGACTGGAATGGGGCACTCACATTTTTTTTTATAGAAAAAAAGTTTTACACTGACATCATCGCTAAAACTAGCAGATCATGTTGTTAATCCTTAGGGCTGCCGGGTTGTTTTTTTTTTTAATAAAGGATTAGCAACCTAGTCTGTGAATGCATGAACTGTGTCTATTGTTCTGTTGTAGCGCTGCTGACAACATCAGGAAAGAAATAAAAAAGATCAGAAAAAAAAGATTTCAAGGGTTAAAGTAAATTCATAAGATGCAAAAGTCAGGACTTGATCCATCGTATCAAGAAAGAAAGAAAAGGCTTTTTGTGGGCTTAGAATAAGAATAATTACAATGAAGAGAGACTATAAAGAAAAAAGTCCAGTTGGTTGAAGAGATTCTTAATTTGAGTTACATACGTCCACAGTCAAGCGGATGAAGTTTCCTGCAGCTCGGATCTTGTGGATATGCATTGACACCGTATACATTACCACTTCTGCATCAAGTCTCGAAGAGCCATATATCCAAGCCGAGCACCATGGGCTTGGTAACAGGGTGCTGAGGTGCAGATTTTGGGATTATCTCCTTCAGACGTTCCATCAGATGGAAAGAAAATGTCCTGACTTCCAAACATGGCCAAACCGGCCTCTTCTTCTCCAAGTGATCTTCCAGCCAAAAACGATATACGTCAAAACACCTCCCTGGAAATCAGCCTTTAGATCCTAATGCGATGGAGCAAAGGAAAGGAAAGGAAGGGAAAAAACACTTCACCAGGCCAGAATAAAAGGTTGAACCTTAAGCTAGTTATCTTACATGCCCACAAAATCTCCTCCTCTGAAGTTTGCTAGAAATAAGACCTCTATCTGCAAAACAGAGAAAGCAAAACTTGCAATAGTTGGAACAAAAGAAGAGTACTTCCCCAAATGTCTATTTTTTCACTAATCGGCACTCTTTATGTGTTGAAAAGGTACCTGTGAATTTCCTTGCTGAAATAATCTCTCCAAGATTGGGGAAATCTCACTGGCTTGGATTTTGGCACACCTAAAAGTTCCTCTACCAGATCTCATGCTGAAGAACAGATTGTGAAAGGTGGTCAGGAACCCTTGCCTATCTTTGCATATCGAAGATGAAATCAAGGAATCAAAATTGTTGGTTGTCAGACCAAATTCAAAGATACCATGCAGTCAATTTATTCAGAAGCTACCGAGGGGAATTATATGGTAAGACATAAATGGACTTGGGGAAAATCAACTCTGTCTTGACTGTCTTCAGATTAGGTTATTTTTCCTTTCTTCCAATAAAAGGAGAGAGAAAAGCATGCAGGGCTGCATTGTGGGTCGGGCTAACGTAAGGACATCCATGGCAGGAGGCAGATAACAGAATGATAGAGTTGGAAGGAACAAGTCCAACTCCCTGCTCAAGCAGGAAATCCTAGACCAGGGGTCCCCAAACTTGGCAACTTTAAGACTTGTGGACTTCAACTCCCAGAATTCTCCAGCCAGCTATGCTGGCTGGAGAATTCTGGGAGTTAAAATCCACAAGTCTTAAAGTTGCCAAGTTTGAAGACCTCTGTCCTAGACCATTTCAAACAAATGCCTGTCCAATCTCTACTTAAAAACCTCCAGTGATGGAGCACCCATAATTTCTGGAGGCAAGGCATTCCACTGGTTAATTGTTCTGTCAGGAAATTTCACCTTAATTCTAGGTTGGTTCTCTCCTTGATTAGTTCCCATCCATTGCTTCTTGTCCTGCCCTTCAGGTGTTTTGGAGAACACGTTGACCCCCTCTTCTCTGTGACAGCCCCTCAAGTACTGGAAGATTGCTATCATGTCACCTCTAGTTCTTCTTTTCAGTAGAACGTACCAGTAGCGGAAATTTTGAGTAGTTCGGAGAACCGGTAAATACCACCTCTGACTGGCCCCACCCCCATCTATTCTCTGCCTCCCGAGTCCCAGCTGATCGGGAGGAAATGGGGATTTTACAGTAACCTTCCCCTGGAGTGGGGAGGGAATGGAGATTTTGCGGTATCCTTCCCCTGGAGTGGGGTGGGAATGGGGATTTTACGGTATCCTTCCCCTGCCATGCCCACCAAGCCACGCCCACAGAACCGGTAGTAAAAAAATTTGAATCCCACCACTGGTGCAGAGTAAAAAAAAGTAGGAATCTAGGGAGCAATTGTGGCAGAAATAGTGGTTATTATTGTACATCTTGGGGAAAAGAACTTCCATCAATTTAGGGCAGGGGTGTTAAACTCGCGGCCCATGGGCCGGATGCATCACGTGCTGGCCACGCCCACCCCCGTTTTAGCGAAGGGGGAAAAGTCGCAATACGTCACGTCACGACTTGTCATCACGAGTTTTACATCCTTGATTTAGGGCTTCAAAGATTGAAATCACATAGACAGACAGGTAATCTTTACCAGCTCCAATGGTAAAGGTCCACTTAGACTGGTATTACCTACTCTGGTTGGCAGTTAGTGTTTCTAGATTCTTGAGAAAGGGATCTCCCCATCACCTCTTGCCTTATCTTTAACCAGATCTGTGGACTTCTTAGGATCTGTGGACTTCAACTCCCAGAATTCCTGAGCCAGCCCAGCAGTCCATAAGTCATAAAAGGGCCATCGTTTCCCCAGCCCTGTTCTACTGAGTCATGACATTGCTTTACTACTAGCGATAATATTCTGCTCTGAGCTATGGTAGAGAAAGTAATATTGAGCATAGTTAGGGGTTGCACTAAGCCGGATGTCCCTCCCTGAAGTATGACTTCTTCTTGAGCAGCTGCTGGGAAAGCCCCCTCCCAGGGGTGAAATGCTACCGGTTTGCCCCGGTTCGGGCGTACCGGTACCGGTGAATGCCGGTGGTTTAGAGAACCGGTAGCAGTGGCAGCGCGAGGCTCCGCCCACCTGCCCACCACCATTTTCTTTCTTTAACCCTCTGCGCATGCGAGCGCGCGAACGGAGCGGGGGTGGAAAAGCACGTACGAAGCCTGCACTTCCGAACCGGTTGGAAAGGTAAGTAGATTTCACTGCTGCCCCCTCCCCCCAATGGTCTTGAAGCCATCTCTTCTGCAAGCGCTTTCTGTTCTTCTCCATCCAGAAAAAGATGGCACTTCAAAGACCTTTCCTAAGAGAGGATCCCATCTGCGCCTCCTTGGCTCTCCTGGAAAACATCATCACTTCCGGCGTCGACGTTTCTCAGCAGGAGAGACCTTATAAGGTGCTCCTAACTTTACTGCACAAGGCTGCCCAACAACAGACACTGAGGAGCATCATAAGTCCTGGATAAAGTAAACTCCCACAAGCTTTAATTCAAAAGTCAGGATCACAAGTCTTCACTCAAGATGGCAAATAGCACTCAATTAACGTCTCTCCCTCCAATCCTTCCCGCTGAACCCGCACATATCCCTCTCCAAGAAAGCTTCAACAGCACAAAAGTCACACAGCAACCCAAAAGAGAACCAGCACGAAGACCCAAGCATTCCTCAACTGCTTGGATAAAGAGCAGGGCAGCTGGAGCACCTCCCCATTATCCATTCACCGCAGAGCCTGCAAGCTTTGAGAACAGAGGTGGGGGTATGCTTTGAACTGCTCTGTAATCTCCCCAGAGAACTCTGGCTGTTGGGAAGATTAAAAACATGAATTCGTTAAGCAAGAGACCGAAACGAAAGAAACTTTTTAAATATATTTTTAAACGGCCAGTTCTTGCAATTGGTACTTCCAACAAATGGAGGAGAAAGAGGGAGAGCCTTCTCTGTGGGAGCCCCCTCCCTGTGGAACCAGCTCCCTCCAGAGATCAGGACTATCCCCATCCTGCTGGCCTTTCGTAAAGCAATAAAAACTTGGCTCTTCCGGCAGACGGGGTGAAAGCGAGACCAATCAGACTATATATGGGTCTCCCCCCTGGTTATGAATGCTAGATGTTTTTTTTTAACTTTTGTAGTTTTTAATCGTTATGTCTTTTTTATACTGATAAATAGATTTGACATGTTGTGAGCCGCCCAGAGTCCCCCGGGAGTTGGGCGGCATACAAATCTGTTTAGATAGATAGATAGATAGATAGATAGATAGATAGATAGATAGATAGATAGATAGATAGATAGATAGATAGATAGATAGATAGATAAATAGATAGATAAATAGATAAATAGATAGAGAAATAGAGAAAGAAAGAAAGAAAGAAAGAAAGAAAGAAAGAAAGAAAGAAAGAAAGAAAGAAAGAAAGAAAGAAAGAAAGAAAGAATTGGCTGTGTCTTGTTGGTATTCTGAAGTCAAGCTTGTGGCTTAGCTTTTAAGCTGGTCTGCTGTCTCATCTGCGCTGGTTTCGGATCTGCCAATATTTTTTAGAAACACAAACGGCTTACTAAGGAATCCAGCTGCTGCCAGGGATGGTTTTTAAAGTGGATGTTTATCTCCCAGAGCTCTAGTGGTAATTCCTCAGTTCAAGTAGGAGTTAAAATCAACTGCACAGTTCTTGTTATTGGAAAGGAAAGGAAACCACTTTCAAATCTGGATGATTTCAAGAAGAAAGGATTGATGCCGAAGTCCATAAGAGTTCACTCCATGGAAACTTTGATAGGAACATTTGTCTGCACCAAGTTGGGTGCTTCCGAACATGCCCTAAAAGTAGTAGTACTAAAGCTGGTTCTTGCAGCAACTTTAGGGCTAATTGAGCAATCGGGTATTGGCCCAGAAAAAGGGACTAGAAAGTTTTATAAATAGTATTGGAAACTAGAAGAGGAAATGTAGGAAGAATTCTCCAAGATTCGAGAAACTCATTGGAGGAGAGGCAAAAAGGCACTTGAAATGCCTAGTACAGTGTTTCCCAACCTTGGCAACTTGAAGATGTCTGGACTTCAACTCCCAGAATTCCCCAGACAGCGAATGCTGGCTGGGGAACTCTGGGAATTGAAGTCCAGACATCTTCAAGTTGCCAAGGTTGGGAAACACTGGCCTAGTAGATATGAAGAAAAAATGCTCATGAATTGATGAATCATGTCATCCAATACAAACTGGGTTATTTTTAGATGCTAAACTGAATTACATTGATTGAAGGCAGTAAGCAGATATACTTGGTCCTCCATATATAGCTGGATGCTTAAAGTGGGGCTGGTGGGAATTAAACCCCACGATCTCGAAGTCCACCTCCTGCTTTAAGAACACCCCATCCAGAACTTCCACCATCACTACCTGACTTTAAGAATATACCGTATTTTTCTGAGTATAAGACGCACCTTTTTCCTCCCTAAAAGTGGCTGAAAATTTGGGTGCGTCTTATACTTTGAATGTAGCTTTTTTGAAGTTTTTTTCCCAGCCCTAACTAGGTGCTAACAATCTTCCCAGCTCTTACCTTGCAGGCTCTTTCATTGTTACTCTCTCCGAAGAATGTTTTTCCAGCCCTAAGTTTTTGCAGGGTTTTTTCCATTGCACTACTTGCTCCGAATAAGGTTTTTTCTAGCCCTAACTAGGTGCTAACGATCTTCCCAGCTCTTATTGTTACTCTCTCCGAAGAAGGTTTTTTTAAGTCCTAACCAGGGGATAAAATAATGTGCTGAAGCTGACCAGACTAAGGACGTTGGCCAGATGAATACCTGGTAGGCAGATTGTTTTCCCCTTTTTCCTCCCCCAAAACTAAGGTGCGTCTTATACTCCGAAAAATACGGTAAATGTTTCTCTTTCTAAAGCATAGGACATTATGGTCCTCCACTTTTCTCCTGTTTTTCAGTTGAATAGCTATGAAAACCAATGTCAACCAGCTAAGGACAGAATTCAAGAGTCACTATGGATACTTGATAGCATTAATGGTTCTCAGCCATTTAGTTTGTAAACCACGCGCAAAGAAATCCATGCACCGGTTTCCCCTAAACTGGCACCCTTCAAACATCTCAGACGATCGTTTTCATGATGTGAATCATATGGCAGAACACGGTGGGGAACATGTCCTGCAGGTGTTGCTGGCCTACAACTCACCATAGGCAATCTTCATTGGGGTTGCTAGGATTTTTAGTTCAATATACCACTTGGAGGTCCAACTCCAGTGGTGGGTTGCTACCGGTTCGGACCGGTTCGCGCGAGCCGGTGGCGGAAATTTGGCCCCGTTCGCCGAACCGGTAGTGATGGCCGGCTTGCCACGCCCCCCGAACCGGTTCCCCGGTTGCCGCTGCTTGAAAGCGGCTGGCAACAAACCCTCTGCGCATGCGCAAAGGCTTCTGCGCATGCGCAGATCATTACCCGGATGTGACGCATGCACTTCCGAACCGGTAGGGAAGGTAAGAGAACCAACCCCTGTCCAACTCCCCACTTTCACCACAATAAGAACAAAAGGTCTGTCTGGGAACGGAATGTCCAATGGTACCTTGATAGTCACAGCGCTTGGCTAGTCTTCAAACATTCAATGAATGTTCTTGATGTCCTCACTAAGTGGCAGACAAAGCAGAACAGAATTTATACTCCCCAGGTCAGTGTTATTTATTTCCCATTTCTCCATTCATTTGCTCTTTGGAGAGGGGGGAGCAGGCGGTGGTTGCTCCATTCACTGATCAATTCACCTCTTTTCCGTGATTTTTGGTAGCAAAAAGGTCAGTTTCTTAATAGGCTGTGCTCCTCTCAAGTCATGAACTCTGCATTCAGGCCAAATAGGATACAGAGGCATGCGCAGAGGGTTCTTTGCCGGCCGCGGCAACCGGAGAACCGGTTCGGGGGTGTGGACAGCCGGCCATCGCTGCCGGTTCGGCGAGTAGGTGGAAATTTCTGCCACCGGTACACGTGCGAACCGGTCCGAACCGACAGCAACCCACCACTGCTCTACACTCTTGATTTTGGGCAAGGAAGACCCATAATTTCTAAAGACAACAGAATAAGACAACAGAGCCGAGGTGGCGCAGCGGTTAGAGGCGGTTAGAGGCAGGTACTGCAGGTCACTTTAGCTGACACTGATCCGCAGGTCAGCGGTTCAAATCTCACTGGCTCAAGGTTGACTCAGTCCTCCATCCTTCCGAGGTAGGTAAAATGAGGACCCAGATTGTTGGGGGCAATGTAAATATACCTTGCTTACTGGTGTAAACCGCTTAGAGCAGGGGTCGGGAACCTATGGCTCGCGAGCCAGATGTGGCTCTTTTGATGACTGCATATGGCTCGCAGCAGGGGTGAAATCCTTCGGCGTATAGCCGATGGAACTGGCGGCGGTTGCGGCGCGGAGCTTCTCCTGCCCGCTTTCCCGTCCCGGCTGAACACAATCACCGCTTTCCCGTCCCGGCTGACCACAATCATTTGGGTTATTTTTCCCTCTGTGCATGCGCGCGCATGCACAGAGGGAAAAATAACCCAAATGGCGGCGTTCAGCCGGGACGGGGGGAGCTAAAAAACGGCCATGGCCACATCCCCGCCGTTCTCCAGCCAAGCGGCTGAAGAAGCCCCAGAGCCCCGCCGCCAACCTGCGTCTCCTGCTGGGAAGGAGCCTCTGTCGCTGTCTCTCGCGGGGTTCCAGCCACCCGACTGAGTCCCTGACCGCGGCACCGGCAGGGTTAATGCGTATGGGAGAGGAGAGCGCGCGCTACCGCCGCCGCTGCGCTGCTCCAATATTTCTTTGGTGGGCCTCCGCAGGAGGGACCGCTGAGCAGAGGCACCCGGCGAGCGGGGTGAGAGGCGTGGGGATGCCAGAAGTGGCGGCGGCGGCGACAGGCTCCTACCCGCATCTCCCACCCGCCTCTTGCCTTAAGCTGCCGGGCGCCTCTGCTCCATGGTCCCTCCCGCGCGCGCCCACCAAAGAAATATCGAAGCGGTGAAAGTAGCAGCGGCGGCGGTAGCGCTCTCTCTCCTCTCCCATACGCATTAACCCTGCCGGTGCCGCGGTCAGGGACTCAGTCTGGTGGCTGGAACCCCGCGAGAGACAGCGACAGAGGCTCCTTCCCAGCAGGAGATGCAGGTTGGCGGCGGGGCTCCGGGGCTTCTTCAGCAACCCACCCACCTACCTCGCTTGGTGCGGTTCCCCGCACTTGACGTCTTGGAAGAGGGCTGGGCGAGGGAGAAAGGAGCCACGGTGGGGATTGGTTTGCAGAGAGAAAGAAAGAAAGAAAGAAAGAAAAAAAGAAAAAAAGAAAGAAGAAGAAGGAAGAAGAAGAAGAAGAAGAAGAAGAAGAAGAAGAAGAAGAAGAAGAAGAAGAAGAAGAAGAAGAAAGGAAGGAAGAAGAAGAAGAAGAAGAAGAAGAAGAAGAAGAAGAAGAAGAAGAAGAAGAAGAAGAAAAAGAAAGAAAGAAGAAAGAAAGAAAGAAAGAAAGAAAGAAAGAAAGAAAGAAAGAAAGAAAGAAAGAAAGAAAGAAAGAATCATTACCAACGCTATGATGGAAATCACCAACTCAAAGACAAATATCACTTTGGAGCAAGGAAGCTGCTACAGCAGCAACAAATTAAACAGCACAAAGACAGGGATTCTCTCAATATCCCATTGTCCCTATTGACATTTAGTTGAATTCACTTTTAAAATATATTATATGGCTCTCACTGAAATAAATTTCCAAATTTTTTGCTTTCATGGCTCTTAGTCAAAAAGGTTCCCGACCCCTGGCTTAGAGAGTGCTTGCACTGTGAGGCAGTATATAAATCTCACAAAATAAATAAATAAAAATAAGATGATCGTGTGTTTTTACACACATACACAAATCGATCAAACGATGAACTGTATTGGTTTCAAAATTGTCCATATACTTCTTCACGCAGAGCACGAGAGAACAAGTGAAGGAGAATCTCCAAAGATCAATTCTTCCTCAGAAGGAAAGAACGTTTTGCTACCTGCATTATCCCATCTCTCTGCAAACAAAGGATTTAACAGTTTGAGGAAATCAGGCTGTTTTCTCTCCTAGGACATGGCATTTTGCTATATGCCCATCGTCCAGGAAACGCGCCGTCATTGTTATATTCGATGTATTCAAACTGCCCTACAGCGTTCGTGATTCTGAAGGACAAGTCTAAACAGTGAAATCATCTATGAAAAGAATGAATAGGTTTTGTTGGTTCTGGCGGCAGCCCTTAACTTCCTTGGTGGTTCACACACAAACACACACACACACACACACACACTCTTCTACACCTACTGCTGGTTCTCCTCTCTGATAAGCAGCATGTATGGAAAAAAAAGTGGGGGGAAATGGACATGTTATAACATAATATGATGCATTTTTGATATAGTACAAAAAAAACCCCCCAAAATCGATATCCCTTTAACCCCACTCTCTATCCTTACAGGTAATCCTCGATTTACAACTATCATTGAGCCCCAAATTTCCACGGCTAAGTGGGTTTTGCCCCATTTTACGGCCTTTCTTGCCACGGTTGTTAAGTGAATCACGGAGTTGTTAAGTGGGTAACAGGGTTGTTAAGTGAATCTGGATTCCCCGTTGGCTTTGCTTGTCAGAAGGCCGCAAAAGGAGATCACGTGACCCCGGGACACTGCAACCCGTCATAAATATGAGTTGGTTGTCAAGCATCCATACTTGTTCGTGTGACCATGGGGATGCTGCAACCGTCGTAAGTGTGAAAATCGGACATGTCACTTTTTTTTCAGTGACGTCGTAACTTCAGACGGTCACTAAATGAATGGTTGTAAGTCAAGGACTACCTCTGTTTTCTAAGCAAATAAGAACATAGGTTGATCTCAATTCGATAAACAAAGAGAGAATTTTCCATAGCTATAATCACTGAAAAATGTAACAGGAACAGGGAGAATGCAGATTTTTGTTTTAGAGTCAATATTAAGTAGGTAGACAGGAGAAGGCGTTGAAATAACAGATCGAGTTACTTTGAAAAGAGTAAGTTAAAATTCCAGAGGGTAAAAGGAAACAGAGGGTAGAGGACTGTAAGTCTCCCTTACCTGTGAACGGAGGAGGTTTCAAGAGCTCTTAAGTGGTCATGTTTTAGAGAATACAGAATGGAGAATAGCAGAGTTGGAAGAGACCTTGGAGGTCTTCTAGTCCAACCCCCTGCTCAGGCAGGAAACCCTATACCATTTCAGACAAATTATTGTCCAACATCTTCTTTAAAACTTGGAGCATTCACAACTTCTGGAGGCAAGTTGTTCCACTGATTAATTGTTCTAATTGTCAGGAAATTTCTCCTTAGTTCTAGGTTGCTTCTCTCCTTGATTGGTTTCCACCCATTGCTTCTTGTTCTACCCTCAGGAGCTTTGGAGAATAGCTTGACTCCCTCTTCTTTGTGGCAGCCCCTGAGATATTGGAACACTCCTATCATGTCTCCCCTGGTCCTTCTTTTCATTAAACTGGACCCACCCAGTTCCTGCAACCGTTCTTCATATGTTTTAGCCTCCAGTCCCCTAATCATCTTTGTTGCTCTTCTCTGCACTCTTTCTAGAGTCTCCACATCTTTTTTACATGGTGGCGACCAAAACTGGATGCCGTATTCCAAGTGTGGCCTTATCAAGGTATTATAAACTGGTATTAACAGGGAACATTGTTAGAATTGTCCCCCCTCCCTTCATTTTATATTTTAAGGATTAACATTCAATTTGTGAATTTTTTTATCCTGTGTAGGGTTTGAACAACAAGACAATCACCCTTTCTCTTGGAATATGAATGATCTCAAGTCATAGTTGAAGACATCACTAATGCTCCAAAAATCATTGGACTTCAGCATTCATCATTGCCGCCCATGGTTGATCCAACAGAATCCAACCACCAACCTTCCTTCCTTCCTTCCTTCCTTCCTTCCTTCCTTCCTTCCTTCCTTCCTTCCTTCCTTCCTTCCTTCCTTCCTTCCTTCCTTCCTTCCTTTCCTTCCTTCCTTCCTTCCTTTATTTATTTATTTATTTATTTAGTGAGATTTATATACCGCCTCACAGTGCAAGCACTCTCTAAGCGGTTTACCCCCTTAAGCAATGTATATTTATATTGCCCCCAACAATCTGGGTCCTCATTTTACCTACCTCGGAAGGATGGAAGGCTGAGTCAACCTTGAGCCGGTGAGATCTGAACCGCTGACCTGCGGATCAGTGTCAGCTAAAGTGGCCTGCAGTACCTGCCTCTAACCGCTGCGCCACCTCGGCTCTTATTGCTGGATTACCTTATTTATTGCGAAGGGTATAACTAGGACAGGTTGGGATGTTCCCTAACCATGAATCCTATGCCACTAGTTAGCTTCCTTCCCGCAGGAACGTCAGACAAACTCCTTCTGAGGGTAAGCCTGCGATGATTCAACAACCCATTAAGAGCAAACGGGCCATGTGCCCCATTTAGAAAGTGGAGGAGATTTGCGTATGGCCACAATTGTGCCAGTTAGTGATAAAGGATTTCAGTCTCCAGAATTATTGGGCTGGGCTGCCTAAGCAGCAAAGTCACCCGCTTAAGGAAGCCGGAAGGGAAGAGCAGCAAATATGGAACATTAAAAGCAAAATGAATTGGGAGTCAAGGGTTAGGGGAGAAATAATTACACTGCCTTATCTTGCTGCAAATTCCTTCCCTGGACCAAATTCCTGGCTGGCTCATCCTTTAACTCAGGGTTAAAAAGCAAAGGACACCATTACCTTCAACTGCATTGCTAAGCAAAGGTTTTATTATTTTTTTAGGTCAGCCTTCCCAGCTTGGTGCTGTTGTTGAGAATTGGAGTAAAAGGTAAAGGTAAAGGTTCCCCTCGCACATATGTGCTAGTCGTTCCCGACTCTAGGGGACGGTGCTCATCTCTGTTCCAAAGCCGAAGAGCCAGCACTGTCCGAAGACGTCTCCGTGGTCATGTGGCCGGCATGACTCAACACCGAAGGCGTACGGAATGCTGTTACCTTCCCACCAAAGGTGGTCCCTATTTTTCTACTTGCATTTTTTACGTGCTTTCGAACTGCTAGGTTGGCAGAAGCTGGGACAAGTAACGGGAGCTCACTCCGTTACGCGGCACTAGGGATTCGAACGGCTGAACTGCTGACCTTTCGATCGACAAGCTCAGCATCTTAGCCACTGAGCCACCGCTCCCTAATTGGAGTTCCTAATTGGAGTACAAGGCTCAAAATTCCCAACCAACTTTTGTGCACTTTGACCTGCTGGAAATTGTAGGAAGCTGACAATGGGATGTCATTGGAAGAGGTGTGGGATGGGTGTGGGGTTGAGTGGGTTTTAAAGGTGAGGACTGGCTGGGAGGCTTCCAACCAGTATATGGCTTTTTTCTTACCCTTAAAGGGCAGATTCTGTGCAGCTGGAATTTATCCCTACATTTCTATAGTACAATCTTAAGCCAGAGGAGCAGATATAAGGGTCTATATAAGATTAAGGGTCCAGCCCTACTCTAATGTGAACATGACCAGAGTTTTGGGGGCATCAACAGACCCATAACAGGTAGCCCTCAACCTATGACCAAAATTGAACCCAAATTTCCAGTGCTAAGGAACACAGGCGTTAAGACATGGCTTTTCCTGCAGGTGGGGGAGAGAGCTTAATCCACTCGAGCTCACCCCTCAAGTATGTATGGTGCTGAATGGATGTTGTTGTTTTTTATACTGTTTTATACTGTTTTTTAAATTTTGTATTTGTTTTTAATTATATGTAATTTGGTTATTCTTGTATTTTTCTTTGTTGTACGCCGCCCTGAGTCCTCCGGGAGTTGGGCGGCATATAAGAATACCAAAATAAATAAATAAATAAATTAAGTGAGCTTGGCCCCATTTTGCAACCTTTCTTGCCACCGTTGTTAAGCGAATCTCCGCAGTGGTTAAGTTAGTAGCACGGTTGGTAAGTGAATCTGGCTTCCCCCATGGACTTTGCTTGTCAGAAGGTCGCAAAAGGGGATCACGTGACTCCTGGACACTGCAACCGTCATAAATATGAGCCAGTTGCCAAGCAGCCTGAATGTTGATTGCGTGACCATGCGGATGCTACAAGGGTCGTAAGTGTGAAAAGCGGTCGTAAGTCACTTTTCCCGGTGACGTCGTAACTTTGAACGGTCACTAAATGAATGGCGGTAAGTCAAGGACTATCGGTAATGGGGAATTGCTGGCTGGAGCAGGAAGAAAAGAGAATGAAATTGCTTGTGGGAATAAAGAGAAGGGAAAGAAAGTTTGCCAAGTAAGAACACCCTCTACCCCCACACCACCCATATTTCTCTGCTTAGAGAACCGGAACTGATTTGCCTCATATACTCCATACTAAGACAGCAGTTGTGTTAAAATCTGGCCTAAGCAGCCATTTTGTCCCTGTGCAGCTCAGGCACACAATGATGGCTTCCCCCAAAGAAAACCCAACCTCCCAGATTCTGAAACCTGGTTAGTTGAAAAGCCTAGCAGTTCCTTTCTGCGCGACCTTGGCACCCCCAACGGTCCGTAGGAAACTTACAGCGTCTGATAGGTGTTGTCCTTCGACCGGAGGAACTTCAGAACAAAGAAGGCGACAGCTTGGATGCTGAGCACCAAGACGATCCCTCCAATGAAGCTGGCAGAGTTGAAGCCGGGAGGGTAGAACTCGGGTGGGAGAGTTTCTGGTGGGCCGGTGGTCGAGGAGCCTAGAGGGAACCAAGCCAAAGGACTGAGAAGAAACAAGGCAAGAAAGCTCATCTTGGACTTTCCACACACTTTATTTATTTATTTATTTATTTGAATGGATTTCTATGCCGCCCAACTCCCAGAGGACTCTGGGCGGCTCACAACATATTAGAAACCATTACAAAGTATAAAATACAGTAATTAAAAAATACAAAAGTTAAAAAGAGAATCATATATTCATAATCAAGGGGGGAGACCCATATCTAATCTAGTTGGTCTCACTTTCACCCTACTTTATTGTAGATGCTGGATGGAAATCAGTGGTGGGATTCAATTTTTTTTACTACTGGTTCTGTGGGCGTGGCTTGGTGGGCGTGGCAGGGGAAGGATACTGCAAAATCCCCATTCCCTCCCCACTGCAGTTTTCTTGGCAAGGTTGTTCAAAAGTGGTTTACCCTTGCCTCCTTCCTATGGCTGTAAAAAAAAGGGACTGGCCCATTTATCCTTGTGCCTAAGGCAGGACTAGAACTCACAGCCTCCTGGCTTCTAGCCTGATGCCTTTGCCACTACACCAACGTGGCTCTTGAGTACCACAGTTCATATCGTCTAGCTAGCAAATCCGATTCCACATCTGTACTTTTAAAAAAAAATATGAACATGGAAGTGTTGGGAAGGCACCCAGCTTCAAAGCAAGGGAGAAAATGCGCCTTCCTACAAAAGTCTATGTTTCACTGCTAGATCTGTTTGGGTGAGATCCGAGACTTATCAACATATACCTTACATTACAAGCGGCATACACCCTGCCCCCAAATATGCACTGATGAGTTACCTAGTTGGGTAATGAAATGTCTGCAGGTAAGCAACCAAGCCTAGAGAGCACCAAGGACCCCATAATTCAACCCGGACCTACAAATATTCTTTTGTATTGGTCCAAGCAAAGTTTATTCTTCCCTCCTGCCTCCCCTCTCTTCCCTTATTCTCCCTTCCCCTCCCCTCTCACTATCCCTCCCCTCCTCTTTCCTCTCTCCTCCCCTCCCTTCCCACCTCCCCTCCTCTTGCCTCCACTCCCTTCCCCTCCTCTCTCCTCTCTCCTCTCCTCCCTTTCCCTCTTGCCACTCCTCCTCTCTCCTAGCCTCCCCTCCCATCTCCCCTCCTCTTGCCTCCCCTCCCATCTCCCCTCCTCTTGCCTCCCCTTCCCTCTTGCCACCCTTCTCCTCTTGCCACCCCTCCCCTCCTCTTTCCTCTCTCCTCCCCTCTTGCTACCCTCCCTCCCTCCCCTCCTCTCCTCTCCACTCTCCTTCATTTCCTTGGAGAACAGAGACTGATTTCAAAACAGATCTACCCTTTTTCTCCCAGGCATATTTTGCCCCCAAGTGAAAAAGAATGCCAATAAACAGGACGGCTGACATGGGTTTCACGAGGACGGAGTAACAGAGGTTGGGCCAGAGCTTCTCGAAACAGATTCAGTGCTGGAGCCTCAATACTAGTGTTGCCTGCGTATCAGCCGTTCATGATATGTGCCTCCTGTCTCTCTCAGGGCCTTTTCACCTGGGATTTCTTTGTTGTTTCAAATGAAAGCCGCACCTGTTGTTCTCATTATGTGCCCAGGAGCTGGGCTGATTGATTGTTACCTCCGTTGCAGGGGATCTGAAGTCACAGCAAAGCCGGGCTTTTCCCTCGAAACAGAGCAGCTCCGAGAGCTTGTGGGCAGCTTCTGTGGTTTTTCTCTCTTCCCTCTTATTATGATATTAGGATCCTGTTAAATGTCATCCAAGGTTCCTATTTTGTGTCTTTGGTGGGAGGGGGTGGGGTCTTCTGAATCAGCAGCCTTTCGAATGGAGTACAGGTAGTCCTCGAGTCACAACCACAATTTGTTTGAGTCCTCGAGTCACGACTGCTGTGTTCAGGCTTCCCCTCAGGTCCTCATCTGAAGCCGGGCTGCTGCTGCAAGCTGATTGGTCGCAGCCGTTCTGGCTCGACTATTTAAGGAGCTGTCAAGGGTACTGACTTTGCCACTCTCTGTTAGCCTGAGCGTGCCACGCTAAGCAGACAGGCTAGCGCTTCCACTGTTAGCATTTACCTTGAGCTGAATAAACTTGTTAGCCTTTCGAACGTGTCTGCCTCAGTTTGTATGTCTTCTAAGACATATCAACGACAAACATTTGTTAAGTGACTTTTGCTCCATTTTATGACTTTTCTTGCCACCGTTGTTAGGTGAATCATTGCATTTGTTAAGTTAGGAACATGGTTGGTAAGTGAATCCGGATTCCCCATTGACTTTACTTGTCAGAAGTCCGCAAAAGCTGCAGAGGTCCAGTAGGCACCCGTCATAAATATGAATCAGTTGGTGAAGCATTTGAATTTTTATCATGTGACCATGGGGATGCTGCAATGGTCATGCAAAAAAAGTCACTTTTTTTCAATGCCATTGTAACTTTGGTCACTAAATGAACTGTTGTTAAGTTGAGGACTATGTACCGTATTTTTCGGAGTATAAGACGCACCTTAGTTTTTGGGGAGGAAAATAGGGGGGGAAATCTACCTACCAGGTATTCATCTGGCTAGTGTCCTTAGTCTGGTCAGCTTCAGCACATTATTTTACCCCTGGTTAGGGCTGAAAAAAACCTTTTTCGGAGGGAATAGCAATGAAAACAAGCCTGCAAAGACTTAGGGCTGGAAAAAAACTTCTTCGGAGGGAGTAGCAATGGAAAAATCCTACAAGCCAGATTAGCACCTCCTTAGGGCTGAACAAACCTTTTTCAGAGGGAGTAGCAATGAAAACAAGCCGGGAAGATCATTAGCACCTCGTCAGGGCTGGGGAAAAAAGCTTTGAAAAAGCTACATTCCGAGAATAAGACGCACCCAAATTTTCAGCCTCTTTTGGGGGGGGAAGGTGCGTCTTATACTCCGAAAAATACAGTACTTTTTTTCTGAACAGTCACACAACCCAAGGAACAAAACAACACCTTGTACGAAAGAAATGGGAGTCTACAGAATCGTCTCAGGATTCTGCCACCTTATTTTGCTGCATTTGTCAGTCCAGAATAAAGCTGTTCTCCTAAGGAAGATTTGCCTTGAACGCCAAGCAAAGGCCTCTGAATTCAGAGTCTGACAGCCATTAGCTTCTCTCATAAATCAACCTTCTCCAGACCAGCCACCTGCATGAGGCCTTCTGATTGATCTACCTGGCCTACCCAAGTGAATAATAAAAACACCTGAACAGCAGAGTGATTTGGCCATTACTGGCTATCCCCAACTGTAAGTAGGCGTATATTTATTGATTTCTAAGATTACTACCTTTCTCCTTGCCAAACTGCCTCTGAGCTGCAAATATATTACTACGAGGACATTTGCACCTGCTCCATTCCCCCATGGTGGCTCATTTAAAATGTTTCCATTATCAGAATACAGGTAGTCCTTGACGTATGTCCACAATTGGGACCAAAACTTCTGTTGCTATTTACAACCTTTTTTGGCGGCAATTTATTTATTTATTTATTTATTTGTGAGATTTATATACTGCTTCACAGTGCAAGCACTCTCTAAGCAGTTTACCCCCTTAAGCAATGTATATTTATATTGCCCCCAACAATCTGGGTCCTCATTTTACCTACCTCGGAAGGATGGAAGGCTGAGTCAACCTTGAGCCGGTGAGATTTGAACCGCTGACCTGCGGATCAGTGTCAGCTAATGTGGCCTGCAGTACCTGCCTCTAACCGCTGTGCCACCTCGGCTCGTATAATTAACAGGTGTTAAACAAATCACCTTGGCTGTTAAATGAAGCATATGGTGGTTGAGTGAATTTGACCTTCCCCGTTGACTTTGCTCATTGGAAGCCGGCTAGGAAAGTCTCAAATGGCAAACGTGGGATCCACTCACGGGACAGTGCAACCATCATTAAAATACATGCCAGTTGCCAAATGCCAGAATTTTGATTATGTGACTGTAAAGACACTGCAATGGTCATAAGTGCAAGGATCAATTGTAAGTCGCTTTTTTCATTGCTGTTGGAATCTTGAACGGTTGCTAAATGAACGATTGTAAGTCAAGGACTACCTGCATTATAGTAACAATATGAATAGCAATAGCACTTAGACTTATATACCACTTCAGGGCGCTTTTTACAGCCCTCTCTCAGCGGTTTACAGAGTCAGCCTCTTGCCCCCAACAATCTGGGTCCTCATTTTACCCACCTCGGAAGGATGGAAGGCTGAGTCAACCTTGAGCCTGGTGAGATTTGAACTGCCAAATTGCAGGCAGCCGGAAAGGCAGCAGCAGGAGCCTGCAGTACTGCACTCTAACCACTGCGCCACCGCGGCTCATCTCACCTAATCTCTTCTCCCCATTACATAAGGAGGATTCTGACACACTGGAATATGCTTAAAACAGGACTCTTCAAACTTTGGCAACTTTAAGACTTGTGGACTTCAACTCCCAGAATTCCTCAGCCAGTCTTAAAGTTGCCAAGTTTGACAGCCTAGAAGAAGAGAGTAACTTTAAAGTGGGGAAGGGCATCAAGTCCTGCACTACAATGGAAAGGCTTGAGTTTGTTAAGCCGAGAGAAGACAAACTTGGGGAAAGAGATTTTTTTAAAAAAACAACCCACGGTTTTCAACATTGCGATGCGCTGACATGCAGAAGATGGAACGGAGATGCCTGTTTTGCTTCAAGGAGAGGAATAAGAAATAATGAGGTCGTTGGGAAGCCGATTTGGGTGAAACTCCAGGCGAAGCTTCCTAATTGACAGTGGAACGAGTACTTCAGAAACCAGGATGACAGTGGAACTCAAAAGCTCTGGAGGGCCACTGGTCAGGGATGCTATAGAGCGGTGTCAGATGCAACATGGCCAGGAGGGAGGTTACACCATTTGTCCTTCCTCATCATCAGGTGCTCTCCAGATGGGTTGAGAAAGGAACCCTCCAGCCAGCAGACTGCAGTTGGTAGTTCAATACACAGACCGCAGGTTAAAGAAGGCATTGCGCGAGCCGCCTCCAAGCTTCCTTTGAATCCCATTGTTCTCCTTCCTTCCCCTTCCCTTCTCCAGTATAAGTTAAATTAGGCCCATATGGAAGGAAGGCAAACTGCAGACTCACTCCTCCCCCAGTGCCTCGGCTATTTCCCCTCCCGCTCTTCCAGCAGTTCAGATTCAGAGCGGTAAGCTCATTGGGGCTTAGAGATCTTGGTTTGTTTTGCTCGTTAAACTTCATAAACTGCCACATGCACCGGGATAGTGTAGAATAAATCATTCCTATTTGGCAGGCAGGTGCTCACAATGCCGCCTCTGCTCCTGGCTTCTATTATCTGTTTTCAGCAAAGGATCCCTTGCTGGCAGAGTTAACAAGCCAGAGCCAACCAGCTCTTTTAAAGCAGCAATTCTGGTTTCCTGGTAGTAGAGGAGATTAGATTATGCCGATGGGGGCCGAGAATTTGGAATTTCTTGGCCAAATCAACGCCTGGTTTAAGAGCCAACGCTTAGGATGTTTTCCTCGCAAGCTTTCCCCCTCCCTCTCCCTCTGGTCACCCACCCCCCATTAGTCAACTCTAAGCTGCTGCAGCCCCAACACACGGTTAACAGAAAGTAGCCTTTTCCAGAAAGAGGTCCATCCTACGCGGAGAGGCAGCAAAAAAGTTGCCTACGGGAAAACGCCTGGGCGTGGAGGAAGGCTTCCAATGGGAAATGCAGAGGAAGAAGTGAAACGGTTAGGACATGCCAGAGAGGCTGGCATGGATGCCCCACCAAAGCTGCTTCTTGTGCCCTGAGATAAACGCGCAGGCAATGGCCTATAGGGAGCCTCTGGCAGATCAATAATTCAGAAGGTTCTGGGATAGAGTTTCTCACTTTAATTAGCCCAAAGCTCCTTGCTGCCTGCGCTTCGTTTCGGCAGGAAGATTCATCCTCCAAGAGAGCACCCACCACTGCTCATACGCACCCATCCATCTCCTGCTGGCTTCTATATTAAAGAGCCATTTCCTCTGGCCTGCCGTCTTAAGCTTTGCTACCCAAGCAGGGCAGGTCTGGTTAGAGCTTTCCAAGAGGGGAAGGGATCTTTTTTTTAAAATTAAGTCTCTTAATTTCCACCTGCAGTTGGTGGTGAAAGGCAGTAGGAGCCTTGCAGGCTTGGTGCCATTACAAGCCTACGTGTTTTGAAAGCCGCTGTGAGATAATCTTCCAAGCCAACGTTTGTAAGAGAGGGAAGAGGCTGGGGCTGCTTCTCTGCTTCCCAATTCTCTCTTGTATCCAGATTTTAACTAAAGTTACCCTGTTTCCCCCCAAATAAGACATCCCCTGATAATAAGCCCAATTGGGCTTTTGAGCGCATGGCAATAAGGCCAAGCGCTTATTTCAGGGTTCAAAAAAAATATAAGACAGGGTCTTATTTTCGGGGGAAACACAGTAGAAATTTTAGGAAGTATCAAGAGTAAGGTAGCATATACATAACATCACAACAATAATACAGATTGGCTGTGGTGGTCCCTGGGGTTATCAGCACGCTGAGAGCTATACCAAAAAATCTGGGATATGCAAAATCTGCACATTGAAAAAATTTCCATTTGTCAATTACACAAGGCTATTACACTTCTGGGATCCCGACATCAGTGTGGGATTCAATTTTTTTTACTACCGGTTCTGTGGGCGTGGCTTGGTGGGCATGGCAGGGGAAGGATACTGCAAAATCCCCATTTCCTCCCTATCAGCTGGGACTCGGGAGGCAGAGAATAGATGGGGGTGGGGCTAGTCAGAGGTGGTATTTACCGGTTCTCCAAACTACTCAAAATTTCCACTACCGGTTCTCCAAACTACTCAAAATTTCCGCTACCAGTTCTCCAGAACTGGTCAGAACCTGCTGAATCCCACCTCTGCCCCACATATACTACACCGGTACATTATGATACCCTAGGTTCTTGGGAAGAACTCAGTGCATAGGAAGACCAACATTAGCTAAAGAACTGGCAGTTGTGATTTCACATCGTTGTACATATAATATAAGGGGTAGACTGTCAGCTCTCCCAGATAGACCAGACAGGAAGTACAGCCAATAAACTAATTCTTCTTTACTGAAAAGCTACATTAATAGAATCTTGCAAATCTGAAAGTACAACTCTCCCATTGTTACCTTAAAACCCAATAATTGAGGGAGGGTCTTTCTTGAGCCTTTTGCTTTTCCCAGCATGTAGCTGTGGGCTATGCTACCTCTTATCTAAGAGTTCCCTTGGCAACATCTCTTTGCCCAGTTATTCCCACATACTATTACATGGACACAGTTTACCCTGAGCATGCTGGTTGGGGAATTCTGGGAATTGAAGTCTTAAAGGGAGGGGTGAATGCAGATGAATCTGATACCTTTTATGGATTCTTCCAACTCTGTTAATCTAACAATGTTGGTTGCCATGATCTCTAAACCACAGCAAAATACATTTTTAATGGATGGGGTGGAAGATGCAGTCAACATCTAACCCAAATGAGTTTCGCTTATGTATTTGCTTTATTTTATTTCATCTTTTTTCCACCCACAGGAAGTGCTGCCTTTGAGTGTGTACCTTTCAGTGTGTTTCGCCTTAAAGCTGACATTTCCAAATTCAGCATTTTTCTCATGTCTTTTTAAATGTTGCTAATCATCCGAGTTGAGAACTCTGTTCCATCCTTTAAAGAAATGTGAAAAATCCAACGGATAACCAGAATCCAATTTATACATTTAGCCCAAGAGGTCAAGCCGGCTCGTCTCTGAATTTGCAAAGATGGAATCCCTTGAACATCCCTCGTTAATGCAAAATCCTAAAAATAGACTCTCTCTCCAATTTTCTCTCTTTCAAATGTCTTGGAGCTGCCCTTCCAAGAATCCCACCCCTCTTTCAATAAATCCATTGGACCTGCTCGCTAGAAAAAGATGAAAGAGGTAATTTAGTACATCTGGAAGGCAGAGTCTTAGGTCAAGACCGTGCTCACAAATTTGCCCAATTCCCACAGAGCTTCCGCTGCACTCTCTGAAGCTTTCAGCAGCATCAAGGCAGCGTCTTCGGCTGCCCGGTTTGAAAGGCAGGGAAGATGAAAACATTTCAGCAGGAATATTTTCCATGCCTTTAAAAGCTACTAAGTACAGCATCTCCTCAATCTGCATCAGGGGTGGGTTCTAACTTACCTCGCTGCCGGTTCGCTTCCTCCCGCGCCGTGTGGGCGCGCCTCATGGGCGCGCGCGTGCATGCGCAGTGGCAAAAAGTACAAAAAAATCCCCTTCCAAAAAACAAAAACAAGATGGTGATGCATGCGCAGTGCCGGAAACTCGGCTTCTGCGCATGCACAGAAGAAGAAGAAAACCCAGAAAAATAATTTTTTTAAAAATAATTTTTTTTAAAAAAGATGGTGGCCTCCACGGACTGGCACGGACCGAACAGGTTCCATGATGTCATCATGATGGCAGCAGCAGGTTGTTATCGGTTCGGGCGAACCGGTCCGAACCGGGAGGAACCTACCTCTGATCTGCATGCCTCCAAATCTCTTGGCCTACATTTTCCACTAGTCTTCTAGGTCTCTTTATGCATTCATTAGTGCAGGGATCTCCAGCCTTGGCAACTTTAAGACTTGTGGACTTCAACTCCCAGAATTCCTCAGGCAGCTCTCTCCAACCTTGGCAATTTTTAAGACTTGTGGACTTCAACTCCCAGAATTCTTCAGCCAGCTCTCTCCAACCTTGGCAACTTTAAGGCTTGTGGACTTCAAATCCCAGAATTCCTCAGCCAGCTCTCTCCAACCTTGGCAACTTTAAGGCTTGTGGACTTCAAATCCCAGAATTCCTCAGACAGCTCTCGCCAACCTTGACAACTTTAAGACATGTGAACTTCAAATCCCAGAATTCCTCAGACAGCAGAGCTGGCTGAGGAATTCTGGGAGTTGAAGTCCACAAGCCTTACAGTTGCCAAGGTTGGAGACCCCTGCATTAGTGAATTGAGGAGGCAAACAAATCTCTTTTGAGGAAGAAATAACCCCTTTCCCCCATTCTGTGCCCCCAGATCAGGAGAGTTAAATACCCAAGATCCTCAACTCCCGAGGTGGGGAGTGAATATTGAATTAGGTGGATTCTTTTAGTTCAGGGGTCCCCAAACCTGGCAACTTTAAGACTTGTGGACTTCAGCTCAGCCCAGAATTCTGGGAGTTGAAGTCCACAAGTCTTAAAGTTGCCAAGTTTGAAGACCTCTGTTTTAGTTTGACTCAATACAGCTTAGTCTTCGGCTTACTACCATTCACTTAATGACCGTTGGAAGTTTCAACGGCACTGAAAAAAAAAACTCGTTATGATTTTCACAGTTCTGACGTTGCAGCATCCCCACGATCACATGATCAAAATTCAGACACTTGGCAACTGACTCATATTTATGACGGCTGCATCCCAGAGTCATGCAATCCGCTTTTGTGATCTTCTGATAAGCAAAGTCTATGGACGAGCCAGATTCACTTAACAACCGGCTTACTCACTTAATAACTGCAGCGATTCGTTTAACAACTGTGGCAAGAAAGGTCATAAAATGAGGCAAAATTCACTTAAGTGTCTTGCTTAGTAATAGAAATTTGGGCTCCGTTGTGGTTTAAAGTCCAGGACTCCCTGTAAAAGCCACTTTTAGGTATATCATAGTCCATACACAAACAGATGAGATGCCAGCAAGTTTTGGGCTGTGGTAATGATGGACGCTCATTCCAGAGGTGAAATCCAGCAGGTTCTGACAGGTTCTGGAGAACTAGTAGCGGAAATTTTGAGTCATTCGGAGAACCGGTAGCGGAAATTTTGAGTCATTCGGAGAACCGGCAAATACCACCTCTGGCTGCCCCAGAGTGGGGTGGGTATGGAGATTTTGCAGTATCCTTCCCCCAGGAGTGGGGAGGGAATGGGGATTTTGCAGTATCCTTCCCCTGCCACGCCCACCAAGCCACGCCCACAGAACCAGTAGTAAAAAAAATTGAATTTCACCACTGGCTCATTCCCGTATCATTGTCAGCTTAAAGCAACTCTGAGTTTCTCTGGGGCTGCTAAGGGAATCAGTGAAGGAACATCAGAACATCCCTACCCTCAAGCCACAACCTTTTTCTCCAATTGGGACACGTTTATGAGCTATACCACTGCCACTCAACCTGTTTGAAAAGAGCAGCAATGGGGAAAAAATGACAAAACTACATATAGACATAATAATAACAAGAACAAGAACAACAACAACAACAACAACAACAACAACGAGTTGGAAGGGACCTTGGAGGTCTTCTAGTCCAACCCCCTGCTTAGGCAGGAAACCCTACACCACTTCAGACAAATGGTTATCCAACATCTTCTTAAAAACTTCCAGTGTTGGAGCATTCACAACTTCTGGAGGCAAGCTGTTCCACTGATTAATTGTTCTAACAGTCAGGAAATTTCTCCTTAGTTCTAGGTTGCTTCTCTCCTTGATTAGTTTCCACCCATTGCTTCTTGTCCTGCCTTCAGGTGCTTTGGAGAATAGCTTGACCCCATCTTCTTTCTGGCAGCCCCGAAGTAAGCACTTGCCAGAAATATCCTGATTAGGAGCATTTGGAAGAGCTTTGATGTCGCTTGACATTTTCCATGTGAATAGTTGCAACCCAACCCTTCCTCTTCCAATGTAAACAAACTTATAGAGATGACTTACCAAGCGTGGGAATCGTCGGCTGCTTGGAAGATGGATGTGGAGGCTCCTTTGTGGTTGGGTGGGGATGCTCTGTGGTAGTTAGCTTTCGTTCTGTAAAAAAGGATCAATTTTTTAAAAAAGCCTCTACTGTATAGCAAAAAAAAAAAAGGGTGTGTGTGTGTTAGAGACCTTCAAATTAAAACAAAAACTGTTAAAATTGACCAATGAAAATGCAGTTATGGTATCCCACAGTTGCTTTTCAAAAGGCAACTGGACTTTCTTGGTTTTTTTTCCCCCTTAAAAACATTTCCCTTCTCATCCAAGAAGCTTCTTCAGTTATTCGGTTCTAGTATGTAGATTCATACCTTTGTAAATTGTATAATAGAGATGGAAAGAGGACAGAAGAGGACAGATGAGTAGGGAGCACAAACATCCTTCTTATAAGAAAGTTTGTGAGTCTTTAGCTTGGAGAACAGGAGAACACAACTGGGGTCCAGGAGGTCATGCCTATCGTAGAGAAAGTAGACAGGCAGGGGTTTTTCACCCTGTCCCCAAAGTATCAACCTGCAAAATGACTTCAACCAAAGTCATGTTTATTTCTGCTTTGTTTCTTGGTTGCCATTCAAGGGGCGGGAACTTAGGATGGAATGGGACTTTCCTTCTCCTACCCTTGGCCGCGCCTCCTTCTCCCCCAGTGTTCCTCCTCAGGTGATTCTCCTCTGACTTTTCTCCTCGGCTGACACACCTCCACCCATTTGTCCTGAGCAATGGGCCACGGCCCCTCCATCCCAAGCCCTTCGGCGCAGCCGATTCGCAGAAGGAGGGTTCATCCTGGCTTTTTTGCTGCCCGGGACAGTTACCCACCAACAATCAGCTAGCTTTAGGAAAGGGTTTTCCTAAAACCTATTCCACCACTTAGGAAAATAAAATAATAAAACCCATTCCACCACTCAGGAATAAAAAATAAAACCCATTCCACCACTTAGGAATAAAAAATAAAACCTTTTCCACCGCTTAGGAAAATAAAATAATAAAACCCATTCCACCACTCAGGAATAAAAAATAAAACCCATTCCACCACTTAGGAATAAAAAATAAAACCTTTTCCACCGCTTAGGAAAATAAAATAATAAAACCCATTCCACCACTCAGGAATAAAAAATAAAACCCATTCCACCACTTAGGAATAAAAAATAAAACCTTTTCCACCGCTTAGGAAAATAAAATAATAAAACCCATTCCACCACTTAGGAATGTGGTGCCTCAGCCAGCTAGTCATAACATCTACCAGCCCGCATGTGAACCAAGTTCATATCCACGGACACCTGTCAAAGCCGGGCGAGAACCTACAGCTGGACTGATTGGCCCATGTGACCTGAGAGACCTAGGGGTGGGTGGGGAAATCCTATTCTTTTAACTATCCCTATGCGTGGGAATAATTTAGAGCTAGCTTCAGCTTTCTAAGTGCCGATAGGATGTACTCATTAAAGGGTTTCTTGAACCTGAACAATTTATTTATTTATTTATTTATTTATTTATTTATTTATTTATTTATTTATTTATTTATTTATTATTTATTTATTTATTTATTTATTTATTATTTATTTATTTATTTATTTATTTATTTATTTATTTAAACATGTATAGGATAGTAGTTGTTTGTCTAAACAAAACATAAGTAAAAAAAGTACCGATAAAAGAGGACAATAGGACAGTAGGACAGGGATGGTAGGCACAGTGGTGCGCTTATGCACGCCCCTTACACACCTCTTAGAAATGGGGAGAGGTCGACTGTAGAGTCTAAGGTTAAAGTTTTGGGGGTTGGGGAAGAAACCACAGAGTCAGGTAGTGCATTCCAGGCATTGATCACTCTGTTGCTGAAGTTGTATTTTCTGCAGTCGAGTTTGGAGCGGTTTACATTGAGTTTCAATCTATTACGTGCTCATGTATTGCTGCGGTTGAATGTATCAGGGTCCTGATTTCCCGGAGTTCATTACTCGGAACAATGACACAAAGTCTAGGACAAGGAACCATCCAATGAAACTGACTCGGGTGGGATTAAGAAAAGAAGAAAACTCTTCTTCACGGAGCACGGAGCACGGAGCACGGAGCTACCTTGCGAAATTCTTTCCCATAAGACCATGATAGGTTTATGGCACGCATCGCCAGCTGCTCTGCTGGTTTCCGGGATCTTTGCGTGTACCGGAGCCCTGGAAACCCAAAGACCAGCTGGCTGGCATGGCATGTGCATGCCGGAAATCCGAAGACCAGATGGCCAGCGCATGCATACGCACCGGCTAGCTGGTCTTCGAGTTTGCGGGGCTCCGGTGCATGCATGCGTTGCGGTTTGGGCACTCGGTGCCGAAAAGTTTCACCATCACTGCCATAAGATGTAGCAATGGTCCTTCACTTGGATGATTTCAAAGTGGGTAGGGTAAATTATCCTAAAGCTTCAAGATTTATTTATTTATTTATTTATTTATTTATTTATTTATTTATTTATTTATTTATTTATTTATTTATTTACCATATTTTTGGGAGTATAAGACGCACCTTTTTCCTCCCTAAAAGTGGCTGAAAATTCAGGTGCGTCTTATACTTCAAATGTAGCTTTTTTTTCCAGCCCTAACTAGGTGCTAACAGATCTTCCCAGCTCTTACCTTGCAGGCTTTTTCATTGGTACTCTCTCAGAAAAATGTTTTCCAGCCCTAAGTCTTTGCAGGTTTTTTTTTCATTGCTCTACTTGCTCCAAAGAAGTTGTTTTCTAGCCCTAACCAGGTGCTAACGATCTTCCCAGCTCTTACTGGCTTGCATGCTCTTTCATTGTTATTCTCTCAGAAGGTTTTTTTAAGTCCTAACCAGGAGATAAAATAATGTGCTGCAACTGCTCCGAATAAGGTTTTTTTTTAGCCCTAACCAGGTGCTAACGATCTTCCAAGCTCTTACTGGCTTGCAGGCTCTTTCATTGTTACTCTCAGAAGAAGGTTTTTTTAAGTCCTAACCAGGAGATAAAATAATGTGCTGAAGCTGACCAGACTAAGGATGCTAGCCAGATGAATACCTGGTAGGCAAATTGTTTTCCCCTATTTTCCTCTCCAAAAACTAAGGTGCGTCTTATACTCCGGTGCGTCTTATACTCCGAAAAACACGGTATTTATTTATTTATTTATTTGTTTATTTATTTGTTTATTTATTTGTTTATTTATTTATTTATTTATTTATTTATTTATTTATTTGGGAATTCTTTTATGCCGCCCTACTCCCTAAGGACTCAGGGCGGCGTACAGCATTTTAAAGAACACCAAACAATAAAATCATTAAAAACAATTTTTAAAAAGTTTTTTTAAAAAAGACATACAACCATTAGGATTATCTCCCACTCAGGGGCTGCTGTGACATGTAGGCAGCCATAGAAAGTGAACAATGAAGTAAACTCTCTTAGGCCACTACGTGAAACAAAGTGGTGGACCACATTTGGTCCTGCCTGATCCAACAGAACTCTTTTTTATGATTTAATTCCATTATACTCGCTTAATAAAAAAAAAAGGATGATGAAAGCAAAGGGGCAAAATCTCCAAACATGAAATAGCTATCAGGAAGAAAGGCACAGATGTGCGCCTCTGTTCCATACGCTATCAGAAAATAATCAAAGTACAGGTAGTCCTCGACATATGACCAAAAAAACCCTGCCCATTATAATCATAAAATGAGTCGGTCATATAACTGAACCCTGTCTCATGATCCTTTTTTTGTGGCGGTTAAGTAAATCACTGTGATTGTGAAGTGAATCTGTGGTTGTTCAACAAACCAATGTTTCTGTACTAGGGCGTCCTAGTTACTACAATGTTTACACTAGAATCACTGTGCAGAAGTTTGCATCCGATTTCTATAGTTGCAGTAGACAAAAGGGTTATAAGTTCAGACTTTCTATATGCATTTGGTTTATCATACGCCCGGAGTCCTTCGGGAGTTGGGCGGCATATAAGAACACCATAATAAATAAATAATAAATAATAAACCTGAAATTAATCATATCAGAGCTGAGCACAGGCCTATTATCCAACATCTTGGTGCAGTTGTTGCTGTCCATGACAACTGAGAAAGCATTCTGATTCAAGAAGGAACACACAACCAAAATGGACAAAGAACTATCCAATCCATAGTCTTTACTTCCATGAAGTTGTATTCTGGATATTGCTTGTTGTCTGATCTCCAAAAATCAGTAAACTTATAATACAGACAGTAGGTTTTGCAAGGCCTTCTAACAAATCCTCACCCAAGGATTACCTTCACAGCTGACAGTAGTGTTGAAAAATGAACATTTCTCCTTCAACGCTTCTCCATTCTTCACGCAGCTCCCCGTACCTACAAATGAAGGAAGTGTTGAAACAGAGCACAATAACAAGCAACAGCTTTTACTTCTTCTTCTTCTTCCATATATGGCAATACAGAACCAGGTTGGCTGGGTTCGCTCGTGGCAGTAAGCTATGGCATGTTTTAATTGTGATTTGCAGGACCATCGCCCCTCATCCACAGAACGCCTCCAGATACCAGTTGCAAAGGGACTGTGGTGGGAAGGGATGAAGTCTCCATCTTCCGCTGGTCCGGGGTCTAGGACAACTTGCTACTGCCGACTCGCCACATGACAAATTGCCATGGCCAACTCGCTACAGGACAATCCACATGTGATAACTCAATGCAATAAATGTTATTTGCCACTGTTTCCATTTTTGTCAATGGAAATGTCAAAGAAAACAGTGGTGGATAATATTTATCACATTGAGTTATCCCATGTGGAATTATCCTGAGGCGAGTTGGCTGTGGCAAGATGGCTGCACTGGGTTGGTCAGGGCAAGATGGCCATGGCGAGTTGGCTACGGCATGATGGCTGCAGCTAGTTCGCCATCGCGAGATGGCCATGGCGAGTTGTGTTAAGGAGAATAAATCTCCATAGAGGCGATGTTGATCTTTCTCTCGGAACTCAGACATTTAGAAATAAAGCCGAAGTTAAAAGTCTAATAGAAAATATTTATTTAGGTACAAAAACAATAAATCCTGATTGTTTACATCTCTGCAGTATAAAATGCGACCTTCTCGGTCAAGAGTTAGAGCCAGAAGAATAATGGAGAATCAGGAATGCACACGTGCCTTCAAGATCACATCATGTGTTCTGCTTGTAATGGAATGTACCATAATATTAGGATAGGGATGCATCACCCTGCATATACATACAACTGACAATATTCACTACGTGACAAGTTGGCTGCGGTGAGTTGTCCCATTCCTCCCGGTGAGTGGCAGCCACATTAGTTGGGGAAAGACCAATAGACTTTCCTCCCACATAAATGACATGGTTGCTACCTCATTCTTGACTTAAAGGGAGCCTTAGAATTGTTTTGTTTTGTCTTAAGTGAAAGCAATTCTATCAGCTACTTCTGTCCCCAAAATGGCACTGAAGCAGTTTTGCCAGAAAAGTGAAGAACTAACTCCTGTTGTTGGTATGCTGTCCCTTTTTCACAAATAAAAAGAGATTTTCTAATTAGGCTTGTTCCTACAGAAGCACTGAAGGGCCTTCCACTCTGAATCCGTGGAAATCCAAAGTCTGGAACTTGTGGCTGTCGTTTTCATTTGTTGTGACTTAAGAGAACTGTCACAATGTGATTTATTGTCTGTTGTATGTATATGAAGGGAGCTGCATCCAGTGGTGGGTTCCTACCGGTGCGGTCCACTCTATAGCACCGGTAGTGGCTCGCTGGTGATGTCACAGTACTGGTGCGGTCGGTTGCCAGTGCCTGGGCGCCGCCATTTAAAAAAAAATTAACATTAAAAAAAATTTATTCTGCGCATGCCCAGAAGCCGAGCTTCCGGCACTGCGCATGTGCTGCCTTCCTACCCCACAGTGAGTCCAAGCAGGGGAGGATGGCTGAGGGAGCGTGTGAGACGCTGAAAGAACGGGCGGCAGGAGCTATCTCCATTCCCCTCCCTTCAGCAGTCCGAGAAGCCACAAACGCGCAGTGATGATCCTAGGCATTTTTGCACGTTTGAGGCTTCTCGAGCTGCTGAGGGGAAGGGGAATGGGCGGCAGGACCTATCTCAGTTCCCCTCCCTTCAGCAGTCCGAGAAGCCACGCCCACCCAGTCACATGGCTGGCAAGCCACACCCACAAAATAAGCCACGCCCACAGAGTGGTAGTAAAAAAATTAGGAACCCGCCCCTGGCTGCATCCCTATCTAATATAATGGTTCATTCCTGAGCACCTGATTGATATGTTATGGTACGCATGTGTGCATTCCTGAAACTCCATTCTTTCCTTCTTCTTCTGGCTTCCAATTGAGGAAGTCGCATTTTATAGCAGAGATGTAAACAAATGAGATTTTATTGTTTTTGTACTGAAATAAATATTTTACTTAGACTTTTAAACTGCGGTTTTATTTCTAATGTCTGAATTCCGGGAGAACGATCTATTTCGCCTCTGTGAGATTTATTCTCACTTCGTCAAGAACAGCCATTTTGGGGGTGTTGTGAAATGCTTCTTCTCCTTCCAAGTTTAAAAGTTCATCACTATCACAAACCATTCAGACGCAGGCAACAGGAAGATGGAAACACTCACCTGTTCTACAGGGTTAATCTAGGACAGTGTTTCCCAACCTTGGCAACTTGAAGATATCTGGACTTCAACTCCCAGAATTCCCCAGCCAGCGAATGCTGGCTGGGGAATTCTGGGAGTTGAAGTCCAGATATCTTCAAGTTGCCAAGGTTGGGAAACACTGATCTAGGAACTACTACACAAAGCAACTTTAAAAAGTAATACTCTCAGATACTCAATTTAGGACAGAACAGTAATCCTCTTTTTTCTGCTCCCTGCAACTTCATTGATTTATCCTTGCAGTTTTCTAAGCACCCACTATGAACACAACCTTGTTTTCATCCACAAAGCATTTAAAACCAAGAAAGCCCAGTTGCCTTTTGAAAAGCACCTTTGGGACAACCATGACCTGGATGATTGAGAATCTTCATAGACCCAAAGCATTTAAAACCATTCTTAAAAATTGATGAGCTATCCAGGATGGGAATAGCTAAGCTCCTACTGTTGTTTCTTTTAGGCAATTTTTAAGAATGGTTTCAAATGCTTTGGGCCTATGAAGATGCCTATCTTTTGCTTGGCTTGCTGAGTGCTAGAGGAAGTCTGGAGTCTGTTATCCAGATGTTGTTATCCAACATCTTCTTAAAAACTTCCAGTGTTGGAGCATTCACAACTTCTGGAGGCAAGTTGTTCCACTGATTAATTGTTCTAACTGTCAGGAAATTTCTCCTAGAAGAAGGTGGAGTTCTTATCCTGAAGCTGGATAAGAAAATAAGCTAATCTATGGTGTCCTTGTTACTCTCTTGGTTGTTTTCTTGCAAACAGTTCATTACCAAATTAGGTAACATGATCACAGCACAGATGATGTTACCTAGTTTGGTAAGGAAATGTCTGCAAGAAAACAACCAAGAGAGCAACAAGGATCCCACAGTTCAACCTTGAGCTACAAATATTGTGTTCTATGAACTAACATAATTCTCTCTGCTTCTTGATGCAAGCTCTGTTTCTAATCCATACTGGTCAGCAATTCTCGCTAGCAACAAGCACCAGATCTCAAAAATCAACAGACAGCAGAGGCTGATCTATTACAGCTCAGGGCTATCCTTCCCTTTCTGGAACTGTAGCCAGAGCAACAAGTCAGGTGCAAACCAAAAGACATTCAGATCTTGAGATGGCTTAGATGTTCCCATAAAATAGAAGGATTTTCAGAGTGCTGGCCTTAATGTGGCTCTTGTGGACCATTACAACTTTCAGCATCTGTCACCATTGGCCATGAAGGCTAATCTGCTAGAAGTTGCAGTCTGCCAGTTGGTAGCTCATCCTTGCAAAAAATAAAAAATAAATGAGGTCCTCACAAGGAGGTTGTAGTAACTGTGAGAGGGATCTTGGAGTCCTAGTGGACAACCATTTAAATATGAGCCAGCAGTGTGCAGCAGCTGCCAAAAAAGCCAACACAGTTCTGGCTGCATAAACAGAGGGATAGAATCAAGATCATGTGATCACCACTTTATAATGCCTTGGTAAGGCCACAATTGGAATACTGCATCTAGTTTTGGTCGCCACGATGTAAAAAAGATGTTGAGACTCTGGAAAGAGTGCAGAGAAGAGCAACAAAGATGATTAGGGGACTGGAGGCTAAAACATATAAAGAACGGTTGCAGGAACTGGGTATGTCTAGTCTGATAAAAAGGACTAGGGGAGACATGATAGCAGTGTTCCAATATCTCAGGGGTTGCCACAAAGAAGAGGGAGTCAAGCTATTCTCCAAAGCACCTGAGGGTAGAAGAAGAAGCAATGGGTGGAAACTAATCAAGGAGAGAAGCAACTTAGAACTAAGGAGAAATTTCCTGACAGTTAGAACAATTAATCAGTGGAACAACTTGCCTCCAGAAGTTGTGAATGCTCCAACACTGGAAGTTTTTAAGAATTTGTCATTCTGAAGTGCTGTAGGGTTTCCTGCCTAAGCAGGGGGTTGGACTAGAAGACCTCCAAGACATCTTCTCTTCTCTTCCTCTTCCTCTCTCCTACCCTATCCTACCTACCCTACCCTACCCTACTCTACAGCATCCATCAATTCTGGACATTGGTGACCTGAACCTTGACCATTCTGAGCAGCATTTCAATTTAGATAACCTGCCAATAAACTTTGACCAAAAATTCAAGCCTGTGCTGATAAGACAGAGAAGTGCAGTCTATAATAATGGTCTAAATAGTCATTAACACTAATTTATGGCACAGGTCATCTCCTGACATAGCTTTTGGGTGCTGCTGCACAAAACCTAGCAACATTATATGTACGTTGTCACAGAGTTGGTATCCAAGAGCAGCAGGGAGGGGTAAAATTGTGTGCTGAGTATTTATGCAATAACGGTAAAGTGGTAATAATAGCAATATAGCAATAGCACTTTACTTATATACCGCTTCATAGTGCTTTACAGCCCTCTCTAAGCGGTTTACAGAGTTCAGCATATTGCCCCCAACAATCTGGGTCCTCATTTTACCCACCTCGGAAGGATGGAAGGCTGAGTCAACCTTGAGCCTGGTGAGATTTGAATAGCTGAACTGCTGAACTAGCAGTCAGCCTGCAGTCGCAGCATTTAACCACTGCACCACTTCAGCTCTTAATGGTAATTTTAATAATGGTAAAATGGTAAAATTTTTAATAATGGTAAAATGGAAGTAGGCAATCCAAATATTTGGCCAGCATTTTTTTATTGACTTACCTTGCTTCTCATGAGGCTCCTGACAGTGTTTCCAAATGCAGTTTGTAATATTCTGGGAAGGAGAACCTTCAGTGCATTGTTTACATGATTCCAGATCTTTACATTCCCCTGTTTAAAAAAATGGCATAGAAAGGTTGTTTTCCTTCTGGTCTATAGATGTGGATCCTAAAGGGTTGGTTGAAGTGACAGAAAATTGTTAAGTTCTAGGGTTATTCAATGATCAGGAACTGTCAAAAAATTGCCCTTTGCCTCCCACCCCAAAATTTTCAGATATTTTATTTGGATTCGACAGGTAGTCCTCGATTGACAACCATTCATTTAGCAAGTGTTCGAAGTCACAACAGCTCTGGGGGGAAAAAGCTATTTATTACCAGCCCTTGTACTTAGGGACTGTCATAGTATCCCCACAACCACATGAACAATATTTGAGCGCTTGGCAACTGGCATGCATTTATGATGATTGCGGCATCCAAGGGTCATGGGACCATCATGTGTGACCTTCCCAGCCAGCTTCCAAGAAGCAAAATAATGGGGGAAGCTGGATTTGCTTAATGACCACATGATTCTCTTAACAACTACTGTGATTTGCTTAAGAACGGTGACAAAAAGTCATAAAATCAAGTGCAACTCATTTAACAACCACCTTGCTTAGCAATGGAAATTCTGAACCCAACTGAGGTCATAAGTCAAGGACTCCTTGTGTATACAGAAGTTGCCATGCTACTTTCAGAACTGTTTTTTTAAAATTTATCCCTAACATTAGAGGCTCTTCCCTGAAGCTCCCCTGAAGCCTCCGGAGGGCGAAAAACAGCACAATGGGCAAAACGGAAGTCCGTTTTTCCGAACTTCCCGTTTGCCCGTTTTTTACCATCCCAGGCTTCAGTGAGGCCTGTCCGCATGCGCAGGGGCAGCGCGCGGGGTATGTGCGCATGCATGGGGGGAGGGAATGGGTGTGGGCACGTGTGCTCGCGCTAGTGCGCGCACACACTCCCTTTTGGCACGTGAACCAAAAAAGGTTCGCCATCACTGCACTATCACAAAGTGTAGTGAACTGCTTACCCACCAAGGCAAAAAAAAAAAAAAAGTTGTAACAACCCTCTTGCTTAAGCAATGGAAATTCTCATCCCAATTGTGACCGTAAATCAAGGATTACCTGCACAGGTAGGCCTCGGATTACAGCACGATAGAGCCCAACATTTGCATTGCTAATTTGTTATGAGAGAGTTTTGCCCCATTTTACGACCTTTCTTGCCTCTGTCGTTAAGTGAATCGCTGCAGTTGTTAAGTTAGTAACATGGTTGTTAAGTGAATCCGGCTTCCCCATTCACTTTGCTTGTGAGAAGGTCGCAAAAGGGGATCACATGACCCCGGGACACAGCGACCGTCATAAATATGAGTCAGTTGCCAAGCATCTCAGTTTTGATCACGTGACCACCAGGGGGCTGCAAAGGCCGTGTGAAAAACATCATTTTTTTCAGTATCATTGTCATTTTGAACGGTCACTAAATGAACTGTTGTAAGTCGAGGACTACCTGTATAGCTTAAGTGATTGGGATAGCTCATAACCCCTGGAGATCTTTCTACTCTGCATAGGGCAGAAAGATTTTATATCCACCATGCAACTCTGATCCCATCAGCGGTGGGTTGCTCCCGGTTCGGACCGGTTCTTAGAACTGGGTGCGGTGGTGGCGGGAGGCTCCGCTCACCCAGCCGGGACGCTTCTGCGCATGCGCAGAAGCCTCACGCGTGCGAACCGGTGACAATCTAATTTAGAACCCACCACTGGATCCCATACAGGTTTACTTAACCCAGTGGTTCTCAACCTTCCTAATGCCGTGACCCACGCCCTGCCCCTGCGACCCCACGGCAACCCACGGCAACGTGCTCGCCGCCGTGACCCCCACCCCGCCGCCGCCATTTGAGTTCTTTTACCCTCTGCGCATGCGCAAAGTGTTCTGCGCATGCACAGAGGGTAAAAGAACCCAAATGGCGGCGTCTGGGCGAAGTCTCCAGACCCCTGTGAAAGGGTCGTTCGACCCCCAAAGGGGTCGCGACCCCCAGGTTGAGAACTGCTGACTTAACCCCAAAAGTAGGCCAGCTTGCAATGCAGCTCTGGAACCAAGCCGAGAGTGGGAGGCAACCACCAGTAGTAACATCCAACCCCTTGCAACCAGCTCGCCAATAAGGAGAAAGTGCCCAACTTAGCGTGGGAGTTTTTTCTGTTTACGGAGACAAACACACATGTTCTCTCTTTCTTTCACTTTCTCCCTCCCTCCCTCCCTCCCTCCCTCCCTCTCCCTCCCTCCCTCCCTCCCTCCCTCTCTCTCATCTTTGTATAGTGGAAGGTTGATGGGCTCTATTGCCATGGATACAGTGTTCTGGTTATAGCACTTTAACTAGCAGTGAGTGACTTAACAAGAGCCAGTAAGAAAGCAGGACTTGGTTCCCCAAATTCTTAGCAGGTTGGGGTGTTTTTTGTGTGGATGTGTGTCTGCATGTTGTTAAAAGAGCCCAGCTATTTTTGTCACCACACACAAGCACAGAGAAATTGGATGCTTTGCCCAATGGTTTCAAATCTTGGCATGCTGTTCTATCGGACAGGGGGAGAGGGGAAAAACACTGTCTGCTTCAAGATCTCCTCCCATCTGTTCCAACCAACCTACAAACCGAGGCCTGTTCACACATTTAACAATAGCCCTTGTCCCTGCCGTCAGCAACTCTCGGGGAAGGGACATGAAGCAAAGCTGCCCACTTTCCCATCTGCTGCGCTATGGAGTCTTTCTCAGCATCTGGAAAGGCCGGTGACCTCCAAAATCAGCATCCTAATAACACAGGAGGGCAATTTATTTCCCAACAATACAGCTTACTCCTGAGTAAGTGTGCTTGCAAGAAGCACAGCTCCAAGTAGACAGACACGGCGGCATGCAGCAGTCCTAGGAGCTGCCATTATTATGGTTCGTTGCACGGTAAGCCAGATGTTCAGACTGGATTTGGCATTTTTATCCATCTATCAAGTCCTTCCCAAGGACCTGGGAAAGGCAGATGTGGATGCTTAATGGTGTTAAAGGTATTGTCTCAGGTTGTTCTGAGTACAGCTGTCTTTTGCAATTGACTGGTGGCGATATTGTCAACGCCAGTGATTTTGTGAAAGCCTCCATTACTATTCTCCAGAGTTCCTGAGGGTAGAACAAGAAGCAATGGGTGGAAACTAATCAAGGAGAGAAGCAACTTAGAACTAAGGAGAAATTTCCTGACAGTTAGAACAATTAACCAGTGGAACAGCTTGCCTCCAGAAGTTGTGAATGCTCCAACACTGGAAGTTTTTAAGAAGATGTGGATAACCATTTGTCTGAAGTGGTGTACGGTTTCCTGCCTAAGCAGGGGGTTGGACTAGAAGACCTCCAAGGTCCCTTCCAACTGTTACTCTATTCTATTCTATTGTCAAATGCATATGCCACCTGACTTCCAACAACTGTGCTCCCAGAGGAAGACCATAGCTTAAAGGGAAAACTGCAGCTCAATGAACGAGCGAGCATCTATGCCAGCATCTACATTTTTCTAGCTTCAGCTAAGAAATATTTGGACCTGAAATCCTGCAGAATAACTACCGTGCAGGTCCAGGTTATTACAGGGTGTGTATATATGTATGTATGTATGTATGTATGTATGTATGTATGTATGTATGTATGTATGTATGTATGTATGTATATATATGTGTGTGTGTGTGTGTGTGTGTGTGTGTGTGTGTATGTATGTATGTATGTAACATTTTTTGCTGATAAATGAAAATAAAGGGAGACTATTATAGATCTATTTCGAGCTATTTTGCTCTCGTCAGATAGCCATACCCTTAGTGGGATTTGAACCTGGGCAGTCTGCTTGTAAGGCAGAGTTTTAACCTCTAGGCCAGGTTCTCTTCCCTATCAGCTCTTCACCAGGAAAGGGTTTTATATGTTTTTTCTGTCGAGTCATCCTGGTGTATGGAAGGAAATATATATATTAGGAGAACAGAAAGCAGAACACAAAAAGGGCAGGACCTCTGTGATATCTTCTGACTATCCTGCAATCCATGCTGGCTGGGGAATTCTGGGAGTTGGTCCAGCCATCTTAAAGTTGCCAGGCTTGGGAAGCATTTACCTTACACAGGATGGTGCCTTAAAAGTTGCCAAGGTTGGGAAACCCTTTTGTAAGGCAAATGCGATCCCAGTCTCCTTATGACATCGTAGATAATTGGAGTAGAAGCTCGGCCTTCTTTGATATTTGTGCACTTGTCCAGATCTTGCAGTGCGTCCAGCAAGCGCCACCTCTTTTCCAAAACAGCCTGCCGAGGTCCCGAGCTTTGCATTGCAAAACAGTTGTTGGTATCCCTGATCTCCAGGTCACCCACATGCACTTATGCACGTATTCCCAGAGGGTGTTTTATAATTGATAAAATAATAGTCGACATTTGACTCTGCCCTCAAGGCCTCATTTTGTGATGGTTGCTGATTGGTAGACTTCAAGACTCTAATGAAAAGACTGGAACAAAACAGGTCACACCAGCATGAAATCCACCCGCTGCTGCCCCAGGGGGGAGCCAATCACGAGAGAGCAGGTGTTTCAAAGAGTCTGCACAACACTTTCCATTCTTGCCTGTAAAGCACTTGGGACTATAAAGCTTCAGGAGGAAATCATCCTTGCTTTCTTCTCCTATTTCCATGGATTCAGATTGCACTACGTGCATCACTAATTTCCTTCCTCGGATAACAATTGCCCTGAATTAATACCTGGACAATAGTGAGTTGAAAAGATCCAGGCTAGCAAAGACCCAGATTGGCACAGATGCCTCCAACATTTGACTTACTACGGTATTTTTCAGAGTATAAGACGCACCTTTTTACCCTCAAAAAGAGGGTGAAAACCTGGGTGCGTCTTATACACTGAATGTAGCCCCACCCAGCCACCCCCACCCTTTGGCCTCTGCCTCCCAGCAATTTACCTCTTTGCAGCAAACAGGGCAAAGCCTTATTAGCACACTAAGAGATTACTTGCCTCCTGACTTACAGTTGACAGGCTTGCTGCCACAAAGAAGAGGGGGGGTCAAATTATTCTCCAAAGCACCAGAGGGCAGGACAAGGAATAATGGTTGGAAACTAATCAAAGAGAGAAGCAACCTGGAATTAAGGAGAAACTTCCTAACAGTGAGGACAATTAACCAGTGGAATAGCTTGCCTTCAGAAATAGTGGGCACTCCATCACTGAAGGTTTTTAAGAAGAGACTGGACAGTCACTTGTCTGAGATGGTAGGTTCTCCTGCTTGAAGAGGGGGCTGGACTAGAAGACCTCCAAGGTCTCTTCCAGATTCTATTCTATTCTATTCTATTCTGCTCTGTTCTGTTGTTAACCTCATTTTTTTTGTTTATATGTCCCATGTTATAGGAATCCAGCTCATTTAATTAGTTGATAGGTCAGTGTCCCAAAGCTGCTTTTTCAAGAGGAAACTGGACTTTCTAGTTTTTCCTTGAAAACATTTTGCTTCCCATCCAAGAAGCTTCTTCAATTTCTTGGATGACCAGAAAGTCCAGTTGCCCCTCTTGAAAAGGCACCTTTGGGACAACCATGATCTGAATGACTGAAAATCTCCATAGACAAGAGGTGAGTGTGTTATGCAACTCCCCAAGAGGGGTCAATTCAGTACCCCAGTTCATCACGGCCTGTGAACCCAGCTAGCTGCGTGACACACTCTGCATTGCTGGCTTATTTGCAAGGTCTCGTGAGCCATTCCCCAAAATGTTAAATGTGCCCACTGGGCTATGAAAATGTTACACAGCTCTGAGCTACTGACTTCTTCGTTGCATAAAGCCCAGTTTAATTGAGCTCACCCAACCCATTAAGGCAGAAATCATATAAAGAGTACAGTGACACAACATTTTACTTATTTATTTATTTAGGATTCTTATATGCCGCCCTACTCCCTGGGGACTCAGGGCGGCGTATAACATTTGAAGAACCACTAAACAATATAATGTAAAACAATTTAAAATGCATTTTAAAAAACATACAAAATCTTACATACATGGGGGAGACCAAGATGAAGTTGTCTCAAAATCCCGCCTGCAGGAAGAGCCATGTCTTCACGGCTTTTCAGAAGGCCAGCAAGGTGGTAATAATTCGTATCTCTGGGGGGAGTTGGTTCCAGAGAGCAGAGGCCCCCACAGAGAAGGCCCTCCCCCTAGGCCCCGCCAGCCGGCATTGTTTGGTTGACGGGACCTGGAGGAGACCCACTCTGTGGGACCTGACCAGTCGAAGGGAAGTATGAGGTAGAATGCGGTCCCGGATCCAGCCATAGAACACAAAAAGCCTGCTCAACAACAGGTTGGTACAACAAGGATGCACCAGCATCTATCAGACTGTTCTAATGAATGGGCTGATAGCTTTGAAAGAGAGAGGGGAAAAGAAAAACAGAGTAGGCGACAAACAGAAATATGACTCCATCTGCATTACTAAGCCACTTTCCTAAAATACTTCAGATCCAACACCAAGACAGATTGGCATTAAGCATGCTACCAAGTGAAGGAGAAAAAGAATGAATGTGAATAGTATGTGTTTCTGCAGCACGCCCTGTTACAGGAATCACTGGCAGGAAATGAGTTTGTGGACCACATGGGTGTTTTGTGGTACATTGCACATTGGCCTTTTTTGAAGGGGCTGTCAAACCCCAGATTCCCAGAATTTGGAATAAATCTGGAACAAATCCTAAATATACAGACAATCCTCGACTTATAGCAGTTCATTTAGTGACCATTCACGGTTACAATGGCAGGAGAAGGAGACGGAAGTAGAGAGGAGAGAGATAAATATATAGAATGCTATGGTACAATTTATGAAAATAATGGTTATAACTATGACGTACAACATTATGCATTTAAAAGAGACTATAATGTATGAATAAGAGAATACTGGTTATAATCAAGGTGTATAATACTATGTATACTTAAAAAGGACTGGATACAGCCAGTACACTGTTGTTGCAAAACTGGAAATGTGATGTATTATAAAGAAAAATGTATAATAAAAATATTTATTTAAAAAAAGTTACAATGACACTGAAAAAAGTGAGTGATGACCATTTTTCATTCTTACGACCGTTGTAGTATCCCCAGGGTCAAATGATCAAAATTCAGATGCTTGGCAACTGACTCATATTTATGACAGTTGCCGTGTCCCACAGTCATGTGATCCACTCTTGCGACCTTCTGACAAGCAAATTCAATGGGAAATCTAGATTCACTTCACCACCATATTACTAACTTAACAAATGCAATGATTCACTTAACAACTGTGGCGAGAAAACTCACTTAACCAATGTTTCACTTAACAACATAAATTTTGGACTCAATTGCAGTTGTAACTTGAGGACTACCTGTATAATGATGATGTTAGACCTCTTCAGTTGCATATCAATACTATCTGGTGTCCAGACCGAAAACTCTGCATTTGGGGTGGATTTAGACTTTCAGATCAGTAGGTTGCAAAAGTGCAAGATGCAGAAGTTGCAGAAATAAACTCATGACAGGCCTTCACTTCTATAGAAGAGATTCACCATACTTATTGCTTTTTCTCTAATTAATCAGAACTCTAGTTCGATTACAGCTATCTTGACCAAAGGACAAAAGTAAACTAGAAAGGAATCCTGGTCCGTGGAGCCGAACCCTTTCCTCCCCCAAAATGTGGGGCCTTTCAACATCACAACTAGTTGCAAAGTTCTACGTTCAAGGCTTAACTTCCCCTACAATCCTGCATTATTGCCAGGTGAGCTCCAAATGTCAAGTCAATTAAGAGTTCAACAAATACGTGAGAATCAGAGGAATGGGTGATGTGGGAGAATGAGCATCCGATTTTGACCAAGGAGATCTGGGTTCGAACCAGGGGTGAAATTCAGCAGGTTCTGGAGAACCAGTAGCGGAAATTTTGAGTAGTTTGGAGAACCAGCAAATACCACCTCTGGCTGGCCCCAGGAGTGGAGAGGGAATGGGGATTTTGCAGCACCCTCCCCCCAGGAGTGGGATGGGAATGGACATTTTGCAATAGCCTTCCTCCCCCAGGAGTGGGGAGGGAATGGGGATTTTGCAGTATCCTTCCACACCCACAGAACTGATAGGGAAAATTTTTGAATTTCACCCCTGGTTTGAACCCTGAGACACCAATAAAGCCTATTGGCTGTGTTCCCATATCACATTTAGTGATAGTACAAGTGCTATCCTGAATTATTACATGGAGTACAGCTATTAATTCAGGATAGTAATTTTGTACACCTAAGTACAAAATTATTACCTGGATTTGAGCAAATCAGCTCTCTTTGCACAATCTACCAAGTCAGGAAAAAAGTTTAACTTAAACCAAGTTCAGGACGGGGTTCAAATACAAGCATTTGGTGTTTAATAGATCAAGTCATATGAATTCAGCTATTTGAGATTTCAGAATGCAGATCAACCACTTTTGTACTTATTCTCACCCCACCGCTGGGTTTTTGTGAAAAATAACGGGGGAGGGAGGAAATCTTGGTGGAAGGGCACATAATGTTTTATTTATTTTATTTATTTTATTACTTGCATTGATATGCCGCTCAACTCCGCAGGGACTCTGAGCGGCTAACAAAAATACAAATAACATCAGTGTAAAAAATTTAAAAACAGAGTTAAAATACAGCATAACAATATATAAAAAGATATTTAATCAATTCAATCATTCAATCCTTTCATTACAAGGGCCAACATCAACAATCAATAGTCCCAGGCTTGCCAAAAGAGCCAGGTCTTCACGGCTTTTCTGAAGGCCAATAAGGTGGGGGTAGTCCGGATCTCGGGGGGGGGGGAGTTGGTTCCAGAAGGTAGGAGCCGCCACAGAGAAGGCCCTCGCCCGTGGGTCCGCCAGCCAACATTGTTTAGCTGACGGTTCCCTCTTATCAGTACCCATCAGTACCCAAGAGCCGTGCAGTGGTTAAATGCAGCACTGCAGGCTACTGCTAGTTCAGCAGTTCAGCTGTTCAAATCTCACCGGCTCAAGGTTGACTCAGCCTACCATCCTTCTGAGGTCGGTAAAATGAGGACCCAGATTGTTGGGGGCAATATGCTGAACTCTGTAAACCGCTTAGAGAGGGCTGTAAAGCACTATGAAGCGGTATATAAGTCTAAGTGCTATTGCTATTGCTATCTTATGTATATAAACAATGTTACATCTATGTATATTACCAATACATACTTGACTAAATAAATAAATAAAGAAAGAAAGAAATAAATAAAAAAAATAAAAAAATAAAAAACATTAAGGTAACGATTAGGACCCACCACAAGGAAGCAATTGCCCCTCTCTGGAGTAGGAAGTTAATAAATAGAACTTGATGCTCTAAGGAAGGAGATGACCTATTTTTACAACATGCTCTGCCGAAGAAGCCTTCAACAACTTCTCCCAACCCGCGGGGGGGGGCAGGGATGATGGCAGCTGTAGTCCAACCTCTCTCTAGATGGCCCCAGATTTTTTTTTGGGGGGGGGGTTGCGGACAGACTCAAGGCGGAGCATGTTGGGGGAAAGGAGGACTTTGCACTCATCTATCTCCCCCCCCCTCATTTACTTCCCTGCGCCCGTTGCAAAGCTACCTGGAGGCCAGAGGTCGCCACAACTTTGCATCCCCCCCCCCGTCCCCACCCCAAGTGGGTGTGTGGACGGAGGGCAGGAGGGGGTGAGGGAGGGAGGGAGGGAGAGAGAGAGAGAGAGAGGAGGAAGGGGGAAAGAGAGAAACAGAGAGGCAGACTGAGAGGGAGGGAAAGAGAAAGAGAGAGGGAGGGAGGGAAAGAGAGAGAGAAACAGAGAGAGAGAAAGAGAGAGAGAGGAGGGAAAGAGAGAGAAACAGAGAGGCAGAGAGAGGGAAAGAAAGAGAGAGACAAACAGAGAGAGAGGGAGGGAAAGAGAGAGAGAGGAGAGAAAGAGAGAGAAACAGAGAGGCAGAGAGAGAGAGGGAAAGAGAGAGAGAGAAACAGAGAGAGAGAGAGGGAGGGAAAGAGAGAGAGAGAGAGAGAGAGAGAGAGAGAGAGAGAGAGAGAGAGAGAGAGAGAGAGAGAGTCCCGCGATCTCACCCACCTGCCTGGCTGGGGAGCAAGCCTGGAGCGCACAGCAGGGCGCAGAGCAGCGCCGCCCGGAGCTCCCAGAAGCGGGCCGGGGCGGGCATGGCTGGGACTCCTCCGGCGGGCCAAGCAAAAGCGGCAGCGACTCGAGCGGTGCTTTTTCCAGTCACTTTGGAAACGAGGCTCGCCTGGGAAGCGCTCGGCAAAGGGGGAAGCGCCGGTGGCGGGGCGGCGAGCAAGCACATGCGCGCAGGGCGGAAAAAAAAAGAAAAGAAAGCTGGGGGTGGGGCAGGCAGGTGAGTCGGCTGGGCGGGGCAGGGGGCTCCTCCCCTGGTTCCTGCCCTCCCCCTCCCCCTCGGAGAAAGGCGAAGCCGGTTGCTGGGCTTCTCTTGGGCCGTTTGGGTGGCGCTCAGCGCCAAGGAATTGAGCTGGGATTCCCGGTTCGGAGTTTAACCTGTTGGGTTACAACTCCCATGACTCCTAACCTAGGGGAAATGGATCTAACAGATCCCAGGAGCAACATCAGAGCTGCCTGTGCAGAAGAATGCAGTGGTAGGAACAGCTGAGATCCTGCACAGAACCCTCAAACTCCCAGGCCTCTGGTAGAGCGCCCGAGATTGAGGAAGTCACATACAGGTAGCCCTCGATTTACAACAGTTCATTCAGTGACCGTTTGAAGTTACAACGGCATAGGAAAAAAAGTGACTTACGACCTGTTTTCACACTTACAACTGTTGCATCCCCATCATGGTCATGTGATTTACATTCAGATGCTTGGCAACTGGTTCCTATTTATGATGGTCGCAGGGTCCCGGGGGGGGGGAGGTGTTCACGTGATCCCCTTTTGGACCTTCTGACAAGCAAAGCCAACGGGGAAGCCGGATCCACTTAAACAACCGTGTGGCAAATTTAACAATGGCGGCGATTCACTTAACAAGCGTGGCAAGAAAAGTCTCCAAATGGGGCAAAACTCACTTTTTCTCACTGAGCAACCTAAATTCTGGGCTCCCTTGTGGTTGTAAATCAAGGACTACCTGTACTACCCATAGGGGTGAAAAGGGATTTTTTTTTAAAAAACAGACCTATTTTGGTTCATTTGCAGCAATCTTACCAATAGACAGCAAAGGTTATCACCAATGGTCCCTCTAACGTTAGAAAACGGCGCGCGGCAATTGGAAACTGCTGCGCGCCGTTCTCTAGTCATGTGCGTGTGCGCGCAGTCGTGCAGCCTCTGATATTAGAAAATGGCATGTGGCAGTTGGAAACTGCTGCGCGCCATTCTCTCGTTACTTGCGCGGCCACATGGCCTTGCGGCCGCGCAGCTTAGAAGGAACATTGGTTATCACCCTCTAGATGTGTAGAAGTTTCAGTTCCCAGATAACTTCTTTCCATACTTCAGATTAATAGAGTTGGAAGGGACCTTGTAGGTCATCTAGTCCAACCCCCCGCTCAAGCAGGAGTCTCTACACCATTTCAGACAAATGGCAGTCCAATCTCCCTTTGAAAGTCTCAAGTGTTGGAACTCTCACAACCTCCGCAGGCAAGCTGTTCCACTGGTTGATCGCTCTCACTTGGTTATCAGTATGCAGGGCATCCCCACGGGAAAGGTAACAAAGGAGGACAGGTAAGATGAAATTATAGCAGCCTCAGTTACATAACCGAGCCTCCACCGCCTGCAGCACACGCACACGCACACGCGCGCGCGCACACACACACACACACCCTTTTCCACCAGCATTGTCTCAGTCAGCCTCAAAATGTATCTTCACATTTTTGGATTAAATTCCTTTGCCCCCATACATTCTCTGCCAACTCCCTGGAGATAAAGACAACATTTCAATCTGGCATACTTAAAAGAATTAGAATCTAAATTAAGAGAGTGCAGAGTTCGGTTCCATTTAGGGAGGGCAGCAAGGAATCCTACACTTGGCAGCTTTTTGCAGTAGCTGGTTAATTAGCACGAGAATTAATTGATTCCAAAGCGTTTTGAACGGGCAGCTGACAACAAGCCGTTTTGGCATATTCTCAAACAAAATCAGCAATGGGGCTTGACTGCACTTAGACTTCTTCATCGGGCAGAACTGTGAAGTATTTATTTATTTATTTTATTTATTGCTGTTCTTATATGCCGCCCTACTCCCTAGGGACTCAGGGCGGCGTACAACAAGATATAAGAACAATAAAAACTGTAGCAGAAAAACAATAAATAATTTAAGACATTAGTTAATTAAAAATTAAAAAAACCAAACAACACATTCATACCTGGGGGAGACCAAGATGTTCAGCGGTCATCACCCCGCCTGCAGGAAGAGCCATGTCTTAATAGCTTTCCGGAAGGCCAGCAAGGTGGGGATAGATCGGATCTCTGGGGGTAGTTGGTTCCAGAGAACCGGAGCCCCCACAGAGAAGGCTCTCCCCCTTGGTCCCGCCAACCGGCATTGTTTGGCTGAAGGGACCTGGAGGAGACCGACTCTGTGGGACCTAATTGGTTGTAGGGATGTATGAGGTAGGATGCGGTCCCGGAGATAACCTGGTCCTAAGCCATGTAGGGCTTTAAAGATGATAATCAACACCTTGAATTGCACCCGGAGACCAATGGGCAACCAATGCAACTGGCGGAGAATAGGTGTTACGTGGGTGTATATGGAGACACCCACCACAGCTCGCACAGCCACATTTTGTACCAGTTGCAGTCTCTGAATACTTTTCAAGGATAGCCCCATGTAGAGCGCATTACAGTAGTCCAAGCGAGAGGTGACAAGGGCATGAGTGACCGTGAGTAAGGCCTCCTTCTCCAAATATGGTCGCAATTGGTGCACCAGGCGAACCTGTGCAAAGGCGCCCCTAGCCACAGCCGTAAGATGTTGGTCTAATTTTAGCTGTGGATCTAGAAGCACCCCCAAATTGTGAACCCGGTCTGAGGGAGATAATTTGTCTCCCCCAAAGACCAAGGAGGGACAATCGGTATAATCCTTAGGAGGCAGTATCCACAGCCACTGAGTCTTGTCAGGGTTGAGCTTGAGCCTGTTCCTTCCCATCCAGATCCTAACATCGTCCAGGCAACAGCACATCACATCCACTGCCTCCCTGAATTGCGACGGGGTGGAGATGTACAGCTGGGTGTCATCAGCGTACTGTTGAAAACTAACCCCATGTCGACGCATTATAATTCGTATAATTATAAAGTTATAATGCTTTTATTGGACTGGCTAAGATGAGCAGCGTGGTGGCCTAGTGGTGAAGATGCTCGCCTCCCACTCGGAAGGTTGAGAGTTCAATCCTAAGTAGCAGCAGATATTTCTCTCCTAGGATGCAAAGGAAAAAATATCTGCTGTTAACTCTGTGTGGCATCAGGAAGGGCATCCGGCCAGTAAACGCTCAGCTCCATCCAGTCCCTATTGCACTGGCTCAGATAAGGGAGGGATATAAGTAACATCTTCCATTTGCAAGTCTTCTAAGTTGTAATTGTGGTTGTAAGCTGAAGACTACCTGAATAGATAGGTATAGGTACAGATACAGGTGCAGGTAGAGAAAGATGTATAGAACTTACAGGAGAACAATTTCGGATAGCATCAATTATATATGAGGTGGCCAAGGAACCAAAAAGGGAAATTCAGGGGTGGAAATGCTGAATTACTGAAGAGTCAGAATTGCTGATATTCATTCCATTGTGCATGTTATGAGCTAAGTAACACCTTAGTATGTATCTGATTCAACTAATTGCAGCTTGCAAGAAGGAGCTGTCTTCTCCAAATTCAGAACCTTCCAAGGATGGACCAATAAGCAGGGAGAGCAATGGTGCTATCAGCGTAGGGCTTTGAGCAACAATCCAGTGCCACAATGGTCTTGTTACTGCAATTGTGTTCTTGATATCGTTTCTGTGAGTTAAATTCACCCTTCTTTTCCACACATCAGGCAAAGTTGGTTGGTTCTGCCACCTGCTGTGGACTCTTGATATAAAGACTGAGAAATGCCAGTTTATATGTTTCGGCTCCTCTGAAAGATGATAGAGGAGGAGGAGGTGTGACTGTGCTTGAGAGTTATTTTCCATCAGGATGATGATCGTGTCACTCAAGGAAAAAGACACAATACACGTGCTAACCTACCCTCCCGTTTCATTTTCCCCCTTTCCCCTGCCCCCTTACCCATTTTTACTCTTACGCATTTTGTAGGGCTTCAGACAGAGTGTGGATCGTTTGCACTACAAAATGCAGTGTGTTTCAAAGTTGTGACACCCATTTCAGTGGAGGAAAGTGTAGGCCAGGTATATACGAGAGCTAGTTTGGCCTGACGATTAAGGTGCTGGCCTAGAAACTAGGAGACTGTGAGTTCTAGTTCCGCCTTAGCCATGAAAGCTGACTGGGTAACTTTGGGTCAATCAGCAGGAGACTTGAGTTCTAGTCCAGGTTTAGGCATAAAAGGCACCTGGGCGACTTTTGACCAATCACTAGGAGACTGTGTGTTCTAGTCCCGCCTTAGCCATGAAAGCTGGCTGGATAACTTTGGGCAGGAGACTGTGAGTTCTAGTTCCACTTTAGGCATGACAGCTGGCTGAGTGACTTGGGGTCCCTCTCTCTCAGCCCAACCCACCTCACAGGGTTGTGGGGAAAATAGGAGGAGGCGGGAGTATTATGTATTATACATAAATATTATGTATTTATTCTAACGAATAAATAAGCAGGGAACATCAGCATGAGTGGGCTTTATGAAACTTACCAGAAGGCATTGTGAAACTGACCAGACTGGGTTCTCTGGTAAGAGCAGGGGGATAAGTCTGACCAAGATTTATACCTCCTTTGGGTTATTTATTTATTTATTAGTGAGATTTATATACCGCCTCACAGTGCAAGCACTCTCTAAGCGGTTTACACCAGTAAGCAATGTATATATTTACATTGCCCCCAACAATCTGGGTCCTCATTTTACCTACCTTGGAAGGATGGAAGGCTGAGTCAACCTTGAGCCGGTGAGATTTAAACCGCTGACCTGCAGATCAGTGTCAGCTAATGTGGCCTGCAGTACCTGCCTCTAACCGCTGCGCCATCTCGGCTCATCTCGGGTTATGCTTCTTCTATTCAAATGAAGTTTGCCAGCTGGAAGCCAGAAATGAGATTTTTCTACTGCTCAAAGAATTAAACCAGCAGGATTTCATAGCCAATCTCAGGACAATGCCACAGAAACCGAAATATTTGTTGTTTTGCATTGCATGGGTTTCCTAAGCAGGAATGTAGTTCTAACAACGGGGCTGGAACAGACCGAAGCAGCTGCAGCCTATTGGATCGGCTCCTCCTGCCTTGAGCTGCCCAGCCATTGCCCAAACTCTCCACTCGAGAGCAATCCCTTACTCAGAGACTGTTACCATAGCAACCAGACTTCTGAATGGAGAAAGAACACTTTTGGAAACCCAGCCTGGATTTGATGCTCAAGAGAACTCCTCCCTCCCCTGTTTGGGTAAAGAGATGGAGTTTTCTCCAGATAGTTTTCTCTCCAGTTCTCAGAGAAACAGAAGCATTTTTTAAAAAAACTTACAGCATGCTTATACTTAAACCTTATCCAGAATGGATAAGGTCCTTATTCCTTCCCCTTTATCCCTCAAAGGATGCTATTAGAGAAGGAGATCTTATTAGGTAAGCAGTGAAGGAAGATACAGCTCAGCATCTGAGCACCTGCACTGCACACAGGTCACGGGTTCAATCCCTAGCACCTCCAGATGAATCCTTTTGAAATCCTGAGAGCATCTGATGCGAAGGGCCTCTCCTTGCTAAGATGTGGCAGAGGGACTGCTGATAATCTTTGCGTCGGTTGAGGAAGGATGAACAGCAAAGGCTAAGACAGACTTCTGGATCTAATTGGGGATCAAAGACTCAGTTGAGTTGTGTTTTGATTAACACAGGAGCCCATCAACTGATGTAGGCAAACAGGCAGGGACACCACGTGAGACATTGACACTTGTTGGAGGTGCTACAGCTTTCCAGAGGCTCCCTGACAACCTGGCAATGGGGACTTGCTCCATTCTGACAGCCATCTTTGCCATGTCTGGGAGCTGTCCAAGGTGCTGCAGGCACTCCCTTTGCCTTTGCTTCTGTCAGCCTATCCTAGGAATAGAATAGAGTAGAGTAGAGTAGAGTAGAGTAGAGTAGAGTAGAGTAGAGTAGAGTAGAGTAGAGTAGAGTAGAGTAGAGTAGAATAGAATAGAATAGAATAGAATAGAATAAAGAGAGAATAGAATAGAATAGAATAGAATAGAATAGAATAGAATAGAATAGAATAGAATAGAATAGAATAGAATAGAATAGAATAGAATAGAATAGGAAAGACTAGACTAGACTAGACTAGACTAGACTAGAATAAAGAGAGAATAGAATAGAATAGAATAAAATAAAGAGAGAATAGAATAGAATAGAATAAAGAGAGAATAGAATAGAATAGAATAGAATAGAATAGAATAGAATAGAATAGAATAGAATAGAATAGAATAGAATAAAGAGAGAATAGAATAAAGAGAATAGAATAGAATACAATAGAATAGAATACAATGAGCTGGAAGGGATCTTGGAGGTCTTCTAGTCCAGCCCCCTGCTCAAGCAGGAGAACCTAGACCATCTCAGACAAGTGACTGTCCAGTCTCTTCTTAAAAACCTCCAGTGATGGAGCGCCCATGATTTCTGAAGGCAAGCTATTCCACTGGTTAATTGTCCTCACTGTTAGGAAGTTTCTCCTTAATTCCAAGTTGCTTCTCTCTTTGATTAGTTTCCAACCATTATTCCTTGTCCTGCCCTCTGGTGCTTTGGAGAATAATTTGACCCCTCTTCTTTGTGGCAGCCCCTCAAATACTGGAATACTGCTATCATGTCACTCCTAATTCTTCTTTTCTTTAGACTAGCCAGACCCAAAATCTGCAGCCGTTCTTCATATGGTTTAGTCTCCAGGCCATTGATAATCTTAGTTGCTCTTCTCTGAACTTTTTCTTCCAAAGTCTCAACATCTTTTTTGTGATATGGTGACCAAAATTGGTTGTAGTATTCCAGGTGTGGTCTTACTAAGGTTTTGTAAAGCGGCACGAATACTTCACGTGATCTTGATTCTATGCCTCTGTTTATACAACCCAGGATTGCATTAGCTTTTTTGGCTGCTGCTGCACATTACTGGCTCATATTCAAATGATCACCCACTAGGACTCCAAGGTCCCTCTCACAGTTAGGCAACCAAAAGACAACCAAAAACTCTGCACATGGTTGAGTGCCATCAAGACAGTGGAACAACTAGAGAATTTAAAGATCACGGGGGAATTGGTGCTTTAAGACCTTTTTGGTTTTGCTGACCAATGGGGGGGGAAAGGGATGGTTCTGCATGAGCGATGGGCATGCGCGCCTGCCACTCGTGCAAATGGAGCATGCGCACCGCATGCTCACCTTCTGCTCACACAAGTGGGGTTGCTCGCCTGCCACTTCTGCGTCCCAGTTGTGAACAGCTCATGGGCCAGTAGTAGGCTGGGGCCCGTAGGTTGGGGACCCCTGCTTTATGGCAAAAGTATTGCTTTTATTAGGAAGAACACAAAGTGTTTTGTTTTGGACAAAGCACTTCCTCTGCCTAGTAGGCTAGTTTAGTTGTAAAGAAAAGCTGAAGAAATATAATATAGTTGTATTGTTTATACGGCACATACATGGTAGTAAGTATGTTGCCTGTGAGATGGGAGTGTAAACAGTAAAAGAACATCTATAATTTAATTCTGTTGAACATGGAGAAAAAGCTACATTTCTAAGTTCTTTCTCCAACATCTATATCAGGAGTGTCCAACTGTCGCAACTTTAAGATTTGTGGACTTCAACTCCCAGATTCCCCAGCCAGCCATGCTGGGGGAGTCTCCAAATAAAATAATTAAGGCAGCATATAAATCTAAATCTAAAATATAGTTTAGTGCTATATATTGCATGATAGCTTTGGTAAACAAAAAGAGGGAGAAATTTATTAAGATGAAGGGTTACTTTGAAGTAGGATTTTTGTTTACCTTAACCTTTTAAAAAAAAAACAGTTGAGCTCCATCTGATGTTGTTTTGAAACTAAAACTATGTATTGAATTGTTAAACCACTCAATTTAATACCCAGCTTCTACACAAACCAGGGTGGTCAAGTGGTAATATCATTTTTCTCTTTCATAGCTTACACAGTTAAAAACAAACCCACTACATTTAGGCTGGATTCCTACAATGAAAGGTAAAATAGGGTTGTATTATACTAGAATCCAATCAGCTCTTTGCAAGCTGTATAACCAAGTCATTGCCTTAAGCCACTGTGTGATTTCTTTGTTTGGATGTAGCATACTCTACCCAAACAGTTGTGATTTGTTAACCCACATTTATGGTTGTTCATGCTGTGAATCCAGCCTTAGGTCTGTTCAGCATCTGGATGGTGCTAATGGCATGAGCTGAGCCAATTCCCCTTTTGAAGATGACAAATTTCTTCAAATATTGCTATGGAAGCACTGCTACGTTGGAATTTCTTCCGCGTTTTTCCACTGTCATGGTGCGCAGGTGTCCTGTCTCTAGAACAGCGATTCCCAACATTGGCAACTCTAATATGTGTGGACCAACTCCCAGAATTCTTCAGCCAGCATCGGAGAATTCTAGGAGCTGAAGTCCACATATCTTTAAATTGTTCCAGAATATGAATCCATTTCTGCAGAGAGCTAACCCCCTGCTGGGAAAAAAGTGGCAATTTTGGAATCTTCTAGCCGTGTTTTTTGACCATGTTTTCTGTCATGCCCCCATCGGAGCCTGAATCTGCGGATGACGACGACGAGCCGGAGCTGGAGGTGACGGAGATTGGGGGAGTGGCTTCGTTGGCTTCGGAGGAATGTGGGGAGGAGCAGGCTGAGGCAATGCAGGGCCCCTCAGGATTGGGGTGGCTTGTTAGCTGGGAGAAACGGGGACAGGATGACAAAGAGAGCGCAAGCAGTGGACATGAGGAGTGATGCTCAGGCGATGAGCAAGGACCGCCTCCCTCCTGATCCCAAAGCATGGAGAGTGGAGAGAAGGCAGGAACAGCGCAGGCCAACCCGACTACTCAGGAGGAGTGTGTCCCACCCCTCTTCTCAAGGCACACCTGGGGACTGAGATTTAAGGAGATGCTGTGGGGAGGGACATTTGTCAGGAGCTTGACAACTGAATTGGTAGAGTTTGATGTGCCGGTACCGACATTGAGTTTTCAGGACTGTTTGCTTCTTCCTGACTTCATGGACTCAGTACCTTGTTCCTTACTTTGTGGACTCATTGTTTGTTCCTTACTTTGTGGACTCATTGTTTGTTCCTTGTTTCGTGGACTCATTGTTTGTTCCTTGTTTCGTGGACTCATTGTTTGTTCCTTGTTTCGTGGACTCATTTCCGTTCCTTTGTTTTGCTGGACTGGGCGCAGACAGAGGCTGCTGTGTGTGGGTGTGCGCGCTTTGCTCTGGGACTTGCCAAGAACGTGGGAGTGTGTGAAGGGAAATTTGGAGCATTAAAGGGGAGTTTGAACTCTCAGCTGGCTGTGTGACCTTGGTGCCTTGTCCCGGGTCATCACATTTTCCATCAGAAGCTTGGCCAAGGTAGAATGAGTCTTCTAGGTTTTATTGTTGAAGCTCCGTGATAGCAGCAGCAACTGAGCAGCAGCAAGAACTCAACGGTTGCTACTGCTGTTAAGGCAAAGCAGCTCGAGGGATGGTGTGTGTGTGTGTGTGTGTGTGTGTGTGTGTGTGTGTGCGCGCGCGCACGCGTTATGACGGGAGCTTTGTACCCTTCCCCGGTGATGCTCTTCCCCCCTGAGAGGAAAAAGCCATTGCAGCAGCAACACATGATGTTTCCCCGATTGCTAAGTACTGTGACAGGTTCATCAGAGGAGAGAAAAAGGAAGGTGGCGTCTAGAATCTTAATTCAAGCTGGTGCCAGCTTCAGCCTCCGAAAATGAGATGCCAGAAACTTGCTTTGTGTCTGATACAACTGTAGGGGACGGAGTGGGAGAAGTTAATAGTTCTCAGGAGCCTGGCTTAAAAAGGGTGGGACCAATTTAAAGGCTAGCCTAGGACCCATCTCTGATCGCTGCTGCAAATAAAGAGAGCTTCTGAGCATGGCTAGATGAATGCATTTCTCTGCAGTCTACTAGCGTGTTTCCCCCAAAATAAGACCGGGTCTTATATTAATGTTTGCTCCAAAAGACGCATTAGGGCTTATTTTCTGGTTATGTCTTATTTTCAGGGAAATACGGTCTTAACTGGCTGATGATCTTAACTGGGGCTTATTTTGGGGGTAGGGCTTATATTACGAGCGTCCTGAAAAATCATGCTAGGGCTTATTTCCCGTTTGGGTCTTATTTTCAGGAAAACACGGTACCACATATCTCATATTGTTGCCGTAAGGAGAGCACTTCATGAAAAATTGAAACCTCAGGACATCTCTCCCCTCCCCCCCAAAAGTAAGGATTCCAAAATTGAACTTGTCAAGGAAAGAAAAGGGACAATTTTCAAGGAAGTGATTGTTGTGATTGTTTGGGGTCTGGAGGTTTCTTGTTTGTGGTTTTTATATTTCCTTGTGAGTTCCCCAGGGTTATGGTTATAATATAGGCAGTAATGTAGGTCTTACACGTAACATTTCTTGGCCATTGATCATCCTTGAATACTGCCAACATCCCAAAAGGCCTATCAGACGATGCTTCACACTGGTCTTTTCCTAGACAGTACACATATAGACTGGGTGAAACCAGGCTTAATAACAGTAGCTGTGAGAGGGATCTTGGAGTCTTAGTGGACAACCAGTTAAATATGAGCCAACAGTGTGCAGTGGCAGCCAAAAAAGCCAATGCAATCCTAAGTCGCATTAACAGAGGGATACAATCAAGATCAAGTGAGGTACTAATACCACTCTATAAAGCCTTAGTAAGACCACACTTGGAATACTGCATCCAGTTTTGGTCACCACACTATAAAAAAGATGTTGAGACTCTAGAAAGAGTGCAGAGAAGAGCAACCAAGATGATTAGGGGACTGGCGGCTAAAACATACGATGAACCAGGGGTGGGTTCGGACCAGTTCGGACTGGTTCACCCGAACCGGTAGCAACCCGCTAGTGACGTCATGATGACATCACCGAACCGGATCGGTTGGCACCGATCCATGGGCACCGTTATCCTTTTTAATTTTTTTTAAAAAAATTTACATTTATTTTTTAATTTATTTTTTCTTCTGAGCATGTGCAGAAGCCGAGTGTCCGGCACTGTGCATGCGGTTGCTATCTTGTTTTTGGCTTTCTATATATTTTCTTTGATTAAACACTCTTTAGGAAGAAAGCAGATATAAATTTCGGATAACAGATTTATAAAACTCCAGGAGAGCAGGACAGGGTCCCTGTGAAATCCAACACAAACATGAACAATTATACAACAGCCATAGAAAGCCCCTCTCCAAGAGAGATGGGCGGTTAAGAAATATGAAATATAAATAAATAAAATACTATGTTGCACATGAGGAAGTAAAGCGCAAATCCACCTTATTTGGAGTTTCCTCAATGAATTTGCTATACAGGTAGTCCTCGACTTATGACCACAATCAAGGCCAAAATTTCCATCGCTAACCAAGATTGTTAAGTGAGTTCTGTTGTGCCTTATTTTACAGCCTTTTTTGTTAACTGCAGTTGTTAAGTGAATCACCTGGTTGTTAAGCGAATCCAGCTTCCCTCGCTGACTTTGATTGTTGGAAGCCAGCAGGGAAAGTTACAAATGGTGATCACATAACCCAGAGGGACACTGCAACCGTCATAAATATGAGTCAGTTGCCAAGGGACCAAATCTTGATCACATGACCATGGGGATGCTGCAATGGTCGTAAGTGTGAAAAACGGTCATAAGTCACTTTTTTCAGAACCACTTCAAACGATCTTTAAATGAATGGAATGAAATTAAATAAATAAATAAAAAATTATGCATATATCCACATAGGTTATACGACACAGAGAAACAACACAGTCTGTATATATCTGGACTGTGTTCTTTGTGTCATGTAATATATGTGGGTATAGGCATAATTTTGTATTTATTTCTTTTGTCGTGTTTATGTAGTGTGTATTGGAGGTGGCGTCCCTTTGGGAACTGTATGCAACGAAATTTCATTTTAATGTATGCCGATTAGTGTCCATTCAAAGTGACGATAAAGTTATCCTGTCTAAGTGGTTCTAAGTCGAGAACTACCCGTAATAGACAGAGATTTCATTGATGTATCTTTGAATATCTATCAGTGGCAAGAAAGATGGGAGACTCTACATATGGGATGTGGGGGGGGGGGTGGAAATATATTACAACTTTTGGGGCCAGAGAAGTTGTAAGATTTTTTAAAAGTCCATGGCAGTTGCGATGCTCATTGAGTTTAGAGCTAAATCCATCCCCGTTGTTGCCCTCCCGAATGAAGACAGATGCAGGGACCAAGCAGAAAGCAGTAGTGCGCTTGGGATGCACGTGAGCCTTTCCTCCCTCCTGCATACAAGCCTCTTAGCAGGATTACTTTGCAGCTTCTCTGCGTAAGTGCTTGGAATATTAACGATCATGATAATAGATTTCATTTTTCATTCCCCTTATTAAGAAAAAAGGAGCTTTCTTAAGGAAGGAAGCAGAGGCCATTTACTCAATGGGAAATCTACCTCTAAGGCAGTAATGAGTTTCACTTACCTTTGTTACCGATTCGGAGATGTGCGTGCGCATGCGCAGAAGCTAATGCGTATGCACAGATCGCCCGTGATGACATCCGGATGGGTGGGCGGAGCCTCCCGCCACCGCCGCTACCGGTTCGCCTGAACTGGTAGCAACCCACCACTGCTCTAAGGGTAAACCTATATATGGGCATGCATATTTACATATACAGCACCTTTGGAGTTGGGGTGTTGTTGCCCGCCTGCAGCTTGTGCAGCCTGGGCCTTTGGAACCTTCAGTATCTCTTGGCAGTGCTGAGAAAGGAGGGGCTATTCCTTTCCTGAATGCAAGAGCACGCAGGGCTGCCAAGAGGCAGGAAGGTTTACTCCGGAGGAGGTCTACTCGGGAGTAAGACTTGGGGCTAATTGGCCACTCCCCTAGCCTATTTAAGGTCATCAATTGCAGCTAACAAGCTGCAGAGAACAACGTTTGCAAAAGAGACCTGTCTGATCATAGCTTGCTCCATGACTCTTGTTTTAGCATTCTCTGCGTTGGCTTGGATTATCAAGGACTAATTTCTAGGAACTTTGCCAACTTTTGGAAATTCCGTAAGATAAACAGACTCAATTGCTCGTCATTGTCTTCGAACTCTTGAACTGATACCAGCTATTAATGAAGCTTAATTGATAGCTGGTTGCTTGCTGATAACAGTTTGTTTGCAAATTGGTGTGTCCATCTTGTTTACTACTAAGATGTTTTATTAGTAGCCTTTGTTTCATTAAATAAGTGTGTACAATCTGCTCATGTGGTTGTGTGCTTCGTGGGGACAGAACATGGGGTGTGTGTCACATAGAGCAGGGCACTCCCTTGACTTGAGCTGAGTTTCCTAAAATGTTACCGGTAGTCCTTGACTTACGACCACAACAAAATAGAGATAGGCATGACCTATTGAATTACAGTATATGTATAACGTGAGCAGCTCTATAAAGCTTGGAAGAATAAATAAGTAGCTATAATCTATTGTCATGGGGGAGGGGGGAAGGGCACAGTGGCCTAATGGTTAAGATGCTGGGCTGTTGACCAGAAGGTTGGCAGTTCGAGACCGGAGTACTGCGTAATGGGGTGAGATCCTGTTCTCACCCCAGCTTCTGTCAACCTAGCCATTCGAAAGCATGCAAATGCAAGCAGATAAATAGGTACCATTTTTGGTGGGAAGGTGACAGCATTCTATGTACTTCGGCATATAGTCATGCCAGCCATTTGACCATGGAAGCGTCTTCAGACAATGCTGGCTTCCTCAGCTAAGAAATACAGATGAACACCCTACACACCCCAGTCTGACATGACTGAGCAAGGAAAACTTTTACCTTTTTAAAAACCATTTTTTATGATCTACTGCAGGAGTCTCCAACCTTGGCAACTTTAAGACTTGTGGACTTCAACTCCCAGAATTCCTTAGCCAGCAAAGCTGGCTGAGGAACTCTGGGAGTTGAAGTCCACAAGTCTTAAAGTTACTAAGGTTGGAGACCCCTGATCGACTGTATCATGGGCCTAGCTGAGGTGGGAAATGAGAAGAAGGGGGATAGAATGACTGAAATTATGAACAGCAAAGTGGTGTGATTGTCTCAAGGGTTCTGCTTCTCCCTCTTAAATCTCTTGTTAATAACTATACAGTACATTTAGACCAGAAGTGTCAAAGTCAAGACCTGCGGGCCGTATCCGGCCTGTGAGGTACTTAGAACTGGCCCCTGGGGGCGCCCTGAAAACAGCAAATTACGGCCTGCGATGCCTCTGCCAGCAAAAACGGAGCTAGGGAGGGCCATGCGCGGCCCTCCTGAGCTCCGTTTTCGCTGGCAAAGGGTTGTAGGAGGCTGCTGCAGCCCGAAAACGGAGCTTGAGAGCCCGTTTTTGCTGGCAGAGCTCTCCGGCCACCAAAGGCGCCCCCGACAGGAGTGACGTCAAGGTGGCCACGCCCACCCTGGCCACACCCGCTCCACACACACACACACACACACACACACACACACACACACACACACACACACACATCGGAGGTCGAACACAATCCTGATGCAGCCCTCAATGAAATTGAGTTTGACACCCCTGATTTAGGTAAAGCTGATGGCTAAGGAAGATAGCAATCCCTTATAGCTCCTGGATCTGAAGTTCGGAATGTGTCAATTTTTTTTCTTCACTTGGATTCCAATTAAAACAACAACATGAAACTGACATTAATTTCTGGAGTGATTCTTTTGCTCCCTCTTCACCTCTCTCTCTCCACCACACACCAATTGACCTTCACAGCTATTTCACTCTGTTGCTATGAAACCACACACAAGCACCAAGAGAGAGTGGCTTTTCAATAAACCAACTATTTCCCCCTGCTCAATCGTCTGGCTTTGCTGAAGTCAGCAATCAACTTGGCACAAATGTCCAGAATCAAACCAAACCAGAATGACATCAAAATGTGAAGATAAAAACAAAAATAGCACAAGCATCAAGTAACAATTGACCAGTTTGCTTAACCTTCCCGACAGAGTTATTAAAAACATGACTTGCGGGCAATCAAACAGACCCCAACATTCCCCTTAAGCTGATCTGTTCCAAAAAGAGCCATCTAAACACCTCTGAGTACTCTCAAAGCAAGCACAATAAATTATGGTTTTGGAATGTGGGTGAACTCTGATGTCATACATTCATAGAATTCTCATTGTTAATTATGGTACATTGTGTAATCAAACAGATATTTAGGCTAGATTTGGCATTTTTAAATCCACCTATGAAATCCTTCCCAAGGACATGAAATAGGTAGATGTTCTTGTTTGATGGTGTTATAGATAGCAATATCCATAGCACCTAGACCAGTGATGGCATGCTCACACCGGAAAATGGAAGACCAGCTCTTCCAGTTTTCGGCACTGCCGCACACACAAAGGCAAGCTGATTGTCATGCCAGAAACCCAGAAGAGGAATGGCTGACACCGCGCGTGCCAGGCAACATGGCTCTGCGTGCCACTTCAGGCACGTGTGCCATAGGTTCGCCATCACGGACCTAGACTTATATGCCATCCCATAGTGCTTTATAGTGACTGTCTGGGCAGTTTACAGAGTCAGCATATTGGCCCCAACAATCTGGGTCCTCATTTTACTGACCTTGGAAGAATGGAAGGCTGAGTCAACCTTAAGCCGGTCTGGATCGAACTCCTGCCTGTAGAGAGAGTTTGCCTACAATATAGCATTCTAACCACTGCACCACCAGGGCTCCTATCATCCTAAGACAGTGATGGCGAACCTATGGCACGCATGCCACAGGTGGCACGTGGAGCCATATCGGAGGGCATGTGAGGTGTTGCCCTATGTCAGCTCCAGCGTGTATGCGTGTGCTGGCCAGCTGGTTTTCGGCCTTAGGTAAGGGAAGCTTCCCTGAAGCCCTGGAGTGCAGAAAATAGCACATCGGGCAAACCAGAAGTCCGTTTTTCCGAACTTCCAGTTTGCCCATTTGGCCGTTTTTTCACCGTCCCAGGCTTCAGTGAGGCCTGTGCGCATGCGCAGGGGCAGTGGGGGTTGTGCACATGTGCAGTGGGCAGCGCAGAGGTGTGTGTGCATGCATGAGGGGAGGGAATGGGCCTGTGCGCGCGCACTAGCACGTGCACACACACCCTTTTGGCATGCGAACCAAAAAAGGTTCGCCATCACTGTCCTAAGACAAAAGCTGTCACAAGTAAAGCAGGTTTTTTGCAACAAATGGTGATTTTTGTCAGTGCTATTCAAGTGATGTTCCAGTTGTTCTAGGGTTGCATCCAAGGCACTTATTTAGTACAGGTAGTCCTCGACTTATGACCAGAATTCAACCCAAACTTTCTGTCATTAAGCGAGACATTTGTTAAGTGAATTTTGCCCCATTTTATGACTTTTCTTTCCCCAGTTGTTAAGTGAACCACGGCAGTTGTTAAGTTAGTGGCACAGTTGTTAAGTGAATCTGGCTTCCCCATTGCTGGTCAGAAGGTCGCAAAAGGGGATTGCATGACCCCGGGACACGGCAACTGTCATAAATATGAACCAATTGCCAAGTGTCTGAATTTTGATCACATGACCTCAGGGATGCTACAACGGTTGTAAGTGTGAAAAATGGTCCTAAGTCACTTTTTTCAATGCCATTGTAACTTTAAACGGTCACTATTAGAGCCGAGGTGGCGCAGCGGTTAGAGGCAGGTACTGCAGGCCACTTTAGCTGACACTGATCCGCAGTTCAGCGGTTCAAATCTCACCGGCTCAAGGTTGACTCAGCCTTCCATCCTTCCGAGGTGGGTAAAATGAGGACCCAGATTGTTGGGGGCAATATAAATATACATTGCTTACTGGTGTAAACCGCTTAGAGAGTGCTTGCACTGTGAGGCGGTATATAAATCTCACTAACTAACTAACTAACTAACTAACTAACTAACTAACTAACTAACTAACTAACTAACTAACTAACTAACTAACTAACTAACTAACTAACTAACTAACTAACTAACTAACTAAATAAACAAACAAACAAACAAACAAATAAATAAATAAATAAATAAATAAATAAATAAATAAATAAAATGAACTGTTGTAAGTCAAGGACTACCTGTATTGGTACTACCCTTGCTTTCTTTTGCCACAGTTCTTCCATTTCTATTTGCAGGTCTTTGCATTTCATCTTCTCCAGTTCCTTCACTTCTACTCTGCTGTCTCCAGGTTCTGCTATATCTGCAATCTAGATTTTTTCTCTTTCTTATTGACACCTGTTAAGTCTGGAGTGTTATGTGGCAGATGTCTGTTGGTTTAGATTCTAAAGTCTCAGAGCACTTTGGGTTCTCCATTTTCTGTTACTTTTTCTATTTTATAGATGATGTGATAATAATAATAATAACAGAGTTGGAAGGGACCTTGGAGGTCTTCTAGTCCAACCCCCTGCTTAGGCAGGAAACCCTGCACCACTTCAGACAAATGGTTATCCAATCCCTTCTTAAAAACTTCCAGTGTTGGAGCATTCACAGCCTCTGGAGGCAAGCTGTTCCACTGATTTATTGTTCTAACTGTCAGGAAATTTCTCCTTAGTTCTAAGTTGCTTCTCTCCTTGTTTAGTTTCCACCCATTGCTTCTTGTTCTACCCTCAGGTGCTTTGGAGAATAGATGATGATGATGATGATGATGATGATGATGATGATGATGATGATGATGATGATGGGTACCATGACGGGAAACAGCAACTAATTATACTTTAAAAAGTGCAATCCAAGAAGTGTTACAATCGATGGAGACAAAACGTCTCCATCTCAGATTCATTTGAAAGAAACCAATGACTTTTCTTCGGCAGAGTGTGTAGACAGATCAGCCATTTTGGTTGCTTTGGAAATCAGTTTTTGTTACCTGGTTACCTCTTGAGGAAACCAGAACTGCTGTTGCATTCGATGATGAAACTAAGTAAGAGAACAATTGGGGGAGATGGTGTGATTTTGAGACAAATAAGGATCATCCAAGCTGTATTAAAACAATGTACGAACTTGCACTATCTGTGTGGAATGATTCTGTTGCAAGGTGGATAGGATAGTCTTTCTTCTTCTTCTTTTTCATGTTTTATTTGTTTTATTTATATAACATTCAATTTTCATCAAACAGTGTGTGTTCTGGGTACAATTGTGTTTAAATAGTCGTATTACACATCTTTGTTGTGACATTCATCACCATCATATTGATAATATAATAACATAATAATATAATAACCTTAATACTTAACACTTAACATCATCTTCTTTAACAACTTTCCACTTTACCATTTCCTCTTTTTATATCTCCTCCTTTCTAAGTTCTGTTTCTGTTATCTAGCCGTTGATAAAATATGTCCCATATCAAAAAATATTCAGTTCCTTCTTTATCCTTAATAGTAAGTGTTAGTCTGTCCATTTCTGCACATTCTAATATTTTCTTAATTACATTCCCCTCAGAGGGGATCTCATCATTTTTCCATTGTTGCGCAAATACAATTCTAGTTGCAGTTAGTATAGAGCCGAGGTGGCACAGTGGTTAAAAGCAGCACTGCAGTTCAGCTGTTCAAATCTCACCGGCTCAAGGTTGACTCAGCCTTCCATCCTTCTGAGGTCGGTAAAATGAGGACCCAGATTGTTGGGGGCAATAGGCTGAACTCTGTAAACTGCTTAGAGAGGGCTGTAAAGCACTATGAAGCAGTATATAAGTCTAAGTGCTATTGCTATTACTATATGCAGGATCAAGTATGTAGTCTTTTTATCATATTTTTCTGGTAGCATGCCCAACAAAAATATCTCTGGTCTCAGATCTATATGTTGTTTTATCATTTTTTCCAGCCATGTGTATTTTCATCCAGTACTTTCTTGCTTTTGGGCATGTCCACCACATATGGTAATATGAACCAGATGATTGGTTACACTTCCAACATTTATCAGAATCTGTCTTTATACATTTTTGCCAATCTTGCCAGTGCAAAATGCCCTCTATAAAACATTTTATACAAATTTTCCTTATATGCAGTCGACATCGTCAATTTAATATTTCTATCCCACAGTTTCTGCCATTTGTTTAATTCTATTGCATATCCAAAAATTTTAGCCCAGGCAATCATTTTCTCCTTTACCTGCTCACTTTCAAGTTTAATATTTAATAAGTAACAATATAGTTTCTTTATCAATGTATCATCTGTTCCAATTAATATCTGATCTAGTTCTGTTAGCTCTTTGTTAAAACCATACATTTTAGCATCTTTCTCATGACAAGATTATATCTGCATATAAGGCCACCATGCAATATCTATCCCATGGCTATATAGGATAGTCTTTCTAATCACCTAAAGCAGAGGTAGGGGACAATGGCCCCTTTATGACTCGTGGACTTCAACTCCCAGAATTCCTGAGCCAGCATGGCAGGCTCAGGAATTCTAGGAGTTGAAGTCCACGAGTCATAAAAGGACCATCGTTTCCCACCGCTGACCTAAAGGATAATCCTAGTGTTATTCCGGTAGCACTTTTTGAAATGAAAGAAACAATTGCAATCTGAGTAGACACGCCAATGGTTTCCCTGGCATGCACTTGAGATGATGCAGTTCAAGAGGAAAGGAAGAATTCTCAGCGTCGAACATTTTCAGCAACAGAGTGATCAATGCCTGGAATGCACTACCTGACTCTGTGGTGTCTTCCCCAAACCCCCACAACTTTAACCTTAGACTGTCTACTGTTATCCCCATTTATTTGTATCCATTTCATGTATTCATAATCATGTTTATAATTATATCTGTTATCTTATCTTATACATGCTTGACAAATAAATAAAATAAATAAAAACCAAATGCAGAATTCAAGCTTCCTTGCTTTTCTTCACTTCCCCAATCTGCTGTAGGGAGGGAAACAAAGTCTATGGGTGGTTCTGAAAGCAATGCAGCAAAGGAATTGGAAAGGGATGGGGTTGAAAAGCGATTGTACTCTTAGGAACATGAAGAGATTCTCTCTGCAGTGCACTGAGTCACCAAAGTGGTGCATCCTACACACGTTGATTCATAATTCAGCATATTAGCTGCCTGGTCATAAGCTACAAGGACTTCCTTTAGTGGTTCCCAACGTGGGGTCCATGCCCCACAGGGGGGCAATTTGATTTTTAGTGGGGGCAATTGGAACCTTGTTCAAACCAAGTTAATGGCCTTTTAGGCTTCCTCCGCGTGAGTAGGAGTTCACTTTTTGAATAGTAAGAATTATATGTCATGGGGGGGGATCAGAATTTTACAGATGCTTAGGTGGGCATGGCCAAAAAAAAGTTGGGAACCACTGCTTAAGAGTTTATTCCTTGACTTGTGTGCATGCCTGGGTAGCAACTTGCTTACTTCAAACACACAGAAGGATAAGTCTTATTTCCACTATATACAAGTATTTTATTTATTTATTTATTTATAAGAGTTCTTATAGGCCGCCCAATCCCATGGGACTCAGGGCGGCTTACAACAGAGATTAGAACTACACATTAAAATAGCATCTAAAAACACCATGTTACAAATTTAAAGAAAAACCATTCATACATGGGGGAGTCATCTCTTCACCCCGCCTGCCGGAAGAGCCATGTTTTTACTGCCTTGCGGAAGGCCAGTAGGGTGGGGATAGTCCGGATCTCTGGCGGGAGTTGGTTCCAGAGAGATGGGGCTCCCACAGAGAAAGCCCTCCCCCGTGGGCCCGCCAGCCGGCATTGTTTGGCAGACGGGACCCGGAGGAGGCCCTCTCTATGGGACCTCACTGGTCGTAGGGAGGAGTGTGGCAGGATGCGGTCCCGAAGGTAAGTATCGGTCTCCATCTCCTCTGCACCTAGGGCTAGGCTATGAGCAAGCAAGGCACACTTTCATTTGGACAGAAATGCTGTCCAAATAAAAAAAAAATCCCAAGGTCATTGTGATGTATCCCTCACCCCCACAAGCAGACGGGTTTCCATTCTCACCCCCTCCCTGCCGTCGATTCTCATACAGCAACCAACATGTTCTCCTGCCTGACCCAAATAGCATGACTTAAGTGTTCTTTGTTTAAAATCAAGGTGAGCTGCCTGTGAGTTACCAGAACGATGCCTTCTTTCTAGGAAAGCCTCGTCAGTGGCGCATACAAAATAGGTTCAGGGTTTTATTGCACCAGCCCTGTATGCGTACCACGTTAGAAAGTCTAAAAGGGCAGGTGCAATCCCTTGTGCCCTGTCAAATTGACCCAGGGGAGAACAGGGCACAGTGGCGGCAGCAGTAAGCAGCAATGACTGTGCAATTTCAGTTACCCATCCTTTTCGTTAGCTATTTCGGAACAGTTTTCCCCAGGCTGACGCTCTCCATATAGGTTGGGATTGCAGTGCTGAGAACTGTCAGGCATTGGAATTCTGGGAGTTTTAGTCCCAACTCATTTGGAGGGTGCCAGATTGAGAAAGATTGTTTTAAGCAGAAGGAGAAAGGGGAGGAGGGAAAGGGGAGGGAAGAGAAAAGAAATGCATACACCTGGAAATTTCTAGCGATTAGTATCAGCTGCCTGGCTCAATAAAGCAGGCACTTAATTACAGGTATGAGACGCTGTTACTATTTTCAGAAGCCAAATACTTGTTAAGAGAGGAAAAAGAGAAAAAGCCAGCCTCTCCGGAGTCTTTAATGAAGGTCACATAGCAGGAGATGGGATTATATAAAACTGGTTTTTCTTGACCTAAAGCCCTCCAAGACGCCAGACACAATCAAAGTTAGACTGGCCGAGTTGCCCCTATCGGTTCCTGTTGCATCAATGAGATGATTCTCCCCCTACCTCATCTCCAAGAGCTCCACAACCTATGGCATCAAGTGTACCATAGTATGGAGCTTAATCTGCATAAGCTTTTGAAAAGTCAAATTGTTCGTGGCCTGTAATCCTAACACCAATGGAAAAAACAAGTGAAGGAAAGTGAAACTAGTTTGTTATTGTGGCAGAAGCAAGTTGTTTATTGGGAGCTGTCCGTGGTACTGAAATCATTGTCCTGTCAAGCTGCCTCAAGGGTTTTGCAGGCACACCCCTTCCTTCCCTTGGGTTCTAATCTTGCTGTATTGATCTGCAGAACTTCAAAAGCAGGTTCTACTAGCATTTGCTCAAGCGCAGGGACTATGCACAATGGAGAGAAAAGAGGTGACTGTATCCACTTTTAGCTTCCAACCATCACACCAAAGGCTGGAAATCGCTTTGCAGGGCTGCTTATTGTTTTTTAATCTAGAGATCTCAGAAACCAATGCAAACTGATGTTTATGGTTGACTTTCCAAACTAAAAGAGACACTTTTGGGGGCAAACACACAACCCTCCATGTTTTCTCCAGTCTAGCTAGCTAGCTTAGTGAAGAATTGAGATAATCACCCTCTCTTGGGGCACTAATTCTATGTCGCTCCCAAGGATTACAATTCTTCTGCTTTTTTATCCCTTCCAACAAGGCTTCACCAAGCCATCCTTGGCTCTTTCCTCACATCTCCTGCTATATTTCCATGATTGTCTTTGCCTTATCCATGGGAACGATTACATCAGTAATTCTGGGAATTCTAACTTATCTTTTTTTAAATTTTTGTTTTAACTTTCTGTGAATCCTAGAGTTGCTGCTGTAAGATGGATGACCATATAAATAATTTAAATAAATAAGTTCTTCATTCTCTACTTTTCTACATACTGTGTCAAGGAAATCTTCCAGAACAAGCCTTTTTGGTCTGCATTGGGTGAAGCTAATTTATTCCATGTTCTTTATATGTCCTTTCACACAAAGGTGAGGGATAAGACTATCTATTTTCCCTGTAGTGTAGTATTGTATCATTATTGGCATTGTTCTATCTATCTATCTATCTATCTATCTATCTATCTATCTATCTATCTATCTATCTATCTATCTATCTATCTATCTATCATCATCATCATCATCATCATCATTATCTATCTATCTATCTATCTATCTATCTATCTATCTATCTATCTATCTATCTATCTATCTCTATCTCTATCCATCTCTATCTATCATATATCTATCTATCTATCTATCTATCTATCTATCTATCTATCTATCTATCTATCTATCTATCTATCTATCTATCTATCTATCTATCATCTATCTATCTATCTATCTATCTATCTATCTATATATATATATATATATAATGTGTGTGTGTGTGTGTGTGTGTGTGTGTGTGTGTGTGTGTGTGTGTGTGTGTGTGTGTGTGTGTAAAGGATCTATCTATGTATGTATGTATGTTGAAACATAACTCTGGAACGACTCAAGCAATTTTGACCAAACTTGGTACACAGATGGCTTACCCTTCGGAGACAAACACTGTGGAGGTAAGATACCACTGGGGTGTGTGTGTGTGTGTCTCTGTGTGTCTGTGTTTGTGTTCAACCATAATTCTGGAAAGCCTGGGCCTTTAATGAGAGCGAGTGCGGTATCCTAGAGCAACATTTGTTCGTGATGTCATGGGAGGGGGAAGAGAGCCTGATTAGGCCACTACAGAGACCTTCAATTGAGCGTGCCATGGCCTAAGCAGATTGCCCACCCCCACCTCACTGCGGCGGCCAGATCTTGCAGGAAACAGCTTTGGCCTGTGTTCCCAGGATCATCCTGATTAGGCCACTACAGAGGCCTTTGATTGAGCGTGCTCCCTCACACAGTGGGCCTTTAAGGCCTAGGCCTCCCTCACACAGTAGGCCTATGAAGGGAGCCTGATTGGGCCAGGCTCATATTGATTGACCGTGCTCCCTCACACAGTGGGCCTACGAAGCAAAGGGAGCCTGATTAGGCCAGTACAGTTGGGGACGTTATCGGTCAACCCCAGGTTATGTGTTTTCCATAAGGATAAGGTAGTTCTGAGGTTAGACCCTGCCTTCATGGTACATTCCATGAATTCAGCTTTCCACCGGGTGCAGGAGCTCATTTTCCCATTGCTGATGTATCTGCTGATGTGTAAGTCAAATGTTCTTTTGGTGGAGGGTCCAGTTTGCAGAGTTTCACTTTCCCATTTGTGCAGACAATTGGCAAGATGACTTACTCTCTGGAAAAAAAATACTGCGGGGGTAAGACACCGTTAACACCCCTCGGGGTGTTTGTGTGTGTGTTTCCTGGTATGCAGATGGCACACAGAGCCCAGCTCAGCTCCACCGCGCATGTGTGCACACCTCCCGCCGGCCAGCTGATATTCGGGTCTCTGCCAGGAATGCGGGGGAGGGGCATAGGGGTGAAGTGCGAGCCCCCCCCACGGCCTGTTTTGGCTGCAGGGAGGTGTATTAAGCCAAAAACAGGGGGCGGGGCAGCCCTCCCACAGCCATTTTGGCTCACAGGAGGCTGCAGAGAGGCCTACTAGGCCCAAAATGGGCCCCGGGGGGGTTGTGCGCATATGCGTGGGACGTGGGGGGATTAGGATGAAAAAATACCCAGGCAGCGCTGGATCATCAGCTAGTTGACACTAAATTTGCCATTATACTATTAGATCTGATACACTGTTCATTAATTGGAGTGATGAGACATGGTTAGAACCTTCAATCAACCCTTCTTGGTTTTACTCCCTTTTAACAGCATATAACCTTCAACAGATTGAAATAAAAAGCATTTCCACAACACTACCATAAAAACAGTACTTCTTCTTAGCTCTAAATAGTTAACATCCTTTATTCAAATTCCCACAAAAAAGGTGTGGAAATGAGTCCTGGAATCTATCTACCAGAAAACTCCCAATTGGCTATTATTAGCATTTCAGTCTTCATGATTAAATACTTGCTCATTCCTTTCCTGCTAATTTTGATTTCACAAAAATATTCCCCTTCACTGCTTTCTTGGGACAGCCATCCAGACAGCTCTCTGCACTTTATCTAAAAAAATATACAAAATTCTTCCTTCAGTAATCTCACTCGAACCCATTTTAACATGGTTGGATTTGAATGCATATAAATAATTTTAAAACACCTGGCATAGCCTTGAGGATGTCACAGCTATCTTACAAGTGTTCGGCTTCATTCCTACAAATCTATTTAGTGCCAGATATCAACATATTCCATCCTTCATTCCTTCCAACATATTCCCCTTCCTTCCTTCCTTCCTTCCTTCCTTCCTTCCTTCCTTCCTTCCTTCCTTCCTTCCTCCCTTCCTCCTTCCTTCCTTCCTTCCTCCCTTCTTCCTTCCTTCCCTCCCTCCCTCCCTCCCTTCTTCCTCCCTCCCTCTCTCCTTCCTTCCTCCCTTCCTTCCTCCCTTCTTCCTCCCCTTCCTTCCTTCCTTCCTTCCTTCCTTCCTTCCTTCCTTCCTTCTTTCCATCTTTCCTTCCTTCCTTCCTAGCTCCAAATTTCTTTGAACTACAAGCACTAGATGCCATCCACTAGAAAGAGTACAGGTAGTTCTCAATTTACAACTACAATTGAGCCCAACATTTCTGTTGCTAAGCAGGACAGTGGTGAATTTTGCGCCACATTACTTTCTTGCCAGAGCTGTCAAGCTGACACTGCAGTTGTTAAGTTAGCAACACAGTTGTTAAATAAACCTGGCTTCCCCATTGACTTTGCTTGTCAGAAGGTCGCAAAAAGGGATCACATGTCTCCCGGATATTGCAACCATCATAAATACAAACCAATTGCCAAGTATCCGAATTCTGATCATGTGACCATGGGGATGCTGCAGCAGTCATGTGAAAAATGGTCATGTCACTTTTTTCACTGCCTCTGTAACTTTGAACTGTCACTAAATGAGCTGTTGTAAGTCGAGGAGTACCTGTACTTTAATGGAAGAATAGTAAAGGGAGCGGGTGCTTTTTTGCAAAGAGAGTAACTAAAAATCTTGCAATTAAAAAGGATCCCTAATTTTCTGGAGGCTTCTATTTCCCAAACTGACATAACAATCCAAGCATATTCCCAGTGCAGCCATCACTAAAAAGCCTCACTTTGGCCTTTCACTATTAATGATATTATAATCATGAAGAACCAGTTGTTATCCATGAAATACTGGTGATTTTCTCTTGGGGTATAGAAATGTAAGGGTCTCCTGCTTGGGCAGGGGGGTTGGATTAGATGACCTGCAAGGTTCCTTCTGACTCTGTTAATCTATGAAGGTTGCACAGAAACCCATTGCTTTGACACATCTGCTGCAGACAAGTCTGAGACAAAGAAGAATCTTTTTGAGTTGAGCTGAATAATAAATACCATGATGAGGCACAATGCAAAAAAGGTGCAAGGGCACTTTGAACTGGAGCACACTCTGTTCTTTGGAACAGAGAGAGAAAAAACAGGAACTACAGACATACAAATCACCGGAAAAGCTGTTTAGACTGCCATTGAAGGCACAAGATTGACTCCTAGATAGTGCTCTTCTCTTTTCAATAAAACTGAATCAACATTTCTCCAAATACTTTTTCCAGAGATTATTCCTCACAATTGTTTTTCCCCCCTTTTTTGTGGTAGTTTTAAGAGTTTGTTGCCCTATCTTTCATTTTCCTGATATTATGATGTGTCTAGAGCCGTGATGGTGAACCTATGGCAAGCATGCCACAGGTGGCATGCGGAGCCATATCTGAGGGCACGCGAGGCGTTGCCCTATGTCAGCTCCAGCATGCATGTACGATTTTCGGCATTCCAGAGGTGGGGGAGGTCATTTTCACCTTCCCTAGGCTTCAGGAAAGCCTCCGGAGCCTGGGGAGGGTGAAAAAGGGACCCAATGGCCCAACCGGAAGTTCATTTCCGAACTTCCGGTTGGGCCCTTGGGTCTGTTTTTTGCCATCCACAGGCTCCGGAGGCTTTCCTGAAGCCTGGAGAAGACAAAATCGACCTCTCCCCCGGCCCTCCGGAAGGCCGAAAATCAGCTGGAATCTGTTTTTCGACATCCACAGGCTCCGGAGGCTTCAGTGAGCCTTGTGCGCATGCGGGTGGGGGGCAGCGGGGGGAGGTTGTGCATGCATGCACGGGGGGAGGGCATTGCATTATGGATGTGGGCACACGCACATGCGCTATTGCGCGCACTCCCTTTTGGCACCCGAGCAAAAAAGGTTTGCCATCACTGGTCTAGAGGAAGAAAGGAAGGAGGGAGGGAGGGAGGGAAGGAAAGAAGGAAAGAAGGAAACTATACATTGTTAATGACGACGGTACCTTCAAGAAATTTGTGGTGAAATTTTGTTTCCTTCTGGAGGAATTTAGAGATATGTGTTCCCCCATAGTCAATTCCCCTTCATTCAAAGGAGAAAAATCATAAGTGGCCATAAGTGCACAAATGCAATAGTTCACCATAGAAACTATCTTTAAGTGGTTTAAAGTCCATAATGATGGACTTACGCTATGGAGAAGTGGGTGGAAACCAGTGACACATGTTGGATCATCTAAGACCCTAACCTTCTCAAAGGGTCAAGGTACCGTATGTCATAAGGTCAGATCAGGAATCTTGTGGTCTTATCTTTTAAAGTTGTTCCAGGGATAAACTTAATCTGAAACCCTTCTGAGTTACTCAGCACACTAAACCACAGCCTGTTAATCTCCATTTCAGCCTTGCCTACTTCATATTATGAAGCCAGTTTTCGAGTAGACACCCACTAAGTCTGGGTTAATTTAGGCTATGCTACTTCCTCCGTGAAGGAGAACAGCCTTAAATTTAGAAACTGCACAGTATATAAAGAGAATAACAAGCATGATAAAAGAAGGTACAGAAGGCGGTGGGAAGTCACAAGGAAAGAAAATAAGCATATTGTACTAAACATCAGTGCGCTATTTTAAATGTCTTAGACTGGCTGAGGAATTCTGGGAGTTGAAGTCCACAAGTCTTAAAGTTGCCAAGGTTGGAGACCCCTGCGGACTTAGAGCACATTTCCACAACTCAGGGTCTTCTTGATGTTCATTTTACTATAATCCCCAACCTATAGATCTTTTAGTACTTAGAGAAAACGTTTTACATTTGCTGCAATGTGTCAACTCCGTATAGCTGATCTCTGTATGTCATTTGAAAAAGTTCTATTAAAATGAGAAATAAAACAACAAGAACTTGTTGCCAGTGTTAAAGTCCAAAACAAAAGCAGTTGCCCCAGATCAGAAGCACATTTTCTCTTGAAGCACATATACTTATAAATGATTGCTATAAGAAGAGGCTGAACGGACAACTAGACTGCCTGTCCTGATCTAAGGCATATGTCAAAACGCCCGCTCATTATTTTTTGCATCACTCAATTCAAAGTGAATTTTCAGAGAAGACGTTTCATTGATTTCTCTTCTCAATCAGCTCTTGGTTGAAAGGGGCCCACCAAATGTGCCTGTAAGTAAAACAAACAGGATGACAAAGTCTCAGAAATTACATGACTGAATATTCCCAAAATAACAAAAAGTGAAGAATTCAGAAATGATAAAATCTTATTTCATTCTCCTTAAAGTTCAGTTTGGATTGAGTATAGGGCAGAAAGTAAAAGAAGAAGAGAAGAGAAGGGAAGGGAAAAGAAGAGAAGAGAGAGAAGAGAAAGAAGAGAAGAGAGAGAAGAGAAGAGAAATAAGAGAAGAGAGATAGAAGAGAAGAGAAAAGAAGAGAAATAAGAAGAGAAGAGAAGGGAAGGGAAGTGAAAGGAAGGGAAAAGAAGATAAAAAATAAGAGAAGAAGAGAAATAAGAGAAGGGAAGGGAAAGGAAGGGAAAAGAAGAGAAGAAAAATAAGAGAAGAAAAGAGAAATAAGAGAAGAGAGAGAAGAGAAATAAGAGAAGAGAAGAGAAGGGAAGGGAAGTGAAAGGAAGGGAAAAGAAGATAAAAAATAAGAGAAGAAGAGAAATAAGAGAAGGGAAGGGAAGGGAAAGGAAGGGAAAAGAAGAGAAGAAAAATAAGAGAAGAAAAGAGAAATAAGAGAAGAGAGAGAAGAGAAATAAGAGAAGAGAAGAGAAGGGAAGAGAAGGGAAGGGAAGGGAAGAGAAGAGAAGGGAAGGGAAGTGAAAGAAAGGGAAAAGAAGATAAAAAAATAAGAGAAGAGAAGAGAAATAAGAGAAGAGAGAGAAGAAAAGAAAAGAGAAAAGAAGGGAAGAGAAATAAGAGAAGAAAAGAGAAATAAGAGAAGGGAGAGAAGAATAGAGAAGAGAAGAGAAAGAAGAGAAAGAAGAGAAGAGAAAGAAGAGAAGAGAGAGAACAGAAGACAAGAGAAGTCCCTTCCACCTCTGGAATTTACCAGTTAAGGCAACAATTTCACATTATTTCATGCAAGAACCATGCAAACTCCAGAATCAACATGAGACATTGATTCAGTACCATAAACAGCTCCTTTCCCGATAGCTTTATTGTGCTTTAACACTCAATTTATTTGGTGGTACCAGCACAGCAGCTTTTAGGACCATGATGGCGAACCTATGGCACGGGTGCCACAAGTGGCACGCGGAGCCATATCGGTGGGCATGCGAGCTCAGGTCCGGCGCGCATGTGCGCACCGGCCGGCTGATTTTCGGGCCTTCTGGGCCCACTGGGAGTCAGGAAACAGGCTGTTTCCAGCCTCCAGAGGGGGTGGGGAAGGCCGTTTTCGCCCTTCCCAGGCTCCTAGAAAGGCTCTGGAACCTGGAGAGAGCAAAAAATGGGCGTGCCATTGCATGCTGGGAGTGGGGGGGCATGCATGCATGCGAGGGGGTGCATGGAATTATGGGTGTGGGCACGCACACACGTGATCCCCCACATCCCCCCCTTTTTGGCACGCGAACCAAAAAAGGTTCGCCATCACTATTTTAGGATGTTCAGATTCCCACTCAACAAAATGATTGGTGAAGGATACAAACATAGCAGGACTGGCTCATTTTAAAGGAAATGAACTGCCATCTAAAGCCCCCCTCCCCCCCCAAAAAACTGTTTTAGATATTAAAAGAGCATTATCTGAACCACTATCATTGAGTTTAATAGATAAAGCAGTAAGTTTCCCTCCCAATCAAATAAGCATCCCATGTTTTAAATCAAGGCAAAAACCAAACTGCCGTCCATCCAGAATAATTCATAGCCTCCTCCTGAAATATTTCAAAGATTGCTCATTCCACAGCTTGTTCTAACGGATGCAATTACACATATACAGCTTAAAATAAGCTATTATATAACTTGGGCTGTGTCTATTTTGTATTCTGCTGGTGAAAGCACCAGCCAGGGAATAAAAAGAGATGTGTTTTGCTTCTTTTAGCAAGGTAGTCACTGATTGATTTATTTTTTAAAGGATAGAGCTGGTGGATGCATCATGGGCTCAATTAAGATGTTCTGGCTTGAAAGCTCTCCCATCTCCATCTCCAGAGAAAAGAACTGAAAATTAATTATTTTAATTGACAATTACCAAGCCCCATTTCACTGTAACCTTACCCACATTGTCAAATTATTTTTGTAGTGAGGAAGAATGGAGGAGAGTGTATTAACTCCAAACAATCTTGTCAATCTTTGGTTCTGCAACCCAACAAGACAGACACAGAGGATAATTAGAACTGCAGAAAAAACAATTGCTACCAACCTGCCTTCCATTGAGGACCTGTATACTGTACAAGTCAAAAAGAGCGCTGTGAAAATATTTACTGACCCCTCGCATCCTGGACATAAACAGTTTCAACTCCTACCCTCAAACCGACGCTATAGAGCACTGCACACCAGAACTAGCCACAAGAACAGTTTTTCCCCGGATGCCATCACTCTGCTAAACAAATAATTCTCTCACCACTGTCGAACTATTCACTAAGGCTGCATTACTATTACTATTAGTCTTCTCATTGTTCCTATCACCCATCTCCTCCCACTTATAACTGTAACTTATTGCTTGTATCCTTACGATTTTTATTGATATTGTTTCCTGATTGCTTATTTGTACCCTATGACAATCATTATGATTCTTGACGGATGTATCTTTTCTTTTATGTACACTGAGAGCTTATGCACCAAAGACAAATTCCTTGTGTGTCCAATCACACTTGGCCAATAAAGAATTCTTGTTCTTGTTCATTCTCCCTGGTTTAGAAGCCACAGGAAATGGGGCTTACTTTCTGCAGGAAGAAGTTTCAATTTATAGAACCTACAGTTGGTTCAGATTTCCCAAGGCTCATATTGCGATTGGAACCTGTATTGTAGAGACCAAAAAACTGTCCCATGTAAACATTTGCTTCCCATTTAGAAGAAAGATGAACCTGGTGACTGAAAGTAGTGAACCCTGTGCATTCTTCTTCACTGTCATATATGCAGAGTGAATGCATGAACAATGAATGAATAACAGTGAATGAGTTGATATTTTTGATATACAACAATTAATGGTTTATACAACTGTCAGCTGAAATGGGCTGGTTTCAGAGTTTTTCCTGGACATGGCAATGGGAGATCTATAGTCTGAATAATTTCACAAGGCTAGGACTATTACTGACTTGGAAGGGAACTTGAGACCTTCTAGTCCAACCCCTTGCGCAAGCAGGAGACCCTGTACCATTTCAGACAAATGGTTGTCCAGTCTCTTCTTAAAAACCTCCAGTGATGGAGCACCAGCGGAGGGTTCCGGTTATTTTCGCTACCGGTGCACATCGCAAGCATGCGCAGAAGTGAACTCGTGTTCCATCAGGCGATTTCACTTCCGTGCATGCTTAGGACAACATTGCAAGCCTAAACACAGCTGAGGAGCTTCTCAGCTGTGCTTCGGAGGAAGAATAAAGGTCAGTATTGAAACAAGGGCGGGTCGGAGGGCTTTTCCCCGACAGCTCAGGATGCGGAGAAGCGCCAGAAAATGACGTCATCGCCAGGCTCCTACCGGAGCTGCGCTCCACACCGCACCGGTAGGAACCCACCACTGTGGAGCACCCACAACTTCTGGAGGCAAGTCGTTCCACTGATCAGTTGTTCTCACTGTCAGGAAATTTCTCCTTAGTTCTAGATTGGCTCTCTCCTTGATGAGTTTCCATCCATTGCTTCTTGTTCTGTCTTCAGGTGCTTTGGAGAATAGCTTGACCCTCTCTTCCTTATGGCAGCCCCTCAAGTACTGGAATACTGCTATCATGTCACCCCTAGTCCTTCTTTTCTTTCTTTCCATTAAAGCAGTGCTTGCTCTATTCTGGATCTCAGTCACAAGACAACTGACCAACACCAAAGACTGCCGTTCCCAATGCAGCCTGTCTACATGTCCACAAAAATTGTCTGCCAAAAAAGAATACCACGCGTAGTCCTTGACTTACAACAATTCATCTAGTGACCATTCAGTTACAATGATCATTCAAAATTATAAAGTGGTTTATGACCATTTTTCACACTTATGACCATTGCACGGTCACATGATCAAAATTCAGATGCTCGGCAACTGACTCGTTTATGACGGCTGCAGTGTTCCAGGGTCACTGTGATCCCTCTTTGGGACCTTCACACAAGCAAAGAAAATGGGGGGGATGCCAGATTCACTTAACAACCGTGTTACCAACATAACAACAGCAGTGATTCACTGAACATGGGTGGCAGGAAAGGTCATGAAATGGGGCAAAATTCACTTAACGACTGTCTCGCTAAGCAACAGAAATTTTGGGCTCGATTGTGGTCGTAAATCGAGGACTACCTGTAGTCTGCTTTTAGGAGTGGGTGATAATAGGACACATGGCTACTTCTGCTCCTCTTCTTCCCCTATTTCACAGCCCTTCTATTCCAAAGCCGGCACTCATTTCCATGCAATTCCTGGTCACCTACAGCAGGGGTCTCCAACCTTGGCAACTTTAAGCCTGGAGGACTTCAACTCCCAGAATTCCCCAGCCTGGCTGGGGAATTCTGGGAGTTGAAGTCCTCCAGGCTTAAAGTTGCCAAGGTTGGAGACCCCTGACCTACAGTCACCAAGCAAATTATTTTAAATGAACACTTGTAGTTGGACTCAAGTGTTTTTAATGTTCGTACTGTATCTTTGGAATTTGGGGGTATTCTTTAGGTTTTAACTTTACAAGCTGCCCAGAGTGATGCATGTGAGATGGGCAGCTATATAAATCAAATATAAATATTATCTGGACACATAATCTGAACATGAGGACCTGTTTTAAAACCAAGATAACATTATTTTTCATCCTATAATGTATGGTCTATTTGATGCTGTACAGTGCAGTTTATCAGGGACGGGGACTTCTTCCTCTCCTCACTTGTCTCTCTAGCTGCAGTTTTAGTAATAAAATCTGAATTTGGGGGCCTTGCTGCAGAGAAAGATGAGCTACGGTCCATCCGTCCCCCTTAGGTTATGGTGGATTGTCTTATAGCAGAAGCAACCATGTCATAGAGTAGAGTAGAGTAGAGTAGAGTAGAGTAGAGTAGAATAGAATAGAATAGAATAGAATAGAATAGAATAGAATAGAATAGAATAGAATAGAATAGAATAGAATAGAATAGAATAGAATAGAATTCTTTATTGGCCAAGTGTGATTGGACACACAAAGAATTTGTCTTTGGTGCATATGCTCTCAGTGTTTATAAAAAGACAAGATACATTCATCAAGAATTATGAGGTACAACACTTAATGATTGTCATAGGGTACAAATAAGCAATCAGGAACAATCAATATCAATATAAATCATAAGGATACAAGCAACAAGTCATAATGACAAAATCAAATCACCACCTCAGGTAGAACATTTCCTAAAACGTTAAGGGCTCGTTTATACGGAGAAGGTTAAACCGTGAGTTTTAAACTCTGCGTCATGGGACAAGTCACAACTGACTGGAATGACACATCGTGACAAGCCATGGTTTATAACCCTCCATCATGCTGAGCCCTAACCCAGTAGCCACAGTATGGAGTACTATGATGAGGGAACTAGTCAATAGGGCAGCCTCCGCCTCAGAACCATGAACGCCTTAAGAGATTCTTGGGGGAATTCTTCGCCCCCCCCCCCCGGTCACCCCCCGTTTCCCGTCATCTTCCCTACGCCCCGCAAAGCCCTTTGAAGGGCCGCCGCGTGAGCGAGACGCAAAAGGAGCGAGGAGGAAGCCCTCCAAAGCGCCTACACAACGAACGCCTCAGCAGCGGCGGCGCTCCCCCTCCCCTCACTTTTATGAATGGAATTCTCCAGCCCGAGCCGGATTACTATGCCGCCCGGCGCTCTAGCGCGCGGCTGTCCTTCTTCGACACCGGATTGGCTCCCGCCGCCATTGACGTCACCCGAGCGAATGCCGAGCGGTGGGAGGAGTCGGCCGGCCAGTGCCCTTAAGTATGAGTCACCCTCAAAAGGGGGCTTGTTCACTATAACACCGGGCGTCCCCCCCACCAGTCCCTGGCCAGTCAGAAATCCGTCGCTGCAGCTGGACCCGGGCTCCTCCATCCTCGCAACCCACCTGCTAGCTCCGGCCACATCTGCATTGGGAGAGGCGGATTCCTTCGACCTGCAGCCATCCAATCGGACGCCCGGATCGACCCCTCCCCAAGCGAGGCTTCTTCCTCGCTGAATGTGCAGTTGGACCCTCTTCCAAGGTGAGTGCGGCCGCCTTTCTCTTGCCTTCCTCGTTTGACAGCCCAAGAGAGCCTTCTCTGCAAAGGGCTCCAGATCTTAGCCAGCCATCTAGTGCCGTTTAACCTGCGTTTAAAGGCAATCGTACGCTAGTCAGACACTTGTTTTTAAGGGCATTTTCCGCAGTCCAATTTTAAACTTGTTAGGCTTTACTTAGAGTCGCACCGTTACACATCAGAATTGAAAAGGGATCCGGATGGTGCAGCAGCAGTTTTCAGCTTTCTGTGCCTGAGACGGATTAACATCTACAAATCCTAAGCGTTCACCAACAGATCGCCAGGTGTTTTCTCAGGAAACTAGCTGGAATCGAACTCTTGAAGGAAGGGCTTCCTTACTTTGATGCCTTCCAGATGTGCCTAGACTATAGACTTCTTAATTCCCAGCCAGGATGGTTGTTTGCCACTCTGGCTGTGAAATAGTGTCCATACATGTAGAGGACAGCAGGCTGTTGAAAGTTTGTTAAAGATGTCTGTTTATTACAGATAAATTCCTATACTTTATTGCATTCATTAGCGTGACGATTTAAGAGACATAGGCAGAATAAAAATGATATGAGGACATAAACAGGGCTCAGCTTGTTCCCTTGACTTTTCATGTTTACCAGCTTGTTAGCAGAAAGGCAGGGAGAAGTTTGATTCTCGCTGCACAATCTATTGTGTTGCACAGGGTACAGCGCCATCTCTTCCTTATAAACATTTTTGAATGCCACGCTTAAAAAAAAAAGAGCTAAGTTAGGTTAGAGCAAGCGAAAAGAGAAAGGGATACAGGCAGGGAGATCTGTCTAGGAACAGGGAAAAAATATGATGTCATCTGGAGCAAGCTACGTTGACAAGACAACGTTGGCTTGTCCTCTTTTTATCTTGTCTGAAGAACAGGAAAAAAGAGACAGGAAAGGTGGCAAACGATGACAGGCCCAAGCCAGAAATATCCCAGGCATTGATCATAAGGACCCAACAATCACAGGCAAACTATACCTACAAAAGTAGTCACACTTAGTGGTGGTTTTAGGCAACTAAAAGTAGCTGGTTTGCCTCCATCTTGACTCCCAACCTTAGAAAACACGTATCAATTCATCTTTCCCTTCCAAATTCACACAAACATACACGTAAAAACATGCCCAAATACTTACAATGACTTGCTGCTTCACTCCAAACCTGAGTTGAAACTGAGTTTTCTTTTCATCTGCTGTTTCAGATCATAGGTAGAGAGCATGAAAGAGGAAGTGCCCACCAACACCACCAAGATCCAGCCAGGCTGGTTTGTGCCTACTAATGGCAGCACCAGCAAGTCCTTCTATTTCTCAGAGACGCCTGCTGCTCTTCCCTTAAATCCTTGGGATGTCGTGCTGTGCGTTTCTGGGACTATCATCTCCTGTGAGAATGCCATTGTGGTGGCCATCCTTTTTTACACTCCAGCTTTCCGGACTCCGATGTTCCTGCTGATTGGAAGCTTAGCCACTGCTGATCTCTTGGCTGGCTTGGGCCTGATCTTTCACTTTGCCTTCGTTTATTGCGTCCGGTCCGAGATGGTTAACCTCCTCACCATGGGCCTTCTGGTGACTTCATTCACCGCCAGCGTGGGCAGCCTCCTGGCCATCACCATAGACCGCTACTTGTCTCTCTACAATGCATTGACCTACTACTCGGAGAGGACAGCCACCCGGACCTACGTCATCCTCATCCTCACGTGGGGGGTCTCCATCGGCTTTGGACTGTTGCCCGTCATGGGCTGGAACTGCTTGAAGGACAACTCCGCCTGCAGCATCATCAAGCCATTGAACAAGGACCACCTCGTCATCCTGTCTATTTCTTTCTTCATGGTCTTTGCGGTGATGTTGCAGCTGTACGTGCAGATCTGCAAGATTGTGTGCCGGCATGCCCAGCAGATCGCCCTCCAGAGACACTTCTTGGCCACTTCGCATTACGTCACTACCCGGAAAGGCATCTCTACATTGACACTCATCTTAGGGACCTTTGCCTCGTGCTGGTTGCCCTTTGCGGTTTACTGCCTCCTGGGTGATTACACCTACCCTGCCCTCTACACCTATATGACTGTGCTCCCGGCTACCTACAATTCCATGATCAATCCGGTGATTTATGCCTTCCGGAACCAGGAAATCCAGAAGGTCTTATGGGCAATATGCTGCAGCTGTATCTCTTCCTCCATGCCTTTTGGGTCCAGATCGCCCAGTGACGTCTGATTTCCTCTCTCTGCTCAATTGGAGGCTTCTGCCCAATCTCTTGCCGCTCAAATGTGCAAAACCTCTTTCTAATGTCCTTCCCTTCCCCTTTGCCAATGTAAGTGACCAGGCTGTTCTCTCTTTTTATTTATTTTGACTTCAGGAAAGAAAAGAAAAAAAAAGACAAATCTCATTTATTTTTTTAAAAAGACCGGGAAGGGGGGAGAAGAAACACCCCTCCTGCCGGTGTTTCTGCTTTTGTGTGTATGTGCATGCGTGGGTGTATTGGTTACATGTCAGATCTGATGCAAATATTTTGTCTGAAATGTTGAGAGTGCATTATTTTCTTAAAAAAGGAAAAAAACGGCAAGAAGCAGCCTCAAAACCTTCAACCTTTCTTTTGAGTTTTTATAGCCTTAATTACCTCAGATCTCCAGAAAACTATTTTTCTACATTTTAAACAAATACCATTGTACCCCCTTCTATCTCTCCTTCGATCAATGGGGATTAAAATAAAATAAAATAGCCCAGAGCAATGCCCGGTTTCAAAAACAAAATAGGTGTCTCCCCCCACCCCCCAAATCTGTATTTTGCTGCCCCCTGGTGTTTATTCTAATACCTGCAACCATAAGAAGCAGAGTGTGCCATTGGGGTGGGAGGAGGGCAAGGGGAGAACAAGGGCAGTATTAATAAAAAGAATGTATAATATGAGATCTCAAGCAATGTGAATGTCCAGAGTACAGGTAGTCCTCGACTTACAACCATTTGTTTAGTGACCGAAATTACAATGGCACTGAAAAAAGTGATTTATGACCACTTTTCCGGCTCACGTGATCAAAATCCAGACACTTGGCATCTGGCATGTATTTATGACATCTGCAGTGTCCCAGAGTCATGTGATCCCCTTTTGTGACCTTCTGACAAGCAAAGATCCTGCTTTCCTGCTTGAGCAGGAGGTTGGACTAGAAGACCTCCGGGGTCCCTTCCACCTCTTGTTATTGGGGAAGCCACCTTCATGAAACGATGATGTTACTAACTTAATTGCAGCAATTCCCACTTAGTAACTCTGGCAAGAAAGGTCATAAAATGGAGCAAAACTCACTTAACTGTCTTGCTTAGCAACAGGACCTTTGGGCTCAAGTTGTGAGTCATAAGTCGAGGATTACCTATAACACAATACTAAAGGCTTTCAAAGGCACTATTTCTGAATAACCCATGTCAAGATTACAAGCCTAAATGTACCTTGTCCCCATTTTAGACCCTTTTGGACTACGGTTTTCATTTTCCGAAATGGGTGTTCATAGTTTCTAGCCCAATATTGTTGGGACCAAGGCTAAAATGGCCTAAACAATTGCACTAGGGTGGGGTGGGGAGGGGGAGGGAGAGACCACTGGGATGGGAAGGATTCCATGCCATGTTTATTGATACTGAAAAGTCAGGGTCTCGTTTAATCTAGTTCCTGGTGCCCTCGATATGTTTTTGACTTCAGCACCCATCATCCAGCTGGCTTGACCCAAGGATTATGGGTGGGGGGGGGGCTTTAGCCCTAAACATGCAAAGGGCATTCTTTTTCTGTCTCTCCTTTTACATTTTGCACAGCTCCTTGAAAGGAAATGAATGTAACAGGCACTTTGGAAATAGAATTGATTGTATTGTTTTGAGCCAGTTTGGTGCAGTGGTGAAGGCACACAGGCTAGAAACCGGGAGACCGCGAGTTCTAGTCCTGCCTTAGGCACAAAGCCGGCTGGGTGACCTTGGGCCAGTCACTTTCTCTCAGCCCTAGGAAGGAGGCAATGGCAAGCCACTTCTGGAAATAAAAAACTTGCCAAGAAAACTGCAGGGATTTGTCCGGGCAGTCTCTGAGAATCGGACATGACTGAACAGGAGGAAACAAAAAATTGCTGTCTTGCAGGGAAATTCAAAAGATGTTCTGTGAGAGCACTGTATTCTTTTGTTTACAAGCATAAGAGGGGGCAAAAATGAAATAAATATAATTTTGTGATACTTGAAGCTGTGTCCGTTTTCTGTCCACTGTTTTCTTGCTGGGGTATCTTGTCGGCAAGTTAGGCTATACTTGCCATAATCACCAGCCAGCATGCATGTTGGCTGGGGATGATATGAGCTGTAGTTGTTCTGGTTGTTCTGTATCAGCAATTTCATCTCTAGGAAAATAAACACCGGGATCATTAGAATGTACCCTGGACCAATCTGAGTCTTCTTCAAAATTGGCTGAATTAGAGACTGTTATCATATTTCGAGAGTCAATGAATTTGGGCCATTTTGAATTGTCATCAATACCCACATATCTCAGTCTCTTTGCTATTTGGCCACCTTTCCTTCTTTGTGCTAATGGAATGTTCACCAGAGCATATGAACCAAAAAATGTGTAAATTTGTAAGATCTGGCTGGTAGCCATGTAACAGCTGTAGTCCAAGTTGCCTGTCATATTAGGGGAGAGCAGGATATCTGCCACCAGACAAATAAGAGATACTGAAAGGAATCTTAAATCTTTGGCTGCCTTTGAAGCCTTCAAAATCAAGTACATCTCCATGAGATTACGTTTTTCCTCTTTCTCCTCCTATTCTTGGGTATCCCAAAGATGCTTTTTCAAAAGGCAACTGGATTTTGTTTTTCCTTGAAGACATTTCACTTCTCATCCAAGAAGCTTCTTCAGTTCTGGGACAAAAATGACCCTTTGGGGCAACCATGACCTAGATGACCGAGAACCTCCATAAACACTATTCTTGGGCAATTCAAAGATGCTTTTTCAAGAGACAACTGGACTTTCTGGTTTTTCTTTGAAGATGTTTCGCTTCTCATCCAAGAAGCTTCTTGGAATCATCTTCAAAGAAAAATGAGAAAGTCCAGTTGCCTCTTGAAAAAACACCTTTGGGACAACCATGACCGGGATGATTGAGAATCTCCATAGACACTTGGGCAATTCAGTAGTTCTGGAGAACCGGTAGTGGAAATTTTGAGTAGTTCGGAGAACCGGTAAATACCACCTCTGACTGGCCCCGCCCCCATCTATTCTCTGCCTCCCGAGTCCCAGCTGATCGGGAGGAAATGGGAATTTTGCAGTAACCTTTCCCTGGAGTGGGGTGGGAATGGAGATTTTGCAGTATCCTTCCCCTGCCATGCCCACCAAGCCACGCCACGCTCACCAAGCCACGCCACACCACGCCCACTAAGCCACGCCCACAGAACTGGTAGTAAAAAATTGAATCCCACTGACACACACACACATACGGTATATATATATATATATAGAGAGAGAGCTTCATAATCTGCCCTGGGAACTTTGGCTATTAAAAGCTGATGAGCTGGCTGTCCTCTGAAATAGACCAAGATGGTGGCCACGTCTTCATCCTGGCCTCTTCCTAGGCTGTTGCATATACACTAGGCTGCACCACCCATTCTATTTTCTAAGAATGCCATGGCATTAGAAGCCGTAAGAGGAGCTTCATGGTAGCCAGAAATCAGGAACCTGATAGCATCTTTTCAGACTAACCCAACTAATTCAAGGCATAAGCGTTTAAGGGCTCAGCAACAGCTCGGAAATGCTATGCCTTTAATAAAATCTACCGGTCTGAAAAGATGCAACAGGAGTCCTTTTGATTTAGGGGCGAGAAGCACTTTCATCAACCGAGAGTAGGCTGGAGGTGGGCCTCTGGCCAGCTTCCCATTTTTAAAGACAGCAGGTTGCTGAGCAGCAATCAGGAGATACCTAAGGGTACCGAATTGCTAATGTCGCCAAGATGTTGCCTTTTTAATATGTTGCAGCAAAAATAGCCGAGAGTCTGGGGTCACCTTAACACAACCTTGTAAATAATCCCAGAATAGTTACTAACATTAAAAAAATAAAAATAAAAAGCATGTCAATGAATAGGGAACACTCTGTCTTTGTCACAGTCAAACCCAAACAATAAAAATCAGTTGAGACCTTGGGCCCCTCCTTTTCTCCCAGCCTTGCAGTGAAGAGGACAAAGATAACGAGAGTCATGTACAGGTAGTCCTCGACTTACGACCATTTGTTTAATGTCCGTTTGAAGTTATAACAGCACCGAAAAAAGAGACTTAAAACCAGTGGTGGGTTGCTGCCGGTTCGGACCTGCTCATTAGAACCGGTAGCGGAAATTTACCACCGCTCGCTGAACCGGCAGCGATGACTGGCGGTCCACTCTCCCGAACCGGTTCTCCGGTTGCCGCGGCTTGGAAAAAAACCTGTGCGCATACACGGTAGTTTCCAGGTGTTTTGCGTGACACGATGGAGGAGCACTTCCGTCACGATGCAAACCAGTAGGGAAGGTAAGTGGTACCCACCCCTGCTTAAAACCTGTCCTCGGTCATTGCAACATCCCCAGGATCCTGTGATCAAAATCTGAGCACTTGGCAACCGGCATATATTTACGATGGTGGAAGCATCCCAAGTCACGGCATTTATGACCTTCCCAGGTGATAACTTCGCTCCCAATGAGCAAAGTCAATTAGGATATGCCTAACAACTCACTTAATGACTGCATCATTAACAACTGCTGCAAAGTGGTCATAAAACTCACTTAAATGACCGCATCGCTTAGTGGTGGAACTTCCAGTCCCAGGTGCAGTCATAGCTAAATGTCTATGGTAGTGTTTCCCAACCTTGGCAACTTGAAGATGTCTGGACTTCAACTCCCAGAATTCCCCAGCCAGCATTCGCTGGCTGGGGAATTCTGGGAGTTGAAGTCCAGACATCTTCAAGTTGCCAAGGTTGGGAAACACTGGTCTATGGAGATTCTCAATCATCCAGGTTGTGGCTATCCCAAAGGTGCTTTTTTCAAGAGGCGACTGGGCTTTCTGGGGTTTTTTTCTTTGAAGACGTTTCGCTTCTCATCCAAGAAGCTTCTTCAGTTCTGACTGGATGGTGTGGAATGGAAGGATTTATATTCCTTGCAGACAGCTGGTCATTTGCATTCTTCTGGAGAGTCATTGAGGCCACTTGGAAGTTTATTTGTGTCCTCAGGATCACCTGAGTAGTGCAAATGGTGTGGAGCCTTCTTGGAACTACTGTTGTAGACGGGAGATAGATGATGTCATATCTTTCCCCCTCTCAAAGAGGCCATCTATGTCAAAACAGCCCTCTCTCAACAGAGGGGGAGGGATATGACATCATCTATTTCCCATCTACAACCCAGTCCTTTCAGCAGGTCTGAAAAATAAAACAAGATTTAAAAAAATAAAATTAAAATAAAAAGGAATCGTACCTTTAAGAAATGGCTGGAGAATCTTTCTTTTTCCTGGGACATCATGAAAAATTGTCCATCCTACTTTCCTGCCCCAAAAAGCTGGTGGAGAATTGTGGAAAGTCAATTTAATTTGCTGTAGAAAGAATTGTTTTCCTGTTACCAGTCAGGTGTGACATAATACTTAGGGAGGGCAGTATATCAATGTAATAATAATAATTATAAAAATTATTCTATTACTCTTAAGCAAACTATCACTCATCTAAATAGCTTTTGCAGTTGCAGGATCCAACTTGGGTTGTTCACAGGGACCAGAAGTTTAGTTTTCTGAGCTTTCAGACTTGTGCTGGAGCCTATCCTCAGGGAACCTCCCAGGGGTGGGATTCAAAAATGTTTACTACCATTTCTGTGGGGGATGTCTTGGTGGGCATGGCAGGGGAAGGATACTGCAAAATCCCCATTCCCTCCCCACCAGAGGTGGGTTCCTGCCGGTTCTGGCCGGTTCTACAGAACCGGTAGCGGGAATTTCCCCACGCTCACTGAACTGGCAGTGATGGCCAGCTGGACACCCCCTCGAACCGGCTGTCAGCGGCGCCATAGGCCCCACCATCTTGGTTTTTGCTTCTGCGCATGTGCAGAAGCTGTTTTTTGCTTCTGCACATGCGCAGAAGCTGGGTTTTTAGCACTGCACATGTGTGTGCGTGCCCACATGGCGCGTCAGGAAGCAAACCGACAGTGAGGTAAGCCAGAACCCACCCCTGCTCCCCACCCCACTAACCTGCTTTCCAGCTCCGTTCTCCTGTGCCTGGCAACAAAAGAAGACCCAGCCGATCAGCTGGGAGGCAGCAAATAGATCAATTGGGTGCCCCCCCCCCTTACAGGCTAGGCCTCCCTGCAGCCCCCTGGGAGCAAAAAAGGACTGTGGGGGGGTCGTACCCCCCATGCCACATTTTGGGCTAGTGGGCCTCCCTGCACTTACCTGGGAGCCAAAACGGGGTGGGTGGGGACTCTTGGAAGGGGCAGGGCACGCAAGGGCGGGGCCAGCCAGAGGTGGTATTTGCCGGTTCTCCGAGCTACTCAAAATTTCCACTACCGGTTCGCTACAACCGTTCCGAACCAGCTGAATACCACCTCTGAACCTCTCTCTCCCCAAAATGTCTGCACTGGGCTGTACTATGTCACATTTATGTAGTGCCTGGTTAGATGTGGCTTCCTATTACATTGGCATGTTGATGGCTGGCTATTAGCTGTTGTTTCCTTGTGCTGCCAAGCCCTTAGCTCCTAACTACCTGATAAGCTGGTGATAAAATTGGCACTCCTATTGACTGACAAGGGCCCCCATTTCCCAAGGCTTCAATCATTTCCCTGGCTATTTTTGTACCTGCTCGGCCAACAATCTTAGCAGCTGCAAAATTGAAAGTATGCCCTTGTTCATTGCAACAAGGCTATCAATAAGTTCGGGTGTCCTTGTCTGAAGAGGCACACAATTAGACAGTTGTATAAGATACAAGAAACTTCTTAATCTTTAGTTGGGTGCACCCATTGCTTTAAGGCTTGGTTTGTGGAATAATCCAAAACTCAGATGAATTTATACCAAAGGTATAGACCATGGCTTGCAAACTATAATAGGTTTGCATACACAAACTAGGCCAAACCAATTATGATTCCATTAGTATATGAATTATTTCCCCTTTTCTTTTCTTCCCACCCTCAACCTTACCTAAAATTAAAACTAGAAAACCTGTGAATGTTTGCTGAAGCTAATTAAAGTGGCAATGAACAGGTCAGAATTGTCCTTTAAGATCCTCATCTTAGCTCCAAGTTGACTGAATTCCGAAGATGACAAACAATTTCTCCTTTAAAAGATGTTTGTGTTTGAGTTGGATGAAGAAACAAGCAACTTTTCTTTTGTTTTGCTGTTCTGATTATATAAAATACTCGAGGGTTTTTTTTAAAAACTATCTTTTCAAAACAGAGAATAGCTCTGTCAGGCAAAGGCACTCAGAAATCTGAATGGAAGGCTGATGTCCTTGGCCTGATTTAGGTTGGAAAAGCAATAAAGGAATTTTTTTTTTTAAAAAAAGGATTGCCAATGTAAGAAAGATAGAGGAGCTTTCAAATAAGAAGGGCAAAGCCAAATAAATAGAGGCAGGCAGAATAACACGCAGTACAAAAGTCATATATTCAATTAAAAACCATGCATGCTACCAGTGGTGGGTTGCTATTGGTTCGGACTGGTTAGCGGAAATTTGGCATGGTTCCCCGAACCGGTAGTGGCCTCTGGCTGGCCATGCCCCTGAACCGCTCCCCCGCTGAGACGCTTGCCCTGCCTCGCCTTCGCCACGCAAATCCAACTGCCTCCTGCCTACACACAGGTAAGCATTTGCGCTAGCCTACCCCCCCTCCCTGCCAGCCAGTGCCTCCCGAAGCCGCTGGCATTGCAACCGCGGTGGGGATGGGCAGCTCGGCATGCTTTGCAGCCGCATGGCTACAAGGTTGCTGGGCCGGCTCTCCTCTCCCTGCCAGCCAGTGCCTTCCAAAGCCACTGTCGTTGCATCCGCAACACTATCCCTGGCTTGTACGTGATCTCAACTAGGTTCTATCAACAGGATGTTCTTAAGGATTGGCGAGGAGAATTCACCAAAAAAATGCTGTTGCTCTTTGTTACCTTTTGCTGCAATACTGACGGGGCAAGTCACTTGTTTATAAACAGAGAGCAAACCGCACCCTCTTCTAACATTGATGATGTTACCTAGCTGGGTATTGAAATATCTGCAAGAAAACAACCAAGCTCAGAGAGCACCAAAGATCCCACAGTAATTTAAATAAACATATCACCTTAGTGTTGAAGACTAGGACAGAGATTTGTGCTTGAATGCACAACCTACTTTCCAAGTGCTATGCATGGACAGGAAAGTCAAAACTCTGTACTCTCTTCTTAGAATTGTTTAGTCTTCATCTAAATATAGTCTGGGTTATATTTCAAAAAAGTTGTGTGTGTGTGTGTGTGTGTGTGTGTGTGTGTGTGTGTGTGTATATATATATATATATATATATATATATATATATAGAGAGAGAGAGAGAGAGAGAGAGAGAGAGAGAGAGAGAGAGAGAGAGAGAGAGAGAGAGAGAGAGAGAGAGAGAGAGAGAGAGATCAGTGATAATAGCTTCATTTAATATGTAAGCTGTTTTCCTGAAATTAGCTTAACGTGGTTGTAAACACATTTACAAACAACCAGAAAGCCACAACTGTAAATCAGGTACCTTAAAGTCAGATGGGAGAGGAATAAAAACCTGACTCCACCATTCATGTAGGAAAAGGCAGAGTGAAAAATCGGGCTTTCAATGTGTGTCTAAATAATGTAAACAGTAGGGGCTCCTGAGCCACAAGAGTTGCAGAGGGCAAGATAATAGTAGATATCACATGGGTGGGACCTCTATCACATGGGTGGGACCTCCTTCCCTTCCCTCCTTCCATCCTCCCTCCCTCCCTCCCTCCCTCCCTTCCTTCCTCCCTTCCTTCCTTCTTCCCGGGTAAAATTTTCTTGTATTGGAAAAATACCACAGCTTTCATTTACTGCCCACCAAAAACGTGGGAAACTGAAGCCAGTGGTGCAGTCAAAAGAAGCCAAGAAACTACAAAGAAGCCTGGGGTCTTGACCATGTCCACTAAAGCAAATAACAGAGCCCCCTCCTAAGAGTCCATTGTACACAGCCATAATTTAAGGCTGATCCAACACCTAAACTACCGGTTCAATATATTTGGGGAAAAATACATTCGAACAAACAAATCCAATAGGCAATTCTTGTTTCCATTATGGTATATCCAGCGCATTCTAAGAAGAAACCAATAGGCAATGTAAATTCAGACCATGAAAGAGGCTTGCTAACCAAGTTACTAGTAAAACCCACAAAATTCTCCACGTTTAATGGAAGGAGACAGAACGGTGATTTCATCCTACATTTATGCTTTGGAAGCCTGGTCTGTTTGTTCTTTGAATGTAGCTGTTCTAGCTGGAACAAGTTCCTGTCCTTCAGATCAGAGCAAAATGTTCAGGGTTGAATTGCCGACTGGTCATCCCTGTTGTCCAAAGAGTTATTTCCAATACAAAAGAGCAGAGGAATGCATTATTTTATGCATTGCTAGTCCCTTCTCTTCTGTTGCAGTCAAAACAAAGGGGAATCTTAACAGCCCAGCCACTTGAACCCCAGTGAAAAACATTAAATTTAAAGCCATCTCAGTAGGAGTTATAAGAGTTAGTTCTTCTTGTCGTTTGTATTTAAAAGAAGGAAATGACCATAACATAAAATACAAAAGCCATTATCCCAGTAAAATTCCCCATTAACCTATAAAAGTATGGAAATGTTCACCAACTAGGGCCAGATGTAAACAAATAACTGGGGTAGGAACAGTGAGCCAAACACTCAGGCTACCTACAGACAGAACTATATGCAGTACCTAGGAGCACTTCATCTTGGTAGATACTTGAGTAAAGCACTTTTGTTGGCAGGGTGATGTCTCTGCTTTTTAGTATGCTGTCTAGATTTGTCATAGCTTTCCTCCCTAGGAGCGTCTTTTAATTTCTTGGCTGCAGTCCCCATCTGCGATCAAACCGGTCAGTCCTAAAGGAGATCAACCCTGACTGCTCTTTAGAAGGCCAGATCCTGAAGAGGAAACTCAAATACTTTGGCCACCAAATGAGAAGGAAGGACTCACTGGAGAAGAGCCTAATGCTGGGAAAGATTGAGGGCAAAAGAAGAAGGGGACGACAGAGAATGAGGTGGCTGGATGGAGTCACTGAAGCAGTCGGCGTGAGTTTAAATGGACTCCGGGGGATGGTAGAGGACAGGAAGGCCTGGAGGAACGTTGTCCATGGGGTCGCGATGGGTCGAACACGACTTCGCAGCTAACAACAACAGCAACTAGTCTTTGAAGACCTCTTCCAACAGTTCCCAGAAGTACAAGCAACACGTTGCCTTCGTTGCATGAAGCACCTTGTCAAGCCAACTTGCCCAAAGCAAAGCTACAACATTATTACACATCAAGGATTTCCACCCTTTGATTTAGCTATTGAGGAACTGAGAGTTGGAAAGCCTTACTTAATCTTCTCTAGCCTGAGCATCCTCCAGATGTGCGTACTTATTCCTGGCTGAGAATACAGAGAATTGACATAACACCACTAAAGAATGCCAAGTTTTAGGAAAGTGGCTTTTGCGGATCAAGTGCAAAGCACAGCCTGACTGTCAATCCCAATTTGTTTTGACCCGTCCTGACGATTGACAGAGTTCCTTCTAAATCCCAGATCTACCTTGTGGCACACACCTCCCCCCTAGACTCAACCTCCCCCCGCCACTCAAGCCAAGCTATGACTCCCGCAAGTCATTGACCACGATGCTTGGGCATTTTGGAAATTGGTGGCTCAGCCTATCTGGAGGGCAACATGTTTGATACAGCTCATGCAGAACATTTTATCTTTTTAAAAAAACTATGCCATTCCCCAAAAGGGGAAGGGAAGCAATACCTCTGCTAAATGAGCACCAATGTGATCAAATGCTACATGCCATTTCAAGTGGTAGCTCCAGCTAAAGCAGAGGTCTTCAAACTTGGCAACTTTAAGACTTGTGGACTTCAACTCCCAGAATTCTCCAGCCACAAGTCTTAAAGTTGCCAAGTTTGAAGACCTCTGAGCTAAAGCATAACTATATGCATAACCCCCTATTAATCTCTGTTTCTGTTCTGACCCAGCTCCCCAAACACAACAAACCCTCTGAAGTGAACTCAAAGATTCCTTTATTAGGAGCGCCAGCAGCCACGGCAAAAAGTTTCTCTTTCACCGCAGGCTAACAAGTACGTCTGACAGGGAGATGAATAGTTGTCTGTCATATCTATTCATCTCTGTCCCCTGCCTGTTATCCCCAGAGCTAGGGTGGGGCTTCGTTAGCAGCGGTGGCTCTTCCGTCCCAAGGATCAGCCCACGGATTTCCACTGCTCTCCTCTCCTCTGCCTTCTGCGCATCGCGTGTCAGGCACTGGACCCAGCTGTTCATCCTCTTCCTCATCAGCCACCTCCAGACCTGGGGGCTGTTGACTCTCCATCTGAGGGCTCCGCCTCTGTCTCTCTCTCTCTCTCTGCCAGCTCCATTCCCTCTTCCCGCTCGGAGCTCTCAGGTTGCCTTGATGCTGACCCTGACTCCCACGCCTCCTCCTCCTCTGATTCGGCTGCTGGAGGGGCCGGCGGCCGACTGGCCACAGCAGTTTTGCATTGGCCAGGGGAAAGTCAGCTAAGCAAAAGGTTCAAGTCTCCAGTTTGTCATACGTAGAGAGAGACAGAGAGAAAATGCATGTTTGGATTGGAAACGGAGAAGAAAAATGTTTGGGGCTTGTTGAACGACTGTACTGCTGCATCAGCTTAGCATTTCTGACTCAACCTAATCCAATAGCTCTTTGCTCTGTTCTGGCATGTAGGTGTTGGCCTTGGTTACATATTGGAGTGTTATACCGAACCAAAACTACCAGACAGCAAAAGTTTCTCTGGCATTCTGATTTGCAAACAGATTAGGGATCACGGAGGGAAGGCAGGCTAGCAACAAAGCCCAGTTTGGCTCAAAAGTTGTTTGTGTTTCTACTGAGTCAGCTGCCGAATCCACTGTCAAAATGTCAGCCATTTTGACAAAGCTCAGCCAGGCTTTTCCTAAAAGGCCTAACAAGTGGCAGGAAGCGAGGATTTACGGAGGGTTAGAACAGCAGGGAGAGTTTGTTTTTGGAAAAGGGAGCAAACAAGGAAGTTTTGCCCAAACGCCTCCCTTGCCGTATAAACACACATCTTCTCTTTAGAGCATATTCTGTCCTTTTTTCTCAAGGTGCCTGAATAATGGAGCTTGGCCAACCACCAGGATGACACAGCACACCACAAGGTGGAAAAGCATCCCTTTAACACTGATTGGAGCTGACAATATTTCATCTCGCCTCTGGTCTCAGAAGGGAAATTAAGGCAATGGGGGAGATAAGACATGGCATCAGAGGGGACAGGCAGTCCCTGCTTGACCTTGGTATTGTTAATACCACCTCGCAAGGAGAAATTAAACCGATCTGTGGAGGCTGCAAGCAGAATCCAGGGACAAAGATCTGTGGTGCAAAAGGACAGTCACAAGGATCCTTTCCTCCTGGAACAGTAAGTTGCTGGCACGCCCATTCCGTGCCCCACCCCATACTACAGGTATGACTTACATAGTATTCTAGAGAGTCTAAGATTATCCTGATATTATTTCTTATATATCTTTTAGGCAAAAAGCCATTGTGGCCATGAATATTTTGTAATCTGAATTTAAGAGGGATATGGGTCTGTAATTCTTTATTTGTGCAGGATCAATATTATCTTTAGGAATCAAAGTTATTGTTGTTTCTTCCCAAGATTTCGGAATTTTCGCATTTTTTAATACTTCATTATATACATCTAATATTCTAGTAACTTACATACTAATATTCTAGTAACTTACAACACTTCATTTAGTGACTGTTCAAAATTACTGAAAAATGGGGCTTACGGCTGTTTTTCACTTAAAACCATTGCAGCATCCGCATGGTCACATGATCAAAATTCAGACACATGGCCACTGACTCATATTTATGACGATTGCAGTGTCCTGAGGTCATGTTATCAACTTTTTGCAACCTTCTTACAAGCAGAGTCAATGGGGAAGCCAGATTCATTTAACAACCGGGTTAACAGCTGTAATGATTCACTTAACAACTATAGCAAGGAAGGTCGTAAAATGGGGCAAAATTCACTTAACTGTCTCACTTAGCAACATAAATTTTGGGCTCAATCGTGGCCCTAAGTCGAGGACTATCTGTAAATATTTTTTTAAATGATCAATTGAAGTAATTAAAATAGAGGTCTCCACTGTGAAGGCTTTTGTTCCTCCTTTGGATTTAACCCAAAATAAGGACTGTCGAGCTCATCTAGTTCTTCCTGCTCATCCCCAGTATTTTGGGTTCAAGTGAGTAGACACACCGAAGAGCAAGCAGAGCCTGCTTTGCGCCTGCCACACCAAGTTCAACAAATCTGAAATTTTAAACTTTTCAATATTCACTGAGAAGCTTGACCGACTGGGGTCTCCTTCCCTACATGTTGCCAGAGTTAGATGGGTGGTGATGCTGTCCAGTATTTCTTGAAAGCACCAGGGAACGATGATCCAATCAACATGTTCCACTAAATGATTTACTCCCCCAATTACTGAACAATTGCTCAATTATTATTTGCCCAACATGTTAACCTATAAATGACACTCTGAGAGCCACAATGGATAGGCCAGTGATGGCTTACCTATTTTTCCTCGGGTGCCGAAAGCGCGCGCACGCGTGCCCACATCCATAATGCAATGCCCTCCTGCGTGACCTGCCCCGCGCATGCATGCACAACCCCCCATGCTGCCTCCCCTGTGCACGCGAATCCCCACACATGCGCACGCGATCCCCCCCCCCCCCATTTTGGGCCTAGCAGGCCTCCCTGAAGCCTCCGAAGGCTGGAAATGGCCTGTTTCTTGACTTCCGGTAGGCCTGTTTTTTGCCCACCCCAGGCTCTGGATGCTTTCTGGAGCCTCCGGGAGGGTGAAAACGGCCTTCCCCGGCCCTCCGGAGGCTCTCTGGAGGCCATAAACAGCCAATTTCTGGACTTCCAGGCGGCCAGTTTTTCACCCTCCCAGAGCCTCCGCCTGAGCCCTGCACTTACCTCGCATCCAAAATGGGCCGCGTAGAGACCTGGGAGGGGAGGGGTGGCATGGACGGGGCACAGCTGACCTAGAGCAACGGCTCATGTGCCCAGAGATGGCTCCGCGTGCTACCTGTGGCACGCCTGCCATAGGTTCGCCATCATGGGGACAGTCCCTTGTACTTAAGCCAAACAAGCCACGTGACTTAGCCGAAGACACAAAACATAACAAGAGACTTATATGGGATGCATCCAGTTTAACACAACAAACGGCCAGAATTGGTGGGTGGGGTGGGAGAAGCTGCTGCCGAATTGACAAGAGCTTCTTCTTTCTTCTTCCAGATTGTTTGGGGGCAATACGCCGACTCTGTAAACCACTTAGAGAGGGCTGTAAAAGCACTGTGAAGCGGTATATAAGTCTAATTGCTATTGCTATTCCTGCCACTCGTTCTCTCAGCTGCACTCTATTCTTTTGGACCAAATCGCTACCAGTGTTCCTTCTTCAGCCTGGAGAGAGGTTCTTCTTGTGTTCATTTGTGAAGCCTGACTTTGACCATCGTGGCTAAGACTACCCTCTATCTGCCCAAGGAGGCGGTCTCTTCTATAGTTGCAGTGCTCGAGACTGTAGGGAACGTTTGAACACCCTGCTGGGGGAGCTGTCCAAGTGCTGATTGCACTTTCCCATTCGCCTTGCCCTGTGTTGAGAAATTTGCAGTCATTGTGGTCTCTTACTTTTTTCTTCTTCTCAAAGAAAACATCTTGGCCCCCTTACTGCCCACGTGTGTGAATATAGGGCAGAACATTGAAGGGAATATCAGATTCTAGCCTCTTTCAGAAATAATTTCTTGCGATACTTTGGCTACGGCTGTCTAATTTTATACAGGTAATCCTCAACTTACAATAGTTTAATGACCGAAGTTACAGCGACACTGAAAAGTGATTTATGACCCGTTTTCACACTTGCAGCATCCCCATAGTCCCGTGATAAAAATCCAGACACTTGCCAATTGATTCATATTTATGACGCTTATAGTGTGCCAGGGTCAAGTGATCTCCTTCTGACAAGCAGAGTCAACGGAGAAGCCAGATTCACTTAACCACCATGCCACTAACTTAACCACTGCAGTGATTCAGTTAAGAACTGTGGCAAGGAAGGTGGCAAAATGAGGCAAAATTCACTTCACTGTCTCGCTTAGCAACAGAAATCCTGGGCTCAGTTGTGGTCGTTGAGGACGACCTGTACTGAGGCTTTTTTGTAAACCAGTTTAATCATGAAGGGTAGCACACAAACGTTCAATGCACAATGGTTATCATTTTAGCTCATGCCAAATGCTTCAAGTCACACTTGCCTGCAGTGGGGACAGCCAATCGCACGTTTCCAGCTGCACAGCCCCGGCATCAGGGGTGGGTTCTGGTTTTCTTTCCTGCCGGTTCGCTCAGTGTCGTGCCACGTGTGCGCTTCGCACAGGGCTGAGGAACTCTGGGAGTTGAAGTCCAGAAGTCTTAAAAGTTGCCAAGGTTGGAGACCCCAACCTAGATGCTGAAGCCATTTGACTGAGCTCCTGGAAATGAAACCTGCAATCTTTGAAGAGGATTGATGCTGTACTTATTAAAGCCACCACTTCAGGAGACCTGTCAAGCTCTTGTATACCTTAATCCAGGCGATTAAGCTCACACATATACCCCGCCTTAAAGCATCACCGTGTGTACGCAGACGTACCCGCACAGAGAGACAGGCTTTTAACATTACAGGCGTATTTTTTTAGAGCTGGGCTGTCACATTTATGCCGCATGGTATTGTAGCGACTATGGAAACATTATTTTTAAACACTGCATCCATCCTCTTATTTCACTCATTGGAAATGCAAACAGTATTTAAATAGGCTGAATCATTTAATGGCTTAATCAATCGTAGTTCTGTCAACAGCAGAGCTATAGAACAGTTATCTTCCCCATCAAACAATAGGAAAAGTAACGTGCAAAACTTTTCCCACATATTCACCAGTAGTGGCATTTAAAAAAAAATCACAGGGGTCTATTTTGGCAAATTATACTAAAAGCTTTTTTTTTTTAAAAAAATCTTCCTTCAATTGTGCCTGATCCTTGGAGACCGCCTAGAGACAAATCTGCATTTTCCTTGACAACGTTTTTCAGAAGTGGTTTGTCATTTCCTCCTTCTTAGGGCTGAGTGTGTGTGTGAGTGGCCCGAGGTCACCCAGCTGGCTTGGTGCCTAAAGCAGGACAAGTCACAGTCTCCCAATTTGTAGCTTGATGCCTTCACCATTACACCAACTTGGCTCTCAAAGCCCCCGTTTAACAGCACGGATACTACTTCAAGTGACACTTCAAGTCTAAGCCAAACACTGTTTCTTTTTGAAAATGTTGAAAACACACATATTTTTAATTATTTCCACGAAGAGTAGACAGAAGGGGCAGAGGATGGTTTTGTTTTATCTTTTTAATTTGAGAGAGAAAAGGCAGGGAAGAAATAAAACAAAAATGGATTATTTGTCCTCCCCGCCCCCAATTACACTAGAATAAGTTACTCTTTGAAGTTAATTATGGCAAATCTGGGGAAAGTAATACAGTAATTCTTTAAGAATTAGAATTGCATTATTTACTATCACTTCATGTGACAAAGGTTTTTGATGGTGACCTGTCCAGATGTAGAAGGCTGATCATGCCAAGACATCAGATATTAGGCTAGATGTGCCATGGCTTCATTTCAATCAAGTTTTATGTTCTTATAGCACTCATATAAAAATAAAATAGAAACAGGGAATGATTGGATTGGATTGCACACCCATTATCATGCTTGTACCAGATTGAAAGCCTAGCAATTATGGATATTTTGAACAAAACATGGGGAAAGGACAAGAAGAATCTCGATCTAAATGGAAACAACATGCAGAAAACAATTCTAATGCAGTTGCTTAATGACCGTTCCAAGTTATGACAGACCCTCCAAAGCTATTTATCACCCGGTCCTAAAGTTCCCATGGCCATTCCCAGTGTCATGTGACTTCACTTGGGCACTCAGCAACTGTCTCACAATTACGACCATTTTCAGCATTATGTGATTGCGACTTACATTTTTGCCAGAAACTGGCCCATAGTGAAAACGATGAATTATCATAGCATTCGCTGAATTGAAGCACTTGCTTAACCAGTTTACTTAACCACCAGAAAAGGTCACAAAATCGAGTCGATCACGTAATGACCCACTTTACAACTGTCGCGACTTACCACCTTAATTGCCAGACTCAATCATGGTTGTAAAGGGAGGGATACCTGTGGGGCGGAGGCAGAAAACTTTTGTACTTGAAGTTATCATTTCCAGGATATTCTCAGTTTCTATTTGTAGCACCAACAAGTCTTCTAGGATTTCTACATCTTAAGCTGCATTTATCTCCAGGTCTAATGAACTTCACTCACCTAGAAATGTATTTGTTTTCTTCTGGCAGGGAAAAAAAATCAATGAGGCTCTATATCCCTGTGACAATGTGCAAGAATATTTGAACATATAATTCCTATCAAATTCACATAGAGTCTCCCAAATTTTTTTGCAGTAAGTTATGAAAACGTGAAGAACTGTGGGTCAGGAGAGGAAAAACTGGGTAATTCCTTTCAATCTCTTTAGAACAAAATGAATACTTAGCATTATATCCTCTCAAGGAAAAGACTTTTTTTTAACCCACTAAAGGCCCAGATCCCTATTAGAATAGAATAACAGAGTTGGAAGGGACCTTGGAGGTCTTCTAGTCCAACCCCCTGCTTAGGCAGGAACCCTATACCATTTCAAATGGTTATCCAATCTCTTCTTAAAAACTTCCAGTGTTGGAGCATTTACAACTTCTGGAGGCAAGTTGTTCCACTGATTAATTGTTCTGTCAGGAAATTTCTCCTTAGTTCTAAGTTGCTTCTCTCCTTGATTAGTTTCCACCCATTGCTTCTTGTCCTGCCTTCAAGGTGCTTCAGAGAATAGCTTGACTCCCTCTTCTTTGTGGCAGCTCCTGAGATATCGGAACACTGCTATCATGTCTCCCCTGCTCCTTCTTTTCATTAAACTAGAGACATAACTGTTCTTCGTGTTTTAGCCTTCAGTCCCCTAATCATCTTTGTTGCTCTTCTCTGCACTCTTTCTAGAGTCTCCACATCTTTTTTACATCTTGGTGACCAAAATTTTTTATTTATTTATATTTATATACGGTATTTATCCTGCACACTTCCATCTGCCTTTGTGATTTTCTAAAATCAAGGATGTCTGCCATACAAATGGACTATCCGGAAAGCTTATCCATGTTTCCAAATGTTTTCTTAAACCAGGGTGAAGGGTTTGTGGATTGTGGTATGCAGAACCATTAAGCCACGCCCATCTAAAGTGGAATGTAAGGATACCAAAAGAGCTGCCAAACACCACACAAATATTCCTCTGTACCATTACTGCAACTTCTAATCTTTAGGGCAGCAGGTAAAAAGTGACTTTAAAAGGTGAAAATTAGGAATAGTAGCAGGACCAAGTTTTGCAAGGCGATACTAAGGAAGAGGACATTTTTCACTCCTATGAACTGGAACTGTTATCCTGCAGTCCTTGGGCTGCACTGAATTTTTCAAGTGAAATTCTCACCTGTGTTAACAATGGGTAGGGTGAGGGAGAGGTTGTACAAAAAGCACATATGCATTCAGACTTGTAAGTTGTACACACATCAGGAAATATAGGCAAGAAAAGATGATAAGTGTGTGAATGGCAGTAACAGATTATAACCAAGCGTTAAGAGAAAGTGACCGATTCATCCAACCCTAAGCATAACACGATGGCTAGAAAGGATTTCTCATTTCTTTAAAGTTTATATGGTTAAAAAGTTTTGTTTTAATCACATGTACTTTACAAGAAGTCCCTCAAGGAAAGGTAGACAAAACTAGAGAGATTATAAAAGTAGTTTTTTAAAAAAAGATTTGGATTAAAAACGGCAACTAGGGACAGTAAAATGAATACGGAGAGCCAAACTCTGCACGAGAGTATGGAAGAGAAGCAACAATTCCAATCTCCATTGTGCTTCTCCCTCTTCACCCAAGACCTGCCAGAACAGAATTTGGTACTGATCATCAGGCTGCACAGAAACACCTTGACGATCACTGGCCTCTAGCATGGACATGGCTGATGTCACTACAGCACTTTTTGCTTTAGGTTTAAGGAACTTTTGAATTCACCCCAAAAGCCAATTCACACAACGGCTGAGTTTACGGTAAAGCAGACTTTCAGCATATCATAGAATGGTCGCTCATTTTCACCAAGTGTGTATGGATACACTGACAAACACTTAAGAGAAATCATACTGCTGGCAGTTGCCTGATATTCTGGAATGTGTAACGCTCTTGGTCTCTACTGATAAAACCAACAACTGCGTTCATAGCCATTTCCTCCGGCAGTTATTTAAGGTATATCTATTGATCTCTCTCTCTCTTTTTTTTACAAACTGACCATTTAGAGAACTTTGTTACAAGAACACTTTCTTCAACATTCCATATTTTCGTTCAGGTATGACCTATGATACATTTGAAATAATTACTCTTACATAAATATATTTTATGAAATAAGGCACTTAAAGAAGTCAACTTATTCTACATCATAAACATTGTTAGTTTTTGAAATCAATTAAAATGAATCATGTTAAAAGGTGCAATAAAGGAAAGAAAAAGTCACATTCTCCCTCCCCACTTCAAAACTGTTAAAAAAAATACATATAAAGGAAATCAAGCAGAGGAGGCCCCAGAGTTTCTGTAGTATGAGCAGCCTGGTAAAAGGACACAGCACCCTTTTGCCCAGCTGTGTGATCCAAGAGGCCTATTTTAAGCCCCTCTCTCTGCCCAATGCCTGCTTGACAAAGCTTTGTGACTTCTTGAGATTTTGAAAGGTCCTTCCTCATCATGTGGTCAACTATGATGGAGAAGGAAAGAAGTCAATCTTCAAAGACTGTAGAAAACGTTTTGGACCCAGCATTGTAGAAAAGGGTTTTGGACCCGGTATTGTTCTAGTGGAATGTCTTCTCCACCCTATTCTTCCATGGAACCAAGCAGCTGTTCCTGCTGTTTAGATGCTGTAAGAAAACCTCAAGTATTCCAACTAACTCAAGAGAATGAAATCTGTACAGCATCTTCAATTAAGTTCAATTAACTAACATCTTCAATTAAGTTCAATTAACTATTCTAAAATCAGAGTAGCGAGACTAAAGCCATCTTTTGGAGATGAATCAAATCTACTTTGATGCTTCACGCCAAGCATGAATGTCTCAAAGAGACGATTTCATTTGTTCTAATTCAGGGAGAAGATCTGTTTAAAACTAGAGCAGTAGGAGAGCACCTAAGGATTCCAATCTGTACAGCATCTTCTGCTGGCTGGGGAATTCTGGGAGTTGAAGTCTGCAAGTCTTAAAGTGGCCACGGTTGGAGACCCCTGGCCTGGCTGATAACTGTGGCCCAACTGGCTAGGTGAGGTATTAGACTGGTTTTCTGTTTCTCAAGTGAGTTTTTTCAGGGCAGTCCTATTGAACATGATGTTCAATGTAACAACTAATTGTTTCCCAGCAGGTGGTCTCACCTCTTAAAAGTGCAAAAAAAAAAAGCAGTAAGGAGGATTTAAATTGAGAGGAGTTAACTTCAAGCTTTTTACTAACTAGCATCTGAATTCAACCCTAGCTTCAGAATGTGTGAATATGTTTGAGTACCACTCCTGTGTTTTCAGTTGTTAGTCAACACAGCAATTTAAGAGCTGTAAGTGATGAGAGGCATCAGGTTGTGAAAAGCTGACAAGATAAATACGCTCTCGCTGTAGCACCACTTTCAAACTTTTAGAAGTCAACCTCAGGTCAAACCTGTTTAACCGTTATGTTAAGAATGCCCATTATCCTTATGTAGCACATTTATTATAAATTGATACAGTCAATCTGCAAAAAAATCATTTATGGGGATAGCTAGGAAAAAGAGTTATACTAAAAAAACAGAGGCTCTCTAATTTCATTGGCACAGCCATATAGTTTTCTTGGCACCGTGTCTGGGTAACCGTTCTCATTCTGAATGCACACCTGAAAACCTTTTGATGCTCCTGTGGCTTCTGTTAGGAGGAAGCCATTCACAGAGATTTAATACGTACAGTCACGCAAAGTTAAAGGGTTTGCTGTGTATGAAACGCCAGGCAAATTAAAAAAAAAAACAGGCTATGTTTTGTCATTTCCTTCTAAGCTAGCCATTACTCTTAGTACTTGAATATTAATTCTGGGTTACTAATGAGCCTTAGGGTCATTCTTGAAATTTAGAGAGTATTTTGAAAGGTTTTATAATTCATCAGCAAACTACCCATCAGCCTATCCTTTACGCACTCAAATCAAGATGCTCAAAGCTGTTCAGTGGCACAAAGGAAACCACCAAACTGAAGGAATTTATTCAGGACACTTTAGACTTTCTGCCTACTTCTGAAAGTTTGGTCCTTCCTTTGGCTAAAGAAAGGCTCTGCTATATATTTAGGGGACCAGAAGTTCGAAACTTAAAACAGGGACATGGAGTAAAGGTCTGTAAGGATAAAAGCAAGGGGTATAGAAGCTGTTACAAGGCACATCCTAGTGAGAAAAGGACAAGAGGGCATATGGCAAAGCAAAGATTTTCACACCAATAAATAGGTAGGCAAGTTCCCTATTCAAACCATCAATCTGATTAGAGTGATAGCATCGTTCCAGTAAGTGGGATGCCTGGATAAAGTTAGGGGCCTGCCCTTTGACATTCTGTATACTAGTTCTTGGCTAAGAAAATCCCCCCAAAAAGCCTTTTGAAAAAACATTTTCTAGAAAGAAGTATGTATATCTAATGCTGGTAGGGCAGAATTTGTCAATAAACCACTTTTGTAACTGAAGTTGAGGCTCTATAGCGGGGATCCCCAAACTTGGCAACTTTAAGACTTGTGGACTTCAACTCCCAGAATTCTGGGAGTTGAAGTCCACAAGTCTTAAAGTTGCCAAGTTTGGGGACTCCTGCTCTATACCAAGTTTCCCCAAATATAAGATCCTGTCTTATATTTTTTTGAACCCTGAAATAAGTGCTTGGCCTTATTGCCATGCACTCAAAAGGGGATGTCTTATTTGGGGGGAAACAGGGTAGGTTCCAACAATGCCGAAATGACTCCGTGGTAATTATTGAAGGATTAAAGCAAAATAATAAGGAAGACTGGGCATATATTACATATGGCCAAGTTGGTCCATGAAAACTCCCATGTGATGTCTAGAGAAGAGTCATTGGCTTATCTTAATCACATCTCAGCTTTTAGCATAATGTGATTTGGGGAAAAAAAGAGAACGCGCACTTACAGCTAAGTTGATTCATGTAGGACCTTCTACTGAACTAAGAATCTGCACATCTTTTGATCGCCAAGCAAGACCACATCCAGTGCTTAAAGCTCGTCTTCAAGGCACACGGAGGAAAATTCTTCCTAATTTTGCATATACTAAATTCCATCTTCATTATAAAAACTATAAAACTATTTTAAAAAAGTGGTACTATGGGTCAAGCAGACAGGATCCCTGTTCCCTGGCTCATTCTACGATTTAACAAGCATTGAGGGGGGAAAGAGATAAAATTGTTTAGAAGATCCTGTTTTGCACACGGTACAGTGTTTTTTAAACTCCAACCTAAATTAATACATTCCAAATTGAGCATAAAGAAACTATTGTTAGGGCTGGTGGGAGTAGAAATTTAAAATTACACCCTATTTGAGGGACAAAGGAGGTGAATCACCAGCTTACTACAGTGTTTCCAATGCCTCACATAACTGTGGCAAAGGAAATTAGTATTACTTGCAAGTTGGTTGCCTGTCATCTTAAGCAACACTTCCTGGTTGCACCAGGAGCTGCAAATTTAGTCCAAAGAAAATCTTTAACAATATACATATATTTTCATAGTAACCTGAGAATCTGGAAATCTAGGGTTCATTTTCCTTCTTTCTTGGAAGGATGTAGAAGTCCCATCAACTGGGAGGGAAAGCAATTATTTGGAAGCCTGGAAGATCGATCTTTGGTTATTGGATGAAAAGAGGAAAGCAAAAAAAAAAAAAAAGGTTTGGCATTCTGGGAAGTGATGGCCATTTTCTCTCCATCTTATCCGCCTCCGTCCCCATTTTGGGGATGTGCAGGGGCTTAATCGGACCAGTTGTCTTCATCAAATTCTGAGGAATCGTCCTCTGAGTCGCTGTATTCTACTGCAATGCGGCGAGAGAGGATGGTTGCCACATCATTGCCCACAAAGTCTCGCTTCTCTTGTTCACGTTGTTCTTCAACTTTACGGAGCTTGAATCCTGGCAAGGAAAGAAAGAAAGGAAGGAAGTTGCAGGTGCCCGCTTCCATTTGTACTCTCTCTCTCTTTCTCTCTCTGTGTGTAGAGGCAAGACAGTAGCATTATGTGAAATAGTTGTGTACTACCTTGCCTCCCCAAGAAAAGGGAAATAGCAGCAACTAAGACGATCAGGAAAAAAGCCCAAACAAAAGGTAACGTTCCCGATTTATAGAATTCTTCAGCAAGTTACATGCTTTGAAAAAACAAACATATATTGAGGAAGATGCCAAAAGTGAAGATTACCGTATTTTTCGGAGTATAAGATGCACTTTCCCCCCCTAAGAGGCTGAAAATTTGGGTGTGTCTTATACTCCAAATGTAGCTTTTACAAAGCTTTTTTTCCAGCCCTAACGAGGTGCTAAGGATCTTCCCGGCTTGCAGGATTTTTTCATTCCTACTCTGAAGAAGTGTTTTTCCAGCCCTAAGTCTTTGCAGGCTTGTTTTCATTGCTACTCCCTCCGAAGATGATTTTTTTCAGCCCTAACCAGGTGATAAAATAATGTGCTGAAGCTGACCAGACTAAGGACGCTAGCCAGATAAATACCTGGTAGGTAGATTTTTTCCCCTATTTTCCTCCCCAAAAACTAAGGTGCGTCTTATACTCTGAAAAATACGGTATACTGTATAAGACATTGGGACAAAGTGAGCTACATGAATATTTTAATAATTTTAATAATGTGATGCAGGAAGAAACTAAAAAGCATGTAACAAATGCAGAAGAATTCAGACCATAGTAAAGCATAGAAAGCAACAATGGGTATTCTCTCTTCAAAACACAGGAGTCAGGCAATTTTTTTTAAAACTTTCAATTAGTTCCCATCAAAAGGATGCAGCTAATGTTGCTATTTAAACTTGCTGGATGGAACGGAAAAGTTAAACTGCCACTGGTGGTTAGGAATCCAAATGCACAATGGCAGTAAAGAGCAATAGCACTTAGACTTATATACCGCTTCATAGTGCTTCACAACCCTCTCTAAGCGGATTACAGAGTTCAGCATATTGCCCCCAACAATCTGGGTCCTCATTTTACCCACCTCAGAAGGATGGAAGGCTGAGTCAACCTTGAGCTTGGTGAGATTTGAACAGCTGAACTGCTGAACTAGCAATCAGCTGAAGGTGGCAGTGCTGCTTTTAACCACTGCGCCACCTCGGCTCCTTCATACCTTGTATGAAGTTAAATGATTTCCAATACATTTTGCTAAGTTCAGAATTCCAGCAACCGCAGAATGACTCCTAATTGGGGTATGTTTATGGTACGGTGCTTGGCTTTTTTAGGGTAGTTCACATTCAGACATCCAAAATGAGAAGAAGCTTACCTTGACAAATAGCAGAAAGCAAGTCACTCCTGGCTTCACTAACAGCAGGCAACGAGGATTTTGGCTTGGAGGGCACCAGATCTGGTTGCTGGATAGAAGCCTCTGAAATACCCATGCCACCAAAAGATGAAGGAGGTGGGCCAGGAGGAGGGGGAGGAGGGGGTGGCACCCCACTTGTGGGCTGTGGGAGGAGGGGAGATGGCACAACGATATATTCTGCTGCTGGAGGTGGAGGTGGTGGAGGGGCAGCAAAATCAGGGTGAGGTGGGAAGGAGGGTGGAGATGGTGGAGGAGGAATGCCAGCAGGTTGAAAGCCAGCAAGTGGAAGGGGTGGAGGAACTCCCTCCATCGGTGGTGGAGGTGGTGGTGCAGGAGGTGGAGCAAAGCCAGGTCTGGTTCCCGGGGCTGAGCTAACAGGAGGATCTGGTGGAGGATGGCTGGGGCTGACGAGGATGGATTTCTTCAGCCCTCCAGAAACACTCTGGCTAGGTGGATAGCTGTGGAGTGGAGAGTGGGAAGAACAGAGAGCAAAATAACGTCTCGTGAGTTTTTCAAATAGGATCAAATGCTCTCAGCGAAAAAGTGCCTCTTGACTATAGTGCAAAGCAATCAGTTCCTCCCATTTTCTGATATCCCTCACAAGAACTGACTTAAATTCTGTAATTTAGATTCAATGTTCCCTCTGGAATCCTAGGCTTTTGGAAAGGTTCCCATGTGTGTGAAAATAATCTAAACATAACCCACACTCAAATAACCTTGACATGCAATTTTTTTTTAAAAAAAAATCAAGGTCAACAAATGCATGTCCCTTGTAATCCCACCTTTATAGAATGCCAGCTTTCTGCAATGTTAAACAAATTATAGGCTGAATCCTCAGCGTGGCATCTGGTTAATAATGTGCTCGCTGACCCATTTTTTGGTCCTCGTGAAGCTCCCTGCCCTACCTAATTTTATACTTAATGTTCAAATGAGAAGAATCTTGAAAAATCTAAAAAAGACACATTTGGTGCTTCATTTGCAGCACATTGGCCCTTAAAATTAAGAGCTAACATTGCAACAAGCAAAGCACCAAGTATTTTCAACATGCTTCTAGGCCAGATATCCTTAGAAAATAACATTGGGGGTGGCGCGGGGGAGGGGGGGAGAATAACAGTCCAATGCTTTGCTTGCTTTCTGATAAAAGCCTATTTTGTAATTGATGCTAGTCATTATGACATGCTCTTCATATTCAACATGGTCTCCATATTCCAAATGCGGCCATATTTCAAAAGGCACCCACTTTTGTTTCAATAAAATTCTTAACCCTACATATTTATTTCATATCTTTTACAAGTAAGAATTTGTTTCCCTTTTAATTAAAGCACTTCCCAATATGGAATTAACTAATTCCCCATTCCCCTTTAATTTGTAATTATGGTAAGATATACCATCACCAACGCTATAAATAATTGAATGTTTTTACGAAGGAAAAAAATGCTGTATAAAACAATCATAACAAGAGCTGCAATGGAAACGAAAACACAGAAGGGCAACCGCTTGTTTTAGCATAGCGTTTAAGTACTGCTTGCCAAATATCTTCTGACAAGTTGCAACCATTGACCTGGACAGGCTCTTTAAGGTCTTGTCTGAGTTGCTTGGATGGTTAGTGAGCCTTCAGCGAGACATACTTACCTAAATTCTGCTGGCGGCGGCGGAAGACTATCATCGAACAATGGAGGAGGTGATGGTGAAACAGATTCTGGCTGTGGAGGAGGTGGATAGTAGGTAGCATCAACACTCTCATTGGAGCCAATGCTACCATTCTGATACACCATGTTAGGAGGGTACCTAAAACCGCAAAAGTACAGTTGTGAGCCAAGGGCCTTCTCCTCCAAAGGAGCTTCAAAGGTAGAATGCTTACAGCAGAGGCAAAACATATCAACGGTAGTAACTTGGCTAGACTTTTATATCCGATACAGGTAGTCCTCAACTTGCAACAGTTCATTTAGTGACCATTCAAAGCTACAACGGCACTGAAAAATGTGACCATTTTTCACACGGACGACCACTGCACCCCCCTGGCCATGTGATCAAAATTCAAATGCTTGGCAACTGGTTCACATTCACAATGGCTGCAGTGTCCTGGAGTCGTTTGGGCTTTTGTGCTTCCCCTTTTGCCACCTTCTGAAAAGCAAAAAGTCAATGGGGAAGTCAGGTTCACCTAACAACCATGTTACTAACTTAGCAACTGCAATTTCACTTAACAACTGTGGCAAGACAGGTCATAAAACGGGGCAAAACTCACCTAACAAATGTCTCACTTAGCAACATAAAGGTTGGGCTCGGTTGCGGTCGTAAGTCAAGGACTACCTGTATTGCAGCATCTTAGTATAACTAAGAATTTCAATTATAGGGACAAGAGATCCCTTTACCCATAAATGTTTAGACCCAGGCCTCTGAAATCAGTGTAATTCATCTCCTTATAAAAATTATATCATTCTTTAAAAAAGAAAAATGATGGCTCACACCAGCAATCTTCTCCTGTTCAAGAATGATTTTTCATCTATTCATATCACACACGGCACTTACACAAAGTGGCAAGTGTAAAAAAAACAACACACACCCCACTATGAAAGTAGTAGTAGTAAACAGTAAACATGTAGTAAACAGTCACTTAGGCCTCCTTCAAATGAGACCAGTTCGGATGACAATCTCATACGCACTTATTAGAAGAACAGTACCAAAATAGGGCCAGCGGCATATCACTCTGATTCAGATTAACATTCATACAGTTTCACCAATTTGCTATGCATTCCCAAGCCAGCTGATCCTGGCTGCAAGTGACGGATGTAAAACTGATAGGCAGAATTATCTAAATTTCAGCCGTTTGCCAAAACAATTAAAAAGGCTTTCAAGATTCCTAATTGACATTTCCAGTTCATTACAAGAGTAAATATGTGTGGAAAATAAACACACGTGGTCACGCAGAAAAGTAACTGGGCAGCTCTCTTCCAACGGCCTCAGAATGCACACGCGAAAAAGTTCATGGCCTCCCTCTGCTCAGCCATTCATTTATTCTAACATTGCCAAAGGGTTCTCTTTTGCAACACAAATGATGTGCCACTCTAGGAACAATTTTAGACCTGTGGTTTCCCCCAACCTTTTTCTAAAGGAAGAAGAGCTGAAAGTGTATGTATAACCTTGACAAAAAGGGTTTCTTAAGCTATAATGAAAGACAGAAATGGAATTCCTCTGGCTGCAGGCTTTTAGGTATTATAAGGTTACCCTACTGAGAACATTTCACTGCAGTAACCCCCCAAATGCAGTGAAATTTGTTTTTGAAATGGATAGTTTTCTTTAATCTGTAGTTTCAATTAATAAGCAGACCCCTAAATTAGACCATGTTTACCTTCTCCTAAATAGCAGAAGAGCATAAGAATTATCTCATATGCTTATTTCTTTGGGTAAAAAAACCTATTCCATATTAGTGTTTCCAGCTAATGTAGTGAAGAATACATGATATCCAAGATATCTCTATAGCAAAATGACTGGGCCCAAGTAAAAGTAGACAATTTATATTTGTGGTAGATGAAGTTACCCCCAAATCAAACTGACAGGCAGAACTTTCTTTTAAATGCCACAGTATCTTAAGAAAGGAAGAGGTAGTTCGCAGAACATATTCCAGTTCTACTCTAAAACCACTAATAGGAACAACTATCTCCAAATCAGTTTCACAACAGCAATTTATATTGGTTTTAATCAACAGTAGACAAATTGTTGAAGGAAAATCAAGGCAGTGTAGTTAAGTTTGTATTACTATGCAAATATCAAGTTTGTTTTGCTCAATTTTCTCCCTACAGCAATAGCACTTAGACTTATATACTACTTCATAGTGCTTTACAGCCCTCTTGAAGGGGTTTACAGAGTCAGCATATTGCCCCCAGCAATCTGGGTCCTCATTCTACCAACCTCAGAAGGAGGGAAGGCTGAGTCAACCTTGAGGTGGTCAGGATCGAACTAGTCAGTCAGCAGAATTAGCCTGCAATCCTGCATTCCAACCACTAGGCCACCACGGCTATGCAATAAATAAAAGGTTCTGTGAACTCTAAATGAAAGAGGTGAGCCGAGGTGGCGCAGCGGTTAGAGGCAGTACTCCAGGCCACTTTAGCTGACTGTGATCCGCAGGTCAGAGGTTCAAATCTCACCGACTCAAGGTTGACTCAGCCTTCCATCCTTCCGAGGTAGGTAAAATGAGGACCCAGATTGTTGGGGGCAATATAAATATACATTGCTTACTGGTGTAAACCGCTTAGGGTGTGCTTGCACTGTGAGGTGGTATATAAATCTCACAAATAAATAAAATAAATAAGAGCATGTGATTATTTCACGGGTCTCAAACCCCTGCATTTCTGCATTAAATGTAATAAAAGTAAAGTTACTTTCAAGTCAATAGCAATAGCAATAGCACTTACTTAATATACCACTTCATAGTGCTTTATAGCCCTCTCTAAGCGGTTTACAGAGTTCAGCATATTGCCCCCAACAATCTGGGTCCTCATTTTACCCACCTCGAAAGGATGGAAGGCTGAGTCGATCTTGAGTCTGGTGAGATTTGAACAGCTGAACTAGCAGTTCAGATTGCAGTGCTGCTTTTAACCACTGCGCCACCACAGGCTCAAGAAGTCAAGCACTACTCCTGGTGACTTACATTTGAGAACCATGCAGTTTTCTTAGTATGACCCCAAACTAGTTTGATAAGAAGTCAGATTTTTTAAAAAAATCTTTTTTAAGATATAGCCTTAAAGAAATGTGCTAGGATTCAAAATTCTATTTCAGCTATTCACTTTGAGCTAGAGCATGCTCAGTCAAACGAACTACACACGTTAATGTCTCTTCCTAGGAAGACTACTATTCAGGAAACAGAAACCTTTAGCCTTGTTGGTCCCAGGACCAACTCCATGGTTACTATTACAGTTTATCTCTTACCCTCCTGGTTCATGTTTCTCCCTTGTATCGACAAACTCTTGACCCATTTTCATTTTTTCCCATTCTTCTTTTCTGCTTTTTATCTTCCGAGGATTGACATTTCCTCTGTTAGGATTATCCTTCTTTTCTTTCTATAAAATAAATATATAGGAAGCAATTGTAGGTACCATTAGTCCTTTAAGCTCGTCATCAGCAAAGAAAGGTTATCTCAATAAAAATGTACATAATAAGGAACATGTTCTCTCACTAGATCTAGCTACACTTATATGTTTTATTTATTGAATTTGTATGCTGCACAGCTCCCTGATAAGGTGACTCTGGGCGGCTTACATCTATCCAATAGCACAAGTATTTAATAGATCTTAGGCATCAATGTTTTATTGGAGGTGTATGTTTTGTAAATAGGTGTCCACCGACGAGTGAAAATAATGTGTATCTTTACAAAAGAGACCAGTAAGATATTCTTCAAAAATCCAAACACAGGATCACATCTTGCCTCCTCTAAGCAGATACCCAAATGTAAAAACACAAATAAATAAGAGCTGGGTTGAGTTTTGTTTTCTTGTTTCTTGCTATAAGAAACTGCTACATAATAGTCCCTGATGTCAACGCTGCTAAATCAAAACTTAATTTAATGGTTCAGAATTTCTACAAATTAATTGCAGAAGGCTGGCTGGCACTAAGTAAGGTAAAATTTTGGTTAAGAAAACCTAAAAGGAAGCTACTAAAGGGATCATGGGGGTGGAAAAAACTTCTTAGAAACTGCAAATTTCCCATATACTGTACGGAGTATAAGACACACCTAGATTTTAGAGGAGGAAAACAAAGAAAAAAGTATTCTGAACCAAATGGTGTCGTAATATATTATTTCATAAAATACCAGTGTAGCAGAATATTTTTTACAATCATGTATACTTTTTACAACCATGTATACTTTTTACAAACTTCAAACTTGACAGCTTTAAGACTAGTGGACTTCAACTCCCAGAATTCCTCCTCCAGTCATGCTAGATGGGGCAATTAGAAGGCAAAAACACTCCAGTTTTTGCAAAAAATGGCCCGTTTTTCGCTCATTTTTTTTGTAAAAACAGGGCATGCAGAGGGTTTGGGAAGATTGCAGAGCACTCCTAGGGGGTGGGAGAAGGCAAAATCGCCCCCATTTTTGCAAAAAACGGCCCATTTTTCGCAAAAATGGGATGCGGAGGCGGGGCTTCGGGAGGCCAAAAAATGGCTGTATTTGGTGTATAAGACGCACCAACATTTCCACCCTCTTTTGGGGGACAAAAAGGTGCATCTTATACTCCAAAAATACAGTAACTACTTGGCTTTTCACCATGTGTTATTAGAATGAAATTTCTATCAATTTTACTCATCCTCAAATAAAAATGCAGTTAAGGGCATAGAAAAATGCCATCTAGATAAAGCTTTTTTACGAGTATGATTTCCCAACTGATTCATTTCAATTGAAAATATTCCAAAAACAAGATGTTTTTTTTTAAAGATCTTTACCCAGAAATACATAGCAGGTAACCTAATCCACATTAGGAACTCTCAACTGTGCTCAGTTGCAGGTTTAAGTGTACAAATAATTCTATCATTGGACATCCAATAGTTATTATAACAACATGAACTATTCTGTTACAAAAAATTATTCAGGATGGGCATTATTTTAAGCCTGCAGAGTTCCCTTCTAACAATTATTGAAAATACGGGCATATTCCATACTGTTCTAAGTTAGAAAAGAAAAGAAAATTCTAAATCCAGAACAGGGTTTATCAAAGAGAGAGAGAAAAAAAAGCAAAGAAAGGTCTCAAAACACCTTTTCCCAAATAGGCCCACTCACTGTAAGAGATGTGGCTCAATCTACTTTGCTGCCTGCAGCTCCCCATAAGATAAGTATGGCCCTTGGCCACCAAAAAGTTGCCTTATTCTGCTTCATATATTGTTCTTGTAACAGAATATATGGCACTAGAGCAGAAGCACATATAATGCATACAAGAAGTTGACTGAAGTCTCTCCCCCTGCCAAAAAATAAAACTAGCTCTGTGATTGGTTGTCCATATCCACCATTACCAAGGGTTGCCTACAGCCAGGCAATGGAAATCTACATTTTCCTTCTCTTTGCTTAAAGGTAAAACCAAACGAACAAGCATAACCGAAACGGTGCCACACAGCTCACCCTATGCTTCCGTCTCTCTTTCATAATATCCTTGGTATCCTGCACAGTTTTCTCCTTCCAAAGATCAAAGAAATGCGATGGGTCTGTGTAGATTTTAAGTGCTTCTTTGCCATCGTCCCTAGGAGAGAGGATATCCATACAGAATGAAATGGTTATGTGTGTGTACCCGACAACCAAATATGAAACAGAGATAATAAGGGAAAATACCACCCTCTCTTAACATAAGTTCCCCCTTTAAGGTAAACCCCCCAAAAGTGCAAATTTTTAGCCCATTCTGCACCAGACTTCGACATGCAAAAGGCAACATTTTATAATATTAATATTCATAATATTCTCAGTTATTTTACTTTACTTTACAAGAGGACATTTAATGATAAAATGATATGGCAGAATATGTAAGCAGAGAAACTAGTTTCGCCACCACATTCTACCCTAGAATTTTATCAGTATCAGATTTGAGAATCCAAAAATTACATTTCCCAGAGAATTAGTTTGCGAGTTGTTCCAGCAATCCTACCATCAAATCTATGTACTGTTAATTGCGAAAAGTTAAATAGGAAAGCAGCATTAAATAACACACACAGAAAGAAGCATTGTATGTTAGACTGGCCACAGAGTATAATAGTATTATACAATACTATTAAAATAAAACAACTATAAGGAGCTGAGATAGCGCAGTGGTTAAAAGCAGCATTGCGACCTTCAGCTGATTGCTAGTTCAGTAGTCCAGCTGTTCGAATCTCACTAGGCTCAAGGTTGACTCAGCCTTCCATCCTTCCGAGGTGGGTAAAATGAGGACCCAGATTGTTGGGGGCAATATGCTGAACTCTGTAAACCGCTTAGAGAGAGCTGGAAAGCACTATGAAGCGGTATATAAGTCTAAGTGCTATTGCTATTGCTAAATTGGCCAAACAGGCTATTTTGTGTTTGTTAATTTACAAGGCTGATTTTGGGTTGTCCAACAAACCAAAGTTAAAGAAGGCAGTTATTTAAATGCAAATACAGACACCAGTCAAATAATATGCAAATTATTTACATCATGCACAAAAGACTGTATTTTTCTTCGGCTTAACCAATTAAAATGACATTTCCACAATTAAGTAACTTTAAATTTTAAGATATTAGTCTCATCCACAAATATTTGTCTCTAAATCCTCCTTTTATCAATTTGTATCATGGCAACCATCACCACCCCTGCTTTTCTGTTTTCTCTATCAACACTGTTGATAGAGAAAAAGCCGAAAATATTTAAACCAAATTTAAACTTAAAACAGATTCCAGAGGTGAAATTCAGCAAGTTCTGACAGGTTCTGGAGAACCGGTAGCGGAAATTTTGAGTAGTCCGGAGAACCGGCAAATACCACCTCTGGCTGGCCCACGAGTGGGGTGGGAATGGAGATTTTGCAATATCCTTCCCCTGGAGTGGGGAGGGAATTGGGATTTTACAGTATCCTTCCCCTGGAGTGGGGAGGGAATTGGGATTTTGCAGTATCCTTCCCCTGGAGTGGGGAGTGAATGGGGATTTTGCAGTATCCTTCCCCTGGATTGGGGTGGGAATGGGGATTTTGCAGTATCCTTCCCCTGCCATGCCCACCAAGCTACACCCACAGAACCAGTAGGGAAAATTTTGAATTTCACCCCTGTGCCATTCCACATTCTTTAGAGGAGGGGGTTTAAAGCAAGAACATCATATTCTCCTGGATATGTTACCTGTATGGGGACAGAATGTTAAGAGGTGGAGGTTTATTACAAGTGTTGTATGTTTCAAGGACAGGCAGAGGGGCAGATTCTCTCTCAAAGAGCTTTTGGTCCTGAGCTGTGGAACTCTTGAAGGCTTTCCTGGTGTTAATACCTTGTAAGGACACTATGAAGAAAAAGAAACGGGAAAGAAAATAGTCATCTGAAACACAAGTTAATATTTTTACCAATGCAAACTTTTTGCCACATCTCCAAGAAAGCTTTCATAAATAAAATGTCAGGCCGAAGCCATTTTAGTTGGGGTTTTTGGCCTGCCATACTTTATGCTATTTTAAAATGTATTCTTTGCTATGGGAATTTGGGAGGGGTCACTGCATGAGGGATGTCTGCATGTAGCCATAACAAATTCCTTCTGGATTGTCAAGGTCATCCTTTGTCTTTGCACTTCTGCACCTGCACGGAAGGAGATGGGAGTTGCTGCCAAGTTGGCAGATGAAGATTGGTCAACGTGATGGACTTGGGGGTGTGGGGACAAGGGATTGAACTTTCAACTGGGTGGAGAAACCCCTGGGGCTTCAGATTCGGGTTTCTCCCAGATGTACGACATGGCTCTGTTAATAAATTGGAACTTTGAGGAATACTTTGCCTCGGACTCGTATTTAGTTTTGGATGCTATTTGGAACCCTGACATAAAAACTCTTTTCTGACGCCATTTCTAAAAGAGAATTGTCCAAAAGCCAGCAGAAAGGAATACTTACCAAAGGACCCAAACTGCTAGGGAATTAGTTATCGTGTTCAAAGTAAACTACTACATATAGATTGTGAAGAACTTCTCTCTTTTCTTCTGGCAGAGTATGAGGCAATTCCCAGAGTGTGGCCAAATTTTGTCTAGCAGTTGTGAGAATGTGGCAACACATATTATCAAACATGGCTGGGTTCTTTGAAACTTTTTTTAAAAAATCAATATTCCCATAGACAATTTCTTGTTCCCTCCTGGATCCTCTCTATCGTAATTATGAATTTGGTGGATTTTATGTGTATATGCTTGTGTTTGACTAAAAACAGAGCAAAGCATGGAGAATCAGTCCTTTCTAAACAGAGGAGATTGAAAAAAAAATGGAAAATTAGCAGTTGACAATTTTACAAAAACCTATATCCATGATGGTGAACCTATGGCACACGTGCCACAGGTGGCATATGGAGCCATCTCTGTGGGCGCGCGAGCCATTGTCCTAGATCAGCTCCAGCACGTGCCGGCCTGATTTTTGGCTGGTCCCGCCCATGCCGCCCCTCCCCTCCCAGAAGTCTCCATGCGGCCCGTTTTGGATGCCAGGTAAATACAGGGCTCGCGTGGAGGCTCTGAGAGGGCGGAAAACGGGCCGTTTCCGGCCTCTGGAGTGCCTGGGGAGGCCGTTTTCACCCTCCCCAGGCTCTAGAAAAGCCTCCAGAGCTTGGGGAAGGGGAAAAATGGACCTACCGGGTCTACCGGAAGGCCGGAAACAGGCCGTTTCCAACTTCCGGAGGGCCTCTGGAAGGCCGGGGGAGCCATTTACATCCTCCTGGAGGCTCCAGGAAAGCCTCCACAGCCTGGTGAGGGTGAAAAATGGGCCTACCAAAAGTCCGGAAATGGGCTGTTTCCGGCCTCTGGAGGCTTCAGGGAGGCCTGCTAGGCCCAAAATGGGGCGAGGGGGGGGGTCCTGCGCGGAGGGGCAGGGCAGCACGGGGGGTCACATGCGCATGGCGGCAGCACAGGGGACTGTCACGCGCGCATGCGTGGCAGGCATTGCATTATGGGTGTGGCCACGCGCATGTGCTATCACGCGTGTGCTTTCGGCACCCAAGGAAAAAAAAGGTTAGCTATCACTGACCTAAATGATTATTTAACCAATCGAAAAGTAAAGTATTTCAAACATCTTTAAGTGAAAAAGAAACAACTATCCAGAGGCTAGAAAGGTAGTTTCATATACATCTAGACTCCCTTCCTACTCTTACCAGCAAGCCAATGGATGCAACAGAAGGCTTCTGCTGCAGTTCTGAACCATAACGTTCTAAAAATACTGTATAATATTTTATATACCTTCTTCCTCCTTGGGATCCAACTGAGTAACTTTCACCTGAAGGCGATCAACTCTCTCAACTAAAGAGCTGACTCGAAAGCCAAATGTGGTTGCTTGTGTAGATAGCTCTCCGAATATGTCCTCTGCAAATTTACCTGGGGGAAAAAAAGAGGCATGTAGACGGAAATGCTGGAAAAAAATTCCCAGAAAAAAAGCAACAGTAAAATCACTTTCACACAATTGCCAAAAAACAAACAAAAAACCCAAACAACCCTAAATGTGTGGCCAGTTAGTCACAAGTTGACCTCAATAAAATGAGTCTTTAATTGAAGCATAATTAAGTATTTTTGTTGCTCTTATTCACAGGATGCAGTTATAGAAAAGCAGTATATTTTCCTTCAAAGCTAGAATAGTAAAAAAAAAAGGTTCCATAGAAACATTGAACACACATATGGTACTTCCATAAGTTAAGCTTATTTATGGTCTAAAACTAATAAAGCATAAAACACAAGATTTAAAAGCGCAAGAAAAGCAAATCTGAAACAAATAGCAATGAGGTACCAATTGCCTTCGGCAAGCTATAGCTACTGCTATAAATTGACAATAACATCTTTCAAAATAAAAGGAAGGAATTGATACAGAATTGATAGAGACTTATTAAGTAGTAAGTAATCAAACTGCAGCATCATAGCCGAGCAGCTACTTAGAATAAAAAAATAAGATTCTCACAATCTTAATAATCAGATTTACTGGCGGGATAAAACAAGTTAGATTACAGCAATCTTGGCAAGTGGATATGTTTATTTTCTGCCATTTATTAAAGTGGGGATTCTCTGAATCTCCTCCCAACTGCCTGTTCTTGCAATGTGGAAGTGCCTTCCGGTTTTCCTGATAAAGAGGAAATGCACAGCTATTCCACACTTGTAATGCTTTGAAACCCACCGTTCTCTTTCCTAAGAAGGCTATTACACATTCCGTGGGTCTTTTTAGCTTCTAATATGGTCTGCGGGATAAAGAACTCTATTCCAGTGTCTTCTGGAAGCTCTAAAAGACTGACTTCATTACGATACCCAGAGGAAGTCCCATCGCTCGGCTTTCCTTCACACTGGGCACAAAGTCATTTATTACTTGCAGATGGCAGCACCAGAAAACAAAGCAAGGTACATTCAAGGTTGAAAACAATGTTCCCAAATGTTGTATGGGAGATTTAATGTTTCTACTAAATTAAACAAAAAGTCTGGAAAAGAAACTTCATGGGGAGCAGATATTAAAAACATTTTAAATAAATAATTAAAACAAATTAAAGTCTACAGGCAAACATATGGAACACCTGAAGTTTCCCGTGGACTCCTGAGAAGCCCTCAGCAGTGTTCAACAATTTTGAAATGCCAAGAAAATGAAGAAAATCATTCAGTATTTATTCAATTATATTGATGGATTCCTTGTTTTCATAAAGACAATAGATTACACAGATCCTAAGTGTGCGGCACTAGGAAACGGAATGGGACAACACACCACGGCCAACTGCAGGACAATTTAACACTCCAATTTAATAATTAAAATAAATAAAAAAATAGTTTAATTTTTGTCGTTCACATTTCATTCTGTCCCTTCATTCTTTCTTTAAGGATTCTATTCCACCATGTCTTTGATATTAGAATAAGTCTTGTCCCGTAGTGAGTTGGCCGTGGCAAGTTGGCTGCAATGACCCACCCAAAACCAGGAGAAGCAACAATGATTAGCAAAGACTGAACGATATGGAGATATATAGTGAACAGCATTAGTGTGAATTCTTTTAGCCATATTTTCTTTACCCATCTCACCTTAACCACTTCACCATACAAAAAAGGCAAAAAATTCTTTTAGGGTTATGCATTTATGTATTATACTTATGTATACTGTGTATATCACTGTGAGATTTCGAGTGTGATCCTATCTGGAAATACCGTGTTTCCCCGAAAATATGACATGTCCCCATAAGGCCAATTAGCCTTTTCAGCACATGAGCTGAAATAACCCCCCCAAAAAAATAAGGCCCCCCAACTACTTTCCGGGGAAAGGGGGGGACATGCCGGGAGCCGCTCTTTTTGCGGCGGGCACTCTTTTGGCCGGGAGAGCGAGAGCAAGCGAGCGGCAGGCGCGCACACACCCCGCGGGACTAGCTTGGCTCCTCTGGGCTCTGCCTACGGCAATTTGAAACGTGCTCCTGCCTGCAAGGAAGAGGAGGTGAGCATCGATCCCTGCCTCGCCGTCTCCTCGCAGGCAGGAGCACGTTTCAAAACGTTGCCAGAGGCAGCCCAGAGGAGCCGAGTCAGTCCCGCGGGGCGTGCGCGTACCCGCCTCTCGCTTGCTCTCCCCCCCCTCCCCCCCCTCTCTCTCTCTCCGCAGGTGAGGGAAGAGTGCACTTAAGACACAGGAGAAGGAACCTTTTGGCTGCACGCTGAACGCAAGAAATCTTTCTCCCCTTTTGCTCCAAGAGGTTGCGCAGGCGCGATGAGTCTCATGAAGACTCATTTCTGGCGAAGTTTTGAAGAGAGAAAGATTTCTTGCGTGCCGCGTGCAGCCAAAAGGTTCCTTCTCCTGGTACGGTGTCTTAAGTGCACTCTTCTCCCCCCGCTCGCTGAGAATTTGGCTGTCAGCTCGGCTTCCTCAGGTAGCCCACAACAGTTTCTTCCCCCTCCTGCTTTGCTCGAGAGCCGGAGGCGGGGGAGGATCAGTGGACACAACACCGAGGAACACGACGGAGCTACAAGTCCCATGTAGGACACACGTCTCGTGGCCCACCCCAACCACCCAAACCTGCCACCCCCAAATTGTGCCCCACCATGAGACATGCATCCTACCTGAGACTTGTAGCTCCATTGCATTCCTCGGCGTTGTATCCAGAGAAGCCCATTGTAAAAAAAAACTTGCAAGTTCAAGAAGTTTGATTGAACTCATGAGAAGTTTTCTTTTACAATGGGCTTCTCTGGACACAACGCCAAGGAACATGATGCAGCTACAAGTGTCAGATAGGATATGCGTCTCGCAGACCAACACATCCCACCTGCCCGAAATGAGTCTGTGAGAATCGTCACGCCACCGCCACTGCCTTGTGGAGCAGGACTCTGCAAAGCTTGTGCCATTGCATGCACGAACAGCAGCAGGACCCCAGCTGTGCTGGTATGAAGAAGCTCGTGGCAGTCCTGCAGTTCGTGCATGCAATGGCACAACAAACCTTGCAGAGTCCTGCTCCACGAGGCGGTGGTGGCGGGCCAGCCACTCGGCCGCCGCCAAGAACAGAGAAGGGAGGCGACGGCGATGGGACATCCAGTCCCATGCTCGCCACCTACTGCACCCCCAAAATAATAAGCCCCCCCAATAAGGCCAAGGCCATATTTTGGGGTTCAAAAAAATATAAGGCCCTGTCTTGTTTTCAGGGAAACATGGTACCCAAATGTAAGCTGCAATATAAAGTACTCTTAGTCACCCAGTACTTAACAGGGTTTTCTTTCCCACTTCATAGTGCCAAATTTGTACCTTATTCTTTGTACAAACATAATTCTCCCTTGATGCTACCACCTTTGATTAAATGCAACACACGCTATTTTATTTGACTCAGTTTGTATTTCTATTTAGTCTTTACAACCCAGGGAATTAGCAGATCTCTGAGGATCCACAGGTGAAATAATTGTCAACTTTTTCAATAAACCTTTTTATCTTGAAAAGTATTGCTTTTTGATCATACTATCCCCCTAAACTCTGTAACTGCACAAGTGTCACATATGAAAAGAAGTGATTGCACAATCCATAAAGTTCACACACTGTACTATGTGTGGAGCAGGGAGAGAGAAAAACAAGCTCAGATAAAAAGTGCTACATGTATATAATTTTTTCTGGGTTAATTGCAGCAAGGATATATGCACCATTTCCAAAACAATCCAGAAAGAGTAAGACTTAAAAGGTTTTGGCTTTCTTCAATCATACCCAAGTTTTAATAATAAAAAAATATCATAATCAAAAACAGAATCAGATCTGCCTCATTCCCCCCCCCCTCAAAATATCCTTAGAAATGCACAATGATTTCAGGAAAAGGCTCCCTTCCAGAATTTTCATTCGGCAGTAATATCCAGATAGTTCTGCTGATATATTTCAACCTTTTCAAACCTCAAGAGCAGCATTTTATGTACGTTGTCAAAACTGTCTTGTGCACACATTTGCTTTGCAGGCAGAAATACTGTGGTTCCTTCCAAAAAGGGTGGGGAACAAAGAAGAAAAGACAACAGCAGGGGAAGAAGTTCCTCCTTGACTCACCTTGGTCATTATTTGGGATTGCATAATAGAACAGATGTGGTAAACCCATTTTCTTTTTCAAGATGAACTACTAGTGTCAGCACAGACATGTGTATTGAGTGATCTGTAATGGTTTTGCAAGGATTTCTGACCCCCAGTTGTTTAATAGTAAAACAAAAGACTTTCCACCAACACAGTTCCTATCCTCAATAAATAAAGCTCAGAACATCCAGAAGTAGATTATATGTAAAAAAAAACCTGTTTCAATTGGTTAATCTTAAAATTGCAAACAGTTTTTATTTATATTTTGGTTTTCTGTGTAATCTGGCACTTGGTTTCTCACTCTAGCTTATTAGGAACAGATCGAGCTCCTGATACACATTGAAGTTAAACAAGGGACTTCCACAGTTTGGTTGTTCCTGCTGACACAAGAGGTACAACAGGAGTGACTAAACAAAGTTACTTGCATGCTTACAGAAAGGTAGATCTCTGCATTTGAATTATATTCTTAAATGGTAAGATTGTGTGCTGCAACTTCTTTGGTTCACCTTTTCCTGAACTCTGGGAGACAGCAAGCAACCTAGCACCAGGGATAGTTTAGCTAATAGGGCAAGTGGAATATGGGGGAAAAAACAAGTTTATCACCCACTTCTAAATAGGTGAACATCATCTGTATCTGAAGCTCTTGCACTTTTGCATGGAACCTCAGAAGCAATTCATTAAGATCTGGAGGACAGCAATCAGTGATAAGAACGTTAACATTTAACTGCCAGGAGGTAGGTCACTTTCCACATGCAACCTACAAAGTCCACGAAAGGCTGAAGTGACATGGGAAGAATGTGCAGATGGACACTGTGAGCAAAACATTAAAAAAAATAAGATGGACAGGTCTTTGTTGCAAGACTCCATTGATCTGAGCCTCCACTTGTGCTATGTAGCTATCTTCTCCAGTCAAGGCAGAACTTGGTCAGCTCAACTATGGGAAGGTGTGAATGTTGTATGAGTGTGAATGTGTTTGAATTCCTTTTTCACAAACTCCAAAATCAATATTTTATTGTTGTTGAATCTTTGTGTCTTGTGATACTCACTACATGAGATTAGACTGTATTTCTCAAGAGTAGCCCTGCTACATTACCTCAGTAAAATGCAAGGCGTTGACCTGATTGTATGATAAATGGTATCCTTTGCACAACTGGTCCTATGAAATTTATAAATTTGATTCTATGATTTTCCAAATCCTGATTATTAGATTTTTTCCCCCCTTCTGCTTGGACAAAGATGGCATATAAATAAATAGCAGACGAACAGCCCAGACATTTTCCTTCCATCTTGTGTCATGGACACACAATGTGCCTGCAACTTTCAGCTCTTCTACAAACGCTGGGGTATTTCTAGCCCAATCTTATGCATGTTTATGCAGAAATGCTTCATTTCATTCGACAAGAAATTCAAATCCATGTTCACAGGAGTGAAGTCTTAGTCTTCAAATAAATGCATTTACATATCCTTGCATGCATATAGGGAAAGCCACCATAACAGAAGTCTGTGAGTAAGCTATATGGCTTGAAGGAATAAAGGCTTTGAGTTGTGCTCCTAGACCAGTGATGGCTAATATTTTTCTTGTCGCCTGCCGAAAACGTGCGCATCGGCACCCATAATGCAATGCGTGTGTGACACACACACCCGTGTGCCCCGCCCCCTGCGCATGCAACTTGCCCACGCACTCCCCCGCCCACGCGCATGCACACGCAACCCCCCGCCCCGTTTTGGGTCTAGCAGACCTCCCTGCAGCTTCCTGGGACCAAAAATGGGCCACGGGGGGCACTGCACCCCCCATGGCCCCCCACGCGTTTGCACGACCCCCTGGGCATGCGTGCACATCTCCCACATGCGCCCCGACAGATACCCCAAAATCAGCTGGACAAAATCAGCTGGAGGCCCGCGCGCAAGCACTGTGGAGCTGAGCTGGGCAACGGCTCGCGTGCTCGCAGAGAGGGTTCTGCGTGTCACCTGTGGCACGCATGCCATAGGTTCACCATCACAGTCCTAGACTGTATAGAGCAATCTTTTCCCATCTATCCATCTTCCGCTATCCGGACTTCAACTTAATTCCTAACTAAATTCAACTAAATAGGGATTTTGTTATATAGCAGCCTGTCCAAAAAGCTTTAATATTGCAATCAGGTTGTATACAGGCAGTCCTCAACTTACAACAACTGAGCCCAGAATTTTGATTGTTAAGTCGTTGTGGTCCTCCTGTTGAATCATCACATAGGCAGGCTCGATCTTATAATTATGTTTCTGATGGTTGTTATGTGAGTCACCACGGTCATTAAGTGAAGCACATGGTTAAGCAAATCACAACTCCAGCATTTTTGCTAGAAAATGACAAAAAAAATGTTGCACAGCTAAGGAGTGCGGGTATTCTGCTAGGAGCCACAGGTGCTGGGTAAGGATGCTATACTGAGTACAAGATTCCTGGGATCTCATACTCCACTGCCGAGGTCCTCGGGAGAAAATCGGTGGGTGCAACTTATGAGAGCAAGTTGTGACCTTCCCTGCTGGCTTCCCCCTTGATTGTGCTTGTGGGAAGGTGGCAGGGAAAGTCACAAATGGTCGTCCTGTGGGATGCTGCAACAGTCATAAGCACCAGCTGGTTGCCAAGCACCCAAATCATGATCATGTGATTGTAGGGATGGCTATGATGGTTGGAATTTTGAGGACTAGTCATAAATACCACTTGTTCAATGCTAAGGAACCATCAGTTCCAGGTAGTTCCAGGTCCTCAGATTATGAATGCTCGTTCACTGACCGTTCAAAGATACAACAAATAGTCCGTCATAATCTGAGGACTATCTGGAACTGATGGTTCCTTAGCACCCTCGGTCATCTTTAGAGGCTCTCCTTTAGGTGTCCTGCCAAATAAGGCAAGGAGGGACCTGTTTGTGGAAAGCTTTGCTGAGGATAGAATACCAGGCACTTGCACTGAAGTGTTATCAATGCCTGGTTAAGTCCTTTTTTTCTTCTTCTACAGGAATATAGTTATAAAAACTATAAACATTTTTACAGTCAGCGTTTGATTTTAAGTGCTCATATTATATTGAGATTTTGGTTCTGTATGGTTTTCATTAAATCATTCCTGCTCTGCTTATTCATTCTTTTTACTATTTGATTGTTTGCCATACTTTAAGTAACTATAACTTGCTGAGAGAATTCTGGTTATTGGGCAAATCAGAAATATTAATAACCTCAACTACCACATTTTTGACAGCTTGGACAGAATCACTGTTTGATTATTTATTTCAAAGAGTAAATGAAGTATGTTCAGTATATCATTTTGAAAAATGAAGACTGCTAGAATAAGGTAACACTTCAGTTGCAAAAATTGCTGTGGCTGATTTCTCTTTTTATTACTTCAGCCCACCTTTTACTCAGCTTTTATATGAAGATATTGCCCAACCAGATTGAAAACTATACCCAACTCATTATTTTCATCTGCAGACATATTGAACAAGAAAATAGATTAAAATTGGGGGATTTCAGATATGCAATGAAGTAAGTTTCAGTTCTAATCATTAAATTGCTTCCTTTTATGTTCTGACAAAATTTTGAACCCTGGAATCTGAACAATGCTTAATAGTGTGCCTCATGTTTTATTTCAGTTTTTATTCCAACTATCCTGTGCATTCCTCTCAAAGAACATTACGTGGAAGATCTTTTGGTACTGAGAAAGGTGGATAATAAATAAATCACAAGGGAAGAGGGCACCGAGAAAGAATTGGGAACCCAACAGCTCTTGAGAGCAGTTTGCTATGGTACTTACTCAAGCTGCCCAGCTGTCGAATGACATTTGACAGGGTGATGTTGGTCGCACATTCCAGCTCATTCCGAACACTGGGCAATGTCTGGCGGCACAGGTGCCTTGGCTCGATATTTCTTGTCACTAATGGCATGGTGGATCAGCTTCAAACAGGGCTCTGAAAGATAAAGAATAATCCCCAAACAGGAAAACGATTATATGGCCACATACCTTAGCAACATTAGAGATACATCAATTTTCTAACATATCATAACACAGTTATGTATCCACTCTCTCATAACCTATATTTTTTTAATAAACCTAATTTTGAAGATTGCCAGAAGGAAATCAAAGCCTGACAGTTCCAAACTCCCACCAAAAACTGCCACTGCTGTAACCTGTCCCATATCCATTTATTCAAAACTATATATGGTTTTTATGACTGCTAAATATTTTCAAAAACTATTCTTATTTATTAAATTTATATGCTGCCCATCTCACTATCTAGCAACTTTGGGCACTATAAAGACCAATGTGAAATTTGCATGTTAATTTTAGCTAGGGGGAAGGATAAAAATTTGTCATGCTAGACAAGCTGGATTCTCATGAGAAAACAGGAAGTGTTGATAGCTGACCAGGCAGCTTACTAACAACTGCTTTTTAGCCAGAGGGCTGCACCACTTCTAAATTCCCTCATGATGGAAGCAGTGGTGGGTTTCAAAAAAAATTTTCTGCCAGTTCTGTGGGCGTGGCTTGGTGGGCGTGGCAGGGGAAGGATACTGCAAAATTTCCATTTCCTCCCGATCAGCTGGGACTCGGGAGGCAGAGAATAGATGTGGCGGGGCCAGTCAGATATGGTATTTACTGGTTCTCCGAACTACTCAAAATTTCCACTACCGGTTCTCAAGAGCTGGTCAGAACCTGCTGAAACCCACCTCTGGATGGAAGGCTTTCCTACTAATGCATCTGCATTTTTAAAACAGCCGTTTTACTCTACAGAACAACACAGTAGGCCAGTGGTTCTCAACCTACCTAATGCCGCGCCCCACCCTGCTGCTGCGCCCGCCGCCGCCATTTGGGTTATTTTACCCTCTGCACATGCACAAAGTGTTCTGCGCATGCGCAGAGGGTAAAGGAACCCAAATGGCGGTGTCTGGGCAAAGTCTCCCGACCCCTGTGAAAGGGTCATTCCAGTGCTGTGGAGTTGGAGTTGGAGTTGGAGTCGAGGAGTCGGAGGAAATTTTGGGTACCTGGAGTCGGAGTCGGAGTCGGAAGTACAAAAAACTGAGGAGTCGGAGTCGGAGTCGGAACATTTATCTACCGACTCCACAGCCCTGGTCAGTGCTGTGGAGTCGGAGTCGGAGGAAATTTTGGGTACCTGGAGTCGGAGTCGGAAGTACAAAAAACTGAGGAGTCGGAGTCGGAACATTTATCTACCGACTCCACAGCCCTGGGTCATTCGACCCCCAAAGGGGTCGCGACCCCCAGGTTGAGAACCGCTGCAGTAGGCAATGACCTATCACAATCAGATAAATGCCACACCTTTTGAAATTATTATACAAGCTCAGAAAGATTCTGAAGGACAATCATGCTTGTTTGCCTTTCCCAAACTTTTTTTTTATCAAGGCATCTGTAATTCAGTTAACCTAACACTTAAAGAAAGCATGTATTAATAAATATTAATTAAACAAGATAATGTGTAGGTTTGAGTTGCCTAAATCAAATTAAATATTTTACAGCCACTAGGGGTAAAAATGTCAAAATACAGAATGATACTCTTTTGACGTTCACTACCTTTCCACCTACTATAAAACTAACCATCCGATTTTCAGCAATCATAAAATATTGAAGTGCCTGTATGCTCATGCCATTCATCTTCAAAAGACACTGATATTTCTCTTCAAGAATTTGCACTCTGTTGGAGAACACAGCCGTGTGTTTATGAGCTGTCCAACTAATGAAAATAAAATATACTGCATTTAATTAGCTAATTTTCAAGGAAGAAAAGGGAACCCACCCTCTCCGAAGTTGGGCAGCAAGCAGCTTTCTTAAAGGAGGCAGCTGTCTTGTGACAAATGCTCTGATCTGCTGTGGGATGGAATGGGGGGGGGGAGAGAGAAGCAGGAAGCTGACAGCTTGGGGAACATGGCTTCCTGTCACCAACAGCAACAATCCAAGACTCTTTTTTCTTTTTTTTTAAGTCAGCTGTTTATGCTTGACTTTGAACCACCTTTTTATAGTCTCTGTGGCAGCTGGCAGCTTATCTCTGAGGTCCAGGAGTCATTCCTGAATGCTTTTCTATCAGGGTGTTAAGGGACCGAAGCTGATTTAGCTTTTGCTAATTACCTCCCAAGCCAAAATCTGAATTTCCAAATTTGACCTACCACTGCAGAGGAGTCCAAGATCTAGAGGGTACAGAACAACATCCAAGGTTTTATGTGTAACACAAAGTTACAGTGGGGAGGGGGGAAAAAACCCTAAAATTAACCATTGGAGCAAAGAGCAGCCAGGAAACCTTAAAATAAATTAATTTACCTATTACCAAGATATCCTATGCTTGGGTATCTCAGAGATCAGTCTACATCAGTGATGACTTACCTTTTTTGGCTCGGTTGCCAAAAGGGCGCGCGCGTGATAGCGTGCATGCCCACACCCATAATGCAATGCCCTCCCCCGCACATGCGCACAACCATCGCACTGCCCCCCGCACATGCACACAAACCCCCATGCTTTCCCCCACGCCTCTGGACTTCCGGTAGGCCCGTTGGGATTGTTTTTCGCTCTCCCCAGGGTTCAGGAAAGCCTCCTGAAGCCTGGAGACGGCGAAAAATGGCCCAACAGGCCAACCGGAAGTTCGGAAACGAAACGGAAGTGGAGCTGCCCTACTACTTACCTTCAGATAGTTACAACCAGGCCTCACACACCTTGGCCCATTTCTTCTGCAGCTGGCAAGGCTTTCCTGAAGGCCTCTGCAGCCGATAACAGAGTTCCTGAACGATCCGGAGCTCTGTTATCATCTACAGAGGCCTTCAGGAAAGCCTTGCCAGCTGCAGAAGAAATGGGCAGAGGTGTGCGAGGCCTGGCTGCAACTGTCCAAAGCTGAAGAAGTTCCTGAAGACCTCTGTCAGTGAAAAGGAGGCTGGAGGTGACGCAACACAAGTGAACTTCCGGTTGGCCGTTGGCCTGTTTTTCGCCATCCCCAGACTTCAGACGACTTTCCTGAAGCCTGCCCTGGGGAGAACAAAAACGGCCAAAAAGAAAGGCAAAAATCAGCTGGCCAGCACGCGCATGTGTGCTGGAGCTAACACAGGGCAAAGAGCCGAGGTGGCGCAGCAGTTAGAGAGGGGTACTGCAGGCCACTTTAGCTGACTATGATCCGCAGGTCAGTGGTTCAAATCTCACCGGCTCAAGGTTGACTCAGCCTTCCAGCCTTCCGAGGTAGGTAAAATGAGGACCCAGATTGTTGTGGGCAATGTAAATATACATTGCTTACTGGCGTAAACCGCTTAGAGAGTGCTTGCACTGTGAGGTGGTATATAAATCTCACAAATAAATAAATAAATAAATAAATAAATAAATAAATAAATAAATAAATAAATAAATAAATAAATAAATAAATAAATAAATAAATAAATAAATGCCTCGCGTGCCCTCAGATATGGCTCCATGTGCCACCTGTAGCACATGTGCCATAGGTTCGCCATCACTGGTCTAGATATTGTGCTCATAATCACAATTATTAGCAAAAACTTCTAGTGCTGATTTTGTAATAAGTGAATTTGGTATCTTAATATATAAGGTGGTGTCTCAATCCTCATGTTACTTCTGCAGTGCTGTTTTTACTAAACTTTTTAATTGGGAAACAGGTTAAGTAAGATATATTTCAAGCTATTACAATGTTCTTGGCAAGTCTGGTTCTGAACTTAACTCAAAGGTTAGCTTCAAATGGATGGTTTTCCCTACAGTGATTAGCTTCAGAGAAGGATTATCATCCTTCCGATGACACACACCTGGTTTGCTAAATGTCAGCTACTGTTATACAGTATGTTGAAAATGGGAATATCACTCTGAAGAGATGCACAAAGGCAACCTTTGTCAATTCTTAGGAATCTGCAAAGCAAACCTACTGTAGGTCACTATTTGAAAAATAGAAAAAAAATATTTACAAAATTCTCATTGCCGTAATATTTGCCTGTTCATACACTTAAGTTAGCCCAAATGGTGCATTATATTGTCAAAATTTTGAATCAAGGTAGCTAAAATCCACTAACTTAAAGGACGCATACAAAAACCTGGGATGTTTGGTTTAACAAAGCAGGAAAGAACAGTTGAAATGTCTATTGAGACAAAGACTAAAGTGAGAGGTAGCAATACAAAAGCGGAAATGGAAGTGCAACTGTAAGCACATGCTGGTGGAGTAAGAATATCACAAAGCCACCAGTTATATAGAAATAACACTGAAGAAAACCACACTCCTTCAGAAATGAAAGGAGAAAGCCCCAGCTTAATTTGAAAAAAATGGTTGAAAATAAGGTTTTTCAGCTAAGGATTATGAGAAGTGAAATCCAAACGCATCTGGAAAACACCAGCTTGGGGGAAGTCTGATCCGAACGATGAAATGGGCATCCTCCTAAAATCATATGAGCATGCATTTTAACCTCAAATCCTACAGTAACAGCCTTTCTGCCATGTGGCAGCAGGCTACATTTCAAGAGAGATATATATATATATATATATATATATATATATATATATATATATATATATATATATATATATATATATATATATATATATATATATATATATATATATATATATATATATATATATATATATATCTTGAAATGTAGCCTGCTGCCACATGAAAGTTCTAACACATTGCTTATTAAATATTTCTGGTACTATAAACTGCAATGTTGGAAGAGGAGATTCACCACTTGCATACAGTGCAGATTTGGCTGGAAAAAACATGCTATCATTTGTGTGAAGATACCACTAAGGTTTCAGACTATACAAACAAACAATAGCTTGTAAATGGTTCAACCACCAAAAAGAGGAGGGGCACCCAAAACATAATACAGCAAAAGTACCTCAGAGGATGTATACAGGACTCATGTGCCCGTGTGAAGAAATCAGGAATTTTTTCACTGTCGTAAATCACAAAAATGCTTATAGAAGGATTACTTCAGGTAAACCATTCTTTTAGTATGCTGCTTTTTCCCCTGCTTGAAAACTAACAGTGAACACTGAAAGGAAGGAAATGAACAAGAGCCCCACCCTCACCTAAAATAACAGCAAGAGAAACTACAAATAAAACATTACTGATGAAGTTGACTCCCAATCTCATAACTGAAGTAGAACCCCCCCTCCCTTTTTTTTAAGAGAAACTATCTCCTGGACAATATGTGTGTGTGGGGGGGGGGGTGGGGGGTGGGAAACAACCCTCCAAATCAACATTGCCACAACAATTCTCCTCTAATGACATACCACACTTTAATATCAAGTATCTTTTAGGATATACATCCAAAATACTGCTATAATGATTTTGACAGCAATCCACTCAGTATGTTAAAGGAAAGAATTTGCTTAACCATGTCAGCAATTATACCTCTGGTTTAAAAAAGCCTAGTTCCCCTTTGGACTTTCTGAATGTTTGCATATCTTTATTGCTGAATGTTACCAGAGGTTATGTAGATCCCAGTGGTATATAAAAAGGATCTACTGAGCCACTAACATCAAAGTTGGGTGTTTGTTTCATTCATTTCCTAACATCATTCAACATGTAAGGTGTCAGTGTGAAAAATAAACCAGCTCCTTAGATTCGTTATCTGGGTGAACCAACTTTAAATGCAAAAATTGCAATCAAATATTTCCTGTTACCACTTTCATACACTGCTATGTAGAAATATTGATCCATTTCTCCAAGGCAAACTTCTTCAACTCGGTAACGTATATTTTCTAGACCAGGGGTGTCAAACTCGATTTCATTGAGGGATGCATCAGGGTTGAGTTTGACCTGAGGGGGACGTGGCCAGCTAGATGTCACTTGTATCAGGGTGCCTGAGCGCTCTGCCAGTGAAAATGGAGCTTGGGAGGGCTGCGCACAACCCTCCCTAGCTCCGTTTTCACTGGCAGAGGCACTGCGGGCCGGTCCTTCGCCGTTTTCAGGGCAGCCCCAAGAGGGCCAGATCTAAGCACCCCGCGGGCCTTAGGTTTGACACCCCTGTTCTAGACGGACTGTTCATTCTAGTCCAGTGTTTCCCAACCTTGGCAACTTGAAGATATCTGGACTTCAACTCCCAGAATTCCCCAGCCAGCAAATGCTGGCTGGGGAATTCTGGGAGTTGAAGTCCAGATATCTTCAAGTTGCCAAGGTTGGGAAACACTGTTCTAGTCGTTATCACATTTGTTGGGTTTAAATTGGAAATCTGAGTTACAGTGGTGCTTAAAAGTTTGCAAACTCTTTTGAATTTTCAGTATTTCTGCATAAATATGACCCAAAATGTGAACTGTTTTCTACACATCCCAAAACTAAAGAGAATTCAATAAACAAATGAGTCAAAAATTACACTTGTTCATTTATTTATTGAGGTAATAGATCCAAAGCTAGCCCATATTTATGCAGAGAGATTGAAATTTTAGCCACCATTCAAATTTTAGCCACCATTCCAAACAGTGAATCTATTCTTCATCTCTAAAAGCATTAATGACTATGGAAGTCATCAGAAATTTCTGGGTGGGGTATGACACGCTCTCAGAATCTGTGATGAAAACTTCATTGAAGTGTTAATTTTTTTTGTAGGGCAACCCCAAATTAGCCCCGATTGTTAATGAAGTACTTATACAACTGGTCCTAGATAGCCCTTTAACTCAAGAGACTGAACTGGGAGAGTGTCACTAAACTAAAAGAATGCTCATAACTCGATGACTACCTATATTATAAAAGTAATATCACTAAAGGATTTTTATGTCATTTCTACAAATTATCATCAGTAATTTCATCCATTTTCATCTGACTTAGAATACTTGGAAGATTCTAAATATATTTTAGTGTACGTGGCAATCTTTAACTCTAAATGTCTCTGTTGGGATGGGCGATGGATTCATGTGTCATTAACCAAAGAACGTTTGAGGTTATTTACCCAGGTATGGAAAGCAATCGAATAAATAGAATAAAACTATTCTATTTCCCCATATCGAACGCTGAGCAAAGGCTAAAGGACAATTGCATCTGAGGCTATTTAAACACATTTATAAATCTGATGCAGAGGAACAAGGAGATGGCATTGAAGAGGATACATGTCAATCACTGGTAAAACATGGGCTTAGCCTAGAACCAGGAAGAGAGGAGAAAAACTGAAGGCTGCCCTGCCTTGACTCTCTTTGGTAGAAGGGGAAACAATGCCATATTTTCAAGAGTCTATTGTTATAAGCTATAAATTGATTGAGTTCTAGCATTTCTTGTGATATTTGTTTCCTGATCTGGTCTATTTTGAAGAGTTAACACCTGAGATACAACCAAATTCATCTGGGATTCAAATTGGGGCTCAATGGCTCAACCGTTTTAAAGATGCTAAGTTTGTCAGCTGGAAAGCTGACAGCCCGGGTTCAAGACCCCAGTGCCGCACGACAGGTGAGCTCCCTATTACTTGCCTCAGCTCCTGCCCACCTAGCAGTTTGAAAGCATGCAAATATGAATGGATAAATAGATGCCACTTTGGTGGGAAGGTAACAGTGTTATGTGCACTTCCGCATATAGTCATGCTGGCCACTACTACAGAAATGTCTTCCGACAACGCTGGCTCCCTCAGCTAAGAAACGGAGATGAGCACTGCTCCCTAAGAGTCAGACTTGACTGGACAAGGGAAACCTTTCCCTGAGATTCAAAACAGGATCCAGAAAAACAGCCGCTGAGTGCAATTATGCATCTTTTCAGATCTCCCTGGTCAACTAGAAGCTGGGAATAGAAACGGGTTAGGAGGGGTAGGATGAGAGGACAACTATGGTGGGGGCAGAAAGTAGACACCCTTCTTCTATACTTTCAATCCCTCACATCTTCAATCAAATACCTGAATAGAAACCTTGTTAAAATATCTGCAGATCCACATAACAAAACCAAGCAGCACAATTTTCCAGCTTCTTAGGAACAGCTTTTCATAATACCCAGTGGTAGATCACACACACCAGAAGATCTAGAAAAAAATGGTGGAGGGGAGAACTAAAGGGTCAAAATTTTAAATTTCTATCAGGCCACCAAATCAGAAATCTTATTTGTTTTTACCAAGGAAAGACCAGTTGTTATTTCCGGAGTCTAAAGACAGTGAGTTCTCTCAGGAGTTAGTAATTCCTTTGGAAAATTGCCAGGAAGAACAGTTTCAAGTAATTCTGAAAAGCCAGGAAAAGGGAGGAAATGATAGATATTAGAAACCTTTAAAAGGAAGGTCCAGAAGAAAATTCTGCATCCTGCCAAAAAAGGATGCTGTAACCTACCGGTATCTAAGAGAGAAGCCCCAGTAACAAGCACTGCACAAGTAATTATTCAAGACACCATTGTTATATCATGTCATATCCTCCTATAATAAGCACTTACACTTTGCCATTATCTCAAATGCAGATTTCTGTCATTTACAGGCAGCTATAGCTAACAGACAAACAATATTTAGAAAAGAGAAGTTATGGTTTTAACTGATTATTTCCTCCCCCCACCATCCCTGCCCAAATAATTTATCTTTCTCTCTTTACATATTGTCTTAAAGAGCTCAGTTACAGAACAGTAGAAATGCTAACTATACAACAATTAAATTGTCTTTAAGACAAGCAGATATTAAAAACAAAATATACTGTGAACTGTCCAAAAAGACTTTAATTAATGCTTTCCTCGACAATTCAGCCTTAAATCCTCATTTCCTGCTCATAAGAATTGACTCATACATAGCCTTAGTTACATCTTTCTTAGAGAGTATGCTTTTCTTTATAGAACCAAGGATGGACTAATATTCCATAATGCCCAAATGTTTGTATACATGCATGAAATTTACACAGGTGTTTCTGTAGGTTTAACCCCTAGAAGATATTTCCCATAATCATCCAACATAATCAAACTTACAATAGAAATTTATTAATTAATGTATATTCTGCAAAGTGACAATGCATGCTTAAGCTTTCGGATTGTCTTAATGGCTTCTTTTGCAATAGTCTAGATTTTAAAATAATCCTTAGCACACGAGGACTAAGTTTGCATGGGTAAACTAAGCTGAAATAAATTTGAATAACTTGTGGTACAGCGTGTTGTGGAAACACAGCAACTCGTTGCCGTGTTGTATGAAGTAGGGCCTTTCCATAAAGCCATAATACATAAAGCCATAATATCAGTTATTTATCCAGGCATGGCATGTTATGTAAGCATAGCAATTCTGTTTTGTTAGCGTTAGCACATTATACAAACTAATCTGTTCAATTGAACTGAAATTCTGATTAGTTTTTCCTATCTACACAGATGGAAGAGAAGTAGGAATGCTTTAACCCGACACCTGTGCAGATAGCTATTTCTAGCCATAATGCTAAATAATGGTTTATCATTACACATAACAATTTTGCTATTACCCCACCCAGCTGATCATAGTCAGGAAAAGGGGAAAACTGGAAAGAGATTTCAGAACAAGAATTGTTGTTTCCTATTCCACATCTTAGCAGTTGTGAACCCAACCCTAGTTATAACAACCAATAGCTAAGCTATACCTTACAGCAGGGGTCTCCAACCTTGGCAACTTTAAGACTTGTGGACTTCAACTTCCAGAATTCCTCAGCCAGCTTTGCTGGCTGAGGAACTCTGGGAGTTGAAGTCCACAAGTCTTAAAGTTGCCAAGGTTGGAACCCCTGTCTTACAGTATAGGTAGTCCTTGACTTACAATAGTTTATTTAGTGGCCGTTCAAAGTTAAAATATCACTGAAAAAAGTGACCATTGTGACAGTTTTTCACACTTGCAACCACTACAGCATCCCCATGGTCATGTCACCAAAATTCAGATGCTTGGCAACTGACTTATATTTATGACGGTTGCAGTGTCCCGGGGTCACGTGATCATCTTTTGCAACCCTTTGACAAACAAAGTCAATGGGGAAGCCAGATTCACTGAACAACCATGTTACTAATTTAACAAGTGCGGTGACTCACTTAACAACTGTGGCAAGAAAGGTCATAAAATGGGACAAAACTCACTTAACAAATGCCTCACTTTGCAACATAAATTTCAGGCCTCAATTGTGGTAATACGTTGAGGACTATCTGTATTTAGTCAAAGGCAAAATGTTCAAGATATAAATTTTCATTTTTTTTATGATTCCCCTTAAACCACCTTTGAGTATACAGTTATTACAGTTGAATGTTCAATCCAAGAGATAGAAGGCACTTTTACAGATTATGCAGAGTCGGAAGGGACCTTGCAGGTCATCTAGTCCAACCCCCTGCCCAAGCAGCAGACCCTTACCTCTGCCTCTACCTAGGATTGAACTCACAACCTCCTGATTGTGAGGCAAGAGCTCTACCTCTAGGCCACAGCAGTTTTGTTTTACTACAGATTAATCTGACAGAACAGATCTGGGATCTGTTGTTCATCAAAGGTGTAAGCAAAGGTACAACCAAAGGATCCAAACCGTGTAGGTGAAACCAGCATTAGTTGGCTATACTGAAAAAATGACAAGAAGTAATCTCCACTGAATTCAACAAGCGTTACCTCCAAAGAGCATCACTGTGGTTTAATTCAGTCTTTAAAAAAGACAATGAACAGAAAACAGAAATCCCAAAACAAGCCAGATATAAATTATAACTATGCCATAGTGAGAGGCTACTGCAGAGATTGGCTTATCTTTAAATCCATCTTATGCTCTCCAGAAACACTAGAGCAATTGCAAGGATATTAAGAACATCTTTAAATGCTTGTGGCAAAAGCATACATCTTCAAATGACAAGACTGAAAACTATAAATTGAAAACCAGCTACTATGCATTCTTTTGCCAGGCTCAACAACATTTCACAATTAATGCTACACATTTAAAAGCTGAATTGATGCCAGTATGTAAATATATCTAAACATGGTTGCCTGTCCTCATTTGTGTATGGCTGCCATATTGTTTTCTCTACCTGGGAAATGAAAGCATCAGTTGCTTCCCTACACAAAGATTTGCACGCATTTCTCTTTTAGAGATTTTCCCTGTATAGTCACAATGCAACTAGTTAGGAATGATTTATCTGCCGACATTCTTCAGGACAGATATCTAAAACTGTGCCATTTAAGTAGCTCCCCTTTCCTTAATTCAGTTTTTAAATTATGCACTACACTTTCAATAGCCATTCTAAATTACTGAAATAAAGCAGCTTTTCTATAATACCTACAGCTCTTTCTAATTCACCTCATACCTTACACCTTATACAATTAATTATATTCCGATATCCAATTTCTTCACCTTACCATTTGTTGGGAAATACTGGGAAGATAAGTCTTTTCTTAATAATTAAATGTAAATAGCTCACTAAATATAATCCAATTACTTTAAGAAAAATCATTACAATATGTGCATGCATTTTTGCCCAAACAGTTTTAGTATTTTAAATTAATCATTGCTGAATACTTATTAAGTCAACCTCTGACATTACAAAATCTACAACTGCCAATTTCTTTTTCTTAAGGTATTTTTACGGATAGCTTTAGATTTCATTATTTTTCTCAGAAGTATTTTTCTCAGAAGTATCTTAAACATTTGAATTAAGAATTGAATAAAGCTTCCAAACAATAAGAATGATTATTACAAGAACATATACGTTGGAATCAGAATAGGACAGCTTTATAAATTTTACAAAATAGCCAGGTTAAATGGGCTATTAGCAAAACAATCACTGTGATATAAGAAAGATGGATATACCAGTCTGCATTCATGGGTTCTACCTCCAAACTTCCCTTTTAAGTAAATAGCTAAGCAAACCAAGATTTGTACTGATTTGAGAAAAGCATTCATCTCTTAATAGGACTGCTTTTGCTAGCCGTGTCAATATTTCTGATAAAAACTCTGTACTTGATTACAGTCCAAGTAGTCCTCAACTTATGACTGGTCACTTAGCGACTGCCCGAAGTTATGATGGAGCCCCCCCAAAAGCTACTTATGGTTTCAAAGTTCCAACATTGCCTTTTCCCATGGTCACATGACTACATTCAGCAACTGAACCACATTTGTAGCCATTTACAACACCCTGTGGTCACATGACTGCAATTTACAATGTTTTGGCCAGAAACTGGCATTTACTTCTGATTACCAGCCAAAAATGGCTCCTAACGAAAAATGGGTTTCCTTACAACTGCGGCACTCGCTTAATTGCCATGAAAAAGTTTGTAAAATTGATCCAATCACATGGTGACCCCCCTTTACAATTATCATGGCTTGTGACTCTAATTTCTAGTTTCAATTTATAGTTGGAACTTGAGGACTACCTGTAGAAGTATCCCTCTGAAGCTAGAAAACGGGACAGGTTTACTTCTGCAATTCTGCTACCCTTTGGAGGCACTACGCTCATGACAGCAGAAGTAAAGATACCTATCTTTCTTTCCATCTTCACATTTGGAGTCAGAAGAAAAAGCAAAGGATTATTTTGCTGTCACGTCACTGATGCACTCTAGACTGCAATCTAAGCAGAAAGCCACAGCCTTCTCCCCCAAAGATGGAGAGAGAAAAAGGTTTGGCACAGTTGGAAGCCAGGCTATTCTTAGAACCACAACCATAGCTTGAGGCTAGTGAGAGGCTGGCCCTCCTATTACATTCAAGGAGGCAATGAGGCACTTGCTCTGATGAATAGAACTACAGGTTCCCACAGTTGGAGAGTAACCTCTGCCCATCTTAAAGTACAGTTGTAGACAACTCATTGACTTTTCTCATAAATCAGTAGCATTTTACAGGAAGAGATCAATCAATCCTGAATTTCACAATGTCTTCAGAAAAAAATATTTTAAAGATACTCGATTCAAAACCAAATCTGAAATGTCCATTGAAAGGATAAAGTAGAATGGCTTCATAAAACCAAGAGAATCAGCACAGATTTGGCAAATTCTCTACCCCATTATACATAATTATACATAATGCAGTAATTCAACATCTACAGCAATTTTAACAATGTTGTTTTTTTTTCTCACATCTTTTCTAGGGAACTCAAAGATAATCTAGGAGATTATGCAGAAGAATGAAGATAAACAAGTCCAAGAAGACAGTAACTGATAGGAAATCCCTGAATTCAGAACACAATACTACATATATATTGCAATTTTAAAAACTGCACGAAAGTATATCACAAATCCAAGTAGAATTTACTTGCATCCAAATGTTTTAAACAGATAAAGAATATACAAGAAAAAAAATCTTATTCGTAAATCTAACAATACTTTGTATTTGGTACATAAAGTACTAGTAAAACTAGTAATTCTAGCTATATCAAAATTATTCCCATAGCTAATGAACAAAAACTCATCAGTTATTTTTCTTCTCTCTAGATAATCAGTATTAATGAAATTCTAATACTCTTATATGAGTTGATATTTTTCTATGCCTCTTGCAGCTACCGTATAGCAAAACTAAGAGCGAAAATTGTTGGAATACAAAAAAGGGGGAACGATCCATTTTTTATCCAACTGATCTTTACACTTACAAAAAAATCATTAACTTTTATTCTTATTGATCCAACAACCTGCTTTTTGCATAGGCCCATCAAAAGTACTGATATAAGAAATTAGAGGGTATATGGTTGAATTTTCTAGAGATCATGCACATCACTCTCCAAATTCCCAAAAGTATACGTACATATGCATACATATGCATACACAAACAGGCCCATATCTTGCTCTTAGGCACAGGAATTTTTCTGCCAACTTAATTCCAACATAGGGTGTGTGTGTGTGTTTTTGATACAATATAGACTGCATCTATTTCTCCAGATACCTTGAGAATTCCCACTCCAAGTAACTCTCCAAATTACCACCATAACATCTTCCTAACCAGGGAAGCCAGGGTATAAAACTAATCCATATGCCTGAGTAATATGCATTCCTTTCCTTATCAAAGGATGCTCATTTCCATGCAAAGCATCAATAGGAGCAATTTCCTGTCATGTCATTCCACTAAACCTTTATCAACAGACTCCAGAACATCAGAGTTTTTCCTGGGTACATATTGGATGGATTCCAATATCCATGGAAGAGAACTCCAACATCACTAAAGCCAATGGCTCCGTTTTGGCCTCCTGACATTTTAAAGTGTTTCAACAATAAGGCTAAAAGTGTCCTGTTTTTTAAAGGCAAGAGTTGGGGTGGAAATGAAACCAGGAGGCCTCTGGAAGGCAAAGTTCTCCATTTATCTCCCATAATATGGATAAAAATAAATTTTCCAATATGATTCTAGGCCATTTTAAAAATTGGGAGGATTAAGGGTGGGGATGTGGTAGCAGCTTTACCTCTCACCCCCATTCAAAATATTAAGCTATAATGTGGGGCCTTGGTTTACCCTGAAGCATAAATCCAGCCAATGTGATCTGTAAACCACTGTTAATGGCTTTCAGACCATTATGTCTTGTTCAAAAGTACTGTACTCAACAAATTATTAAAAGAAACTATATTATGATCTGGGAGATTGACTACTTTCCCCCACTTATGGTCAGCATGGGTGTTTCCCTATTTTATAGGGAAACAGCCCTCCTTTCTCTTTATTGCTTATTACACCAATTTCCCTTTCTCAATGGAAAATTATTCTACCATTAGTATTTTCTATTTTAGATAGAACATTCTTAAATCCCATAGGTTCCTTAATCAACTAGTACATGATTAGGTCATCATATCTGTTTAGAGAGACTCCACCTTCTTGCTTCATTTTATTTAGTCTTTCCTGCATCAGCATTTTCCTTGTCTATGAATCACAGCAAGAAGTGTGTTCCAAGACCCTATTAAAGCCACAGAATTGCTTTCCTGTTCCTCTATTACTTTATTCAGTTTCATTGAGTACATCACTCCAGTGCCTTTCTTTTTACCAAGATAAATGCCAGAATGGGCTGATTTTCTTTTGGCCTCAATGTTCCCAGGTCCTTCCCTACCATCTTATCCACAAAAATAAGCAACATCACATTAAAAACAAAGCTTTCCCTATTCCTTGTAACAGATTGTGTACTTAAAAGTATCCCTATGAACTATCTTCGCTAAGAGGAATGTTATTATGAAAAGTACAATGCATACAGACTACATTTTCAAAGAATAGCAATTTAGCTTAGAAACACACTATTGTTTTATACTATTTACCAAAGCGATATTAAAAGACCCTCAACTTATGACATATATAAAGACATTCCATATACAATTGACATCGCATACCAAACAGAAATGAAAGGCTTTACAAATTTACACTGGGAATTTTTTACTTAGTATGTGCAAATTACAATCCTAAATATAATTACAACAGGATACATTCCTTAGATAAATTGTTTATGTTAACAATGTTAATATCCCATCATTCCCCAAGGAGTTCTGAACACAACAGTTTCCCTCCCTCGCAGTATCTACATATCTTCCTTGGGATGAAGGCTAAACCTACAAATAGCATTGGCCCAAATTTCCATGTATTGTAGACTAACAGAACTCTCTTACATCCAATTGTTTTCAAACGCTCTACAAACACCATATACCAAAACGATTCACAGTAAAAATTCAAAGTAATCTGGGATGAATAAATTCTTCCCCTCCAGATACTACATACACTATATATATACATAGTTTGACTGGACTGTTCTATGAAGAAGCAAGTGCCTACACTAACTGTTAAATATTGAACTTCCTGGTTTTACACCACTAGCTTCACTTCCTTATCATGAGTGAAAGAATGTGGGAGCATAGACATTGGGAACTGGGCAGAATACAAATGTAATAAATGAAGCAGAGCTATTTACAAAAAACCTTATCGCAGGGTAAATTGATCAATACAGGTGGCTTATGATCACAACTGAGTGCAAAATTTCTGTTAAGTGAGATGTTTGTTAAGTGAGTTTCGCCCCATTTTATGACCTTTCTTGCCACAGGTGTTAAGTGAATCTCTGAAGTTGATAAGTTAGTAATCCGGTTAAGTGAATCTGGCTTCCCCACTGGTTTGCTTGTCAGAAGATCGCAAAAGATGATCCCATGACCTTGGAACACAGCAACTCTCATAAATATGAGCCAGTTGCCGAGCATCTGAATTTTGATCAGATGACCATGGGAATACCGCAAAGGTCATAACTGTGAAAAAATGGTCATAAGTCACATTTTTCAATCACATTGTAATTTCGAACACTCACTAAACAAACTGTTGAAAGTCGAGGACTACCTGTATTCCCAATAACCACACAATCTGGTTATCTAAAAGCCATTTTAGACCAACATAATATTTTCCTCTTTTGAAAAACCACCCCACTGCCTTTAGTAAGATTCTTTCGAACAGTAAAAACTATACATCTACTGTAATTCTTTACAACAATACCTGTACAAGCAGCCAACTGATTGCAAACAGAGTAGGGCCAGTATAGATATGGGCCAAAGCAGAAACTATACAACACTATTATAAACTATAAAACACTATAGCAGAAACTATATAACACTATTCCCGAATAGATAGGTTAGACCAGAATCCAAGTGTAGTTCTCAGATTTCCCATCTAACACGAACATGGAAAATAGATTATTGTCTTTGTATGGTGCAATGAGAACAGCAGAGTCTTGGGTCCCATGAATGCTAACAAATATGTTACAGGATAAACTTGCAGGTTTCATAACCTTCAAAAAGGAGGCGGCATGAACCTTCACCTTCAATCCAACCTGAACACCCTTCTCACTTTAAGTTGTAATTTTAAAAAGGAACAACACGTCCATGTAAGACAAGTTTAAAACATTTTTAAAAGTTCTCTCCCCGCCCCTCCCTTATGAAAATAACTCGGGGAGGAGGAAGAGGGACAAGTAACCAGGAGAAAGCTCTAGAGTAGGAAGGGCTCCTGATTTTGGCTTTCGCCTTGACCACGAATTCTCGGGCACGGGGCTCCGAAATCCTTACCGCGAGCCCCATTCACTTACTTCAGCCATCGCTGTGCACTTGGGAGGATGTCGGTGAGCCAGTGGGAAGCAGAAGCCGCGGACCCAAAGTTTGTATTGTCCCACTCCAGTACCAGGCGCCATTCGTAGGACAAGCCACGCCCCTCACCTGTCTGGGGCACCACCCGCATAGGCCACGCCTCCGCGGCGGTCGCCTCCTCTACGTCACCCCCAATGGCGCCACTCCCACTACGATATAGAGCACCTTTCCAGTTTACCTCTCCCCCACAGCTCTTTAAGGCGACCCCTGGTCTTTTTCTTCTCCACATCCCCTCCCATCCCCTCCTGTCACTGAGCGAGGCTTACCCGCCTACGGCCGCCTTCTCCGACACACTTCCGCTCAGCTCTTCACCACCGAAGCGAACCGTCCCAACCGTCCGCCATTCCACGGCTTTCCCCCTCAGCTTCCCCTCACCGATCGTAGTTCCACCTACTCCACCGGTCCGTTTTCTCATTGGCTCTCGGGCGTCTTCCCGCTCTCGCTGGATTGGCCGAGTTCCTCTGCCTGTCAAACATTACCCTACGCGATTTGCGTAGCCGGCCAACTTCCTTTTTTTTTTCTTTCGACGACCACACCCTACGAAGCCTTTTTTTTTTAAAGAAAGAAAAAACGTAAACAATATGGGCCTTACCATATTCTGAGACTAGCAGGGGGATTCATGTGGAGAGAAGAGTTTCGGACAAGGGGTGACAGTAGGCTTCGAAAAGAAGGGATCGTCGCACGTTGTCACTGAAAGAGAAAAAGAAGGCATTACTTGCGTTCTGTCTTCTCATTGATTTATTAGATTTTTAAAGCCCCCTGTTTTGGTTTGCTCTCCCTTCATTCTGCTTCGCTAGACTGGTCTGCTCTATAATGCTGAGGTTGGAGGGGGGGGAAAGGGTGAGTCACCTGGCGTTCGGGAGGTATTATTGCAGTACGGGAAAGTTTGGGGAGTTCCAGATTGAAAAAACGGAGAGGAAAAGCGAAGCGACGGGCGGCGTCGGGAGGGTTGGGGCGGGGTGTGTGTGCCAGGCTGCTTTCACACGTTACGCAGCAGCATGGTCACTGGGCTTTTTTTTGGTTCCAAGGGCTTTTTTCCCCTACAACGTCCTTTTCTTCGTACCATTTCTGAGACGGCTCGTTGCGGGGAAGTACCCAGCCTCAATTTAGTGCCCTCCCCTTGTACGAACTACGACTCCCAGAATTCCCAGTGCGCCGAGCGAACACGCGGGGCATCGGCTTGGAATTCGGGGAGTTGTAGTCTTAACTCGGTTCCGCAGGTTGATAGCTCTTACTTTAAGAATTGCAAACTTTGTTCCTTTTTTTTAAATCCCATCTTTCTGCGTGTATTTATGAACGCTTTAATTATGCTCCCTCACTTTAATCCAATTCACGCACAAGTCTTGACATCCCCCACCCCATTCTCATAGATGGCAAGGTCCTCTTCGAACATGGACGAACATCATCATCATGAACGCTAATCTATTTTCTCAGTTTGGTTGGGGGGGGGGGATCCCTAATCAAATGGACTGGCTTAAGCTACAAGCACACACACAAACACACACTGAGTCAGGGATGAAATTCAAAATGTTTCCCTACTGGTTCTGTGGGCAGGCTTGGTGGGTGTGGCAGGGGAAGGATACTGCAAAATCTTCATTCCCACCCCACTCTGGGGCCAGCCAGAGGTGGTATTTGCCGGTTCTCCGGACTACTCAAAATTTCCGCTACCGGTTCCCCAGAACCTGTCAGAACCTGCTGAATTTCACCCCTGCACTGAGCGCAGCTGCTAGGTGGGTGGCTGGCTTGGTTAATCAGAAACCTGTTCAGGCAAAGCAAGCCCCACAGACTTGCCAGAGGCGATTTCAACATCCTGGGAGGGAACATAAAAGTGGAGTATCCCTGGGCCATTTCTGGATCTTGCAGGGCTGGGAGGGTTTGGATTCTTGAGAGTCAAATCTCTTCCTGCCTTAGCAGCCTCCTGCCCCACTCCCTTCTCAGGTATTCCTGTCCTTTATGAGAAAGAACTTGGAAAGCAAGACATGGAATCTGACACATCCAACGTTTTTTTTTCTCCCTTCTGAGATCAAAGCCTGTGATCTAGAATGAGAAACTGGATGTGCTACTACTGTAGCTTGTTTGGATTTGAAACCTAGGCAGAGTAGGGCCTGGTTAGTGTTTGGAAGGGGAAAAAATGGAAATGGATGGAAAGATTGTAACAGCAAACTATGCCGCTGGACAAATTCATTTATTGTTACATTTATTTGCTGCCTATCTCACCAAAATAAAAGAGGCCAAACAAAAGTAAAATAATAGAACAATAAACAATGAAAAAGAACAACTGGAATAGGATAAAATAGGTGTTTCAGAGCACACAGGGACATCAAGAGCCTTCTGCAGTTGCATTCTCCCCTGGGATTGCACAACCACTCTTCTGCAGTTGCAGTGTGATCCCAGGAAAAGAAGAGTTTGGTTTAAAAACGTTGCAGGCCGCAGACATTTGTGCCTTCCAATGAGATTTCTGAAGCATCTTTTTGCCCTTAAAACACATGTATATCCCTTTCCATATCAGGCTGAGAAAATGACATATACAGATAATAGAATAGAATAGAATTTTAGAATAGAATAGAGTACAATAGAGTAGAGTAAAATAGAATTATAGAAGAATAGAATAGAATAGAATTATAGAAGAATAGAATAGAATAGAATAGAATAATAGAATAGAATAGAATTATAGACTAGAGTAGAATAAGAATAGAATAGAATAGAATAGAATTTTTATTGGCCAAGTGTGATTGGACACACAAGGAATTTGTATTGGTGCATATGCTCTCAGTGTACATAAAAGAAAAGATACGTTTGTCAAGAATCATAAGGTACAACACTTAATGATAGTCCGGGTACAAATAAGCAATCAAATCATATTAGGATTTATCAAATTGAGATAGTCTCAACTTATGAACATAACTGGGTCTGGAATTTCGGTCATACGTCAACAGTTGTAAGTTGAGTCAGAACCAATTTTACAACCATATTTACAGCTTTTGTTAAGCAAATCACTGGTTAAGTGAATCATGCAGTTGTTCAGCAATTCCAGTTTCCCCAATGGGTGGGGGTTTTTTTGCTGCCAAATGCTCAAATTTTAATTCCGTAACTGAAGATATTGACACAGTTGTAGGTGCAAAAACCAGTTGTAAACCCCTTTTTTTCAGTGCTGTTGTAACTCCAAACGATCAGTAAATAAATGGTTGAAAGCAGGGGTGGGTTCTAACTTATCTCGCTCCCGGTTCACTTCCTCCCGTGCCGCGTGGGCGCGTGCGCAGTGCCAAAAAATAAAAAAAAAATTTTAAAAGCCAAAAACAAGATGACGACCACATGCAGAGTGGCTTCTGCGCATGCTCAAAAAAAATTTTTTTTGATTTTTTTTTTTAAAAGATGGTGGCGCCCACAAATTGGCACCGACCAAGCTGGTTCCGTGACGTCATCATGACGTCACCAGCGGGTCGCTACTGGTTCAGGCAAACCAGTCCGAACCGAGAGGAACCCACCTCTTGTTGAAAGTCAAGGACTACTTGTATGGGGAAGGGGTGGTGTTTCTCATATTATGCCACAACAATCCTGTGAAGAAGGCTGGACTAAGAGAAAGAAGAACCTGCCCAGTTAGCCAGGAGATGCTGCTTTTGGGTCTCCCAGTTCCTAATCTAATCCTATACCTGGAGGTAGTCCTCAATTTGCAACCATTTGTATAGTGAGCCTTCAATGGCACTGAAAAATGCACTGACCTACGACCATTTTTCACACGACCTTTGCAGCACCCTCATGATCACGTGATCAAAATTCAGATGCTTGGTAAAACTGGTTCATATTTATGACTGCTGCAGTGTCCGGGGATCACGTGATTACTCTTTGCGACCTTCTGTCGAGCAAAGTCAACGAGGAAGCCATAAAATGGGGCAAAACAACTCACTTAACAACTGTCTCAGCAAACAGAAGATTTGGGCTCAACTGTTGTCGTAACTCAAGGACTACCTGCATTGTACTCCGCAGAGGTGCCATGGCATGACTTTTGACTTGAAGGTTGAATTCTTTAGGCTGTATTTATCACGCCAATTTCTCGGTTCTCTTCCAAATTAGGACGCATGTGGAGATGGAAGAGCTGGATTCTAGGTGTTTGCAAGAGACAAACTGCAGGTGTAGATGCTTGAATCAACTTCAGCAGAGATTAAAAACCCGTGTGATGTACTCTGCACCATGGCAAGCCCCCCCCCCCCCTACATTCACCCCTTACCCACCCTTGTGTTTCAGGAACATTGTATTTGTATTTGACAGATTGTTGGCCCAGAGACCATCCATTCAAAGACTTTTAATTGCACATGACCAGCATTCGGGCACGAGAGTACCAAAGCTCCATTTCCCCTTTGCTTGGATTTGCTCATCTTTCCCTCCTCAGGTTTGCAATCACCTGAAACAGATTTTAAAGAGCCTTTCGGGAAGGTTGAGTTTCTGATGAGAGCAGCCAATTAATTGGAGAACTGGATACAGGAAATGAAATGAATCTGAAAGGAGCCTCAACTGAAGTTAAAGGGAAAGAATGTTGCCCCCATGTCTTGCTTTTCCAACATTACCCCTTCCCCGTTCACACTTCGTAAAATACCCTCTTTCTAAATTCTGCACAGGGGTGGTAAAAAGTCTGCATAGATAAAGCTGAGCTTGACTGTACTGGGCTTCATAGATGCATCCATGCAGGGGTGGGCTTCAAAGATTTTAGCAAGGAGTTCTCTGCCCGGTTGCTGGGTGGGCATGGCCATGTTGGGCGTGGCCTAATCGACGGCCTGCACCATGGCGGTGGGGGGTGTTGTCCTCCCTGGGCTCCGGAGGCTTTCCTTGAGACTCCGGGTGTCACGATGTGAATAATTGCCAGTTGTGCATCTCTACCATTTCTAGGTTTAGTGTAATTCCTAATCAAGCAGACATGTGATATGTTTTACTACGCATGCATGCATTCCAGGAGTTTTGTCTCCTCCTACCTTCTTCTCCTTCGAAGCCTCGCCCGAGGCAGATGTGAATCCTTAGCTGAGAAGATGTAGCTTATTAAAGGTTTATTCTTTTGTTACTTTTGTACTAAAATAAATATTATGTTAATTAGAATTGATTCTCGGTTTTATTTTCTAAGTACGAATGACTTCAGGGAAGCAAGATCCTAAATCGCCTCTTGATAGGAAAATTCCTGTCACCGGGAGAGCGAAAACGGCCTCCCCAGGCTCCGGAGGCCCTCTGGAGGCCAGAAACAGGCCCGTTTCCGGCCTTCCCGAACTTCCAGTAGGCCTATTTTCCGCCCTCCCCGAGCCTCTGCGCGCGCCCTGCACTTACCTGCATCCAAAATGGGCCGCGTGGGGACTCTTGGGAGGGGCAGGGCCAGCCAGGAGTGGGATTTAGGGGTTCTCCGAACTGCACATAATCTTAGCTAGAGGTTCTCCCGAACCCCTGCGAACCCCCAGCAGCCCACCCCTGCATCCATGCGATTTTTTGGGTAACAGTGTGGAAGCAGTTTACCTCCTTAAGAACCTACTTCAAAATACAGAAAGGGGTGCCACAGACTTCCAGCTGCCCTTCCTGAGAAACCCAGCAAGGAGGAACCAGAGCAGAAAAAAAGCCGTGCCATGATGGTATGGCAAGGTGCAAGATCTGAACATAAACATTTAACTCACATTTATGAATGTATGGTGTTCCATATCAAGTTGTTTTTATCAGGCAGCTTAATCTACTGCCAGAGCAATAATTCAGTGAAGGCAATGAAGTTGATACAGGGATTTGTGGACATGCCCCATAAGGACAGTGGAAGACACTTGGATGTTCGGTGGGAAGAAAAGACTTAAGAGAGATATGAAAGCCATGTGCAGGTGCATAATGGAAAACTGCAGGAGAGAGTCCACAATTATTCTCTGCCATCGTAGAAACTAGGATCAGGAAGATTGGAGGGAGGGAGGGAGAGAGAGAGAGAGAGATCTTAAGTGCTGACATCTGCTATGGGCTATTGAGGAGGGTGGGGGCTATTAAGACTGAGTCTGCTTCCTGCCTAAAAAACATGTTTCTCCATTTCTCATCCAGGGAAATATAATATTCTGCCTTTTTAATATTTCCTAGAATATTTCATTCTTCTAGGAGAGGGGTGGGTGCTAACTTCCTACAGTAGGTTTAGTTGAGGGATACAGACCCCAAAGCCACCCATGAAGGCTACCCTTGAAGAGTATCCGGAGACTTCAACTGGTGCAAAATGCGGCTGCGCGTGCTGTGGTGAGTGTCTTAAGATACACCCACATAACACCCATACTCCGCCAGCTGCACTGGTTGCCCATCGGTCTCCAGGTGCAATTCAAGGTGTTGAGTATCATCTTTAAAGCCCTACATGGCTTAGGTCCAGGTTACCTCCGGGACCGCATCCTACCTCATACTTCACTTCGACCGGTCAGGTACCACAGAGTGGGTCTCCTCCAGGTCCCGTCAACCAAACAATGCCGACTGGCGGGGCCTAGGGGTAGGGCCTTTTCTGTGGGGGCCCCTGTTCTCTGGAACCAACTCCCCCCAGAGATCTGAATTATCCCCACCTTGCTGGCCTTCCGAAAAGCCATCAAGACATGGCTCTTCCTGCAGGCGGGGTGATTGAGACAATTCTACATCTTAGGTCTCCCCCATGTATGTATGGTTTTTAAATGTTTTTTTTTAAATTCTTTTTAATACTGTTTTTAAATTTTATATAGTTTAGTTGTTCTCTAAATGTTGTACGCCGCCCTGAGTCCTCAGGGAGTAGGGTGGCATATAAGAACACTAACTAACTAACTAACTAACTAACTAACTAACTAACCTAACCTAACCTAACCTAACCTAACCTAACCTAACCTAACCTAACCTAACCTAACCTAACCAACCAACCAACCAACCAACCAACCAACCAACCAAATAAATAAATAAATAAATAAATAAATAAATAAATAAATAAATAAATAAATAAATAAATAAATAAATAAATAAATAGTAGGATGGAGACTTAAACCTGGATGGGTCTGTACAATCCAACCCCAGCACACACAAATTGTTACAACAGGTTGCCTCTCAGGTGCACCTTTATTGTCTCATACAGCTCGATCATTAGGCCACCGTGAGTTCCTATTTTTTGAAAGCATATTATCTGCCTTCCCACCCCATGAGTCAAAAGGCCACCAATTATTACCTATCTTTTATTTTGACAGACACAGGTGACTTGACATAACAACTACCCTCTGAGTTTCTGCTAATTCTTAGCCAAGTCACGCATCTAAATAAATTAGCAGGTTTGCAAACTGAAGACTGCAGGGACGGTAACATTTAAGGGCTTGACTTGCAAGGTAGTCTCCTGACCTCCAGGTGCAAAGGTGGTATTCAGCAGTGGTGAAATCCAATTTTTTTACTACCGGTTCTGTGGGCGTGGCTTGGTGGGTGTGGTGTGGCTTGGTGGGAGTGGCTTGGAGGGCGTGGCAGGGGAAGGATACTGCAAAATCCCCATTCCCTCCCCACTCCTGGGGGAAGGATATTGCAAAATCCCCATTCCCTCCCCACTCTGGGGACAAACACAGTGCCTACCTTCCCTGTCTTACTGTCCTATTGTCCTCATTTATCTGTACATCTTTGCTTATGTTATGGTTATACAAACACCTACTAACCTGTACATGTTTGACAAACAAATAAATGAAAACAAAACAAAACACCAGAGGCTCCAAACTACTCAAAATTTCCGCTACCGGTTCTCCAAACTACTCAAAATTTCCGCTACCGGTTCTCAAGAACCTGTCAGAACCTGCTGGATTTCACCCCTGGTATTCAGCCAGTTTGGACCAGTTCAGGCAAACTGGTAGTAGCGACCGGCGGGTGGGCCTGCCCACCTGTCCCTGCGCTAAGCCATCCCATTTAAGCACATTTTGAAGCCACGCACATGCGTGCTAGTTGCGTGCGCAAGCACAGTACATACGCAGAAGGCCACACGCATGCACGGAGGTCACATGCACGCACACACGCTCACATTTGCGAACCGGTAGGGAAGCCAAGTGAAGACCACCTCTGTCCAGGTGGGCTAATTCAGTTTTGGCTTTTGCAGAGCAGGTGTTAAGAGTGGAGATGGGGATGGTGGACTCAAAGGAAGGGACGAGTTCAAAGTCACCCAAAGGAATTTTGCACATAAAAGAGAACTAAAATTTTAATCTCTCTACTCCAGGGGTGAAATCCAGCAGGTTCTAACAGGTTCTGGAGAACCGGTAGCGGAAATTTTGAGTAGTTCGGAGAACCGGTAGCGGAAATTTTGAGTAGTTTGGAGAACTGGTAAATACCACCTCTGGCTGGCCCAGAGTGGATTGGAAATGGAGATTTTGCAATATCCTTCCCCCAGGAATGCGGAGGGAATGGAGATTTTGCAGTATCCTTCGCCTGCCACGCCCACCAAGCCCACCAAGCCACACCACGCCCACCAAGACATGCTCACAGAACCGGTAGTAAAAAAATTGGATTTCACCACTGCTCTACTCCCAGTCCATCTTCACCACTTCCCAACTGTGACTCTTGGGTTAGGAGAAATGGATTGGCCTAGAAGCCTGAGGGAAGCAACAATGTTAGCACTGCTATTACCTAGTTTGCTAATAAAACGTCTGCAAGAAAACCACCAAGCTCAGAGAGCACCAAGCAGCCCACAAAACCATCACGTATAAGGAAGTTTGGGGCTTTCTGTCTGAATGATCTTCCTCATGAGATGTCCTTTCTGGGTGGCGTTTCTTCAGAGAAGAGGCCCTAAATCTCCTGGCCAGTTTTGGTTTTCCTAAATTATACCTGCAGCTGGGTGTCTTTCTGAAGCAACTCTCCAGCTCTGGTATTTCCATCCAGGGGAATCCAAGCTGACCAGTCCCTTGTCCATGTTATGGTGAAGTTGGCTTTGAGTGACCGACTGGGATATAGACCAGTAGTGGATTCTAAAACCATTTACTACCGATTTGTGTGCATGGTCGCGCGTTACGCTTCTGCGTATGTGCAGAAGCGTCCCGGGCGGGTGGGCGGAGCCTCCCGCCGCCGGCACTACCGGTTCTTAGAACTGGGCCGAACCGGGATCAACCCACTGCTGATATAGACATGTCAGTTTTTCAGCCAGTGCATCCCGTCTTCCGGGATGTTTTTCTGCTTTCTGGTCTAACCATTAGTTTAACCTTAGACTGTCTACAGTCGACCTCTTCTCGTTTCTAAGAGGTCTGTAAGGGGCGTGCATAAGCGCACCACTGTGCCTACCGTCCCTGTCCTACTGTCCTATTGTCCTCTTTTATCCTTACTTTTTACTTATGTTTATACAAATTACTACTATCCTATACATGTTTGACAAATAAATAAATAAAAATAAATAAATAAAATAAATTAGTCATTCTATTCCGCCATCCTGGTGGTGCCTCGCCTGCCCGCCAGCCATCCTCACCAGATCCAACCTTATTTAGCTTTTGAGATCAGCCAAGAAGGGTCGAGGGGATGCTACCTTCTAAGGCCCACTCCAAGTGTCCTCTTGGGCCAACCTTTTGGAAATCGACATGCCCATCCTTCTGGCTCTTTACAAAGCGTGGATTCCAGCTGTTCTCCCGTTGCACTTTCCCTGTTCTCTGGCGGCAGAGTTGTGTATTGCACACTGCTCTCTCCGCCACAACATACACATTACCCACACCACACCCCTTGGGAGAGGGGCAAAGGCGGTCATTGTCCTCCCCCCCCCCAAGGCCATGTAGAAGTATGTGTTTGAATCGTAAAACCGGGAAAAAAAGGAACGGCATCAGCAGAGGTGAACTCACTTGGTCCCTCCGCCCAAATCCAGGAGCTTGCAAAAAGTCCTGGTCCAGCCACAATGACACTACAATGACACCACCTCTGCAGAAGAGGCCCCTCTTACACAAGTCTTCAGTGTTCAGCTTTGCAAGGAGAAAGCCGCCGGTTTTTGCAGAGTCTGTTTTCCTTCCTTCCTTCCTCCTGCCACCACCACCCCTCCCCGCCCGCCCGCCCGCCTCCAGTCTCTTTCAGCCAGCTCTAGCCTGCTGAGTTTTCCTTTCTGACAGGGACCCATGCCAAGGCGGATGGAGGGCAGTCCTAGAAACACTGCTGACATGATCCCACTGACATTTGCTAATCAGCTTTAACCTTAGATCTACACACACGCAGTGTCTGGCTTGCTGTCTTGTCTCCATGGAGACATAGCCAACCTTTTGCTCAACCAGCTCCCGGTACCTCCCGAAAGCAAAGCTGGTTCCCTTTTTCTTCCCCACCAGAGTCAGGTGGGGAGAAAAATCTCGTCCTGCAGGAGGAGCGTGCCTGGGGAGAGTGGAGAGGAAGCAAGCAAGACCATTTGCCTCTTTAGACGCTTGTCCGCCTTCCAGAAAGCCATCGGCTACCACCGCCTCTGCTGCTTATCTGTGCAACCCCCCCCCCGCCCCCGGTGGGCAACCAGCAGCATTCAGGCCACAAGCAGGTCTGATGGTCCAAAACGTTCTGCCAACGCTCCACTCAAACCATCGGGAGACGCCAAGGATGCTCCGCTCTGAATCGCCAATTGGGGTCTCGTTTCTTCTCAATTGAAGCCAGCCCGGCCCGGCTATCCTTTGATTGGGTTTGCCATTCTGCACAAGTCACGCAAGTTGGCAACACCACATCGCCAACAGAGTGGGGGAGGGCTGCTCACCCAGGGTGCTATTTATTTGTTCTAAGGCCGGCCTTGGCTGCAAGCAAGGGAACAGCTAGAGAGATCTCGCATAGCCACGGCAGCTGGAACATAAAAATAACAAGCAAGCTTCCCTACCAGCAGAATGTGCAGCGTGCAGCGCTTTGGGGCTCAAAAATAAACAGCTGTGGGTTTGCTTTTTTTAAAACTTTATTTCCTTTTTCTTTTGGCACTTTACTGCAAATGCCTTGGGTCCTGTACTCATGACCGTTGGTTTGAGACCCCAAGGCAGCCTGGTAAGAGGGCTGGGAACGTGTCTCCGTGTGCGCTGCTTTTCATTTCTGTACAATTTCATCCCTGGCTTCCCCCACTTCCATTGAAGGAGCGCTACACACACACACACACACACACACCTCGGGACACATACATCTCAGCACATATACACCCCCCCCACACACACACCCCTCAGGCTTTTCAGATAGGGAAGGCAATGGAGCCATGGGAAGACGCGTCACAGAAAGCAGCCGCCGCCTCTGGTGGCTTCGACAGATGTTTCTTTGTTTGTTTGTTGGACCTTCAAGGCGGTCTAATTTTCTAGGCAAAGTTTTCAGAAGTGGTTTTTGCCCTTGCCTCCTCCTCCTCCTCCTCCTCCTCCTTCGGGCTGAGCGTGTGTGACTGGCCCAAGGTCACTCAGCTGGCTTTGTGCCTTAGGTGGGACTAGAACTCCCGGTCGTCTGCTTTCTAGCTCGGTGCCTACAATAGTATTACCACAACTACAGCAAACTAGATTCTTCAATTGTCTATCCCAAGGGCAGGGATCGGCAACCTTAAACACTCAAAGAGCCACAAAGGTCCTAACCGGAAGCCCCCCATTCAATTCTGGAGCCGACCGGAAGTCCGGTTCCCCCACCATAGTCTCCTCCTAGCGCGGCGTCCTTTTTCCTCTACCAGTCCTAACCGAAAGCCCTATCAATTGTGGAGCTGACCGGAAAACCCGCCCCTTGCCATAGAGTCTCCTCCTGGCGTGCCCTGCTTACCCCCACCCTAACTGGAAGCTCCTCTCAAAATTGTGGTGCCAACCGGCGACAGGGAGCCACAGCAGAGGGATGAAAGAGCCACATGCGGCTCCAGAGCCGCGGGTTGCTGACCCCTGCCCAAGGGTCTCCAAGTTCCTTGGCAACTTTAAGACTTGTGGACTTCAATTCCCAGAATTCCTCAGCAAGGACCTGTGGCCTCCAGGTGTTCAAGGACCCCATCTCTTGCTGGAGCTTGGGGTGGGTGGGTGGAATGGGAAGGAAGGGTGCCTCTGCCCCCCAAAATGAAAGGCTAGCAAAAGGTGCCACCCCGCTGGGATGAAATAACTATGATTCATGCACCCTTACCTGAAGCAATGGCATAGCAGTAGCCAGAAGAGCAGCACACGGAGGGTGGCTTTCTCATGCCTAGGATGTCACATCCGTGACTGAAAACCAGGCTGTTTTCCCAGGGTAGCTTGGGGAGGTGCAGCCGAGAAGACTACAAAGGGTCTGTTGTAGTGTTTCCCAACCTTGGCAACTTTAAGAGGTGTGGACTTCAATTCTCAGAGTTCCTCAGCCAGCTTTGCCAATCGTGGACTTCAACTCCCAGAATTCCTCAGCCAGCTTTGCTGGCTGAGGAATTCTGGGACTTGAAGTCCACAATTCTTAAAGTTGCCAAGGTTGGAGACCCCTGGGTTAGCCCACTCAAAAAACCCTGAGACAAAAATGGAACAACTTTCTCAAGCATCTGGAAAATAGCAAATAAGATGCCTCATTCACACCAAAGAACCACCTCTAGGAAACCGAAAGACAAGATTTCGGAGCAACATACATAACCCCCAGCCAGCAAACACAATGCAGCCTTTTTAATTATTATTATCGTTATTATTAGTAAAGCACTTACAGGACAGTCCATGAAGCAAAAAGGAAGACTGTGCAAATGAGCGAGCCAGCTGGATCAAGGAGATAGAATGCTCTCTATGCCCAGCAGGGAAATTATGGGATGTTTATAATTATGGCAGCCTCCTTCCTTGGCCCAACTCTTTATTTCTCTTCTGCTGGAGATGGCAGTCCCCTGTTCCTAGATGTGAAACTTGTTTTGTTTGCAGGCTAGCCAATCTGGGGGACCCCCTAGGCTCAGGGGTGTCCGCAGAGCGTGGTTAAAAAATAGGCAAGATGCTACCACTACATTGCAATCAAATACTTGTCTGTTTGTGTGTGGGGTTGTTTTTTTTAAAATGTTTGTCACCTTGATAGCTCTTTGTCAGCCATCCTTTGGACAGAGAAATAGTCAGACTGGTTCCACACCTTGCTAAGCCTAAATATTTGGTTTGGGTTTAGCATGCTTTGTGAATTCAGCCATTGTGAGCTGCAAATCATAAATTTCGGCTTCATGCAAACCCAGGCAATAGTACTTTTTGCATTTGGGGTTTTTTTTTCATTTCTTCTTTGACCCTACTTTTAAAACCAACAAAAAGATAGATATTATAAATAAGCAATGTTAAAGAATCATGGTTTGATGTGATTTGTGAACCCAACTACAGTGTTTCCCTGATGTTGCCCTTCCAGGCATATAGGAAGAGAAATGTAAGAATTTCCGTTTGTTGGAGAATCAAGCTTTAAACAGATATTCTGTATGTTAGGGGGGTCCCCAAACTTGGCAACTTTAAGACTTGTGGACTTCAACTCCCAGAATTCCCCGCCAGCATGCTTAGCATTTTAGCGTTGTCCAGATGGAAAAACACTGTTTTAGAAAGAGGACAACTGCATTTAGTAAAACTAAAGACACCACATACAGCTTGCTATGTTGTATGAACCCAACCCATTGTGGTATGTCTTAATGTGGCAAGGAAACTCAGCTAGCTGCATATTAGCCAACAAACGTAGACAAGGTTTGGCAGGATCTGCAAGTTAAATTTCAGGGAGAGACATTGTGTTAAATCAAATACATAGGTAGTCCTCGACTTACTGCCATGATTGAGCCCAAAATTTATGTTGCTAAGGGAAACAGTTGTTAAGTGAGTTTTGCCCCTTTTTACGACCCTGTTTTGCCACAGTTGTTAAGTGAATCACTGCAATTGATAAGTTAGTAACCCAGTTGTTAAGTGAATCTGGCTTCCCCATTGACTTTGCTTGTCAGAAGGTCCCAAAAGATGATCGTATGACCTCGGGACACTGCAACCGTCATAAATGTGAACCAGTTGCCAAGCATCTGAATTTTGATCACATGATCATGAGGGTGCTGCAAAAGTCGTAACTGTGAAAAACGGGTCATAAGTCGCATTTTTCAATGCGGTTGTAACGTTGAACGGTCACTAAAAAAACGGTTGTAAATTGAGCACTACCTGTACTGTCAAGGGTTGTAGGGAACCTAACACGGATCTTCCATTTCAAGATGATCCCGAGATTATAAAACAGAAACACGCGTTCTTTATAACTTTCCTGAAAGAGAGGAAATATAGTACCAAAGGTAAAAAATCCCAGTCTTGGGGAGAGCTAGATGCACGCCCCTCCCTTTCTGCATTCTTTCTTTCTTTCTTTTTCTGGTTTTTTTTTTGTTTTTTTTTAGAAGTGTCTTTCTCTCATTCCCTTCCCGTCTCCAAATTAGCACGGGAAAGATGCCCGTTATTACCTGCCACTGGATAATGATTATAATTAGGTGGCTCTCTGCCACCAGCCAAGATCTGAAGAGCGGAGCCTGCACCCCAGCCGAGCCTGCACACTGCAAAAACACGCCAGCGATAAAGGTGTCAAGAAAAGACGTTGGAAAACAACCCTGGCCATCCGCTCGGAAAGGGCACGAGCTGAAAGCGCTTTGATTATCTTCTGCAGTGGGTCTTTTTTTTTGCGTTTGAGCATCTCGGTTGAAAGACAGACACGAAGCAACTGGCTCACCCCAAATGCGAACCAGGTCTATTAAGGGAGGGAGAGGCTGGAGCAGGAAGGAACGCTATTCGAGCGGAAGAACTTCAGACTGTGGCCCAGGATTATTGATTGCGCTTGGCACATCAAAATACAAGGGACATAAAGACGAGCTTCACAGGTCCTACTGAATACATTGCGAGTGGTTTCCTTGAGGCTTCGCAAGTTGTGTGAAGAAGGGAGCTATTGTGACCTGCGAATCTTGGCTTGCGGATGAGCAGGCAAATCCAGCCAGCCCATGCAAATGAATAGTAACTTTAAAAAAGACAGTGCAAATCCAGTGGAAGCTATGCTTAGCCACAACGCAACCAGAGATTGAAGGTTTTTTTTTTATTCAAGCATAGTTTGGATGACTGGGTCATAGTCCACCTGGAGAAAAAATGGCTTGCCGTTGTGAATGTGTGTTTATTTTATTTATTTATTAGTGAGATTTATATACCGCCTCACAGTGCAAGCACTCTCTAAGCAGTTTACACCAGTAAGCAATGTATATTTATATTGCCCACAACAATCTGGGTCCTCATTTTACCTACCTTGCTCGGAAGGATGGAAGGCTGAGTCAACCTTGAGCCAGTGAGATTTGAACCGCTGACCTGCGGATCACAGTCAGCTGAAGTGGCCTGCAGTACTGCCCTCTAACCGCTGCGCCACCTCGGCTGTTGTCCCTGGACACTGTTTTATCATTAGAGCCCAGTACCAGGAAGATTTTTCCAACAGCTGTTCTCACTCTGTCACCTGCAGCTTGTCAAAGACTGTTATGTTTACCAAAAGCTAAGCCAAGAATTGATTTAATCATGGTTTGCTAAGAAGGGCAAGACTAGGTTTGGGCATCATGGCAACCCAGAACCAAACAAATACATGATGGTTTAGAACAGAGATGTTTGACATGGGACCCTCCTGGATCTTCAAATATCGTTCTCAAAAGAATAATTTCCAGTACAACAAGAGGGAATTCTGAAACAGATTAGAATAACAGAGTTGGAAGGGACTTTGGAGGTCTTCTAGTCCAACCCCCTGGACTATACCCGTGATGGCGAACCTGTATAAAAACCCAAGACGGCCATGTTTAATTGAACCATGGTTTACTGAATCAGCTCATTTTTTTTCCTGAGTTTGCAGGTCACGTGGATTGCATTCGCCTATCATTTTTATATAGGCCAGTTACAAATCTAACAGCTGCATTCACCCAAAAGATTAACCTTCCTTAATTTTAGTCTTGTTCAGAGGTTGTTATGTGCGTCTGTGTGACTATGACTTGGTGTGTTGAATGTGTTGAGCAAGCCCGGAAGACAGATTAACTCTATAACCAGATTTAGCATGCTGTGTGAACCAAGCCCCTAAATTAGCCAGTAAACACTAGAGCAGTGTTTCTCAACCTTGGCAGTTTGAAGATGTGTGGACTTCAACTCCCAGAATTCCCCAGCCAGCGTTGCTGGCTGGGGATTTCTGGAAGTTGAAGTCCACACATCTTCAAACTGCCAAGGTTGAGAAACACTGCACTAGAGTTTTGCTTAGAGAACACCCTAAGCTGTAATGTAGCTGGCTAGTTTGCGATTCAGCATGCCGTGCAGAAATAGCCACGGTTATTTATCTTGCTATCCAGGCTCCTTGATTTTGTGTTATCAAATATTAGCATGCATATCCACCCCTGAGGAAAAAGAACGGGGGGGAAAGTGTGATTATCTTGCTGACATTAGAAATTCAGCCTTCGCGCCAAGGTGTAGTTCAGCGGTGCCCTTTCAGCATCTTCACCTGCTCAAGGTAGAACTCTGGAGAAGACCAATCTGCATTTCATTCCAGAATGGGAAACGGGTGAAGGACCAAGAGCTTGGATTTAGAACAGCAAGATTATCAGATTATCGACCTCACCCCATTCCTAAGAGGTCGGTAAGGGGCGTGCATAAGCGCACAATCGTGCCTACCGTTCCTGTCCTAATGTTCCCATATATTCTTACCTCTTTTACTCTTATTCATGCTTGTACTATTACATATATATTCAATCATGTTTTACTGTTTATACTTTGTTTATAATCATATATGCTTGACAAATAAACAAATACAAAGATCAGAAGGAAAGAGGGCTTGGTTTGCTCTGGAAGGATCAAGACAATGGCTGAGCAAGAACAGTTTTTTCCCGAACGCCATCACTCTGCTAAACAAATAATTCCCTCACCACTGTCAAACTATTCACTAGGCTGCATTACTATTACTATTAGTTTTTCTCATCGTTCCTATCACCCATCTCCTCCCACTTATGACTGTATGACTGTAACTTGTTGCTTGTATCCTTACGATTTATATTCATATTGATTGTTTCCTGATTGCTTACTTGAACCCTACGACAACCATTCTTGACAAATGTATCTTTTCTTTTATGTACACTGAGAGCAAATGCACCAAAGACAAATTCCTTGTGTGTCCAATCACACTTGGCCAATAAAGAATTCTATTCTATTCTATTCTATTCTGAGCAAATAAAAAATAAAGAAATAAAAACACCCCAGGAAGTCCCAAGTACTGGGGTTTCAGTGTTTTTCCCTTGATGATGGGTTGGTGAGTGGGAGACAAACAGATTAGTGGCATCTTTGAGACAGCCTAAAGACATGATGACATTAAGTTGCTTGTTCTGCAAAGGAGAATAAATTTAATCAGAAAGGCAATGAATATTGTCTTGAAAATTGGTAGGATTCACTCACAGCTTGCTGTTCTCCCTTCCCTGCCTTTTTATCCAGAGCATCAAAGCAGTTTGAAATGTAGATTGATGCCTATTGTCTTCCTCCTCCTGTTGGTAAATGCTTTGCGCAGGTTTTTTTTACCTGCGCAAAAAAAGTCTGTTGCATCACAGGCAGTCTTAGGGCCCAGTGAGGCAGTTCATTCATGTAAAAATCCTCGACAAAATGGTCTTTCAAGGACTTGCTCAAGATGGTGACCGAAGATCAAGTTGCAAATCCCACTGGTGTGTGTGAGTGTTTAAATAACAAGAATGAGTCATTCTACAATTGACTGGCATTGCATACATTCTTAAAAGGCTCCTGTTCTTTTCATACACTTCTGGGCATGCCAACCACAAAAGCCATCCACCTGCCCAGCTGTTGCAGAAGGTAATTAGAGAGATCTAATATTTTGCACGGCAGGCATGGAAATCCTGTAACCCACTGATCCTACAGAAAGCCTCTTTTCTGCGCAGCCTCAGAAATCCCTTCTTACCACATTGCCAAAGTGAGACTTTAAGCCATGAAACATTTACCAGCCCTTTTAATAACGATAGCACTTAAGACTTATATACCGCTTCACACTGATTTAACAGCTCTCTCTAAGTGGTTTACAGAGTTCAGCATATTGCCCCCAACAATCTGAGTCCTCGTTTTACCCACCTCGGAAGGATGGAAGGCTGAGTCAACCTTGAGCCAGTGAGAATCGAACTGCTGGCAGCAGGCAGAGTTAACCTGCAGTACTGCATTCTAACTACTGCGCCGCCATGGCTCTTAATACCGCATGCTACTAAATCTGGAGTCCCCATGCACCCTGCAGAGCAGGGGTCTCCAACCTTGGCAACTTTAAGACTTGTAGACTTCAACTCCCAGAATCCCCCAGCCAGCTGAATCAATCATGACTGCACGATTCATTTAATGACTGTAGCAAAAAGCTCTTAAAATCGGGTGCGACTAAATGACCGCATCACTTACCGACAGAAGTTCTGGTTTCAATTGTGGCAATAAGTCAAGGATTACCTGCAACGGAAATGCGAACTGTGTAGAAGTTGCAAAGAGATGACGCTATCCGTACAATGGACAGAACTTTGCATGGAAAGTTTTTGCCCGGACCGAATGAGAATTGGAAGGGAAAATTTAAAAAACCACAGGAAAAACGTCTCTCCCAGAAATGGTAAAACTGACTACATAAGTACTTTTGTTTCCACATGGAAACCGCTTCTGAACTTTGTGCTTGATGTAGAAGAGAATGAAACTCTGACCTTGGGTTTTACAGATTAGATCAAGGATGTCAAACTCAAGGCCCATGGGCTGGATCTGGTGCTTAAATCTTGCCCGCAGGGCCGGCCTGGAACTATCAAAGGACCGGCCCGTGGTGCCTCTGCCGGCCAAAATGGGCCACGTGAGACCCCTCGGGAGGCCCCCACGCGGCCTATTTTTGGCTGGCAGAATGCTGCTGGAGGCCAGGGAGGCAGAAAACAGGCCGCACGGAGGCCCTGGCCCAGTGGAAGGATCCTGCCAGTTTAACAACCGGTTTGGTAATCGAGCGCTTTGCGCGCGCATGCACCTCACACATGCTGCGCACGCGTACACAGTGTAACCAAAACTTACCTTCTGCGTTACTGCTGGGAAGAAACACAGCTGAGGCGCGGCAATCCGCTCTTCTGTGCGAATCTGCTGAGAAGAAATATGTCAGTAAAGCGGGTGGGCGGGCAGGCGGGCCCACCTGATCGTCGGAGCGAACTGGTTCGCTCCTAGCTGATCGTTGGAGCATCTGGTTCGCCCGAACCGGTCCGAACCGGTAGAATCCCACCCCTGCCCCGCCCCCCGCGCCCCATTTTGGCCAGTAAAGTGCTGCAGGAGGTGTCCGTCCCGCCTTCCCCCCTGTTCCCATCCCCCGCCGGCCCACGGTGAGCTACAATACTGATCCAGCCCTCAAATAAATCCAGTTTGACACCCCTGGATTAGATTGATAGATCTTTATAGAAATGACTTGCTCATACTACCATGTTTCCCCAAAAGTAAGACCATGTCTTATATTTTTTTGAACCCTTATTGCCATGCACTCAAAAGCCCAATTGGGCTTATTATCAGGGGATGTCTTATTTTGGGGGAAACAAGGTATTATGGAAAAGCAAAAAGCTGTGATTTGATGTTAATGCCTTATTTTACTGTAACGGAGAGAGTCGGAAGTCAATGCTGCTTTTTTTCTTCCCCCCTCTCTTTCCTCACTTCCCTTCCCCCTTCCTCTCCCTCCCCCACTGTTCTTCTCTTTACTTTTGTATTTTGTGTTTTATAATACTCTATAAATTAATAAAACAAATTGATTTTAAAAAAAGAAAAACATCTTTCCCTAGCCATATGCCAGATTAGGGAAGAAAAAAAAACACCACCCTGTTTATTTTAATGATATATATCTTGAGATGAACCTTCTTCCCCCAACTCCTGCATCCTGGCTGGAAATGAACTACCAGGTTACAGTCAAGTCACCTCCAGTGAGTAGAAAAGGACGGGAATGATTGTAGAGTCACGTCAGCAGCCGCAATGATGGGCACAGCTAGATCATTTTAGACCTCAGCCTTAATGGCCTCTTCCCCCACCCCCACCCCAAATCCCTGGTCTTAAATGGCCATGTGCCTGATTTCAGTCTGGAAGCACAGACTTTTTCCTCTCGCCAACCTGCCCTCCTGCCATTCTGCACTTCGCAACCGCTGCTCCATTTGATTAAGTTAGAGCGAAAACCGAGAAGGCTCACCACGCCTGATTGGAGGAGGAGGAGGGGGGGGAGGAAAAGGGAACAGCGCTCAAACCGGGGTGGTTTTGCATTTTTTTAAAAAACTGTACCTTAATCTTAAATGCAGGATTGTTCACTTCTGCCAGGCTACTGCTGGCCCAGAATATTTTATTTGGGAGTAAGTTAAATGGATTTGGGAGTTCATAGACGGAAAGGCTCAGAAAAGCTGCTTCCAAGTACAGTAGGAGGTTCACAACAATATAGATTTTTTTTTTACAAAAAAACACCTGATAGGCAGCATCTTTCCCTCCTGGAGACAATTTCCATGTTAAGCAAAATAGAAGTAAAAGGTGGGGAAACGCTATCCATTTCTGCAAATTAGGCAGGGTGATAGCACACAAAAAAGTCCCATTTGGAAGCATCCCTGCATTTAAAGTAGTTCTCGTTCTCTCTCTCTCTCTTTCTCTCTCTCTCTCCCTTCCTCCCTCCCTCCCCCCTCTCTCTTAATCTATGCCTCTTCAACTTGCATCACATCTGCAATTTTACCTGTATGGAACTTTATAAGGTTTAAAAAAAAGCCCATTGTTCTTCAACCAATCTTCTCACCCCCATTGCTAAGGTTTCTCCTTTCTTTGTCCTGGTTCATGTCATGGAAGGCACAAGGTGCATTTTGTGTGTGTAGCAAGAGGCTGCTTGGCTGATGGACGTTCAACTTTCTCTCCTGCCCACGGAAGTGGAAGGAAAATGAGTCAAATGAGATATCAGGGGAACTAAGAGGGAGGGAGGGAGGGAGGGAGAGGGGGAAGAAGAGGGAGAAGAGAGAGAGGAGGGGAGGGAGAGGGAGAGACTGAGGGAGGGAGAAGGAGAGGGGGAGAGAGAGGGAGAGATAGAGAGAGATTGACAGATCTCTGCAGCTTGTGTTCAGCCATCCTTGTGCTTCCTTTTGAGCAATTCTCCTGCAGAAGATTTTCTCATTCCCCACTTTTGTGCTCACTGAATAGGCATGCGTTGTGCCTAACCTACAGGGTACAATTGCACATACGGAGGTAGTCCTTGACTTACGACCACAGTTGGGAATGGAACTTTTGTCCCTAAGCAATGCAATCGTTTGAGTCACGCCAACATTTTATGTGATGCAGATGAGTGAACTCTGAGCCCAAATTGGGACTTGTGTGGGATGGAGGGGAGGGTGGATATCTTTTCATCCCATCTATATCAGGGGTGTCAAATCAAGATTCGTGGGCCGGATCCAGACCACAATGTGGTTGGATCTGCCCCGTGGGGCTGTCCTGGAAAATGTAAGGGGCCGGCCCACATCGCTTTGGCCCGGTCTACCTGCATCGCTTTGGCCCAGTCTACCCAATGCGAACAGGAAACATCGGACCAGCGTGGTTTTGGTCTGGTCTACCCAAAAAAGAGGAAACATGCCAGCAGTTTAGGGAGTGGCATCAAGGTGGCCATGCCCACCCAGTTGGCCACTCCCACCCGGACCCAGAGGTCAACTACATCCCTGATGCGGCCCTCAATGAAATAGAGTTTGACACCCCTAATCTATATCAACTTATTCTTTGCCACCCAAAAGGCTACCAGTAAGTGAATATATTTCTTTTGCCAAAAGTCTGAACTGCTTGGAATTAGGTCAAGCCATGTCTGAACATCCAAACCAAGCTAGGGGAAATGACTATTTTGCCACATTAGGGGAATAGACCAGGGGCGCACACACAACCAGTAGCTTGAGCCTATGTTGCTCACCGAGCCTTGAGTGGGGTCCTTTGGAGCTTCTTCAAAACATGTCATCAAATTAAAATCTTTAAACATGACAGAGAGAAGATGAAATGATTAAATATCTAGGTAGAAATCATATTAACTGCAAGTAATTAATACAGTTAATACAGTAATGCATATTAACTATCTTTAATTACAGTCCCATTTAAATTAAGTGCAATTTAATATTCATCTTAGCTCCCTGAACTTTGGGGAAAAGTTGACATGTTTCAGTTTTTTTAGAAAAATAAGGGTCTGCGGGAAGGGTTGCTCCAATAATGTGTTGTGCAAAATTTATGGCAGAGAAACTGACAGTAGTTCATTAAATCAGTTGGTGGTACCTTCAGTCATTCCTACCAGAGCTAAATAGGACTTGTGTTTCAAGATCGCAAGACGTTGCTGTGTAAGTGGCTGTACTGTATGTATCCCAGGCCCAAATCTCTGCCACAAAACTACCGCCCATTGTAGGAAATCAAAACTCTTCATTTTTTATCCTAATATTGAAACCGGTATTTAAATACTCTCTTATCTTGTTTTTAAGGCAAAGGTAAAGGTTCCCCCGCACATGCGTGGTAGTCATTTCCAGCTCTAGGGGGCGGTGTTCATCTCCATTTCTAAGCCGAAGAGCTAGCGCTGTCCGAAGACGTCTCCGTGGTCATGTGGCTGGCATGACTAAACGCCGAAGGCGCACGGAATGCTGTTACCTTCCCACCAAAGTGGTCCCTATTTTTCTACTTGCATTTTTTACGTGCTTTCGAACTGCTAGGTTGGCAGAAGCTGGGACAAGTAACGGGAGCTCACTCCATTATGCAGCACTAGGGATTCGAACCGCTGAACTGCCGACCTTCTGAGCAACAAGCTCAGCGTCTTAGCCACTGAGCCACCGCGTCCCCATCTTGTTCTTGCATGAATGCAAAAAGCTACTCTTTGCTCTCCTCCTGCCTGATTATAGATTTGCTGGCCACTCCCCATCTGCTTCCTGGACCAATCAGAAGACATGCCCCATCCCTTTTGCATGTTGCAAAATTGCTGCATGGTTGCCTCTTCATCACAAAGTATTTGGGCTCCAAACTGAACAATAACATCTTTTCTTGGTCAGTGTCGGATGCAAAGAATCAGGAGCATACTAAGTGGCAGTTCAGAAGATCTATTGCTTAAACCTATAGATAAGAATTTAGTCAACTAAAGTTCAATACTAAATTGGCACCAGATAAGGGTCAATGGAATTCAGGAGGGGTTGGACTTGGATTGTTTGTGGGAATGTAACGACTCTAGGCTGATGACATGTTTTACTCTGCCCTCCCACCTCTGCCTGCCTTTCTCCTAGTCACGAACTGATGAAAGCTCACTGTTGTTGTTTTTTTGCTTATTTATTTATCTACATCCCACCTTTATTATTTTTATAAATAACTCAAGACAGCAACCATACCTAGCACTCTTCCGGCCTTCTATTTTTCACACAACTATAGGAGACAACCAGGCTGAGCCCGAGGATGGAGTCAAATGCATCATCAGTTTGGAGTTTCTACACCTGTGATGGCGAACTTATGGCATGTGTGCCAAAGGTGGCATGCAGAGCCCTCTCTGGGGGCACGAGACCAGCTGCCTTAGCTAAGTTCCGCCGCGCATGCATGCACGCCTCCCACTGGCCAGCTGGTTTTTGAGTCTCTGCCATGCATGTATGGGGGGACAGGGCGCACACATGGGGTTGCGTGCGCATGCGCAGGGGGGCACACAGGAGTCACATGCGTGTGCACGGGGGCCACATGCGGGCGTCACTCATGCATGTGTGTGGGCAGGGCGAGGCGCACACGGGGAGCACACACATTGCATTATAGGTGTGTGTGAGAGTACACGCTTTCGCACATGAGTACGCGTGCTTTCAGCACTCGGCACCAAAAAGGTTAGCCATCACTGCTCTACACCCTGGTAAGAGACCCAAGTCCAGCCCTCTTGAAGTCCATTGACTATTATCTGGTATCAATCTGTCGAGACCATTAGTATAGACTCTTTGTATAGATAGCATGAAATAAACTTGTAATACTCTTGAATTCTATCTTGGTTCCTGACTTCTTGCACCTGACAACAACAAAAACAATTCTGTGAGCTGGATTTGGCTGAGAGAGAAGGACTGACTCAAAGTCATCCAGCCAGCTTTGAGGCCTAAGGCGGGACTAGAACTCACAGTCTCTTACTTTCTAGCCTGGAGCCTTAACCACTAGACCAGGGGTGGGCAAACTACAGCTCTTTGAGGACCTGTGGACTTCAACTCCCAGAATTCCTGAGCCAGCCATGCATGCATGGCTGGCTCAGGAATTCTGGGAGTTGAAGTCCACAGGTCCTCAAAGAGCTGTAGTTTGCCCACCCCTGCACTAGACCAAAGTGGCTCCATAAAATAGACATCTATAATATCTCCTACTATACAATGATTTTTGTTTGTGTTCAGATCCTGTTAAGCTACTCTACAACCACTGTGGTTTTTGGTCCAAGAAAAGTTGTGCACCCCTGATGCTGAAGCCACTTTGGATACCCAACGACAATGCTGATAGCTGGAGCCAATTCCCTAACCAAAGCCATGCCTGCCTAGCATTCACTGCATAAATAAACTTAACACAATTGAAGATATGGGATGCCTGGATGGGAATTGCTGCAGCTGGACAGTCAGTGCGGCTGGGAAAGGAATGAGAAAGCCGACATAAACAATCAAGAGCTAGCAGGACAGTTTTTTGGCAGCTTATCTCATAAAAGGCAACTCAGCCCAGGTGGCCAGAAATCCGGAAAAAGCCTTTCTTTCCAATCAAGCAAATGTCCTAATTAACTCAATATAAATGAGGGTTGGAAATTCCTCTTAGTTCTCAAGATTCTGTATTTACCCCAGGCATTAAAGAGACCTGAGATTCCTCTTCATCCTTGCTGCCTTAGTCTTGCCCAACTGCGTGGCACTTGCCACCTTGCGAGTATATTTTATACATAATCTATCTAGAGTACAGTGCAGTACTACAGTATGGTAACGGTAAAGTGTTAGAACATGAAGATGTAGCTGATGATGACAATATTTAAGTCCCTAGAGCGAGTCCTCCACTTACAACCAGTTGCCCAGCAACCATTCAAAGTTATAATGGATCCCCAAAAGGTACTGTGATGACCCAGGGCACGGCACAGAGATAACACAAACAGCTGGCAGTTCAAACCGGCCCTTTTAATGCTCCAAATCTTTCCCAAACAAACCTCGAACAGCCTCTGGTCACAATTAGTCCAGCGCAGCGTCTGAATCCCAAATTTATCTAGCAAAACAAAAACAAAGCAAGGAGTTCAGGGGGCAAAAGATCCAGATAATCAGTCCAGAACGCCACACAGGAATGCAAGGATTCTTGGCAAGTTCAAACCTCGGCACACAACACTCCAGGCACTCAGATTTTGTTCCCGACAAATGCCTCTCCCCACAGCATCTCCCTAAGTCTCATTCCCCAGGTGTGCCTGGTGAAGCTGGGTGGGGCACTCTCCTTGTGAGTGGCCTCCTCTGTCAAGAGCTGATCCCGCCTCCTCTGCGCTCTCCAAGCTCTTGCATCAGAAGGGGTTGGTTCATGCTCCTCGGCTGAACTCTGTTCCTCCCTGTCTGCAGGCCTTGCTAATTCCGAACAGCCTGGCCTGGTCTGACTCTGCCCTTCCCCAGTTTCCTCCAAGGCCAACGGAGCTGCCTTCTCACACTGTCAGTTCTTGATCCAGCTCATCTTCCGCAGCAGAGTCAGACTCCGACCGAGGCATGACAGATACTTACGAACCTGTTTCAAAATTCAACTGTTGCCCCTCCCGTAGTCCTGGAATTTTGGATACTCGGCAACCTACCCACAATTGTGGCTGTTTGCAGTGCCCTGTGGTCATGTGACTGGATTTACAATGGTTTTGCAGGAAACTGGTGTTTACTTCCAGTTTCTGGCCAAAAACAGCCCATAGCAAACAATGGGTTTGCTTAATGAGGACAGTGCTTGCTTAATGATTGTGGACTTCATATTACGACCACAGTGTTCATTTAATGACTGCCGTGAAGAATGTCATAAAATCATCTCTGATTTATGATATTCCTGCTTTATGATCATTATGTCTTATGACTGTAATTGCCAGTCTCAATAACGGCTGTGGTGGCGCAGTGGTTAAAGTGCAGTACTGCAGGCTACTTCTGCTGCCTGCCGGCTGCCTGCAATTTGGCAGTTCAAATCTCACCAGGCTCAAGGTTGACTCAGCCTTCCATCCTTCCGAGATGGGTAAAATGAGGACCCAGATTGTTAGGGGCAATAGGCTGACTCTGTAAACGGCTTAGAGAGGGCTGTAAAGCACTTTGAAGCGGTATATAAAGTCTAAGTGCTATTGCTATTTAATTAATTATTTATTAAGTGCTATTGCTAAGTGCTACTGCTATTACCTGTATTCCTTAACTTTTCAAACACCATAAAACAACCCATAAAATCAAAACAAAACACATCCCTGCAGCATTTCCCACCCATCCTAATCCCAGTTGGCCCTTCCTGGATGCCTTGTCTAACCTAAGTGGGCCTCTCCTATCATGTTGCTTGGGAACTAAGGGCTAGCAAGGTCTTCAGGAAAAAAAACTTCCTTTGTTCTTGAATGCTGCAGGCTACTTCCTTTAAGAGCCTGGAATTCCCCCTTCTGGAATGTGACACCCACCGAAGCTGAAGACAAAAACCCAGGTGCCCTTCAAGTTTTGACACCTAGAAGTAGACGGGAAGATGGGGTGGTGCAGGACGAGAGATACAGCTGGCAGGAAATCCTGCTGATGGATTTGCTTTGTTGAGCAATATTACAAAGGCCCTAGAATTCTCAGCCTTCTCTTATCCAAAGAAAATTAAACCTTGCGGTGGTATGCCTAGATTAATGAAGGGAGAGCACATACACCTGCCTAGATTCTTATACAGCTAATCCTCGATTTACAACAGTTCATTCAGTGACTGTTCAAATGAGCTGTGCGGTGGTCTAGAGGTGGAGCTCTTGCCTCACAATCAGGAGGCTGTGAGTTTGATCCTAGGTAGAGGCTGATATTTCTCTCTCTGGGCACAATGAGAATATATCTGCTGAACAAAATTCTGCATTGGCGACAGGAAAGGCATCTGGCCAGTAAACACTCAGTTCCATTCAGTTGCCCAGACTCCACCCCTGCAAGGGATTATGGGGTCGTTAAGATAGCAATAGCCCTTAGACTTATATACCGCTTCATAGTGCTTTACAGCCCTCTCTAAGCGGTTTACAGAGTCAGTTTATTGCCCCCAACAATCTGGGTCCTCATTTTACCCACCTCGGAAGGATGGAAGGCTGAGTCAACCTTGAGCCTGGTGAGATTTGAACAGCTGAACTGCTGAACTAGCAGTAGCCTGCAGTGCTGCATTTAACCACTGCACCATCTCGGCTCTAAGATGATGATTTAGTGACCATTCAAAGTTACAACAGCACTGAGAAATGTGACTTATGACTATTTTTCACAGTTACGACCTTTGCAGCATCCCCATGATCATGTGATCAAAATGCAACTGGCAATGTTTGGCAACTGGCTCATATTTGTGACCGTTGCTGTGTCCCAAGGACATGTGTGATCACCTTTTGCAGCCTTCTGACAGGCAAAGTCAATGGGGAAGCCAGATTCACTTAACAACTGGGTTGCTAACTTATCACCTGCAGTGATTCACTTAACAACAGTGACAAGAAATGTCATAAAGTGGACCAAAACTCACTTAACAAATGTTTCACTTAACAACAGAAATTTTGGGCTCAATTGTGGTCGTAAGTTGAAGACCAGGGGTCCCCAACCTTGGCAACTTTAAGACTTGTGGACTTCAACTTCCAGAATTCTGGGAGTTGAAGTCCACAAGTCTTAAAGTTGCCAAGTTTGAAGACCTCTGTTGAAGACTACCTGTTATAAAACTGACCAAAATTGACCCCAAAATTTCTGATGATGTGAGACATTTGTTAAGTGAGTTTTGCTCCACTTTATGACATTTCTTGTCACTGTTGTTAAGTGAATCACTGCAGGTGATAAGTTAGTAACCCAGCTGTTAAGTGAATCTGGCTTCCCCATTGACTTTGCCTGTCAGAAGGCTGCAAAAGGTGATCACACATGTCCTTGGGACACAGCAACGGTCATAAATATGAGCCAGTTGCCAAGCATCTGAATTATGATCACATGGTCATGGGAATGCTACCAAGTATGTAAGTATGAAAAATAAGTCACTTTTTTCTGTGCCCTTGTAACTTTGAATGGTCACTAAATGAACTGTTGTAAATTGAGGGCTACCTGTATACTTAGCCAATAATAAGTAGCTGGCTTGATTTAGCAGAGAGGTCTTAGCAGAGAAGTCTTGGGCAGGTGGCTTAAAACGATCCAAGATGGTGCGAAATGCTCCTTGCTTAACATATTGTGCCAAATGAGTTGCACTTTTGGCTTAAGGAGTTGTGTGAACTCAGCCAACCACTGGGTTGTTCCGGAACTTCCTTCCAAAAAGGTACCCCACTTTCTCTTCTACCACGATGGGCTTTTTTCTGGCAAGGTGGAGATACCCTCCTTGTATTGCTCAGGGGGTTGAGAAAGCCCAATAATTGCTCTTGAGTCTGCAAAATTCCCAAGACCTGAGATTTCTTCTTTGCTGTCTTCCGCCTTCTTTCAGCGATAGCCAATAATAATATAATTCCTTTAATCCTTCCCCTTAGGAGCTGACATCGGTGCAGAGATAGGAAGCATTAAAGGAGCTTTGGTTTCCCTTAGGAATCGTAGCAGTTTAGGCACCGGTGATAAATAAATATGTAAGTTTCCTTTAGGCCTTTTCTCTCCTTACACTTCACTTTTGTGGCTCCCTGAATGCAGAGTCCCTTCGAACCATTTTGCTGCCTACAGCTTCACTAGCCTGTGCAAAGGGACATGCTTTAGAGCTGTTTCAACTGGGCCCCCCAATCCGACCCACTCACCGCTCGAATCCCTAGCGAGGGTCCCTTAGAGCGGTGGCACAGCTGGGCTCTGGGTGGCGACATTCACGTCACTTCTGCCTCCCAGACTTCGCCCACTCTTCCTTCCTCGTTCATTGGCAGCAGGCACGCCAGCGGATATTTTCCAAGCCAATAGTTTCTTGCAGCAAAACAACGGCAGCGCAGAGTCCTGGAGAGCCTTCAGGTTTTTAAGTTAAAGTCACGCACACGTTAATTGTCACGTCAACTGTGGAGGGTGCGGAAGCCCCTGTATCTTCTGAAGGTTTTCAAAAGGGACTGGCTGTGTTTGAAACAAGATGCTCCATTAACTAACAAAGGATGTGTGTTCAAATAATGGGCTATGCTAAATGAAGTTTGTGGTTTAGAGATCCTTGGTGCTCTCTAAGCTTGGTTGTTTTCTTGCATTACCCAAACTAGGGAACAGAATATTAGAAGGACCTTGGAGGTCTTCTAGTCCAACCCACTGCTCAAGCCGGAAACCCTATACCTATGCCAAAACCTATACCAGGTAACATCAGCAGTGCTAATAAGGCATGAGGTTTGCTCTCAATTTATATTTTTGTGCTGTCAATATTGGTGGGATGGGATGATCTTAGAGGTTTTCTGGTTGGGCTGTTTACTGTTTACTGTTAGCTTTACTGATAGCATCATGGTTTAATATGGTGGCAATGTTTTCACATGCTAAAACTATGTCTTTACTTTTGGCTTACCAGTTGTCGGAATAGGAGTAGAGCAGGGATGGGTTCTAACTTACCTCGCTGCCGGTTCGCTTCCTCCCACGCATGCGCACTTTGCGCATGCATGTGCTGTGACAAAACATTCCAATTTTTCTTTAAAAAAGCCAAAAACAAGATGGCGATGGCATGCACAGTGCCAGAAACTCGGCTTCTGCGCATGCTCAGAAAAATAAAAAATAAAAACAAATTTTAAAAAATTCAAAAAAATTCAAAAAAAAAAGATGGCGGCACCCACGGACTGGCACCGACCGAACCAGTTCCGTGACATCATTGTGATGTCACCAGCAGGTCACTACTGGTTCGGGCGAACCTGTCCGAACCGTTCCGAACCCACTTCTGGAGTGGGGAAATCAGGTTCCAGACTTTTATCAGCCAAGCAAACTCCCTGGGTGATTGTCAGCCATTTCCTCCTTCTCGGCCCAATCAACCTCATAGGATTGCTGTTGTATAGACAAAGCTATGACAAATCTAGACAGCATACTAAAAAGCAGAGACATCACCCTCCCAACAAAAGTGCATATATTCAAGGCTATGGTTTTCCCAGTTGCAATGTATGGTTGCGAAAGTTGGACCATAAGAAAGGCTGAGCGCCAAAGAATTGAGGCCTTTGAACGATGGTGCTGGTGAAGACTCCTGCGAGTCCCTTGGACTGCAAGGCGATCAAACTGGTCAATCCTAGAGGAGATCAACCCTGACTGCTCTTTAGAAGACCAGGTCCTGAAGATGAAACTCAAATACTTTGGCCACCAAATGAGAAGGAAGAACTCACTGGAGAAGAGCCTAATGCTGGGAAAGATTGAAGGCAAAAGAAGGGGACGACAGAGAATGAGGTGGCTGGATGGAGTCACTGAAGCAGTCGGCGTGAGCTTCAATGGACTCCAGAGGATGGTAGAAGGCAGGAAGGCCTGGAGGAACGTTGTCCATGGGTCAGACACGACTTCGCAACTAACAACAAAGACAAATAGGAGAAGAGTGGGCCTTACAGAGACTGCTTTGAGTTCCTGTACAAAAAAAGCAGGATAGAAATCTAATAAATAAATACTAGGCTTTTGGTTTAGTCCATTTATGAATATAGCAGTTCATTCAGACAACGTAATTAATGGTCTTTTCCATATCCATAGAAGTATCTATCGCTACTGCTGCCTCTCCAGAGGTTCAAAGATGACTCTTTCTTATCCTCCTTGGAGGTGCTGAGGTTTGAAACTGGAAACCTCTGAGCTTTGACCCTTCTTAATACCATGGCAACAAAACCTCTGGACAGGAAGCTGCCTTTAGTAAGGCAGACCATTAGTTGACCTAGCTAAATGTTGTCTCTGTTGATTTGCAACAACTCTCCAAAGAAAGTGAATGTAGGATTTAAGACATACGCTTAAGAATCTGCTCCGTCTCCAAGCTGGATCCCTTCCAGAACTAACTAATGCCTAGAGGTGACCCAGCTGCTGTGGCCTAGAGGTAGAGCTCTTGCCTCACAATCAGGAGGTTGTGAGTTCAATCCTAGGTAGAGGCAGATGTAAGGGTCTCCTCTTGGGCAGGGGGTTGGACTAGATGACCTGTAAGGTCCCTTCCGACTCTGTTAATCTCAGTACCTTCACAGTACTGCCTGATACACTGACTCACAAACTAGCCATCAGTGAGAGAGACACAGGACTCTCATTACTTCCTCAGCTTCCTTCCCAGAGCATCTTGGTCAATTTCATCTGCAGCTCCTCTCCACAAGATAGGATGGGCTAGTTCTCAAGATGAGAGTTTATCCAGTTATGGCAGCTACCATTTCTTAGGTTGGTTGATGGATCTATTTTTTTTAAGGAACTGGATTATACTGCAGAAAATACAACTTCAGCAACAGAGTGATCAATGCCTGGAATGCACTACCTGACTCTGTAGTTTCCTCCCCAAACCCCCAAAACTTTAACCTTAGACTATCTACAGTCGACCTCTCCCCATTTCTAAGAGGTCTATAAGGGGCGTGCATAAGCGCACCACTGTGCCTACTGTCCCTGTCCTACTGTCCTATTGTCCTCTTTTATCGGTACTTTTTACTTATCTTTATACAAACAACTACTATCCTGTACATGTTTGACAAATAAATAAATAAATAAAAATAAAAAATTGTGGTTGTAAGTCGAGGACTACCTTTAAATCCCCCCCCCCCCCCCCCCGGCACCAAGGCAGCTGTAGAGTGGGAACAATACAGCTGCCTTGGTGCCTGGGGGGGGATTTAAAGGTAGTCCTCGACTTACAACCACAATTGAGGCCAACATTTCTGTTCTTAAGTGAGACATTTGTTAAGTGAGCTTTGCCCCATTTTATGACCTTTCCTGCCACAGATGTTAAGTGAATCTGGCTTCCCCATGGACTTTGCTTGTCAGAAAGATGCAAAAGGGGATCACGTGACCTTGGGACACAGCAAATGGTCATAAATATGAACCTGTTAGCGTTCCAGGAACTGTACCTCTACTACATAACTTAACCATTTTAAAAATTCGGCATTAGATGCAAAACTTGGTCAGCACTAAGATTTCTGCTATGTTACAATGTAAACTTAGTCTACTGTGGCTTAGCATTTTACATGCAAATCCAGCCATCATAGATTATTCAAAATAAACCCTGTTTTAAAAAATATCATGAATTGGTGCAAAGAGAGAGGGAGGGAGGGAGGGAGGGAGGGAGGGAGGGAGGGAGAGAGAGAGAGAGAGAGAGAGAGAGAGAGAGAGAGAGAGAGAGAGAGAGAGAGAGAGAGAGAGAGAGAGAGTGTCAAGTTACACTCTGCTTGCGTCTGGGATAGGAATACACAATCCTGTGATTAAGTGGTCTATGCCAGCCCTTGGCAAAGTAGACATCTGCTGTGTTTTTTCTAGTGGTGCATTCTCTTCTGGTAAGGCAGATTTCTTATTGAAAAAGTGCAGGTTATTGTGGGAAGCACAACACACTTTTGATCAAAAGCAAATAGAACCTACCATGAAGCCTTGTAAATGTGGAGTGGATGCCAGCCAGTCTTTTCGATGAGACCTCTTCCCATTTTTCTCTTGTCTCCCCCCCACCCATCTTCTCTCAACAGCTCAGATCACGAGGTATCCAGTAGTGTAACATTTTTTTTCTGACTAACCCGTTTTATTAAAAGGTATCAGACGAGCCAAGGTGGCGCAGTGGTTAAAGTGCAGCACTGCAGTTCAGCTGTTCAAATCTCACCGGCTCAAGGTTGACTCAGCCTTCCATCCTTCTGAGGTCGGTAAAATGAGGACCCAGATTGTTGGGGGCAATAGGCTGAACTCTGTAAACCGCTTAGAGAGGGCTGTAAAGCACTATGAAGCGGTATATAAGTCTAAGTGCTATTGCTATTGCTATTAGCTTTTGTGAATTGCAGCTCAGTTTCTTAGAGCATGACACTGTACGCCACTGATGAAGCGAGCTGTTGCTGACAAAAGCCGGTAACTTTCAATAAACCGGGTTAGTCAGAAAAAGATGCTAACCAACTCCCTTTGAGGTTTTGCTCTCATAAACTAACTCAGCTCCCCTCCTGCAATGCCTCTTAAAAGTGCGGCAATCTCTCTACTTATATTCTCTCTTTTTGGTGGAGGGGGGAGAGAGGGAATTACTTATTTTACTTATTCCACCCACTTCTGGGCAGCTCCCAATCAAGTTAAAATAGAGAGCAGTACTGCAGGCTACTTTAGCTGACTGTGATCATTTGAGTTCAGCTGTTCAAATCTCACCGGCTCAGGGTTGACTCAGCCTTCCATCCTTCCGAGGTAGGTAAAATGAGGACCCAGATTGTTGGGGGCAATGTAAATATTGCATACTATTATAGATCTATTTTGAGCTATTTTGCTCTCGTCAGATAGCCATACCCATAGTGGGAATTGAACCTGGATACCACTATGGGTATGGCTATCTGACGAGAGCAAAATAGCTCAAAATAGATCTATATTAGTCTCCCTTTATTTTCATTTATCAGCAAAAATGTTACACATATAGACAATATAGTTTGTTGACTATAAAAAACTGCCTGGATGGTCCCAGGAGGGGCTGAAAGGCAAAAAGGAAGCTGTGATGTTTCCTTCCACACACCAGGATGACTCGACAGAATAAACACACACACACACACACACACACACACACACACACACACACACACACACACACACACACACACACACACACACACACACACACACACACACATATATATATATATATATATATATATATATATATATATATATATATACACACACATTGCCCCCAACAATCTTGGTCCTCATTTTACCTACCTCGGAAGGTATATCCAGGTCATATATATATCTTAATGATGTAAACCGCTTAGAGAGTGCTTGCACTATGAGGCGGTATATAAATATCACAAATAAAGAAATAAAACCATATGAAAACTATTAAATTTGCAGACTATAAAATTATTTGACTGGGATGAAGCTTTTTTTTTTAAAAAAAAAAAGGCGAAGCAATAGGCAACTCTGAATGCGGCTAGTCCCTTATGTTGATTCCCGAGACTGATCTAAGACAGAGTTTCTCTCTTCCTTTGCTTTATAAAGAAATTCTTGGACTGGAATCAGAGAAAATAATTTTCTGTGCTGATGATCGACCTAGTGGCTTGTCTAGGTTGGCTGACGCTTCAGAAGGACTGGGAAGTCAGGCTGTCCCTGCCGTATGGAACTCTCTTTAAGTCATCTTGAACAACAAAGGTCCTTTAAAGACTTTTTTTAAAATGCCCCACAAAGTAATTCTACCCCAGCCAAGCAGAGATAGAGGGCAGTGTCACTTGAATGAACCTCTGTTGGCAGTCTTGTTTTATCTTTTTTGTTCTTTCATGGTTTCTTGGGATTTTTTTCCTTCCTTATTAAGGGAGGTTTACAAAATAAAAGATGCCTCTGAGAGAGGATATGGCCTTGAAAAGAATATAGATTTGCAGATTATTTATTTATTTATTTATTTATTTATTTGTGAGATTTATATACCGCCTCACAGTGCAAGCACTCTCTAAGCGGTTTACACCAGTAAGCAATGTATATTTATATTGCCCCCAACAATCTGGGTCCTCATTTTACCTACTTCGGAAGGATGGAAGGCTGAGTCAACCTTGAGCCGGTGAGATTTGAACAGCTGACCTGCGGATCACAGTCAGCTAAAGTGGCCTGCAGTACTGCCCTCTAACCGCTGCGCCACCTCGGCAGTGTGTTAGATTGTTATATCACTGCAGTCCTGGTATTCTTGGGATGTATACATAAACATCCAGTATAAAGTACCGATGGCATTAAATTTAATCCAAAAAGAAACTAAAAGAGCAGGTATGTCATTATATTAAATGCCAATGCCATTGTCCAGCTAATTAAAAAAAAGTCTTTGTTTTAACCTGTTTTGAGAATGCTAATCTGGTTGGACACATCTAGCTCCATAATATGGAGGCATCACAGAGGAGATCCTCCTGGCTTCATTCCCACTGCTGCCCAATAGCCTAAAACAGTTTTCTCGACCGTAGGACTTTTAGGAGGTGTAGATTTCAAGTCCCTGAATTGTCCCAAAGGTGCTTTTTTCAAGAGGCAACTGGGCTTTCTGGTTTTTCTTTGAAGACGTTTCGCTTCTCATCCAAGAAGCTTCTTCAGCTCTGACTGGATGGTGGAAAGTGGAAGGATTTATTTTGTATTTGTATTTTTATTTGTTTATTTTGTCAAGCATATATAAGCAAAGTATAAACAGTAAAACATGATTGAATATATATGTAATAGTACAAGCATGAATAAGAGTAAAAGAGGTAAGAATATATGTGTACATTAGGACAGGAACGATAGGCACGATTGTGCGCTTATGCACGCCCTTACCGACCTCTTAGGAATGGGGTGAGGTCGATGGTAGATAATCTGAGGTTGAAGTTTTTGGGGTTTGGGGAAGAAACTACTGAGTCAGGTAAAGTGTTCCAGGCGTTGACCACTCTGTTGTTGAAGTCGAATTTTTTGCAATCAAGTCTGGAGCGGTTTACATTAAGTTTGTATCTATTGTGAACACGTGTATTATTGCGGTTGAAGCTGAAGTAGTCGTTAACAGGTAGGACATTGAGGCAGATAATTTTGTGAGCTACACTTAGGTCAGATCGAAGGCGGCGGAGTTCTAAATTTTGAAGTCCCAAAATTTCAAGTCTGGTTTCATAAGGAATTCTGTTGTGAACAGAGGAATGTAATACTCTTCTTGTGAATATATACTCCTCTTTTTTTCCATTTCCCACCATCCAGTCAGAGCTGAAGAAGCTTCTTGGATGAGAAGTGAAATGTCTTCAAAGAGAAACCAGAAAGACCAGTTGCCTCTTGAAAAAAGCACCTTTGGGACAACCATGACCTGGATGACTGAGAACCTCCGTAGAAAACTCCCTGAATTCCATATCCACCCCCCTTAAACTTGCCAAGTTTGAGAAACACTGGCGTATTGGGCGATGCCAATCATTCCTTCTTTTTCTGATTTTGTCGGGCAGAGAAAACTTCAAACTCTGAAAAACATGTGGCTTCCCTCACCAACAGTTGCACCACCACCACCACCCCTCCACTAGCAAGCATGGGAAGAGGGGCCAGGCCAGGGGAAGAACCGCCACCTGTGTTTTCCAATGCAAAGCATGGAACTTATGTACTTGCACCAGGGACTGCAATTCTGTGGCATAAAATGCCCCTTTGCATGATGTCACGCTGCACAGTTCTTCCTTTTGACATCATCGTGGTTTGCTAGCAAACCTAAACAGGAGCAGCCTAAAAGGAGAGAACAGGCCAGCAAACATCTCTGGTTTTAGACATGGGTGGGCTGCTGGAGGTTCGCAGGGGTTCGGGAGAACCTCTAGGTAAAATTCTGTGCCCCCAAATCCCACTCCCAGCTGGCCCCGCTCACCCCTCCCCTCCCAGGAGTTTCCACACGGCCCGTTTGGATGCAGTTAAATGCAGGGTGCGCATGGAGGCTCGGGGAGGGCGAAAAACGGGACTACCAGAAGATTGGGAAGGCCTGAAACGGGCCCGTTTCTGGCCTCCAGAGCCTGGGGAGGCTGTTTTCGCCCTCCTGGAGGCTTGAGGAAGGCCTTTGGAGTCTGGGGAGGGCAAAAACGCCCCCCCTGCCGTGGTGCAGGTGGCCGACTAGGCCACGCCCACCATGGCCACGCCCACCCACCAACCAGGCAAAGAACCCCTTGCTAAAAATTTTGAATTTAGGGTTAACAATAGGAGGGGGGGGGGAATAGTACGACCAAGTTTATGTAGTGCTCACCTATTCTGCCCCCCCCCCATTTGCTTCTCCTGAATGCTAAGTAGGATTTCAGCACCCCAGTGTCCTTTCTCTTTTTCTTTGACCTGGACATGTTTGTTGCAAATTTATCTCCAATCTGGACCAGCCAGACTCAATCACAGATATTGTGTCTGTATTTTCTGAGCTATCTGGCCTCCTCCCACCGCCAACCGCCCCCGCCTCACTGGCCTGAGCCTCTCAGAATTGGAATCAAGCCACCCAAGGGAAAAGGCCAGCGAAAGAAAGAAAGGGAGGGGTGACTGCACACATCCCTCCTCTGGATTTCTAAGAGTCTCACAAGGTCAATGCATCAATTTTTCCCATTCAATTCGGGGAAAAGCCGCAAAGAAACTGAAGCCACCGGGGAAAATGTAGCGGGGAGGGAGGCAGAGCCCAGGGCTCCATGAAAGGAAGGGACCCATGTGTTTTTGTAGGAACAAATGGCAGGCCAACTCTTCTGCAGGAGAAAAGGTTCAAGCAGTGTAGAGAAGGTGGGCAGGAATAGATGCAGACGGGAAACCTTTTTTTTCAAAGTCTTAGCAATGCAGGGCTGGACTCAGAGCAGAGGTGGGCTCCTCCCGGTTCGCACCGGTTCTATAGAAACTGTAGCAAACCGCTGGTGATGTCACGGAGCCGGTTCTGTCAGTGCCGATCCGTGGATGCCGCCATCATTTTTTGGGGAATTTTTTTGAATTTTTTTTTTTTTTGCTTTCTTTTCTTCTGCGCATGCGCAGAAGCCGAGTTTCTGGCACTGCATGTGCCGCCATCTTGTTTTTGGCTTTTTGGGGGGGGGAATTTTTTTGCAAATTTTCGGTACTGCGCATGCGCGCTGGCGCGGCGCAGGAGGGAAGCAAACCGGCGGCGAGGTAAGTTAGAAACCACCCCTGACTCAGAGGGGGGATTCAGCAGGTTCTGACCAGTTCTGGAGAACCGGTAGCGGAAATTTTGAGTAGTTCGGAGAACCAGTAAATACCACTTCTGACTGGCCTCGCCCCCATCTATTCTCTGCCTCCCGAGTCCCAGCTGATCAGGAGGAAATGGGGATTTTGCAGCATCCTTCCCCTGGAGTGGGGAGGGAATGGGGATTTTACATTATTCTTCCCCTGCCACACCCACCATGCCACGCCCACCAAACCATGCCACGCCCACCAAGCCACGCCACAGAACCGGTAGTAAAAAAAAATTTGAATCCCACCACTGGCTGGACTCCCATATGCAAGAAGGCAGTTCCCCACATGCATTTAGCCACACATTTATTTCCAAGCAGACTCTTTTTTTCTACTGTATCCTCATCACCTTGCTTACTTCTCATGCTTAGTCCAGAAGCGGGGCAAGCTTAAGCTGCCCTTCCTGCCTTAAAGTAGCATCTCCTAATTCCAACACCATGCAGGGGGAGCAGCCTTAAAATGTATAAAATTGGTTGGACTTTGTCACTCATCCCCTTGGAGAAAAATCAAGGGACAGCAGAGACTTAAAATAGAGAAGGATTGCACCAATTGGAAATAGTATCTATAGCTCAGGGTTGAACAGTGGAGTCCTTGGTGCTCTCTCCCTGAGCTTGGTTGTTTGCTTGCAGACTTGCAGTTTCATTACCCAATTAGGTGACATCATCAGTGCGATGATGAGTGTGGGGTTTGCTCCCTGTTTATGCTTCTCCTGCTAGTGTTGGTGGAGGTGTGGTTTTCTTCTTGGTAGTTCTTTGATTAGGGTATTGTTTTGATTGTTCATTTTGTGATTTGGTTGTTTGTCTGAGTCTTTGTCTAGTGTTAACCCCTGCTTATCTTGATGTTAGCTGCTAGAGAGGATACATTTTGGTCTCTTTGTTTCCTTCTTAGCTTTTTTTCCCTTTTCCTTTTGAATAGCATATAAATACCCCAATTTTTAGCAATACCAATACCCTAACAAGACTCTAATCAAGGAACTACCGAGGAGAAAAACTTAATCCACCAATACTGGCAGGATAGCAATAGCAATAGCACTTAGCCTTATATACCGCTTCACAGTGCTTTACAGCTCTCTCTAAGCGGTTTACAGAGTCAGCCTATCACCCCCAACAATCTGGGTCCTCATTTTACCGACCTCGGAAGGATGGAAGGCTGAATCAACCTTGAGCCTGGTGAGATTCGAACTGCCAAATTGCAGGCAGCCAGCAGGGGCAAACAGTTTTTGCAGACAGGACTGCCAGCTGAGTAGAAGCCAGAGGGGGTTGCTGGGAGCTGTAGTCTCAGTCCACCTGAAGAGCTGCAGGTTGGGGAAAGGTTGGCCGGCAGCATCCTTTCAGCCACAACACTAAAGCAGGGATGTCCAACTTTGGCAACTTTTAAGACTTCAACTCCCAGAATTCCCCAGTCAGCCATGTCAGCACAAGTCTTAAACTTGCCAAGGTTGGACAATCTGCTGTAAAGTGTGTTGAGCTCTGAGCAAAACCAGCACCTATTCAGGGTCTCGAGCAAATCCCTCCCCCATTATTCATCCTTAGAAGGTGCTTGCGGTTGCCATTTCCATTTCTTTATTTTTTTTTTCATTTTTTAAAACCATGTGACTGTTTTTAAAAAAATCCCATTCTACAGAAGGGCGACAAAAATTTTCTTTCGCACCACTGCCCAAAAAGGGTATCCCAAAGGTGCTTTTTTCAGGAGGCAACTGGACTTTCTTGTTTTTTCTTTGAAGACGTTTCACTTCTCATCCAAGAAGCTTCTTCAGCTCTGACTGGATGGTAGGGAATGGAAGGATTTATATTCCTTGCAGACAGCTGGTCATTTGCATCACTTTAGAGAATCGTTGAGGCCACTTGGAGGTTTAGCTGTGTCCTCAGGGTCACCTGAGTAGTGCTCCTGGTTCCTGAAGTCTGCAGTTTTTCCTCTGAAAATCCATTCCTACTCCCACACCATTCAAAGGGTATTCATCCCAAATTGTATAGCTAAGTCTGTATAGAGTCTCAGTCATCCAGGTCATGGTTGTCTCAAAGGTGCTTTTTTCAGGAGGCAACTCGACTTTCTTGTTTTTTCTTTTGAAGACGTTTCGCTTCTCATCCAAGAAGCTTCTTCAGCTCTGACGGGATATAGCACCTTTGGGATAACCATGATCTGGATGACTAAGAATCTGTACAGACCGACCCCCGAAAGTGCAGAGCTCATCCGGGAAGCTAAAATTGCAGCCAGCATAAAACAATCTGATGGGTCCTTGATGCTCTCGGCACCTTGTGGTTTTCTTGCAGAGGTCTCATTACCCAAACTAGGCAATATCAGCCAACTAATCATCCACCCCATTCCTAAGAGGTCTGTAAAGGGCGTGCATAAGCGCACAATTGTGCCTACCGTTCCTGTCCTAATGTACCCATATATTCATACTTCTTGTACTCTTAATCGTGCTTGAACTATTATATATATATATATATATACAATCATGTCTATATTTGTTTATACTTTGCTTATAATCATATACGCTTGACAAAATAAATAAATAAATAAATAAATAAACAAATAATAGATAGATAGATAGATAGATAGATAGATAGATAGATAGATAGATAGATAGATAGATAGATAGATAGATAGATAGATAGATAGATAGATAGATAGATAGATAGATAGATAGATAAATAAAATGATGTGTTGTTTAAGTCAGGGGTCTCCAACCTTGGCAACTTTAAGCCTGAAGGACTTCAACTCCCAGAATTCTGGGAATTGAAGTCCTCCAGGCTTAAAGTTGCCAAGGTTGGAAACCCCTGGTTTTAAGTGACAATGTTACCTCAGTTTCAGTAATGAAATGCCTACAAGAAAACCACCAAGCTCAGAGAACCACCAAGGACCCCACATTTCAACCCTGAGCTACTGTGGCCTAGAGGTGGAACTCTTGCCTCACAATCAGGAGGTTGCGAGTTCGATCCTAGGTAGAGGCAGATGTAAGGGTCTCCTGCTTGGGCAGGGGGTTGGACTAGATGACCTGCGAGGTCCCTCCCAACTCTGTTAATCTGTTATAAAATATTCTCCTTTCACGAGGCAATATTTTTCCCCCTAGGGCTCGTGGGTGAATCCTTCCACGTGCTCTCCAGGGCCAGACAATGCCGGGCTGTGGCGCTGCTGCTGTTTCCCCGGCGTGGCGAAGGGGGTCTCCAGAAGTGCTTTCAGTATCCTGACCCCTCTCCGCATACACACACACACAAACACACCTCTGCCAACTAGCAATAGGGCTGCTGGGGAACTAGGGGCGGGGAGGGGGGAACAGCTCAAAAAGACACCGTCCTCTCTCTTTGGTCTTTTTGTGCATATGCGTGCACACATACCCACCGCCCGCCCGCTAGCAAGCAAGCAAGCAAGCAAACCCGGCTTGCCTCTCCGCCCCTTCCTTTGCCCCGTGCAGACGCGCGGAGGAAAAGGCGCTGGCTCTCAGCAGCTGGGTCAGGCTTGAGCGCCTCCTTCCAGGTCAACAGACAGCTGGAGGGTTGCTAGGCAACCGGCCCCGGCTCTTCGTCCTCCCTCCCTGCCCCCCCCCCGCTTGCCTGCAGCCGCGGCAGCCTCCTCGCAGCGCCTTGCACAGGCGCAAGGTCACGAAGGAAGAAATCGGCCTGCACCGCCACCGCAAGGAAGCCAATTTAAAGAAGGCCGGGTTGGCGTGCCCTTGCCCGCCACTGCTCGGAGGAGGAAGAAGGAAGGGCAGAGCTGCCGGGTCCCCGCCGGGCAAGGACGCCCACGCCCTCGCGAAACGACTTTCCCTTCCCTCTTACGCCTCTCTGGCTGGACGGCTATTGCCTCCACCCAGCACCCTTAGCAGATCGGACTTTGCTATCTGGCACAAGGTCACATCCTGGGCATTTGCATCCGTGTTTTTTTTCCCTTTTCTAAACCTTGGCAAGTTAAAAGATGGGTAGACTTCAACTCCCAGAATTCCTCAGCCAGCCATGTTGGCTGGGGAACTCTGGGAGTTGAAGTCCACCCATCTCCCAATTTGCCAAGGTTGAGAAGCACTGATTTACATCCCAGGTTGGCAAAGGGGTGTGGGAAGCCCCGCCCCCCCCCCCCCCGCGCGCGCGAAGAATGAAATATTTTGGGAAATGTTAAAAAAGGCAGGATGGAATATTTCCTCTAAAGGAGAAATGAAAAAAAATATCTTAAGGGAGGCAGAAACCAGTCCCAGTTTCCCTGCCCCAACTAGAAACTGAGGAGGCCAGCTTTTAGAAATGTAGATGTGGTAATCCATTCAGAAAGACTGGGTCAAAGCAGAAACTCAGATAAGCAACAAACAAAAGGTTGACAAAATTAGCTCAAACACCTATGATTTGCATTTCCCCTTTTGCCTATAGAGCCAGCCATGACCCCTACACGACCCCATAGGAATCCAGAAGGTATAAAAATCCAGCCACTCTCAAATCCACTTGGTCAACTGCCCCAGAACCATGAACCCTGGTGGTTCTGTTTACCAATAAATGGACTTTCTTTCCAATCAGCCTCCAGCCTCCATTTTGTTTCCAGCACCTTTCTCCTGGCTTGGAACTGCACCTGGATATTCCTTCCTTCCAACAGGGGGATAGGGCACAGGTACCATTAGGGTGGGACTTTAGGGCAGGGGTTCCCAAATGCCACAGGGCGAGTTGAAATAAAAGATGCAATGCCCAGGTTGGAGTATCGGAAGCAAACCATGAGTTCTAGTCCCGACATAGCTTTGAAAGCCAACTAGGTGACTCTGGGCCAATCGCCGGGAGACTGTGAGTTCTAGTTCGGCCTTAGCTAAGAAAGCCAGCTGGGTGACTTTGGGCCACTCACTCACTCTCAGCCCAACTCAACTCACAAGATGGTGGTTGTGCGGAAAATAGGCAGAGGAAGGTGTGTTGGACATGCTCGCCAGTTTGATTTATTTGTAAAAATAATAAAAGCAGGATATAAATAAATGTTGTGAGATTCATCCTGACTTTTCTGACCATGTCCTGCAGGCCTCTCTAAATGCAATGCCAAATAATGATTGCAGTCTTGGATGGACAAAGAGGTCAGTCAGTCAGCTGAATACAAATGCCAAATTAAGCAGCTGATGACAAGTCAATGCTACCATCCAATTTGATTTATGGTTCTTGCCCGATTAGGGCCAGAGACACAAAAGGGCTTGTGAGAGAACCTGAAGGCTATTTCTGATTTTTCCCCCCCTGCTTTAACTTCCTTGACAACAAAACAAAACAAAGTAGCACCTTTTAATTCCACTTTAAGGTAAAATATTCTACCCAGTTGATACTCTAGTACTGCAATAAACTTGATTTGTCCACCTCTTATTCAGCCAACAGACGCAAAGGGACGTCAGCTTTTAACCTTAAGTTCATCTTGTACTAATTATTAAAGAGGCTTAATTTAGACACAGGAAGGCAAAGACAGAATTGTGATAACGCAAAGCCAAGAGACACCTCCTAACAAATTTTCCTAATAAACTTATTCATATTACATTTGGAATTTTAGCTCAGTTATATTTAAAAATATGGGAAATACCATTCTCCCCACCTCCACTCCCAAACTACCAAAGTAGTAAAGCCTCTTGAAGATGCCAATAATTAACTGCTGTTTTTTCTCACATTGACCCTTCAGTTTTTAATTATAACAGAACCACTTAGATGGCAGCGATCACTAGATAAGTATTTTTGAACAAAAATATTGAATAAGGATATTGAAGATATTGTCTCTTAAAACGGGGGTCCCCAACCAGAGGTGGGATTGAAAAATATTTGCAGCCGGTTTGCTGCCCGGTTACTGGGTGGGCGTGGCCTACTCGGCCTCCTGCACCATGGCGGAGGGAGGGCATTTTCACCCTCCCCAGGTTCTGGAGGCTTTCTTCGAGCCTCCGGGAGGGCGAAAACGGCCTCCCCCGGGCTCCGGAGGCCCTCTGGAGGCTGGAAACAGGCCCATTTCCAGACTTCCGGTAGGCCCGTTTTTTGCCCTCCCCAGGCTCCAGAGGTTTTTCTTGAGCCTCCGGGAGGGCGAAAATGGCCTTCCCTGGGCTCCTGAGGCCCTCCGGAAGCCAAAAATGGCCCCGTTTCCGGACTTCCAGTAGGCCCGTTTTTCGCCCTCCCAGAGCCTTCATGCCCTGCACTTACCTGGCATCCAAAATGGGCTGTGTGGAGAC